>CM033474.1:73425154-74135992 GCA_019447015.1 Hymenochirus boettgeri
TGGCAGTTGCAGTTGTAGTGGGTGCAGTGGTCTCCTTCTCAGTGTCGGGGGTAGTGCAGCTTTCATCCTTGTGTTCTTTCTTCCATTTCATCCTCCTGTTCTGGAACCAGATTTTGATCTGCCTCTCGGTCAGACACAGGGAATGGGCGATCTCTATCCTCCTCCTTCGGGTTAGGTAGCGATTAAAGTGAAATTCTTTCTCCAGTTCCAGAGTCTGGTAACGGGTATAAGTTTGACGGCCTCTCTTTCTGTCTGGACCTACATGTTACATAGAGTAAAGTGGATATTAATACAAACTGGGCAGACAATACTAAATAATATACATTCGTGTAAATAGTACGCATTAGTGTAAATAATATACATTCGTGTAAATAATATACATTAGTGTTTCCTCTTTTCCCATTCCATAAGACCAGGCCTAACCAATAACCTAAATACTGCATTGTAGTTTATCCAACACAACCATTAAAGGGCAACTAACCCTGTTGTTGCAACATTTTCTGCATTCCCTTTTCCTTAATGAAATGAACCTCTAGATATTCTAGATATATATTGAATGTATTTAATTCTCTGTGTTCTATGTAATTCCTTCCCTATCTGATAACAGTGGGGTGGATGCAAATGGTGGGAAGATTAAAGTGCAAGTTCATTCCCTAAACTCTACAAGCTGGGTGAGGATGAAGATGGTTTATGTAATAACTAAACACACATTAAACTCACTTCCTCTACAGCAGCCTATAAGGGTTAAACACCAGGGAAGATAGATTGCACATACATTCCTTATTGCCCCTTATTCACAGCTAAAGAAAAGCCCACCGATTCCTGTATAATATAGTCTCAAGGTAAGTGATCAAACTGCTACCGAATGGTTTCAGTATTATTATTGGTAACGGTCATTTACACAGACAGAGGCCTATCTTGTAGTTGTTAAACTTCGACTACCAACACAGTAAAATTTATTCTTGGATGCTGGGAGTTGTAGTCCAACATAGGATAATGTGGTCTGGAAACATATTACAGCGATAAAGATATAAGTGCCCCCGACCCACCCCCTCCCTTGTGCCTCCCTGCCCCCATTACCTGAAGACCTCATCCAGGGGTAAATACGGTAATGGGAGTCAGTTTGTATGGCAGCTTCCTCCGCCTTGGGCAGGTCATTGCAGAGCAGCGGAATGTTCTGGTCAAAGGTAGAACAGTGCAGGTTGTAGGATTCTGTGCCCAGGCTGTACCCAGGGAAGGGGCCCTGGTACATGGGGGGGTTGTACAGACTGGACACTGACGGTGGGAAAGCACCAGGACCGCTTCCATAGGCGCCTCTCTGTGGGTTGGGAGCCAGAGAACAGGAATTAGGCTCAGGGTTTGGGAAGAGAGAAGCCCCAGCTGTGTATTTGCTGAACAAAGCGTTAACATAATAAGAAGAAGTCATATTTATGGAGATGCGGTGATTTGTAGTCCGGCAGGATCCAGTGTCGCTTTTACGAGGGACCTTTGATATATTGTGGCAGCATTAAACCCCCACATTGACACAAAACCCCATTTTTTTCCCTCTTTGCATTGAGCTGCCTGAGCCACGTGATCATCAAACCATCTGACCGCCGCCGTCCAATCTGATTCCGCTGCTCAGGTGGGATCCAGTGTTGTGTGTGTGTGAGCAGTGCAGCTTCAGTCCCTGCAACAACCCCCTTCCTATGGATATCTGGGGGTGGGGAGCACTGGGGCCTTTACCATAGGATATATCTCTATTAAATGCAATTGCCTGCATTGTGCTACAGAAGTGGATCTATTACATGTGAATGAAAGTGTGTTATTAATATCATATGGAGAGGATATTCCAAATATTCCAATATCCCTCCTTTCTCATTAACAACCCCCAGCTATTCTTTACTGATTTATATATGATGGTGGGAGCCATTTGTAAGTAATATAATGATGCTGCAGCTCTGTGGGGTTTTATAGCCACTGACAGTTTAAACAACCTTAATCTGCTGTATGTTCTCCCCAGAAATGTTATTACACCGATTGTGTCTTCCCATTGGGATCAAACAAATAGGTTCTAGCACTATTTACTAAGAGGCAAGCAGATCACAGCTCTGTACACTTACCTTTCATGTATTATAAAACGGTGCATTGCCAGGGGTTATTTCACAGCACACACTGAATGTTTTAATTGAAACAAAATTATAAGTCAAAAAAAAAATTTAAATTAAAAAAAAAACAGGATAAAAACTCCCCAAATTCGAATGATTTTCTCTGGTGTCTTCATTCTTCTTCAAACGCCTCCTAAATGGATTCTCCCTTTCCAGACCTGGGACTGTGGTAAACACAGTTTTACAACCCCAGTATATTGCACACCATAAACTTCAATGGACCCAGCTCCGGAAATTCTACCTTAAATTATACAGATAGTTCATCTGTTGTACAAAAGGCTTCCCACGCTTGGTATTTTCACCCTATTACCACTGATCTTACAGCCATAAAACCCAACCTTAAAGATCTGTTTTCTGATTATTAGAGGGATCGCCCTTATATACATATTAATAGAGAAATGTATGTTCTACTGGTTTATTTTATTTCAACTCACAGCTTTAAATAGCTTTAAATAATTCAGGTAACAGAAATACTTTTTTTTTATATATATATATATATATATATATATATATATATATATATATATATATATATATAGCCAAAATAAATGCAACAACAAACCCCCACGAGCCGGGTGAAAGCTTGGAGGTCACAAGTAAATTTCCACATAAAACAATAAAACAGAAATCCTTATCTATAACATCGGTTATGATGTAATTCCATATCTAGGGTTAAATAAATTGCCTGTGTTTTGTACTAGATTCCTATTGGGTTACATGTGAAATGCAATTGACCGTGTGTGATAAGGAAATTTTAAAAAAGACATTGAAATTTACTGCAAAGATATTTCCCAGACTGTGGATTAAAACACAGCGCTGTTTTTAAACCATTTGCTTTTACTAAACCTGATAGTAAGTGTAATGTATTTAATACATTTCACATTTTTAGAACAAATTTAAATGCAGATTCTGAAGAAAACAAATAACACTAGAATAAATATAGATTCGATTGAAAATGCATGGACTTTTCTGAAATAAATACAACAAAATATTAAATGCTTTGTCATATTTTTTATGTAGAAAAGTAAAACCCAAAACAAATAAATAAATAAATATATCCGTAAACACTGGAAATATAATAAGGAAAAGGTGACCATGCTGTATTAAACAGTACTGAGTGGGAGGAGCTAAGGCATTGCAAGCAATCTATCTATCTATCTATCTATCTATCTAACTCTGTCTGGCTATCTATCTATCTACCTATCTATCTAATGCTGTCTGTCTGTCTATCTAACGCTGTCTATCTATCTATCTATCTATCTATCTATCTATCTATCTCTCTATCCTTGATTATATTTGGTGCACATCACATAAAACAGGATTAGTTGGTGATGCCAAGTTAGTTATATTACACATATGTTGTAATATGTTGAACCATAGCTTTATCCCTTTATCATGGATATAAAATTTGATCACTGAAAAGCTAAAGAATAATTACTTAAACCATATTTATCAACTGACTGGTATAATATGAATGCATTTTCCATAAATATTTGCCTAATACGGGCACTAAATTTACATGTTTTATATAAACTGTTATTAGTTTGCAGATTCGTGGAATTAAATTGCGAATGAGTTTATTTAAATCCCATTTAAATCCAAATGTATACCTACTTGTGTGTGTGTGTAAATATATATATATATAGAGAGAGAGAGAGAGAGAGAGAGAGATAAAAAGATATAGATATAGCAATCATTTAGGTATTTTGCAGTTGATTTCTCTCAATATAGTGGGCTTATACTGCCACCTGGTGTTAAAAAATCACCATTACATTGCCTTGGAAATGTGGAAATACTAGATTTCTTTCCCCCCATTTCCCTTATCACACTATTAGGAAATATTGAGAAATGGGAACATCCAAATATTGAGAATGGGAACATCCAATGAGTTTTAATTTCAGCTTAATGGTGTCCAAGAAAGCTGGAGATTTGTTAGCAAACAATAAAAAGATGGTTATATCCTCTCTGCACATTATCTGAATCATCCAGACCAAACAACTGAATGGGCTTCTGTACAGAAAAAAAAGTAATTGCTGCAGGACAGCTATAAAATCATTAAGAGGCAAATTCCAGACAGTTTGCAGACCAGCCATTTATTACCCACATTTACTGCACATTCTTTGAAGTTTCTTTCTGTCTGGAACAACAGAGGGCGTTGCAAATGCCCAGACCCCGGAACAAGCTACAATGTGGCTCACTTCCCCTATGCCATTTGGAGGTTTTGCTGCTGTTTTTCTATTTATAATTATTATTATTTTCACCATTCACCAATTGCAATGTTTAGGATTTATTTCGTTTATTATTTCTCACCTAAAAGGGCATTTCATAAATTAGAATCCAAATATTCCCTTTTTAAACATAACATTCAATATCCCTTTTTGTAATGACACAAGCCAGTTGGAAGAGTGCAAGGTCTGCAGTAAAGCCTGCAGCGGTTTACACTCCATAAAGGTTTAGAGCAGTAATTTTCTTTTATTGCCCAGTGTGGCTCAGAATTTTTCCACCAACATCCTCTGTCTTGACTTGTTTTGTTTTTTTTCTCTCCTGCTTTACATTTTGTCTGAGAAATGAAAATCTATGAAGGATGTGATGGAGGAAATTGGAGTCTTAATGTTTCCAGTCAGATGAACGATGGTCAAGGAGAAGTGGAATTTTTTTTATTTCATTTTTTTTTGTGAGTTAAGGGGGGGAAATTACATTGTCTTGAATGGATTTTTCCTTGGGATATTTTTTTTAATTCCATGAATTCTATCTCAAGATCGAACTAAGGAAATTCTGAATCATTTTTCAGTAGAAATGCAACATTTTCCACCCCTACAATCTGTGGTACAGTCTGGTCACACTTTATTTCAAAGTCTGTTTGTTTCATTTAAATAATTACAAATACACCAATAATAATAATAATAATATTAATAATAATAATAATAATTTTTTAAAAAAACATACCATTTATTTGACAAAAAAAGAAGATAAATATATTTTAAAGCAACAGTTTGGTCAGTAGGCCATGAGGTAACTGTTTCAATTGATTAAGAATATATTCTGCATAAATTAAACTATATATTCTTTTCTAAAACAGGTAAAATCATACAATTTATTTATATTTTTTAATACATTTTAATTCCAGTAAACTGAGCGTTTTATAATATCAGCAGAAAAAAAACAATAGGTAGTGGGACATATATATGTATACATATGGGTTGTCCAGGTCCACTTTTATTATTTACTGGCTGGTGGGGGAAAAAAAATATATAAAAATTCCAAAAATAAAAAAAATGAAAGAATCAGAATGAATGACCTAGAGGTCCTATGTACAGCTGATGCTACAGTATATAATATTATGGATACAAAATGCATAAATTACTATTGAACCGTTGATTGCCACCCACCCCTGAATAGTTATAATTCGAGTTATTCGACTCTACATTAAACGATCGTTTGTTGTGTTCCTATGAACAAACCAGCATTATAGATGTCTTATCTACATCTACCCATTTTATATTAAACAACCTGAGTTTAAATCAGTCGTAGTTTTAAACAACCAAAACTTGTACTGCAGCCAAGTTAACAAGTGGAGTCACAAATAGATTTACTACAAATACATTATTCAAGTATATCAGCAGTCGCTTTTTCCCTTTGCACACAGCTAATAATATTAATCATATAACTTACATCTCAGCTAGAGTCTATACAGTCAGTTTACAGATGTGTGCAATGGAAAGGTAGTTTTGAAGAGGAGAGCAGGTAGATTGTATGCCAGACCATCTCTATTGTATGCCCCCCGTTTCAACATTTAAGCAGTACAGTACCTCTGTGACAGCACTGGTAGGCTGAAGTTTGTGATGTAACTGGGGGTTATTGGTAACATGACTGACTGAACAACCAGGAATAACCCAGGCCTTGATACAGTAGCACAGCTTGTCAAGTAAACAGAGGAAACGACTTTGGATCTTCATTCATTCATCTTTGGGTCGATCCTTATTATTTTTTTTCATTTTCATCCTCCTGTTTTGAAACCAGATTTTAACTTGTCTTTCTGTTAGATTTAAAAGTCTAGCAACCTCATACCTCCTGTCCCTGGTGAGATACATATTAAATAAAAACTCCTTCTCCAGTTCCAGTGTTTGGTGTTTGGTGTAGGGACATCTTTTTTTCCTGGTTGATCTCGCATGCAGCCAGTTGGCAGCTGGGTTGTCTAGAAAGGACAAAGAGGAGATGTCTCAGTTGGGTTAAATAAAGCCCTTCCCTGGCCACAAATAGATTTCTAACTGCATTCTCAGCACAGTCCCAAATGGAACAAAAGCTACAATTTCTCTATAAACCATAGCCCCCGCCTACTTTCTATCCCTTCCACTGATTCAGAATGGATTTAGAAAGTGATACAGCTCAGGTTTCCATAATCAACCCAGAGGTGCTACTTTAAAGCATCCCCATTTATCTTCATCAGCCAAACAATTAGCAGGAATTAGTAACTGATATAAGAATGCAATTATATGATGTGTATAGATTTCACATGTTGTGTGTGCATACACACACACACACACACACACACACACACACACATATATATATATATTCTATGTTGTAAATACATCTTTCTGCATTACAAATGTATAACTTTAGATCTGAATGATAATTCCAAATACACAAGTAAATAAAGCACTCACTTGAATCAATGGGGGGTTTGTCTCCATCGCTTAGATTCTCTCCATTGTGAATAGCCAATGCTTCGTCATTATTTTGCTTTTCTCTATCTGCTGGGGAGTTACAAGCATAGTCAGATAAGGGCAAAGAGTGGGAGTCAAAAGTGGAGCAGTCCCCCCTCCTGGTAGCTAGGGGTTCAGGCTTAATGCCATAGTGTCTGCTGGAAGGTAAGCCAGGGAAAGACAGTGATCCAGCCATGGGATCCAGCCAGGAGCGCATATACCTGCCATCAGATGCTGAGATTGGTGTCTGGTGGTGGTGGACATAGGGGTGGTAGACATTATTTGTAGTCTGGGGGTGCACTGGGTTCCAGGGGCTGCTGAACACAGATGTTTTGGATTGAAAGCTGCATGGGCTGAATTCAGGGTGCTCTCCCAAAGCTGTCTGTCTTGATGCCTGAGCAAGGGATCCAGAGCTATATCTAGACTGCAACAGATCTTCCCCCTCCTGAATTATGAAAGAGTCCACATAATAATTACTCAGAGTCCCAGAAGTCGACATTTCTATTGTGCAGAGCAGGACCCTCCTGAAATTATGAAACTGCAGATTTCATGTAACAACTTGGTCCTACAAAGAAGTACAGTCACCTAATAAGTTGAAGGCAGGCTTGCTTTCCATTGGCTGTTGGAGACATGTGACTGTGCAGCAGAACAATAAGGTATAAATCAGTCCGCAGGCTATTAATGGGTCACTGTTTTCCAGTCATCATTTTTATAGCAAAGCCATATGCTTTTATGCAAAGGGATATTTAGGTTATACTATATAGATCCCCTTTATTTGTGGCCAGCTGAGATTAAAAGATCAGATCATTGCATGGCTACCATTTCAGGGACTATTTTACATCATTATTAATCACACAGTAGGATGGAGGTATTTTCTATTCCCCTCCTTGGTGGAAATTCCTTCTGAATTATATCCTAAATAAAACGGTGGAACAGTCACAACGTTCACATTCTACAAGGTGTTGTGCTTGAAGTGTATCCATTAAATGAAAAATATTATTTCAGGGACTTTTGGTGGTTGCTGGGTGCACTTTGCACAGTGTAATGTAATAGACTCCATTCTGCTGTGCTGTTCTCTACACTGATCACTGCTTGCAGCACCAGTAATAAACATGCAGGTTATTGGAGGGCTATGGAAAGGGAACCCATGCATGGGGGTCTGCTAAACTCTCAGTTCCTTTTCCCATAATCCATTGTGTTTCAGACATTTATATAAAGCATCAATATCAAATCACATCACAATAGAGCCACATGACAGCTACACCATGTTTTAACATGTATACATGTGTGTAGAATTCATATGATTATCTAACTAAATATTGTTAATATTTATCCAATATAAAAACCTAGGCGTCTTTTAATGTTGAACTTTAATTATTCTAATGCAAATAGAGATAAATAGTGTGAATAAACTGGGTCTCCCAATAAGATTTCAGGCTTGTGAATTTAATTATATCAATCCAGCTATTTAAATTTACTATTCGATCTTAAACGAGCAGATGTGTGTAAATAAACTGAGCCTGTGCATTGTACTGGGAACAGTTCGGTTAGAGAAATAAACCGGTACCATAAAATTAACCGGTACCATAAAACAAGCCTAATAATGGCTTGGGTGGCAGAAGAAAGAAAAAGAAGTGTGAGGCACAAACAAAGGAGCTTATTAGTGTTGGAGACCATTGGGGATTAAAATAAACAATTTACATTTTATTCATTTCTTAGAAATTATTTCTGTATATGAAAGAAATGTTCATAAATACATTTATTAAAAAAACATTTATTATGTAGCACTAATCATTCCTAAAACCAACGCTAAATAGGATTGAAGGACAAGAGCGGATAGTTAAGCTTAGATCAAGTCCATTGTTAGTAGGGGTATAAAGCTCAACTAAATAATAGGCTGGGGAGGGAATCTATTGAAAGGATGCACAGGGTAGAACTGTAAAAAATAATTAGATGAGAAATACACAGGAAGCTATAACTGTGTGAATATGGGCTTAAAAAGATAGATAGATAGATAGATAGATAGATAGATAGATAGATAGATAGATAGATAGATAGATAGATACATAGATACATAGATGATAGATAGATAGATAGATAGATAGATAGATACATAGATACATAGATACATAGATACATAGATACATAGATGATAGATAGATAGATAGATAGATAGATAGATAGATAGATAGATAGATAGATAGATGATAGAGATAGATAGATAGATAGATAGATAGATAGATAGATAGATAGATAGATAGATAGATAGATAGATAGATAGATAGATACATAGATACATAGATACATAGATACATAGATACATAGATGATAGATAGATAGATAGATAGATAGATAGATAGATAGATAGATAGATAGATAGATGATAGAGATAGATAGATAGATAGATAGATAGATAGATAGATAGATAGATAGATAGATAGATAGATAGATAGATAGATAGATGATAGAGATAGATATAGATGATAGATAGATAGATAGATAGATAGATAGATAGATAGATAGATAGATAGATAGATAGATAGATAGACAGAGGATAGATAGATACATAGATACACAGATACATAGATACATAGATGATAGATAGATAGATAGATAGATAGATAGATAGATAGATAGATAGATCCAAAAGTGCACTTACTGGTTTCAAACGAATATCTGGGGAAGAGAATTTAATAAAACAGTTCCAGCACTCAGACCTCCCCCTTGCTGTCTGAACCAACAATTACACTATCAGAAACATAAAACTGCCCTTAAGGTAAAATAATTCAATAATTCACCAAGTAACAGCCCAAGCTGCTGACCTGTTCTCTCATTATAATGTGAGCGTGTGTGAGTGTGTAATATATATATATATTTCCACTAGATAATAACCCAGTAAACAGTAAAAAAAAATTAAAATAATGTAAAAAAAAAACATTTGTTTTTGTTTATGTGAACTAATAACTTTCTTTAACTACTTAAACGCTCCTAACTAAAAAAAAAAAAAAAGATGTTTATCTAAATATTATTTGAGCCAATATGTCATTATATATATATATATATATATATATATATATATATATATATATATATATACATACATATAAAAAAAGTTTAACTGTTGTATTATGCGTAGAATTGTGTGCCCCCCTCCCCCCATATTTTTATTTTTCCACACAATTCTTAATTGATGCCTATGCATACACAGTGTGTATTATATATACACACACACACAAATAGAACATCTTGCAGTATGCACTTATGTAAAGTGCGATAGTAAGGGATTGTCATTCAGCATGTGTGCGTGTATATTTCATACTACATACAGGCATGTTTTATTACATGATATATGGTACCCCAGTTATTAAGCTGTAATTGTACATGGGCTGTGCACTGGTAGTCAGTCCTTTCAGTCACTATACATGGCTGGGCCTGCCACGGAATGTTTAGATCCGGATGCACAATTATAAAACGCTATTGCCTTCAACACACCTGTTTGTCATTATTTCGATCTGTAAGTGACTGCCCAGCACCTACAGATACCAGGATGTGATGTGGGTTAAGGAGGGGGAGGTGTAATATCCCTTTAGGAAACAGAAGAGTCTGGGCTGCTCCACTACATATCTGGCTTATTTGTTCAGCAGTCTGGCAGCTCCTGCAGCCCAAGCCGCTGTTGGTGGTGAATTTCTGGAATGTCTGGTTAAGGGTACATGGTAATAATGATCGTAACCTAGGCCTTGCAAGCAGGAAGCTGTAATGTCGTTCACCACCTCTGTGCCTTATGGCAAAGCCTTTGTTCCTATTCCAATCATTGGCTCTGTGTAGCCATGAAGGCAATATTCCTTTATTATTATTAATTAGCACTATCTGCAGGTCCCTCCCCAGACAAATCACAAACAGCGGTGCAATGTAATGTGACCTTGAATGTTTATTGAGCAACAAAATATATTATAATACAGAGCTAAACCTTCATCTGTGTGGTTTGTGTTTAATGGAACATTTGGTAAACATATACATATCCTCCCCACCACACACACACACAAGCAGCACACACAAAAACTAACACAACCACAATACAATTGTGTATATATATATATATATATATATATATATATATATATATACACACACACACAGCCACAGCTATACACAATGACATATTACAAACAATACAAACATATTTGCAATACCAATCCCTGTAGAAATATACCGAAATACTGAAACCATCCAAACAACCAAACTTTGTCTTTCTCCTCCAAACACACGAAGACACATCTACACAAGCAATACACACAAACCACGCTTAAATAATATATACACAAAAACCTACAAACATAGATATGCATACAACCCCAAAAATGTGTAAACACATTTCCACAGAGAGTTTACATGGGTATCAATGAATACACGCTTCATTTTGTGACAATCCACGCGCAGTAGATACACAAAGAGAAACATATGAGAGAGGTCAGTGGTGCAGGCCATGGGACAGTCACATATTCCAACAATCTGTCATCTTCTACCTGGGTGATGATTCCCACTGATGTAATTAAGGCAGTTTCGTGTTGTAGAGAGAAAGGTGAATGCCCAACAACATAAAACTACCTAAACCACACAGCAGATCTGTTCTAACACTTTCCAGAGGAGGATCCGCTATAAAAAAAAAAAAAGAAAATACAAATACATATTCCATAATTCCATATAGTGCAAAGTGTAACATCTGTGCTGTGTGTGAGCAAGCTAGAGCCTGTACCAGCACAAAATACAACTCTCTCTCTCACACACACACACACACACAGCTAACGGGATCCAATCTCAGCTCCATCCTGCTTCCTGTCTTGTTAACTCTCCCTGTACACAAACTAACCAAAAACACACACATTGTTACATTCAATGGAAGGTGCAAAACTGAAACAAAATGTCAACTGGGTCTCACCTGCACCAGTTCTTCAGGGTCCTCTGTGGCTCCCAGTCATGTTTTGTAATATTGAAATAAACCAGTTTCTTTCATTTCATTACAAAGTAAAAATCCCTTCTTCTACTTTTCCTTGCACCCTCTGCCCAAGCAGTTCCTTACACAACTGAAACCGCTGGCCTAGGATTGCAACAAACCAGATAAACTAGCAAGTCATAAAACTGCACAAAAGCTCCAGCACTATTGCTATGGCCCAGACAAATTACGACCGTCTAGGTAATATTTAAATAGATTCCTAAAGTGATTGTGGGGGGTGGGGGTGCCAACTTTCCTGTTGTAAAAGTTCCTGAGAAGATAAAATGAGTCCAACGTGTAAACAGCCATAAAAGGAACAAAAATAGGGGGGAAAAGACTCATTGCATTTTTTTTATTCTTGATTTAAAAATTTAACATGGCCTGTTCACCAACAGCAGCAGTACAATATTAAGTCATAAAGAATTAGTGAGGAAGCTTATGACGTCAGAAACAACATTAATAATTAACGTAAAAAAATCTGTTGGACCAACGAATAATGGCTTTTTTTCTTTTCTTTTATTATTAATAAACTTTTCACATATCGGTTTCTATAAAGTTTTTTTTAGTAAAGTTTTGTAAATTAAAGCATGTAAAATTCACAGTATTTTAGGAATGACGATAACTTCCTTATTTTATTTTAAGTAACTTCACTTTGACCAGCTTTTGAAATTTAAAATAACATTTACAATAATAAAATAACAAAAACAATTTGCAGTATATTTTAAAGGGGGCATGAATAGCTTCTAATTGGCGATGTGCTTCTCTTCTGGTTACCTATGGTAACATTATAAAAACAAAATTATCTCATTTAATGCTTAATAGAACCAAGTGTAAAGGATGAATGGTCAAGTCCACCAGCAAAGTTAAAACTCCTTTACAGAAGATTAGAAATGTTCTTTTTGTGTGTTAGTTTGTTTTCCTGGACACAAAACGGATATGACCCGAACCAGTACAATTCTCACATTATGATGTCACTTAGACGATCCATGATTTAACTCTAGCCCTAAAATACCTTTTCATGTTCTTTAAAAATTAAAAGAATAAAAAAAATAAAGGTAATTAGAACTATATTGAAAATAATCCAGACTAGAACAGAATAGAAAGTTCCATTCCCTAAAGCAACTTAACCAACCCATGAAGGGGAATGCATTTAATCAAATAATCACACTCTAGGAGAATACACAAAAATGAAACATTTATAAGGACATGTGTGCAAATGTGTAGTTTGCTCTGATAAAGTTCTGCTGTGGATAGGAACACAAACAACTGACAATGTTCAAAATCTGTCACTCCTTACAGGTGGGGGGAAATGTCAAACCCAAACAGTACTGATCCAGAGGGGTGGGGTTGGGGGTCTGTGGGGCCCATCAGGAGAAGTTGAAATTAGCTGTGAGCTCTCGGATTCTGTTCTCTCGGTTCATCTTCTTCAGTTTCATTCTGCGGTTCTGGAACCAGATTTTCACTTGTCTGTCAGATAGGTGCACACTCCGGCTGATCTCTAGGCGCCGCTCTCGAGTCAGGTACATGTTAAACAGGAATTCCTTCTCCAGCTCTAAGGTCTGGTGCTTGGTATAGGGGCAGCGTTTCTTCCTCCCACTCTTAGCTGTTAGCCAGTTCGCTGCATTCTCACCTTTTGGATTTCCTAGGACATATTGAACAACAATGTCATTTGTAATAAGGAGCACACACACATTATCTACACCAATGAATTAAATGACCCTTCCCTATAACAATGTAACATTCTGTGTGTCTGTCCCTGTAGCTGTCTGTCTACTGACCCATCTAGTGCTGTGTTCACATACATGTATAATACATGTCATATCATATCCCATTCAACATGGGGGGATTTAACGCATTGTTTATTTCTTGCTACGTGTCCTGATATTAAATACATTGTAATCAAATAACTATGAAATACACTGTAATCTAAATCGCTATATGTTGTGTGTGTTTGTGTGGGGCATTTATGAGTGTTTGTGTGAGGCATTGTGTGTGTTTGTGTGGGGCATTGTGTGTGTTTGTGTGGGGCATTGTGTGTGTGTTTGTGTGGGCCATATGCACACATATAGGAAGGTTTAGATATAATAGACACAGAAAATGCTTTTGTGTTCATTTTTCTCTTTCCCAAACTCTCTCATTTTGCCTCATACTCACATGAATTAGCTGCCCACATCGGTCTCCATCTTGCCCCCAGTCCCATGATGTGCTGTAGTGGACTAACAGTGAACAGGGGGTGGTGGGTTGTTGTGATCAGACTGCACAAGTCTGCATTATGTTTACTTGGGTGAATGAAGATAAGAAACCTCTTGTGTATACACACACACACACACACACACACACACACTCACACACTGGGTAAGTTAACTGCCCCCTTTAGCTGAGCAGTGTGGGCTGTGGAACAGAGGGATCATACTTCCCTGTGACCAAGCCCAGCAATCCTACTCTAGGCATGTGGTGTGAAATGTAGGACAGACATGATTTTTATGAAGCGCTCACGCCCAATTATTAAATAGTGATAGTAAAAAGGCAGGTTCCCTGTATGGGGCACTGTGTGTGGGTGTCATTCTGTGTAATCCCCCCATTCTCCATTGGTTTTCTCACCTACAAGGTCTTTGTCAGGGGAGTTCTTGCTGCTGTCAGAGGGAGCCGGGGAAGATTCTTCTGCAGCTGAGGATGAGCTGAGAGGCTCCTCTTCTCTCCTCTGCTGGGAGACAACGGGCAACTTGGTCATAGGCGACTCTCCGCTCTCTTTCCTTGGGCTTTCTACCGGCACTGTAGACAAAGAGGCAGGCGCATCAAACCTGGGCTGGAGTGGAAATGGGGAAAGTCCATAGGCTTTGGAAGAACCATAAGTCTGGGACAGGCGGAAATAGCCTGGGACTGGGACAGAACTGACATTCTGCTCAGGGGGGGTCTCAGAATTAACTCTTGGGAAGACAGAGAGGTCGGTGGCTACTGAGCCTTTTGGGCATTTATCCGAATCATAGAGGCAATAGGAGCTTTCCTCTTTAATATTCGGTGTGAAGGAGCAGGAAGAAGCTGCATGGCTTTCTGATTGCCCCACACGACAGGACCTTGGGGCATCTAGCCAGACATCCATCCCTGGGGCATAGCTCTGAGATGTGGGGGCTGTGTTATTGGGGGGGATGCCTTCATTCCTCTTACCCACAACAGGGAAGAGTCCACAGCTTTGCAATCCATAGGAAACCTCTGAAGCCTGGGGTAGGTAGCCCCCACTGCCCTGGTAAAAAACCCCAGATTCTCCTCTGCCACCGCTTATTAAGGAATCCACCAGGAAAGAGTTTGCAGCTGGACTCTCAGAGCATGACATTGTTGTGGGATAATTTGGCGAAGGGAGCAGATATTCCTTTCTGGCTGACATTTCTTGTGCAAAACATGCTGAATATGATTAGAGATACCCCTGCACCACTGCAAATGCATGCAGCCAATTGAAACTCTCTTGCTAGCACCAACCCCTCCCAGTTCAGTTTCGTATGCAAAGGTTCATCTCAACTCGACCTCAAAATTATATATATATGTGTGTGTGTGTGTGTGTGTATATATGTGTATATATATATATATATATATATATATATATATATATATATATACATACATACATACATACATACATACATACATACATACATTGCAAGATTAATCTTTATTTTCCTCCAAATATTACATTGCTTAAAAAAGAAGAAAACGAACGTATATATATTTATTAGGGAGATTGAGGTTTTGTCTCAGTGTCCCCTTTATAGACTAGGCAACATATAGCTTACATAGCATTGTCCTTTTAAAATAGTAATGTAAAAAGTATCAATCCATGACGTCACAGTATAAAGGAGATAGGGCTACCTATCAGACAAAATGACTAGTAGATCAGACCATGAATAATTTAGGAGTCCCATTTTATGTGTGTGTGTGTGTGTGTAGGGGTGGGGGATGTTTGGTTCTTAATGATTTTTTTAAGGAGTGGCCTTTGCATAGAGACTCTAAAGCAAAATAGAGAAATATCCCAGCCAGCAATGGGCATTTAATTTAATAAAATGTACAGTTGAAGTTGCTTTCTCTTTTGGCTGTTGTTGCAATGTCAGATTGAAAAGCAGGAAAGCATCAAAGCTGTTGGTTAATAGGCACCACTAACACTTCATGTTTATGGCACTATAGTATCCTGCAATATAACTGACTTTGTTCCCTGAGCTTTAAAGTAATTATAATGTTACATTCTTGTGTTAGGAGAAATATGAGCAATTCAGGCCATTTTATAGCAGCTTGTTCTGAATTCATTCATTTAAAGGGTCCCAAATACATTTCCTTTGTTTCACTGGAAGAGCACGAGGATCACAGAATAAAACGTTTGGATTCCTAGAGCAATGCAACAATTTGAATGAAATAAAGATACACAAATCAAAGGGTTTATTAGTTGATCGAATCTGCACAGGAGAAGGAAATTTTAGTAGTCACACATCCATGAACACTTACCCTTGGCTTTCAGACGATCTGTGGACTAGAACATTCTAGACTGCCTTTGTAAACCCAGCAAGAAAAAAAATCTGCTTTTTAAACTGGGAGCTACAATTTTATTAGCCTCCACTCCTGACTTTCCTTCTGGGAAGGGCACATGAAACCTATAGAATGAACAGAGTTCAAATGTTTTGTAAGAATGAGCAGCTTGGGGCCTCTGTAAAGGTTGTGGCTTAGTTGGACGTTGAAGGCTACTTTAGCACCCCAGTAAAACATTGTGAAACTCCCCCCTCAAGCCATATTAAACTTGTAAAATCTTCCTTTTCTGTTAATGGAAAGGGGAACCACACATTTCTACCAGCAAGCAAGAAGACAGACTGTATCTGTTCATTCAATGTGGAAATTCAATACTTTCATTCCCAGAATCACAATTTGGCTTTTTATTAACTTGAATTTAACCTAGTACAGTAACATAAGGGAGCCAATCCTAAACTGGCTTTGTATAAACACCGCCTTAGTCTAATTATTGCCATATTTGGAACAGATTGCAAGGGAGTGTCAAAACTCTATCTATCTATCTATCTATCTATCTATCTATCTATCTAATAATCTAATATTCATAAGCTAAAGCAATTTACATAAAAAACAAAGCTGTGTTGGTTTCCTTTTAGAACATAAGGTAAATCCAAGCAAGCAGAGTTTTTTTCCACTAAAATACATTGGAAAAGATACACAAGTTTCAATCTACAAATCCCCATTTACTGTCCATTAAACTGGAATATATTTCATTTTCCTTTCCCCTTGAATTCTTCTCGTTGCTATTTTTAAACTTTATATTTTAAAGAAAAATAAAAGACAACTCAGCAGTTATAATGTGTAAATTGTGGTGCAGTGAATTTCTAGAGATGTGTTTATACAAAGAAATATTGATGCCTTTTATAGGCAGGCACACGTCTGGTTCATGAGGTTTAATAGCTCAGTGGTGTGCAGCAGGATCTATTCTTTCTTTAATCAGCAACAAGGCCAAGGCAAATAGTAAACTAGTATCATCAAACTCACTCAAGTACAACTAATACAGGACATTTAAATCTTAACTATAAACGATAAATGGTCAGTTTTAGGGTTTAGAGGAACAATCCGCCTAAGGAAAACTATGCATTGTGCCAAACTACTTTTTAAATACCGAAAGAAATCTTTTCATGAACTAAATAGGGGGTTACAGTGAATGGATGTTCCCAGCCTTCAACCCAAGGAGGAAAGAGCAAAGCTAACATTATACTGCAGCCCCTCTGTGTATACACTGCTGTGCATATACTTGTGTGTATCTATTAGATAGATAGATAGATAGATAGATAGATAGATAGATAGAAAGAAAGAAAGAAAGAAAGAAAGAAAGAAAGAAAGAAAGAAAGAAAAAGAAAAAAGATAGATAGATATAGATAGATAGTATGATAGATAGATATGATAGATGATAGTATTCTAGAATAGATGATGATAATAGATAGATAGATAGATAGATAGAAAGATAGATGTCTTAAAACGTAAGTCTATGCATCTATTTGTCTGTCTATCAATATCTTTACATATCTATTATCGATCAATAAATATCAATACATATCTATCATATATCTATCTATCTATCTATCTATCTATCTATCTATCTATCTAGCTATCTAGCTATCTAGCTATCTGTCTGTCTGTCCATCAATAGAATTACATATCTATCTATCGAATCTATCTATCTATCTATCTATCTATCTATCTATCTATCTATCTATCTATCTATCTATCTATCTTTCTGTCTGTCTGTCTGTCTGTCTGTCTGTCTGTCTGTCTGTCTGTCTATCTGTCTGTCCATCAATAGAATTACATATCTATCTAATCTATCTATCTATCTATCTATCTATCTATCTATCTATCTATCTATCTATCTATCTATCTATCTATCTATCTATCTATCTATCTATCCATCAATAGCAGTCAGTACAGAATTATGTAATCACAATTTGTCTGTATGACTATCTATCTATCTATCTATCTATCTATCTATCTATCTATCTATCTATATATCTATCTATATATCTATCTATTTTATATACTTACCTGTGACTGTATGTGTGATGTATATATTGGCCTTGTGCTAACAATCTGAGAACCAAACCCTGACAGGAAGGGAAGTCATGGGATTGCCAAATACTTTCCCCTTTGGATTGGATCCAGGGTGGTGCTCTCAGTCAGAAGGGAGACTTCACAAACCATTTTAGCGCCAAGACTGGTGACAAATGCCAGGCTGTAAATTTGTTTACCACCCCAAATATACTTTTAGCCACAGACACCACAAATTTAAACAATGTGATGGTAAAAAAAATGGGATACCTGGGTTTTCTCAGGTAAATGACAAATACTAAAAGGTTTATAAAACTGGGCAAAGAGGGACAGTGCAGCTGTGTTTGGTGTAGTATCCTGTTATTCAATGTATTACCACTGGTGCACATATCAAGAAACCTAATAGGCGGGTTGTATTTTCTTATTACTGAATCATTAATAGATATTCTAAGAAGTTATTGTGGGTTTGTTTAAAACAAAGCTTATTTTGTTTATTGTTGGGTAATTTATAAATATATATATACACACACTCACATACATATATAATAAAAAATATAGAAGGGTTAAAACCGTCGAATTTAATGGAGTTAGGTGTCTATTCAGCATGGAAAATGATGTCACGGAGTTACTGCGTAATCCTGAGAATTAGCTTCCATATTGTAACAGTGTTAACTGATTGCCATGTTGTGCAGTCACATGCGTCAGGATTGTGGATTGTGGAGAAGCCACCAGACATTGTCTGCATACTGACAGACTGGAAAGCTCTAGTTCAAGAATGACCTCATAAATCCGACGTGTCAAACAGGATATGCGTTATTCTGGATTATTTAACTGCGGTTTTGAGGTAGAAGCAATAGTGAGATTGCGCCATACATTAAAATAAATTTGCATTGGACAGTGTACATGATTGGTAAATCGATTAAACGATGTTTGACACAATTTTGTGTATAGATAGATCTTATAGTAGCTGCATTTTATATTACACACTTTTTTTGCTAACAGAATTGTTTTTTAATTTACACAAAATCATTTTAATTTGACCATTTAATTTTCTTCATGTTTTTGTATAATAGCAAGTAACTAAACTATCGCCTGGAAGTTTGTACGCAGACATTGCCCAGTTAGTGTACAATGAGAAAACAATGTACCCAATACCCAATAATTCCTCTCAGTGTGTGCTAGCAGAGGGGTTTAGTCAATACGTTTTAGCTCTTCCAAATTATTCACATATTTCATTGTACCATCTTTAAAGAAAAATCAGTTATATACAACGGGTTGTTTAATTTTAAAACAATCATGTTTCTCTATCTATTGTACAATAAATTAATTCTAAAAGGAAATCTGAATATGGGAGATGTACCATCATATTATATGATGCTATGATATATACTATATGATGCTATGATATATATAAAATGATGCTATGATATATACTATATGATGCTATGATAAATATGATACTATGATATATATGATATGATGAAATGATATATAATATGATACAATGATATATATGAAATGATGCTATGATATATACGAAATGATGCTATGATATATGATATGATGTTATGGTATATATGATATAATGCTGTGATATATATGATATGATACTATGATATATATGATATGATGTCATGGTATATATGATATAATGCTGTGATATATATGATATGATGCTATGATATATATGATATGATGCTATGATATACGATATGATGCTGTGATATATACGAAATGATGCTATGATATATATGATATGATGCTATGACATATATGATATGATGCTATGACATATATGATATGTATGATATGATACTTTGATATTTACGATATGATGCTATAATATACACAATTTGATACTTTGATACATATGATATGAAGCTATGATATATATGATATGATATGCTGTTATGATATATACGATATGATGCTTTGATATATACGATATGATGCTATGATATATATGATATGATGCTGGGATATATATGATATGATGCTATGATATACACAATTTGATACTTTGATACATATGATATGAAGCTATGATATATATGATATGATATGCTGTTATGATATATAAGATATCATGCTTTGATATATACGATATTATGCTATGATATGATATGATAAATGATATAATATATGATACACATATGATCACCTTCTTTAATTAATTTTAGTCTCACAGATAGTTTGACTGTACAAGCGCAGTTTTGTAAATTATACAACACATATATAACCTCTCAGTGGCAAATACACTCAGATTATTTGCTGTAGAGAAGTTTTTACCACTATTAAAGATATACTTAAAATACAAACCAACTTTACTGTGTGTTTTGCTTTGTTCATATTTTTGGTGTTTGAATGTTGTAATAATTAATTAAATGTAATAATTTACATGTTTACCCATCTACACAACCTTCTGCGAAGATGAATTTGAATGAATCCCTGAGTATTAGGGTTAACTGGGTTATGTTTATATGTGGACTATTGGTGAAACTGGGCTGTTTAAATGGATCATTTCTCTAAAGTAGCTGAACAGATCAGTATCTCACTTACCTCGATATAGCTATACAAACAACAACCAACATCATGTTGTAATGGGAGAACCAGACTAGCAATTTCCAAGCAGTATATTTGGTCCACCAACAATATACTTATAGATTTTCATCTTCAGACACAACAATTTGGCATCTGTGAAGAGTGTGATTGCTTCATGATAGCACAACAAAGGCCAAGACTCCGGTATAGGAAACCACGGCTTTGACATTGATCGGAACACTGCCACCTTGTGGCCCTTCAGATCCAGTGTAAATCAAGATGGTTCACTTTTTTTGGTTTTGTTTTCTTCTTGCAGAGATTCCTGAATGTCCGTTAAAAGCAACTGTTGGATAACACTGATATCACCTTTTCACAACGACTACATAGCCAGTGTTTAGTTTATAGCCCTGCATTCCAAATATGCAAATCTCAAATCACAGGCAGGTTTTATTACCAAATTTCCTTGGCAACATTGAGCATGTTCTTTTATTAGGTCAGCAGACCAAAGCCTCTGGCGGATAAACTGCAGGCCTCTAGGGTCCAGCATTTGCTGGGGGAAGCAGTTAATATTTAACCCAAGAAGGAAACGTCTTGTAAAAATCTCATTGCAATTCTTTTATCCTCTGTAATGTAATCTATATTTATAGATTTAAAAAAAAAATTGGAATTTGTTTTACCCAGAAGGGAAAAAATCCTATAGATAGTTGGTACATTAGGGTGAGAAATGATGGATATTGCCTGCCTTACATTGAATACACGTTGGACACACATGTAATAAGCAATAGATTGGTCAGATAACTCCAGCCAGTCCTTTCAAGGTTACCGAGTCCTTCTTTAGCATAGAAGTTCAAAGCCAAATCTCCCCCAGAAAACTAAAAACATAGTGAGAGACTCAATTATATAACTAAATGTCTCCAATATTAGGGGAATTCGTGGGCGCTAATATTAACTCAACCAAAATAGATAGACCAACAGGTAGTAATATAGACAGTGTGTAGATTTTAAGAAAAGCAAACCAAAAATATGCATACAGGTACACAGATTACTTGTATATCATCAGAAAAACATGCGAAGGGACACCAGTAAGAAGACAATCAAGGTATGTGTGTGTGTGTGTGTGTGTGTGTGTGTGTGTGTGTCTTTTTACTAAATATGAAGAGTAGCAAAATCTTACTCTTCTTAACCAATGTAGGTAGGTGCATTTCTTTTTAATGGAATTTAATGGAGGGATAGACAGACAGGCAGACATACAGACAGACAGATAAGATAGATAAACAGATAGATAGATAGATAGATAGATAGATAGATAGATAGATAGATAGATAGATAGATAGATAGATAGATAGATAGACCATCCATCAATACATAAATGCCATCATAAATGTCTATTTTGAGAGGGAGTATATTAAGTTTAACATACAGTGCTTTATCTGTATACCTATATTTATAGCTAAATGTATAATACACATATTTACATGTATGTGTGCACAGAGGGATGTCCCCGTTGTCCTTTCAGAGGGTAAAACTCACAAACACACTCACACACACACATATATATATAAACATGTCACACACTGCCACACAAATTAATATAAAGGATATGGAGAAGAAAGTACAAAGGACACAGTTGGCGACCAATAATCAATATTTCCTCGTTAGCACAATCACTTTCATTCTCAGCTGTATCAGCAAAATCCAAATTAACCCATTGTTTCCTTGGAGGGGATCAATTACAGATTGTTACAAGAAACCAAAGAAAAACCATGAATGAAACATAACAGTGCTCTTTGTAACCATGATGTTTATTGGTTGGTGGGCTTTCCAGTACATGCAGTCAGCCTACAGCGAGCTTCATATACACAAAAAATATGCATTATGCGAGTAGAAGTGGATATTTTGTGGCGAGTCATTCCATAAAAATTCAACGGGATCGAAAATCGGTACGAATACAAATCTGTCTAATAATATTATTCGCTGATTTACAAGTTTAAAAAAATCTTGCTCGCCCGATGTGTAAAAAGTTCCTGAAACCAAATAGGAAATGTTATTTATTTACACCCTTAGTAAACCCTCATAGGAAACATACATACATTCAAATGCAGAAAGTAGAAACAGGAATTCGTGTCCCATTAACTAATATATCATTTCAAATAGTTATTTTTTATTTATTTTCTTATAATTGCATTTAATAACTTTGGTTCTTATTAGGTCACATGTATTGCAATGAGATTTGGTTTCATCCATGGAGTGTGACCGTGTGACACTTAGATGTCATTGGTATGAAAAACACAATAGATATATAGATAGATATATTTATGTAAATGATTGAATATTCTCTCTAGAAGTTGATTGATTGATTGCCATGTAGAGTCGGACATATACCAAGAATGTCTTCAATGTTCCCTTTATTTGACTTTTCCACAAGTAACTCCCACGAGGATTAAGTTTAAGAAAGAAAGTGCAGGTTCCATGTTGTGAGCTGCGTTTTATGCAACAAAATAAGATAAACAAAATAAAATCAGTAGAAGAAGAAATGGGGGTCGTTCTACATCCAACGAATAAGATTTCACTGATGCCATAGGAGCTGGTTTGTTAAATCTCAATGGAAAAATGGAATTGACCCAACCAAATACATCTCCTTGGTGGGATTCATGGTGGAGGAGACTTGTGTTTCATAGGTAAGTCCGTTGATCCCGAATATTAGAGCAACCCCTCTATTGTATAGGTTCCTTATACCATAAATCTTTATGGCCATCAAATCCTACAGAATCAAGCAGGTTGGTAGCATTTGTTTGGATAAACCTTGGAAATGAGATTCTGCTCCATCACTGTGCTCAGTTTTGGTCATTGGGAATACCAGGGCTAAGGTAAGTCCCAGTGTGAGGTTAGTCCACACACACATGTGGATCCCCCGTGTCCTATTAGGTTCACCCCCCTCAGGTGTTTGCTGGTAGTGTGGTTCTAACTAACCCCTTAGTGGTCTCATAGTAGGGGGTTAGCAGAATAATACTGCAGGCGATCTCTGTTAATTTTTTTCTCTTTCATCCGCCTGTTCTGGAACCAAATCTTGACTTGTCTGTCGGTTAAATTGAGCATCCGAGAAAGCTGGAGGCGTTTTTCTTTGTTAATATAAACGCTAAAGAAGAATTCCCTCTCCAGTTCTCTAATCTGGTATTTAGTGTAGGGGCATCTTTTCTTCCTAGTTCTCTGCCCACCTGTTGAACAAGACCAGAGATAGAGTGTGTGTTTAATACAGTAACATGCAGAGCATTATTGCTATAGATATCTAAGGCATATCTAGGGACTAGCAGCCTGTTAGAACAGGTGATGGATCTCTGTGTGTTGCTATGGTTGCTGCTGTGTTCATCATCCTGGGAAGAAAATAGATGCATTTGGAGATAATGTTGTGCAATAGTTTAATGTGTGACTAGGTAGGGTATCTGAACCAATGGTTAATAAACAGGATTTCAGGTTTCTTATAGCTCAGCCCTGATGACACAATCCATAATCTGCTAAATTCACTTCAATGGTGTCCCAACTTTGCTAAAAGATTTAGTTTAAACCATGTCTGGATCTCCCAGAACACCTGCAGCTGATCTGCCCCCCAGTACTGTACTGACCCTCAATACATACACTGTTCTTCCCCTGTCTCCCAGCAAAGCATTGCAGTGTGTGGATTGGAAGAGACATTCCTGCTGGGAAGGCCAGCCAGATTCCCTGGGATATCAAAGCTTTCTGCAGGGCCTTTCATTGTGTGTGTGTAATGTTTATTGGCAGAAATTCTTCATTACTATATTCTCAACACAACCGACCTGTGGCTTTGTAAAAGGGGGAAAGAGAGAGGGGGAAGGATTGGTTTAAAACATCCATTTCATGGCCAATTTCAGTGCTAAGCACGTGGTCTGGGGCTTTCAGGAGAAAGTTTTGTTGGTGGGAAATCTAAAGGGCCCTCCATAAACCTTCTGTGCTTATAAAACAGCATATAAAACTTTAACAGCGCCGCGCTAGGATCGCGTAGCCCCTTTCATGGACAAGGCGCTGCCTTTCATACGTACTAGTGCTGTTGGCTTTGTCTTCATTGTTGCCGGAAGATGACTGGGAAGCGCTGCTGCTGCTGCTGCTCCTGCTGCTCTCCGCTCTGCTCCCCTTCTCCTCCTGCTCTGCGGAGGGATCCGCGCTGGAAACTGCTGCTGCTCCCCCCTGCACCTTCTCGCAGCTCTTACCATCCCCAGTGCATTCGGATGGTTGGGTGTCCGCAGTGCCATAGGCTGTGTCAAAGAACTGGTCAAAGGCTTGTGGCAGTACCCCGTTCCTGCCCACAGCGCTATAGAAATTGGTGGGGACGTTGGTGTTGGGGTGGTGGTAGACATTAGTGGGGGGTTTGGGGAACATTTCCCCCATGGTGGTCGCACTGTCCCTGTGCATAATGTCCTCTGCTGAATAGCAATGGGGCAGATTGTTCCTGGGGTGGTGCCATTTACTAGACGTGGTGTCAATGGCATATTCCCTGAAGGTGACCTCTCTCACTGGCTGCACCTGGGGCAGGTTGGAGGGGTAGGGGTATGTCATGGGGCGAGATGCCGGGCTTTGGGGGAGAAAGGGAGGGAGGCTGGAGAAATCTGGACCCGAGACGTAGTAAGTACAACTTGGCAAGTACATGTTAGAGGAGCAAGGGACACGCTCATCAAAATCCATCACTGGGGGGCGACTACCTCGGGCTGTCCGCATTAGCCGAGCTTAACATGGTTCTCTAATGCAGCTGCCCCCTTTGAAGCACAATCCGCTGGAGTAAGAAATTCGAAGACGTAAAGCTGACGTGGAAATCTTATCCCGTCCTTAGCAGGGAGGTGCTGGTCATGTGACCGAGCGGGGGAAATGGATGAGTATTGGGCCCTAGTAACTTAGTAGGGGAGAGACAGATCGTCACTTGGCTGCTCCATAGGGAAGGACAGTGAGTGACCCAGGCAGGAAATAGAACCCCCAGACTGGACATTCTAACACTGCCCACAGTCCACTGCTGCTGTACCTAGGTCCATAGCCAACCTCACCATCCCCTGTATAGCTCAACCCTCCTGTCACCAGGTTATTGGGCCAAGGGATAGTTTGTCCTTTCAATGTGTCTCATCTTCATCCACAATGGTTCCCTGTCTTACTGAGGGGAATTCTTGTGTCCATGTCACTTATCCCCCAGTGTCCACAGATCCATTCCCACCTTCTATGAGCCCATGCAGGGTAGTCTCTGTACCGATGTCTGGGTCCTACCCTGTTGGCACAGTAGCGATCCAGGCGCCGGGCGTGTGGAGTCAGTGCGCTTTGTGCGCAATAACGCATCCTGGTGCTTAATCCCCATTTATTTACTGTTCATTATCACTGTATTGCAAAGAAACCCCCTTTGTCTCCCTCATGGACCCCTTGGGCGCTTTGTCGTTCTTGGAATACCATTACAATGCTGCAGATGTCAAAATGCACAGGAGTTGTATCTGATGTTTTATGTATCTGATGTATTTCAGCCTCATAGATTCACAGACAACTGGTTTCTGACTGTACTTACTGCTGTGTGTGTGATACTGGGATCCAATGCTGTAGGGAGTACAAATCCTACTCCCCTGTGTGCAGCCCTCTCAAATGCTCTACATTTCCTATCTGCATTGCCATATTAGTACAATCCTATCCAATCCTTCCAAGGCTCGGTGGAAATTGCCCAACAGTATCTGTGAAGATACAGAATAATAAGAAATACCCAAATGAGTGGGGAAATCCTTAACCTTGTAATCACCACATGGTCTATGTCCTAATGAATAGCTAAACGTTTAACTTATTTATTGATCACAGTATTACTATATTACTATAATGCAAATTAGTATAATTGGTGTTTCATGGTGTTTAATAGTGATTCGGTGTAAATTGCCCACAATTAATTAAATTAAGTTAACTATTTCTTCTACCCTCCCCCAACAAACATATACACACTTCTTAGTAGGCTAGACATATTTTGAGTATGTTGTGTGTTTAACGTGACAGACACCACAGAGAGAGATTTGATTTTGTTAGATTTTTTTGATAGATAATAGATAGATAGATAATAGACAGATAGATAGATAGATAGATAGATAGACAGACAGATAGATAATAGAAAGATAGGTAGATATATAATAGATTGATAGATAATATATAGATAGATAATAGAAAGATAGATAGATAGATGGATATGATATATATAGATAAATAGCTAGATATACATGTGTTTATCTGTTATCTGTCTATCTATCTCTTTTTATCTATCCTTCTATCTATGCATCCATCCATCCATCTATATAGATGGATAGATAAATAAATAGATAATAGATAAATAGATAGATAGATAGATAGATAGATAGATAATAGGTAGATAGATAGATAGATAGATAGATAATATATAAATAGATAGATAGATAGATAGATAATATATAAATAGATAGATAGATAGACAGACAGATAGATAGATAGAGAGATAATAGATAAATAGATATATAGATAGATAGATAAATAAATAGATAATAGATTGATAGATAGATAGATAGATAGATAATAGATAAATAGATGGATAGATGGATAGATAATAGATAAATATATAGATAGATAGATAGATAGATAGATAGATAGATAGATAGATGGAAAGATAGATAGATAGATAGAGAGATAATAGATAAATAGATAGATAGATAGATAGATAGATAGATGGATAGATAGATAGACAGATAGATAATAAATATATAGATAGATAGATAGATAGATAGATAGAGAGATAATAGATAAATAGATATATAGATAAATAGATAATAGAAAGATATATAGATAGATAGATAATAGATAGATAGATAGATAGATAATAGATAGATAGACAGACAGACAGACAGATAATAGACAGATAGATAGATAGATAGATAGATAATAGATAGATAATAGATAGATAGATAGATAATAGATGGATAGCAAGATAGCAAGATAGATAGATAGATAGATAGATAGATAGATAGAAGACCTTAGACAGACAGATGCCAGGGAGAGAATGGCGCCTGGATTGCCCATGATCGCCCCGCCTCTGGTAAGGAAAACAACTTCTCCTTGTATTGGGTTTTGTGTCAGTAATTGAAGTCTGCGCGCCAGAGATCTATCTGGGCTGTTGACTGACCTGGGGGTTAAAGCTACTTGGCAATCAACTTCATCTTGTGTGAGACATGACTGGCCCTTCCACCATCTCCCAGCAGATACCACCTACCATCCTGCTTTGATGTTATCTCCACATTCCATCCCTCTACCTGGGATTACCCTGAACCCCAATATCCGGATAAGTGTTCGGGTTCTATTAGCAGGTCCCAGGGCTGGTAGAAGATGGTCAGTGTGGGCAGACAGTCACCGGATCGTGACATTAAGGTAGATTGTGGATTAAAGAAAGGATGAAGATGTGAATGGAAATAAAAATGAGAAACCTTTAATATTTGGATGTTGGTGGCTAAACAGTCTCTGGGTTTCATGGCTAGTAATGTGCCATCTGGACAACCCCAGGTTTGGTTTTACTTACCCTTCAATTGGAGGCTTGCAAAAGATTTTGGATTTGAACTTAGCAAAGAGACTTTCCAATAGCAACACAAAGGATTTTCTAGCACTGCAGCCTGGCTCCTCACATCCCCTCCCCCCGGTGCAAGTTTGCGCTGCCTCCAGCACTGCTCACACCGGGTGATTCCTCCTCTTAAATGTCATCTTATGTTTCCACAATATCTGTCACCAGATCCAGCAAGCAGATGTAAAATCAATATGTCCATTCCAGTTATCCTGTGTTACATGTGTCACATTGCCTATGCGTTACATGTGTTACATGTGTTACATTGCCCATGCGTTACATGTGTTACATTGTCCATGTGTTAAATGTGTTATATTGCCCATGTGTTACATGTGTTACATTGTCCATGCGTTACATGTGTTACATGTGTTACATTGCCCATGCGTTACATGTGTTACATTGTCCATGTGTTACAAGCGTTACTTTGTACTTGCTTTGTGTGCAATCCTTAATTTTGTAGCAGTGATAATTGAATCGATATAACCCCCCCCCCTGCACATTGTACATTAGTGGTTGCCTACTATATTAATATCCATCTCAATGTGTTTATGGTATATTGCTGCTAATAGAATCCTATGTAAATGAAACATAACAAACGTAATCACGTGTTAATGCGGCAAACGGTTAACACCATGTAAATATCTGAATGGAGTTCTGCAATAATATGTTACATAGCTCAACACCGGTACAGTTATTAGTAGTAGTAGTTGGGGACGCAGGCCTCTTTTAAACTGGATTATCAGAATAATTAATTTACAGATTTCCATATCAACAATTAGTTTAGTCTCATTCATAGTTAGGGGATCCTACAACCCCAATTCTTTATTATTAGATATCTGGTATTTCTACACTTCGTACAAAATCAAATATGAATTGTATTTTTTACTATGTTTACTATTTGTATGCCTGTTATGTGTATTTATGTATTAGGTGTGTTCCTGTTTTGAGCATTTTTTGTTGTATGTATCGAGTATTTATGTGTTTATATTTGTTTTGTGTTTTTATGTGTGTTATGTGTTTTATGTGTTAATCTATTATTTGTATTTATGTGTTTTGTTTGTGCTTGTTTTGTGTGTTAATCTGTTATGTGTATTTATGTGTTTTCTATGTGCTTGTTTTGTGTATCAGTATGTTATGTGTATTTATGTTTTTTGTTTGTGCTTTTTTGTGTGTTAATCTGTAATGTGTATCTATGTGTTTTGTGTGTGATTGTTTTGTGTAGTAATCTGTTATGTGTGTGCTTATTTTGGGCATTTGTATACTTGCACAAAAAAGGCACACACGTGTGTTGTGTGTGTGCATGTATGTGTATTTTGCGTATTTATGTGTTTTATGTTATGCCTGTTTTGTATATATTGATATATGAGTAGCACACATTTGTGTGCTTAAAATTCATACTACTTGGCCTTGCTTGAGGCATTCTTGCTACTTATTGATACATTACAAACGCATGCCCATACAAACACTAAACTATAAATAGATACTATGCTATAAATATACACTATACTATCAATATAGTATATACCCTAAAATCCGTTCAAATACACGTACATAAGAAAACATCCACATATGTGGAAACAAACAGAACTCTATGATTAACACTCCATTGCATTTAAGTGAAAACCCCACACATGCAAGTTATAGTCAAGACACCATAAACATACACACATATAAACACTAATTACCACAGACCTAGACATACATACAAAACATGTACAAACACTAGTAAATGAACAATCAAATAAACATTAACACATGTACACCATTTTATAAGATCAACTGAAATAAATCATAACAGACCTCAAAAAACGATAATTTGCAAAGACCCCTACATGCACAGATATAACCACCTACTGTAACATTCCATACACATGCACACATGTACGTAAACAGCTGGGAGACAGCTTACACGCATGCACTAACCTAGTCAGGAATTTACAAAGACAAAATTAAACATTAGCAATTTCATCGACTCGTCTAAATACAATATACATAGATCCAAAGAGCACTCAGTATACAAACACATAAACACTTACATAGAAAATTATGTATGCATATATATGTATATTAGTCTGCACACGTATTTTACAGTAACACCTTTTGTTACAAACTCAGTTTTACGGCAGCCCATATTTTTTATGCCCTATACCTGCATTCCTTCCTACCTACACACAATGACTAGTTACACATTTCTGGCAAGTCCTTCCTAATGACTACTTACAGGTGCAGGTTACAGGGATTATTGCAGGCAATTGCAGGCTGTGGCAGTGCAGTCTAGACTGTCTGGCATGCAAACAGTCTGCATTCAGAGCCATTGAAACAGAAAACCTGTTTCTTTTTTACAGCACCTATAGAATCTGTAATAGGTCTGTGTGCCATTCTACTGCTAACAACAAAAAGTACATTTGAATAGACGGTCCTGTATATGACTGTGGGCAGCAACTTATTGACCAAGACTCATCAATAGAAATGGTAACATTAATAATGAGTGAACCAAGTCAGTGAATAGATATATAAATGTACACACAAACAAAAAATACAAAATATGACTAAACAGTATCATTCATATGGTTGGCAACAACACAGCGTGAAGAGAACTAGCCATATATAGATTAGAAACATAACCACACACACAGAAATATAGATAGATAGATAGAGAGAGAGAGAGAGAGAGAGAGAGACAGACAGATAGATAGAGAGAGAGAGAGATAGAGAGAGAGATAGATAGATAGATAGATAGATAGATAGATAGATAGATAGATAGATAGATAGATAGATAGACAGATAGATAGATAGATAGACAGATAGACAGAGACAGACAGACAGACAGACAGACAGATAGATAGATAGATAGATAGATAGACAGATAGACAGATAGACAGATAGACAGATAGACAAATAGATATATTAAATAGATAGATAGAGAGAGAGAGAGATAGGTAAAAAGATAGATAGATAGATAGATAGATAGATAGATAGATAGATAGATGTCAGACAGACTGATAGATTGATTGAAAACCTCTATCCATCTTTATTCCAAAAGGGGGCCCTGGCTTCTCGATAATCAAATTTACTGTGGTTTCTCTGTGGTTTGCAAGCACTATGGAACTATAAACCTGGAAATAAATGGACAAACAATCAAAGAAGGCATCAAACTCTCTCTCAAGAGAGACTCATACATATATAATATATATAATTTTAAAGTAACAAGCCTAAGACTAAGGATAAAGTAATTTGCGTATATAACATACATAATCCACCATACTTTGTAGATTGTAAACTCTTTGGGACAGTGCAGTTGGAAGCCACACCTGCAATCCATAAAAATTATCCTAAATGTATGTGTATGTGTTTTTTCCCATTTATAAAACCTGTTTATGTATTTTTTTTATTTATCTGTTTAATAACTCGTACTTATTCCCATTGTCCGTATACTCTGTATTTTATAATATACATAGGAAACAAATGCATATAAATGGTACATCACTTACATATAAATACATATAAACTTACATATAAACACATCAGGACTAATTTCATCAAACTTGAACCCATACCTACAGGCTGATTTCATTTAATGCTTTAGGTGACCGGTTTCTGCATTTGGCTTCTCTCTATATTACAAAGATATATTACTTTCTATATTACTTCATTCTTACCAGACCCCCCGAATTGTGAATTTAGCTGCTGGTTGCTATTATTATTATTATTATTATTATTATTATTCATGTTGTTGTTACTAATTATTATTGTTTTATTAATTATAATTAATATTATTATTAATTATTATTATTATTATTATTATTATTATTATTATTATTATTATTATTATTATTATTATTATTATTATTTGTAAGCTCTGTGGGGCAGGGACCGCCCTTCCTCTTGTGGCAAGGCTCTATCACTAGTTATACTACTATAATTTATATATTTTGCACTGAACTATTTATGTATTTGTTCCCTTTGTATGACTTTTTTGTATTTTGTTATTTTACAGCGCTGCGTCCCCAGGTGGCGCTTTATAATTAAACTAAACATTCATTTACAAGGCTTCATAATAGTAATTTAAGGTGAAAACGTAATATTACAACATATTATATCATAACATTGTAATAAATCTGTTAATAAATATATCCATTTATATATGGGTTTTCTATGACCAATTTAATATACTAATATATAGACATAATCAAAGTAGCTGGTGTACAACAATCACAAACACACACAAACACACACACACACACACACACACACACACACACACACACACACACACACACATCCAATCTCTTTATGCACCCAATGCATTTTAAAACTAGAACCAAAACCATTTCTCTCCTATTGATTTCTAATTCGAAATGACATAACATTGTTGTTAATGACAATAATTATGTTACAATACTCTTAATATCAATGTAAATGTAAACATTCAACTTGTAAGATAAACTTGTTATTTAGAATTCGGTGGAAGTTCAGTGATAGTTCCCTGGGCCTCCATATACAGATCCCACAGTTCACACTCCACAACAACTGAATCCATCAGGCAACACCAATATCCATTTAAACTAATCAGATTGGGAGAGACAGATTTATATCCCACTATACTCCCCCCCCCCCAAACCTGCCCCATTCTCTACCCATACAATGTGGGTGGGGGTAGAGAGACCATTCTATGTTCTGTCACATTCCCTAACTGGCAAAATGCATTGGATCTCTCCTATTATTAGACTGGGCATAACCAGGATAAGCAACTAAATCCCAGTTTAGATGTAAAAATGTATGGATTGCGGCCTATTTAGAGAAAGGTTACAGAACCTATGGATAAGAACTGGATCAGAACCGAACGTGTACTGGGACCGAAACTGCCATAGAGCTTTTCCAGTCAGAGAAAAGCCAAAGTCTTTCATGACATTAATTACTATAGATAATAATAATATTAATAATAATCAACACAAATAATAATAATTAATAACAACAATACAGGGGCTATTATTAAATTAAAGTAAATAAATGTCATTGCTTGTTTTGTTTTATTTTTATTTGGGAATATCACTGTGTAATTCAAATAAACTGCAAGCGTGTTTTTATCAAAATTGTGTGTGTGTGTGTGTGTCAGAGTGGGAGTTGATCGGGCACAAACGGGTTAAATAAGCAGAAAGACTTTCCACTTGTCACCATTAATTAGAATGGTTTATGGTGTACATTAATATTGTAGGTCTATTTAATTACCTCTCTTGTAATGGACACAACCTGGAGACATAACTAGGATTTCTAGATTGAAGTTTACCAAGGAAAACAAACAAACAGAAACTACTGAAAGACAAAGAGTTATTTAATAACTGACCCTGGGACAGCAATGCAGATAGATGTAGGTTCGGGTATTACCCTTTACAACATACATGGTTTAATCCAAGTTTAAGGGGAACTTGTTTTCTGGCTAAAGCTGCACACTGTCATTTTTATTAACTCGTTGGCATATGTGGAATGTCTACAGATCTTTAGTCTGTAATTATATTAATACCAGAGCTTCTTATAATAATAAACTGGAACCAATGTTAATCTGTTAATACGGTCCTAGGGCTGCTTGGTGAAATATTAATGTGCTGACACATTTTCTCCATTTTGTATATGTTTGGAAAGTTGGAAAAAGGATTGTCACATTAGAGCTACATTGTGGCTGATGTTCCACAGGGAAAAAACAATTAGTACCAGGAATGGGAATCCCCTTCTTCACTTTATTATACGGATCTTCTATCAACTGTTGTACAATGTGATAAGTAGGATACAATGTAAAGGGTGGTAGGACACAATGTCATAGGTGGTAGGATACAACGTAATAGCTGGTAGGATACAGTGTGATAGGTGGTAGAATATAATGTGATAGGTAGGATACAATGTGATAGGTGTAGGTATTGTGATAGGTAGGATATAATGTGATAGGAGTAGGATACAATGTGATAAGTGGTAGGACCAATGTGATGGTGGTAGGATATAATGTGATAGGTAGGATACAATGTGATAGGTAGGATACAATGTGATAGGTAGGATACCATGTGATAGGTAGGATACAATGGATAGGTGGTAGGATACAATGTGATAGGTAGGATACAATGTGATAGGTAGGATACAATGTGATAGGTGGTAGGATACAATGTGATATGTAGGATCCCCCCTAATTAGGCCTCTCTGAGACTACTCAAATGTAATTGTAATGCGCCAAGGAGATGTTGGCACTAAATCAAATCAATACTACTACTACTACTACTACTACTACTACTACTACTACTACTACTAATAATTATTATTATTATTATTATTATTAATAAAACAACGACAGCCTCGCGATTAAAACTGGAAGGGCAACATTGACGAACAATCACATTTCGTTAAATTAGTAGAATGATCAAATATATATTAAAAAAGGAGAAATGTCTCTTTTTCTTTACTTTTACATGATAAATAACAATACCGTTAAATTAAGGAAAATTAAGGTCTATTACAAAATACACAAGAGTTTGTTACACCCTAATTGTTTAAATAAAATTGTATAAAATAAATAAAATTAAAACAACAGTGTGTGTGTGTGTGTGTGTGTGTGTGTGTACATATATATATATATATATATAATGTGTGATAAATAATAATAATTATAAATACATGTGTACTTGTTAGCGAATTATAATTAGATATAAAATTGTGTATAGGACATATATGTATGTGTGTATGTGTGTTTATATAACGTTTATATTCTTATGTTACACACAAATAGTAATAAATATGTTTGTGTGTGTATATATATAAAATATATATCTCACTAATTATGTCTAACATAAGAAAATACAAGTTTTTAAACACATGAAGTCCTAATCTTTTAACAGTGAAATATACTTAGCGTATTCCTTTTAATTGTGTTTCCCTTTAAACGTCGTGAGATTAATCAGATATTTAAACTCTGATCACAGATGGAATAACTTTCTAGGAAAATAATAAAAGAAACTTTGTTTGAAATAATCCACATGGAAAGGCCTTTGGCACTTACATTTAATAGTCACAAATCAACTGCATTTTGCAATGTAATTTTAGAAAATCTAGAACGGTTTCAATAATTGTCCTTATGAGTTTAAAGTTAATAAAATATATAAAACTGAAAAATACACGCACCCATTCAACATGTAGAGCTGCAGAAACAGTTTCGAACACCAGGTGGCGCAATTGGTCTACTAATCTAAATTATGTCCTATTCATGAGCTGTCAGTGTCAAGGTCACAAATAGTCTCTTTTCGTCAAGGTCAAGGTTTAAGGCCTTCCAATCCAACAGTCGTTTCACCAATCGTCACTGTTTGGTTTTTTTAAGACAGGTTTGATCTACTAATAAATTAATATGTTCTCAATTTTCCACCTCTTTTTTCGCAGCAACACTTTTTTTCAGCCTAAAGGGCTTGTGCTTGCACTTGTGTCTAATATTCTTGCAAGTAATTATTTACTAGGAATTAAATCTAATTTACATATGTAATAATATATTTAACTACCTTTCACAATGGATTAGCCTATCTTTGCACAGAGCAGTTCTAATCAAATGCTGAAATAACTGCCTTTATAGCAACATTTCAATCAGATAAAATAACAATTTTAAACAAACACGTTCTCACAGTGCGCTTATTTATTATTTACAAGATAACATTTAGAGTGAGCAAGGCAAGAAAATAGTGTTTTTTCCCTCAGATGGCGATTAAAATTAAAAGTGCTGGACAAGACTGACTACAATTCTCTAACGCCCCCAAATCACAATGAACAATAGTAAAGTTATTGCAAATTTACAAATATTAACACATTCAAGATTTTAAATAGTTTGAGAATTAAGAGGGGGTCAGAACCCTCTAGTTGATGTGTTTGATCTAATAGTCAGTTCAGTTGCAAGAAAATGTTCTTCATTAAAAACCGGTTATTAGTTGTTTTTGTTTGTTTTTTTTTTTAAATATATATATATATAGATATTTACAGAAAATGTTCATATTTAATATTCATTTTTCGTTTTTTGCTTTTATTTCCTGGTCTGAAGTTGAATGAAACCAGACCTTAATATTTATGTTAAAGGTTTTTTTTCCCTATTTGAGTAAGTCTTGACAGAATAAGAAACCTTTAGCCCACAATAGAAAAAAAAATAGAAAAGCAAAACAATAGCTGTACAAATCTTCCAGGAAGAAAAAAAATAATAATAAAAATACACTCATATTATATCAGAATGTATATAGTATGCATACAGTACTTATATCTATCCTTTACCTGAGCAGCCACTCAGCATGCACCCTTCTTCTTTCAACGTGCAATTATTACACTGACACTTCATCTCCAACATCTCCAATTTGAATGATTACATGCTAATGTCTTTAAAGGGGAAACAAGCATCAAAATTCGTTTTGTTTTGTTTTTTGTGTATGTGGCGACTTTCAAGTTCAGACGAGTAGTTTTGGAATTAACAACAATTCTTGGGAGCAAGGTTTCTTTTATATATATATATATATATATATATATATATATATATATATATATATATATATATATATATTCAACTGACTCGGACTCCCACCGAATATGACATTACAAATATTTTTTACCTGTCCCCCTAAATATCGGGTTTCTTTAAGCCATGAGTTATCTTGGTTAAAATGAGTTAGTTCCTTCTTGCAGAAATAAAAGCCCCTTTTGCAATCCAAACGTTAACTGGTAGTCTTCAGTTTGTTAATGACTTTCTTTTCCTTCACCCTCCTATTTTGGAACCAGATAGTGACCTGCCTCTCTGAAAGGTTGGTGGTGGCTGATATCCTTCTCCTTTTGTCCTTAGTGATGAATTTATTTGTAGCATATTCCCTTTCTAACTCTTTAAGTTGGACTTTAGTGTAGGGAACTCTCTTCTTCCTGCCTCTTCTGTAAGAGTTGGTATCTGACTGATGGACGACATCTGCAAAGGACAAGTTAAATTACTAATCCATTCTGCAAAGCTTTCAATTGTAACAAACCTGAATATATTTAGTAATATCTAAATAAACCCTGAGCCTGAAAAGCGGTTATTCCTTTCTATATTTACTCTCACAGCAGATTAAATCCTAAAGTGAAATAGTCAGTGATTCCTGAAACATGTTTATATGTGAAATTCTATGTGTTTAGCATTTCAACACATTAGTGTTTTGTAATATTAGGAGGGAATCGCCTGGTAAAAAGACCTTTAAATAAATGTTTCCTTCCATTCTTCTATTTATTAAGTATTCCATGACCTACAGATCATAATGTGAGTGTAATTCAATATAAACCCGTGTCAGACATGTAGACATGCACCTCTTTCTAGGTCTAATTCTATGTGGTTTATTGTATTTATGGGCTCTGTCTGTCATTGCTCATGTAGGTAGGGGTATAGATGTGGACACGGCAATCATGTAGGAAGCGAGGCAGGTGCTTTACCAGGCAGAGGGATTTCCATAGGTGGGCAGGTTGGGTCTGATCCTTGCACAATAACCTGCCCATCCACCCTTAGTGATGGCATAAGGATGATAACTCTCCATAGGCAGTAATGGCTCGTGCCTGGTTCCCCTGCGTCCCAATGTGGATACCACTGGCATATCCAAGTAGCCTGGCACAGGTTGGTACGGCCCAGTGGCATAGCCTTGGTAGAAGGCAAACTCCTTAGCCCTGGAAGGGAAATCCTCCCCCGCAGAGCCCGAGGTGTCCATGTATTGTCTGCAAAGGAGAGGTGTTGGAAACAGGATTTGATGGTGCTGTGGTGGTTCATCCTACACGGTAATATCCGCGGCCGAAATACCCATAGGCAGGCTGGCGTTGGTGCCGCTCTGTACCGCGGAACACGGGCTGCATTGCTGGCAGTAGCTCCGCTATGGCTTCGCTGTTGGGTAGCGCTGCTGCTGGGGCCAGGGACGCGTGGTGCCCAATCAGGTTCCTGCCTGGTTGGCTGGGAAGCTGCTCCCTGGGAATGTGTCCATGTTCTTGTTCACCTCCTCCAGGCTGTTGTCGTATAGAAACATCACCGGCTCGGCCCAGCGCGGATGGAGGAGAACTGACGCTGTCATAGCCCGTCCGGCATTGAGACCAGCGGATTCTTTTTAAAAGCCCCAGACTGAGAGAAGGGGAATGTAAACCTCCCCAGTCTAACCGGGGGCTGCCAACCTAGCTCAGATACACATCCCATTGGCTGCGCCCTGACACGTGATATGCAAACTAAGTCCAGAAAGCAGATTGCAGATCACTCATTGTCCCCTCCCCTCTCTTCCTTTCCTCGACTCTCCCCACCCAGTGTGTCTAACTTGGGAGGGTCTGGGGACATAGAACACTGCACTGTGTCCATTCACTGCCGCTTATATACATCGTGTGCATACAGATTGCCCAATGTGTACATAGGGTTCACATCCACTAACATAAATGGTTCTGTCCATGAAGGGGCTTCGGTTATCAATGTGGGAATGGGGGTTGCCCAGTGATGGAAATACCATTATTATCTGGTTACCAGCCTGTCAATGGACACTACAGACCAAACACCGATTTATATCAACACCTACTATGGGATTCATTATAAACAGTATTCCAATAGAAAATAGTGACAATGGGCTAGATGGAGCCATAGGACTGCCAGGATGGTGGGCAACAGGCATACGATAGATAGATAGATAGATAGATAGATAGATAGATAGATAGATAGATAGATAGATAGATAGATAGATAGATAGATAGATAGATAGATAGACAGACAGACAGACAGACAGACATATAGATAATAGATAATATATATATAGATAGATAGATAGATAGATAGATAGATATGATATGATATAGATAAATTGCTAGATCTTATCCTGTGTTTATCTGTATCTATTTATCTCTGTCTATCTATCTATATCTATCCATCCATCCATTATCTCTCTCTTTCTCTCCCCTATCTATCTATCTATCTATCTATCTATCTATCTATCTATCTATCTATCTATCTATCTATCTATCTATCTATCTATCTAATGTCTATACTTTATCTGCATATCTCTGTATATCTATCTATCAAATGAAATAAAAAAAGGATCAATTTAAATCTATCTATCTATCTATCTATCTATCTATCTATCTATCTATCTATCTATCTATCTATCTATCTATCTATCTATCTATCTATCTATAGGTAATTAAACAGTGTGACACTTCCCCACAGTCCCAGACTTCAGGATCCCAGCTAGCAGATATGTCTTTCCCTGAAACCCAGCAGCACAACATGGACTACCCACTGCTACTACTGACCCGGTTCTGAGAGAACTTCTGGATCTTTGGAAAGGCACACACAAGAGGTAAACAGATCAGTGAGGGGATGGGACAAAAGTGCCACAAGATTTGTCTGGAAGGAATTGCTCATTAACATTAAGATTAAAGCAGCTCTATGTGCCCATTAGAACCCAATTCAATGTCCACAGATCGAGTTTCTGTTATAACAGAAATAGACCAGGTATATTAATGAATTGTTTTCATTCCATCATCCTCATCTGTATACAATCCTTCTCCCTCTCTAACCCCCTCCCTCACATCTCCCTTTCTTAATTCCCCATCCTTCCACTTTCTCTCATTCTCACGCACATACATGTTAAATAACATTAACTCACACACACACACACACACCCACACACAAACACACACACACACACACACACACACACACACACACACACACACCACACACACATCAAATATATTCATTCCCCAAACCCAATTATTATTTAATTCACTCACCTAATTCCCCTGTAACCCATCACTCAATTCTTCATCATATACACTTCAACCATTTCCCTTTAACTGCATCTTTATCCGGCCATACTCCACTAATCCGATCCAATTACACACACACATACCGTTTGAAATTCACTAATTCATTCTTCTTTTGTACTCAGGGCCCATTTCTGTCCCATCCCTCTTACAAGCCTTACTGCATTCCTGTCACAGACACAGAATAACTACCTGCACCTCTGGAAGTTCAAGTTTGCAGACATCATTTCCCTCAGCCCTGGTGTTAGAAAACGACTTTCTTCAAAGGCTTTCCAGGCACTGCAATTTAAAGGTCTGATGTAGGAAGCCTTTTCTGCTCTGTCTGGCCCCTGACCACAATAGCTGGACTTGGCTGGAAACAAAAGTTTGGAAGTTTGAAAGACAAACATATAGTCTTAGGGGTAATTATGCTCCTCATTCATTTCACAAAGACCTTATATGCCTTGTAATTTGAAAATAACATCCAGATAGCAGTTATAATATGTCTAGTCTTTTAACATGGAATCACATTTCCAAACTCCAGTATTACAATGAAAACAAAATAAATAGATAATAAGATTGTCTTCATTCATTGCTCCTAAATTGAACAGTGCAATCGCAATATTACAGTAGGTGTAAAGATAATTTAGGTTGGGTCCAAATCCTTATAAACACAATTATTATATTAAAGAGAGAAATAGACAATTAATATGAAGTTGGAAGGTTTTACCAGTCTGGAGTAAATTATGACTATTAAGTGGTGCATTAGTTTAAATTCGTTCCTTAAATATAATAATATAAATCCCAGTTTGTATTCATTTTATTCTATTAGTCCTGGATTAAGCAATATAGCTGCCTGGTATATCCTTAGATTGTACAATCCTTTACTTTTTATTAATTTTCTAATTATTAACATTATGAATTACAGAATATTAATAAATAAACATTTTCTGTAACACAGTAATTAACTAACAAGACAAACATCTAATAATTAAAAATTAAAGCCCAACTGTTAATTATTTCTTTCTTCCTTTCTGTGTGATGAGGTGGGCAGAACAAACATTTTCTCTAATCTGTCCCCCTTAATGCAATGGAAAAAACAAACAAAAATGACAATGAAAAACCTTTATAATTAACACAAAAATGGAAAAATCTGGGACAATTAAATGATTGGGCATATTATTATTACATTAGTAAAATGGGGTCAACAGTAATTATTACTGGAAGCCTTAGGTTATATAAATAGAAGGAAAAATAGATAATTCTGCTGCAATCTGGTCATTATTTATTAAAGGAATGCATTTCCCATAAAATTATTATTATTAATAATAATAATAATAATATATTGTTCCCATTAGACACCAAGCCAGGTCTCTCATTTTCTGTATAGCAGATAACCTTGAAAACCTTACTAGAAGAAGGAAATGCAGCATTATTGAATTAATGGGATGGACTTCCATTGGAACATTCTGAATTAATAGTTTCTCTGTTCACTTTAACCACTGAAATAATGAATTGTCCTGAAACCGTTGAAGGTTATGATGCTAAATATGGGCAGTGATTCCCTATTATTGTTGAGAAACTGTTATTTCTAACTAACTAGAAACCTTCCATTGAGAGACCATAATCCTCGAAGTCATTGGAAATGAAGTGAGATCTCTATACCCCATATGTGTGGACTTTCGGGTTGGTTATTTATTGAAGTGATGGGTCAGATGACAGAATCACTTTACATACTGAACAGATCTATAGGAAATGTTCACATATTCTATATGATGTTCACGTTTTTATATGTATTTAACACATAACAAACATTAAAGATTTAAAAGAAAAAAAAACAAATGATGGGTCAGTTCAGTTTGGATCCATTTACAGAGAATCTATATAAATCCTGAATAATATCTCCATTTCTATATTAAATTCTGCCATAGGATTAGTTTAGCCATTGGGAACAGTAAGAACAGATCTGTTACCATACCAGGAGCTATGACTGATAGGAGAAAACCCAATTCCATTCAGTATGTGGCTAAAACTCCAGAGCCACTAAATTATTCTTGACATGGCCATTGTCTTTGATATCAGTACCTGGATGGGTTTAATAAAAAAGTAAAGTGAAAACCTTTTGCTTGTGTCTGCATCGCCGGATTTGCACAGACCCTGGTTGGATATGGACAGCTCAGTATTTGGTTCTGTAGTTGGATGTTTAGTACCAGAGTCACATGGTTTGTGGAAAATCATAAACTCAATCCAGAACTCTGCAGGAGTAATGCTGGGGTAATGATCATATGGGTAAAGTGTATGATACTATCCTTCATATAAGGCGGGAATACAGACAAGGCTATAAAGACTGAAAGCAAATGCAATTTTATTTTAATAACAAAACATGTACATAGCATGTCCATAGCATACTCACTATAATCTAGTCCACCTTGGATCAGTAACAGACTTACTAGTCCCAGATCCCAAAGCACTGGGAAGTGGATTGAAAATACGTTGGCTACTTAATGCACAATTGTTACCGCTTATCAAAATCTACTATCCTATGTGCAGGAGGTGCATTATTGTATTTTTAGAGTATAAGACCAATGTTCTTACTCCTGTGCCATAGCTTAACACCGATTATAACTTATAACAAAGCTATGTTCTGTTTATAATGTTATAATTTACAGGGTTCTTGTGGCTCTTTACTAAAACAAATACACATAAAAAGAAGGATTCTATAGCCACCCTAATTAACCAAATCTATAACTATACCGGCCTAGTCACTGGTTTAATACCAGGCACCTGACCTAGGTCATAAATGAATAATATCCTTTACAGATATATGCAGCTAACAAACAGATTTTAAGTAATCACCATTAGTTTATTTAATATTCATATTTACTGATTTGGAACGAATATTATATATAATTTAAAGAGTAAATCTAACTTGATTGACACAATAGACTTGCCCACAGGGTAATAGTATTAGGTACAGTAATTGTGGTAGGGACATTTAGTACATGCAGCCATAGAAAATATCTTTGATGCCCTTATGCCATGTTCTGTGCCTGGGTTCTGTAATGGGAGTGTAAGCAGTGTTACTGGATTCTGTAATGGGGTGTGTCAGTACAGTAATTGTTGTAGGGACATTTAGTACATGCAGCCAATAGAAAATATCTTTGATGCCCTTATGCCATGTTCGTGCTGGGTTCTGTAATGGGGGTGTAAGGCAGTGTTACTGGATTCTGTAATAGGGATGTAAGGCAGGGTTACTGGATTTGTAATGGGGGTGTAAGGCAGTGTTACTGGATTCTGTAATAGGTGTGGTAAGGCAGTGTTACTGGATTCTGTAATAGGTGTGTAAGGCAGTGTTACTGGATTCTGTAACAAGGGTGTAGGGCAGGGTTATGATCTGTACTGCGGTGTGTAAGGCAGTGTTACTGGATTCTGTAATGGGGGTGTAAGGCAGTGATAGGATTCTGAATGGGGGTGTAAGCAGTGGTACTGGGTTCTGTAATGGGGTGTCAGACAGTGTTACTGGATTCTGTAATGGGGGTGTAAGGCAGTGTTACTGGATTCTGTCCTGGGGTGTCAGGCAGTGTACTGGGTTCTGAATGGGGGTGTAAGGCAGTGTTACTGGATTCTGTCCTGGGGTGTCAGGCAGTGTTACTGGATTCTGTAATAGGGGTGTCAGGCAGTGTACTGGATTCTGTAATGGGGGTGTAAGGCAGTGTTACTGGATTCTGTAATGGGGTGTCAGATATAGTAATTGTAGTAGGGACAATTAGTACATGTAGCCAGTAGAAAATATCTTTGATGCCTTTATGCCATATTCTGTGCCTGAATTCTGTAATAGGGCGTAATGCAGTGTCACTGGATTCTGTAATGGGGAAGTCAGGCAGTGTTATGGATTCTGCAATGGGGTTGTCAGACGGTTGTTACTGGATTCTGTAATAGGGGGTGTAAGGCAGTATTACTGGATTAGTAATGGGGGAGTCAGGCAGTGTTACTGGATTGAAATGGTGATGTCAAGCAGTGCTACTGGATTCTGTAATGTGGTTGTCAGGCAGTGTTTGTGAATTCTGTAATGGGGGTGTCAGGCAGTGTTACTGGATTCTGTAATGGGGGGTGTCAGGCAGTGTTACTGGGTTTTGTAATGGGGTATTAAGGCAGTTTTACTGGATTCTGTAATGGGGTGTTAGGCAGTGTTACTGGATTCTGTAAGGGGATGTCAGGCAGTGTTACTGGATTCTGTAATGAGGGTGTCAGTTAGTGTTACTGGATTCTGTAATGGGGGTGTCAGGCAGTGTTACTGGATTCTGTAATGGGGTTTAAGGCAGTTTTACTGGATTCTGTAATGGGGTGTTAGGCAGTGTTACTGGATTCTGTAAGGGGATGTCAGGCAGTGTTACTGGGTTCTGTAATGTGGGTGTCAGTTAGTGTTACTGGATTCTGTAATGGGGGTGTCAGGCAGTGTTACTGGATTCTGTAATGGGGATGTCAAGCAGTGTTACTGCATTCTGTAATGGGGGGTTCAGGCAGTGTTAATGGGTTCTGTAATGGGGGTGTAAGGCAGTGTTACTGGATTCTGTACTGGGGTGTAAGGCAGTGTTACTGGGTTCTGTAATGGGGGTGTAAGGCAGTGTTACTGGATTCTGTACTGGGGTGTAAGGCAGTGTTACTGGATTCTGTAATAGGGGGTGTAAGGCAGTGTTACTGGATTCTGTAATGGGGAAGTCAGGCAGTTACTGGATTCTATACATACAAAAAATAGAAGCCTAGTGCACATCCAATTAATTTGCTTATATTTACTTTACCATTGTATTGCGACTTAAAAAGCCTGCCCTTCTCTCTGGATAAATTAAAGCGATTAGTTCAATAACTTGGCCAAATGATGTTAAGCCCAGCAGCCTTCACGGTTTGCTTTATTCTGGATTCTGGTATGGATTCTGTAATGGGGGTGTAAGGCAGTGTAACTGGATTCTGTAATGGGGTGTAAGGCAGTTACTGGATTCTGTAATGGGGGTGTCAGGCAGTGTTACCGGATTCTGTAATGAGGGTGTCAGGTACTGTTACTGGATTCTGGAATGGGGAAGTCAGGCAGTGTTACTGGGTTCTGTAATGGGAGTATCAGGCAGTGTTACTGGGTTCTGTAATGGAGAAGTCAGGCAGTATTCAATGGGGGTGTCAGGCAGTGTTACTGGTTTCTTTGAATTGGGGAGTCAGGCAGTGTTACTGGATTCTGTAATGGGGTGTCAGGCAGTGTTACTGGTGTCATGCAGTGTTAGTGGATTCAGTAAGAGGGTGTGAGGCGTGATACTGGATTCTCTATTGGGGTTTTAGGCAGTGTTACTGCTTTCTGTAATTGGGTGGTGTCAGGCAGTGTTTACTGGATTCTGTAAGGGGGGTGTCAGGCAGTGTTACTGGATTCTGTAATTGGGGTTGTCAGGCAGTGTTACTTGATTCTGTAATTGGGTGGGTGTAGGCAGTGTTACTAGGTTCTGTAATAGGGTGTCAAGCATGTTACTGGAGTCTGTAATGGGGGTGATAGGCAGTGTTACTGGATTCTGTAATTGGGGTGTCAGGCAGTGTTACTGGATTCTGTAATGGGGGTGTCAGGCAGTGTTACTGGTTTCTATAATGGGGGTTTCAGGCAGTGATACTATTCTGTTGTATGGGGTTCAAGCAGTGTTACTGGATTCTGTAATTGGGGTGTCAGGCAGTGTTACTGGATTCTGTAATGGGGGTGATAGGCAGTGTACTGGATTCTGTAAGGGGTGTCAAGCAGTGTTACTGGATTCTGTAATGGGGGTGATAGGCAGTGTTACTGGATTCTGTAATTGGGGTGTCCAGCGTGTTACTTGTCTGTAATGGGTTGTCAGACAGTGTTACTGGATTCTGTTATGGGTAAGTCAGGCAGTATTACTGGATTCTGTAATGGGCAAGTCAAGCAGTGTTACTAGTTTCTGCAACTGGGGTGTCAGGCAGTGTTACTGGATTCTGTAAGGGGGGTGTCAGGCAGTGTTACTGGATTCTGTAAGGGGTTTAGGCAGTGTTACTGGATTCTGTGATGGGGAAGTTAGGCAGTATTACTAGATTCTATAATGGGGGTGTAAGGCAGTCTACTGTATTCTGTAATGAGGTGTGTCAGACAGGTACAGTTACTGGATTCTGTAATGGGGTGTAAGGCAGTGTTACGGATTCTGTAATGGGGGTGTCAGGCAGTGTTACTGGGTTCTGTAAGGGGTGTCAGACAGTGTTACTAGACTCTGCAATGGGGAAGTCAGGCAGTGTTACTGGATTCTGTAAAGGGAAGTCAGGCAGTGTTATTAGTTTCTGTAATGGCGGTGTGAGGCAGTGCTTCTGGATTCTGTTATGGGGGTGTCAGACAGTGTTACTGGGTTCTAATGGGGTGTCATGAAGTGTTACTGAATTCTGTAATGGGGGTGTCAGGCAGTGTTACTGGTTTCTATAATGGGGGTTTCAGGCAGTGATACTGATTCTGTAATGGGGTTTCAAGCAGTGTTACTGGGTCTTGTAATGGGGTGTCAGGCAGTGTTACTAGACTCTGTAATGGGGAAGTCAGGCAGTGTTACTGGATTCTGTAAAGGGAAGTCAGGCAGTGTTATTAGTTTCTGTAATGGCGGTGTGAGGCAGTGCTTCTGGATTCTGTTATGGGGGTGTCAGACAGTGTTACTGGGTTCTGTAATGGGGTGTCATGAAGGGTTACTGAATTCTGTAACGGGGAAGTCAGGTAGGGTTACTGGATTTTGTAATGGGGTGTCAGGCAGTATTAATGGATTTTGTAATAGGGAAGTCAGGCAGTGTTACTGGATTCTGTAATGGGCGTGTCCGGCAGTGTTACTGAATTCTGTAATGGGCGTGTCCGGCAGTGTTACTGGATTCTATAATGGGGATGTAAGGCAGTGTTACTGGATTCTGTAATGGGGGTGTCAGGCAGTGTTACTGGATTCTGTAATGGGGGTTTCAGGCAGTGTTACTGAATTCTGTAATGGGGGTGTCAGGCAGTGTTACTGGGTTCTGTAATGGGGTTTCAGACAGTGTTACTAGACTCTGTAATGCGGAAGTCAGGCAGTGTTACTGGATTCTGTAAGGGGAAGTGAGGCAGTGTTATTAGTTTCTGTAATGGGGGTGTGAGGCAGTGCTTCTGGATTCTGTTATGGGGGTGTCAGGCAGTGTTACTGGGTTCTGTAATGGGGTGTCAGGCAGTGTTACTGGATTCTGTAACGGGGAAGCCAGGTAGTGTTACTGAATTTTGTAATGGGGTGTCAGGCAGTATTAATGGATTTTATAATGGGGAAGTCAGGCTGAGTTACTGAATTCTGTAATGGGCGTGTCCGGCAGTATTACTGGATTCTGTAATGGGGAAGTCAGGCAGTGTTACTGGATGCTGTAATGGTGGTGTAAGGAAGGCAGTGTTACAGGATTCTGTAATGGGGATGTAAGGCAGTATTACTGGATTCTGTAATGGGGAAGTCAGACAGTGTTACTGGATTCTGTAATGGGGTGTCAGGCAGTGTTACCGGATTCTGTAATGGGGGTGTAAGGCAGTGTTACCGGATTCTGTAATGGGGGTGTCAGGCAGTGTTACTGGATTCTGTAATAGGGGTGTCGGGCAGTGATACTGGATACTGTAATGGGGTGTCAGGCAGTGTTACTGGATTCTGTAATAGGGGTGTCGGGCAGTGATACTGGATACTGTAATGGGGTGTCAGGCAGTGTTACTGGATTCTGTAATGGGGGTGTAAGGCAGTGTTACTGGATTCTGTAATGGGGTGTCAGGCAGTGTTACTGGATTCTGTAATAGGGGTTCTGGCAGTGATACTGAATTCTGTAATGGGGTGTCAGGTAGTGTTACTGGATTCTGTAATGGGGGTTTCAGGTCAGTGTTACTGGGTTCTGTAATAGGGGTGTCGGGCAGTGATACTAGATTCTGTAACGGGGGTTCAGCCAGTGTTACTGGATTCTGTAAATGGGGTGTCAGGCAGTGTTACTGGGTTCTGTAATGGGGTGTCAAACAGTGTTACTAGACTCGTGATGGGGAAGTCAGGCAGTGTTACTGGGTTCTGTAAGGGGAAGTCAGGAAGTGTTATTAGTTTCTGTAATGGCGGTGTGAGGCAGTGCTTCTGGATTCTGTTATGGGGTGTTCAGGCAGTGTTACTGGATTCTGTAACGGGGAAGTCAGGGGTGTTACAGGATTTTGTAATGGGGTGTCAGGCAGTATTAATGGATTTTGTAATGTGGAAGTCAGGCAGTGTTACTGGATTCTGAATAGGCGTGTCGGGCAGTGTTTGGATTCGTAATGGGGGTGTAAGGCAGTGTTACTGGATTCTGTAATGGAGGCGTCGGGCAGTTTTACTGGATTCTGTAATGGGGTGTAAGGCAGTGTTACTGGCTTCGTCATTGGGGTGTCAGGCAGTGTTACTGAATTCTGTAATAGGGGTGTCGGGCAGTGATACTGGATTCTGTAATGGGGTGTCAGGCAGTGTTAATGGATTCTGTAATGGGGGTGTCAGGGTTTACTGGATTCTGTAATGGGGTTTCAGGCAGTGTTACTGGATTTTGTAATAGGGTGTCGGGCAGTGATACTGGATTCTGTAATGGGGTGTCAGGCAGTGTTACTGGATTCTGTAATGGGGGTGTCAGGCAGTGTTACTGGATTCTGTAATGGGGGTGTCAGGCAGTGTTACTGGATTCTGTAATGGGGGTTTCAGGCAGTGTTACTGGATTCTGTAATAGGGGTGTCGGGCATGTGATACTAGATTCTGTAATGGGGTGTCAGGCAGTGTTACTGGATTCTGTAATGGGGGTTTCAGGCAGTGTTACTGGATTCTGTAATGGGGGTGTCAGGCAGTGTTACTGGATTCTGTAATGGGGTGTCGGTCAGTGATACTGGTTTCTGTAATGGGGTGTCGGGCAGTGTTACCGGATTCTGTAATGGGGTGTCAGGCAGTGATACTGGTTTCTGTAATGGGGTGTCGGGGTAGTGTTACTGGATTCTGTAATGGGGGTGTAGGGCAGTGATACTGGTTTCTGTAATGCGGTATCAGGCAGTGTTACTGGATTCTGTAATGGGGTGTCAGGCAGTGATACTGGATTCTGTAATGGGTGTGTCGGGCAGTGATACTGGATTCTGTAATGGGGGTGTAGGGCAGTGAGTGATACTGGTTTCTGTAATGCGGTATCAGGCAGTGTTACTGGATTCTGTAATGGGGGTGTCAGGCAGTGATACTGGATTCTGTAATGGGTGTGTCGGGCAGTGATACTGGTTTCTGTAATGCGGTATCAGGCAGTGTTACTGGATTCTGTAATGGGGTGTAACCCGACAATTAAATGAAAACCCACATTACTTCTATCAAAAACAGGACTTAACAACAGCCAAATGGCATCGCATTCTGCCAGTGGTAATAATCACGTTGGAAAAGCACAACTGCATTATCAGATACTCAGTTGATGATTTACAGTGATAGGCATGTCCACATTTCCAATAGATGTAGGGGGCCCAGTCTGACTTCTAGTTTATAGATTCTGTATTAATAGATAGACATTCTGTTCATTTCTACACTGCAGACTAACCACACCCCTAGCACTGTGTCACAAGGACTTAATTGGTTTTATCATGACCCTGACAAAAACTGGATGTATTATGTTGTCTCCTGCAGTGGTCGATTCACTAGAATCAACCACCAATACTGTTATATTAAATAATGTTTTATATTTACCCCACTATACTCCATTCAGAAGACACTATTATATTTTACACTACTTACTGTATAAAATAGACACTTGTTATGTAATAAACTACTCGACTTTCAGTAATAAGCCACTATTACGGTATAAACACAATTAGGCTGTATTCATTAATGATCCACTAGAATATTATTGGCCACTCTACCGAATTTCCTAATCACTTTAAATTACACTATCATACTGTATTCATTAATAAACCACATTATATTATTACAACTAATCTATGAATTTCCCAATTGTAATCCCACTATTATATGTTTGACAACTAAATTGTGTTTACTAAATAGTTACATTGTTCCACAATTATACTGTTGCACTACTTGTGCATTCAGGATAAAGCCACCATTACATTATTACACAGCTAAATTACATTCAGTAATTAGCCACTTTTATGGTATATATATTACTTTACATTGTATTCAAAAACAAGCCACTATTAATTATAATCTACATGAAGTCCATAATAAGTCCCCCTGTTGTATTATTACAATGCTGTACTCTATTCAGTTAATAATCCACTATTATTTATTACACTACCAACATGCATTCATAAAAAGCCAGTATTATACTATTACTACTATACTGTTACACAAATAAGCCACTATAGTTTGTTTAGTACTGTGCTGATTCAGGCAATGAACCATTATAATATTGTTTACACTACTATATTGAATTCAGTAACAAGCCACTATTATATTATTACACTACAATATTTTGTACAGTAATAAGCTACTATTATATTCTTACAACTGAAATTGTGTTCACTAATAAGCCTGATATTTGTTGAATTACTAGGTGTAGTACTAATATGCCACCATTGTATTATGACACTACTAAACTGTATTCGGTAATTAGCCACTATAATGGTATATCTCTATTACATTGTATTCAGAATATGGTAATATTAATGATTACACAAACTATGCGGCATTAATATTCCCTTATTATACTTTACACATACTTACTGTATTCAGTTATAAACAACTATTATATTATTACACTGCTAACTGTGTACACTAACAAGCCACTGTTAAATGATTACCACTTCTATACTGTTTTTCAGTAAGGAGACACATATTATTACAATACTATACTGTATTCAATTATCAGCCACTATTATGTTATTACACTACTATGCTGATTTCATAAGATGACACTATTATGTTATTACACTAATACATGTATTCAGTATGAAGGCAATATTATCACTACTATACTGTATCAGAAGAAGCACTATTATACTATAACACAAATATACGGTATTTAGTAATAATTCACTATTAATTGTAACACCACTATACAGTACTCAGTAATAAGTCAATACTATATTATTACACTAACAAACTGTTGGTACGTAATCAGGCACTATTTGCTACCTGATGTCATTCCCGTAATTAGATGATTAGATAATTCCAGTTGTATTGGTGTTTAGTCGTTGGCAATTTGGCATTGCTGGTGGGGAATTACCTTGTGCTGGTATTGTGATATATCAGGTTACCCTAGTGCTCCTGGGGTCCCAGTATCTTCCTTAAACTGAACCTGGTAGCACCCATTATAGAAAATCATTTATAAACGTATACTGTGATTGGGCTGTGTGAAAAGACTAATCAGACAGATAATTAAAAAAAATAATAGGATTAACAGAGAGATTTCTGGGCCTCGGATGGGGAACATGGGTTTGGTAATGTTGACCATTGCTGGTGCTTTACATTACCCAGTGAGAAGAATTAGCTGTTATTTAAGAACCAGACTTTGGAAAATACTTTGGGACTTGTGATTAGCATATATCCAATGTACATTCTGTTTGGTCCATGAGAGAGAAAGAGCTCTAGAATGGGGTATAGTAGACCTACCACTGTCCCAACTATGGATACAGGTAATGGTTGGCAAGCTTGTAAATTTAGACCAAGACAGAAAAGGGTTTAAAGACACATTTTCCAGAGCGAGAGTGCACCTGGTAATCAACCCAGTGGAGAAGAAGAATTAGCTGTTATTTAAGACACAGACTTGGGGGAAAATACTTTGTTACTTGATTAGCATATATCCAATGTACCTTCTGTTTGTGTCCATGAGAGAGAAAGAGCTCTAGAATGGGGTATATGTAGACCTACCACTGTCCCAACTATGGATCCAGGTAATGGTTGGCAAGCTTGTAAATTAGACCCAAGACAGAAAAGGGTTAAAGACACATTTTCCAGAGCGAGTGCACCTGGTAATACAAAATAGGGCACATTGCATTTGCTCTAATCTCTGCCTATGGTGGCCAAAAACAAGTGCAAAGCAGCTTCCCCCCTCAGGATAATACATTGTCTGGTTTTCACTAAAAGGCTCTAAAACTGACGATCTAGCAGGAAGTGGAGGATCAAGCCATTTGAGGATGTAAATGCCAATGATCCTACAAGCTACAGATAGGAAGGGGAACTTCTATTCAGCAGTTTCTAGTGGTGTTTAAACAGGTCCTTGTAAAACCATTGAAATAGGAAAGGGAAGGAAGGAGTAGCAGGTGGCCTACCTGGGGCTGTGGGATCTGTCAGACAAGGATATACATTGTCTGCTTGACCTTCAAAGTTGGATATATGGCACTACAGTTGCTCATGGTGTCTGTACTGGATTCTGGAACAATCTCTGGACCACTGATCCTTCCCTCACCATAGAGAAGATCGAGCAGAGCCATCTACATGCTATGTTATAAAAAATATATGGATCTACCTTCCAATGGAGTTAATTGATCTAGGAAATAGAACTTTAGATTGACTTTCCAGCTTGGGAGGTAAAATCTATAGAAACACTGACAGAACTATGATCATTTCAAGTGTATGAAATGGTTGTATACTTGCCTTGCATATCACACCCCATATTTATATAACGCTGGGGTTTTATAACAAAGAAGTGTTGCACCAGGGATAGGCAACTTTTCAAGCATTTGGAGATCTACTGGTTGCTATCCCTGTGTTACACCCTACATGTGCCCAGAGCCTTTTTTCAACCAAACCTCAATCATCTACTCTAATATGCTCAAATATACAAACCGGGCTTTAAATATACCTATGCAACTGCACAGGTATAGAATGTATGGCTGTTTGGGTGGGGGTGGGGGGTCTCATTGTGGCTGCAGTTGCCAAAGATTTCCGCTAGATGTCTTCAAAGATAATACAAAGGTATTAGTGACACACAGCGCGGTTGTGTTTTAAGCAGTTTCATGCTGTTCCAACATGAATAGAAATTGCACTTTATTTCATTTTCTTTTTTTCTTTTTTTTAGTTTTAGAAACCCAAAAGTTTATTCTTCTTAAATGTGATATAATTGCAATGAAATTAAATGTCATATTTTTTTGTAAACAATGCAGCTTTCTCTTCTTATTCTCTGTGGTAAATAACACAACAAAGTGGAAGATGAGCACAGTTGGGGTTAAACTTTAAGCCGCAGGAGCAAGGACATTCCGGTGGTTAAAATATCAACTTTTGACTTGGTTTTGGTATTTTACTGCAGTGTAAAGTCCAAGGCTTCTTCCCCTTTACACCCAGTCATTTATTTTTAGGTAAGTCAAAGAAAGGGCTTTATCTGGACATTGCCAGTCACAGGGACACAGATCCAGACAGGCTTGCTCCATACATTGTTTTATTACATTTACATAGTACAATATGAAAATACATTACATCACAACCGTTTATCAGACATCGTCCCTTTAAAGATCCCTTAAATTTTATTCTATCAGTCGAGATATATTTGTATTTGAGATTCTCTCTTCCAGACTGCCCAGAGCCATGTCAACACAACTCAGTTCTACAAAAACACACATAATTATAGGGTCTGACACACATTAACAGACACATACACACCCCAATTGATAAAATAAATGCATATAATGCATTCACATCAGTAATTGATGATCCATTTAGTACTATTGTGTGTTACAGATAAGATGACTGAACAGGAGATCCAAGGGGTAAGGGAATAATTTGATCTCCTTCTCTAACATGTTCTCCACATACCAGGGTTACTGTTCATTAGGTAAATTTTAATAGATTATATTAATGTGATGACTATTTAGGTCACAGGCTATTGAAAACAGACGCCTCCAATTTGTGCAGTTTTAAATCCAAAGCAATATATGATTCCAATGAGAAATATATACAGCAATATCCTTCTAACTCTGTATTGTTCTGTCTCTGCTCCTAGTAAATGGAAAGTTTAGTTTTTAAAGGAAAAGTGGTGACCATTCCCTCAGCTTTCTATACTTTCTACACTGTTCATCTGCTGTGGGGTTAAAACCCTTTTAATGTCTTTATGTGCAGAGACAGGGAGTCTATCTGGTTTATCAGTCCAGTCCCAGTAGTCATCGCTGGACAGATGAAGGCCAAGTTCAAGTTTAAATCTGCTGTCTGCTCACCCCGGGGGCTGCCATTAAGCTGCGAAAGGGAGAACTTTGTGTAAATGGTGGATATGTCTCTATCGCTTTTCAAACGACTGTTTATGTAACAAATCTTCCAGATTGACGGATTCTTGAGAAGAGAATAACAAGTGATCGAAATGTTCTACATATGTGTGTGTGTTTTTTATATATATATATATATATATATATATATATATATATATATATATATATATATATATACATGTATGTGTATGTATATATTAAAATACATGTGTGTGTATAAATATATATATATGTGTGTGTGTGTGTGTATGTACATATTAAAATACATGTGTGTGTATCTATTAAAATACTCATGTGTGTATATTAAATTACACATAGTGTGTATTTAAATACATATGCGTATATATATATATATATATATATATATATGTGTGTGTATAAATATATTATTGTATACATGTGTGTGTATGTATGTATGTATGTATATATATATATATATATGTATATATATACATACATACATACATACATACATACATACATACATACGTGGCTCATTTGTAATTAAAGAATTTTGTGTATACACAAATGCACACACAAATGCACACAAATCTCCATGTATACATACACACTATGTGTGTATATATATTTATACATATAAAATAATTGCCTATGCACAGGACTAGTTTCCCATTCTAACTACTGTATTTATACAGTAAGTAGATTTTGTGAAAGATATGAGGAACACAAGTGTAATCCTCACATTAAATGTCTCTCTAAAATCTAACATGTAAATATATGTTTAATATTGCTGTAGAACCCGGTTTATTAAAAGTCTGTTTTCTACAATCTAATAAACACAGTTGCTTGATGTTTAAATGGAAGGAGGATTATTTAAATGCATGGAGTTTCCTTGCTAACTGCTGACAGTCCTTCCAATAGCCATGCACTAAGTAAATGGTCAGTGGAGAGAATGCTGTCTCTCCTATTGTATCTGTTGGCAGCTAGATCTTATTTTTCTGCCTGGGGGGATCTTTCTTTAACAGCGATTAAGTAGCAGGAAAATATTCACTTTGGAATTAATTTTCTATAAAAACACAATAAAAAATAATATTGCTTGTTTTTTTCCTTTCTTCCTTGCATTTGTATGTGCAGGTAACATGATTTTCTTACAAATAAAATAAAAAATGAAAGGTTTTATTTCAGATGTAATACACATTTCACCCAATTCGGTACTTAACATTACCCCTATGATTGAGAATCCAAAAACACGATAATTAAAATGAATCACTGAGAAATAATACAATAATAGATACCCACAATGCCATATGATTTTATTCCCATGAAAAACAGGCCAACGTATAATATGAACATTTAATAAGCCTGTTAAGAAATTTTAAAATAATAGCTGAGCACTATAAAATTCTGGAAGAAATGGTATACCTGGATTTGTTTCCAGGCTCTTGGTAGGATTAATTGTTTCTTGCTGTACAAGTTATATTTTTGTGGCTGGGTTTAATACAACTGAGCCAGTTTGAGTAAATCCTATTTTTCTAAGGGTCTAATTAATGAAAACATATATGTACGTCATAGCATGTTATATAAGGAGTTTATTATATCCTTCCACCAACAAACATTTCCATAATCCTCTTGCTCCATGTTACTGGTTACATAAAAAGAATATCATTAGTGAAAGGAAAATGCAGTTTCTTTGTACAAATGGTGTCTGCTCACAAGGTAATTAAACAGTGTGACACTTCCCCACAGTCCCAGACTTCAGGATCCCAGCTAGCAGATATGTCTTTCCCTGAAACCCAGCAGCACAACATGGACTACCCACTGCTACTACTGACCCGGTTCTGAGAGAACTTCTGGATCTTTGTAAAGGACAACACAAGAGGTAAACAGATCAGTGAGGGGATGGGCAAAAAGTGCCACAAGATTTGTCTGGAAGGAATTGCTCATTAACATTAAGATTAAAGCAGCTCTATGTGCCCATTAGAACCCAATTCAATGTCCACAGATCGAGTTTCTGTTATAACAGAAATAAGACCAGGTATATTAATGAATGTTTTTCATTCCATCATCCTCATCTGTATTGACATCCTTCTCCCTCTCTAACCCCCTCCCTCACATCTCCCTTTCTTAATTCCCCATCCTTCCACTTTCTCCCCTTCTCTCATTCTCACGCACATACATGTTAAATAACATTAACTCACACACACACACACACACACACACACACACACACACACACACACACACACACACACACACACACACACACACACACACACACACACACACACACACACACACACACACACACACACACACACACACACACACACACACACACACACATCAAATATATTCATTCCCCAAACCCAATTATCTATTTAATTCACTCACCTAATTCTCCCTGTAACCCATCACTCAATTCATTCCATCATATACACTTCAACCATTTCCCTTTAACTGCATCCCTTTATCCGGCCATACTCCACTAATCCGATCCAATTACACACACACATACCGTTTGAAATTCACTAATTCATTCTTCTTCTTTTGTACTCAGGGCCCATTTCTGTCCCATCCCTCTTACAAGCCTTACTGCATTCCTGTCACAGACACAGAATAACTACCTGCACCTCTGGAAGTTCAAGTTTGCAGACATCATTTCCCTCAGCCCTGGTGTTAGAAAACGACTTTCTTCAAAGGCTTTCCAGGCACTGCAATTTAAAGGTCTGATTGTAGGAAGCCTTTCCTGCCTCTGTCTGGCCCCTGACCACAATAGCTGGACTTGGCTGGAAACAAAAGTTTGGAAATGTTTGAAAGACAAACATATATAGTCTTAGGGTAATTATGCTCCTCATTCATTTCACAAAGAGCCTTATATGCCCTTGTAATTTGAAATATAACATCCAGATAGCAGTTATAATATTGTCTAGTCTTTTAACATGGAATCACATTTCCAAACTTCTCAGTATTACAATGAAAACAAAATAAATAGATAATAAAGATTGTCTTCATTCATTGCTCATAAATTGAACAGTCGCAATCGCAATATTACAGTAGGTGTAAAGATAATTTAGGTTGGGTCCAAATCCTTATAAACACAATTATTATATTAAAGGAGAAATAAGACAATTAATATGAAGTTGGAAGGTTTTACCAGTCTGGAGTAAATTAATGACTTATTAAGTGGTGCATTAGTTTAAATTCGTTCCTTAAATATAATAATATAAATCCCAGTTTGTATTCATTTTATTCTATTAGTCCTTGGATTAAGCAATATAGCTGCCTGGTATATCCTTAGATTTGTACAATCCTTTACTTTTTATTTAATTTTCTAATTATTAACATTTTTATTGAATTACAGAATATTAATAAATAAACATTTTCTGTAACACAGTAATTAACTAACAAGACAAACATCTAATAATTAAAAATTAAAGCCCAACTGTTAATTATTTCTTTCTTCCTTTCTGTGTGATGAGTGTGGCAGAACAAACATTTTCTCTAATCTGTCCCATTAATGCAATGGAATAAAACAAACAAAAAATGACAATGAAAAACCTTTATAATTAACACAAAAATGGAAAAATCTGGGACAATTAAATGATTGGGCATATTTATTATTACATTAGTAAAATGGGGTCAACAGTAATTATTACTGGAAGCCTATAGGTTATATAAATAGAAGGAAAAATAGAATAATTCTGCTGCAATCTGGTCATTATTTATTAAAGGAATGCATTTCCTACATAAATTATTATTATTAATAATAATAATAATAATATTATTGTTCCCATTAGACACCAAAGCCAGGTCTCTCATTTTCTGTATAGCAGATAACCTTGAAAACCTTACTAGAAGAAGGAAATGCAGCATTATTGAATTAATGGGATGGACTTTTCCATTGGAACATTCTGTATATTAATAGTTTCTCTGTTCACTTTAACCACTGAAATAATGAATTGTCCTGAAACCGTTGAAGGTTGATGATGCTAAATATGGGCAGTGATTCCCTATTATTGTTGAGAAACTGTTATTTCTAACTAACTAGAAACCTTCCATTGAGAGACCATAATCCTCGAAGTCATTGGAAATGAAGGATGAGATCTCTATACCCCATATGTGTGGACTTTCGGGTTGGTTATTTATTGAAGTGATGGGTCAGATGAAAGAATCACTTTACATACTGGAACAGATCTATAGGAAAATGTTCACATAATTCTATATGATGTTCACGTTTTTATATGTATTTAACACATAACAAACATTAAAGATTTAAAAAGAAAAAAAACAAATGATGGGTCAGTTCAGTTTGGATCCATTTACAGAGAATCTATATAAATCCTGAATAATATCTCCATTTCTATATTAAATTCTGCCATAGGATTAGTTTAGCCATTGGGAACAGTAAGAACAGATCTGTTACCATACCAGGAGCTATGACTGATAGTAGAAAACCCAATTCCATTCAGTATGTGGCTAAACTCCAGAGCCACTAATATTATTCTGACATTGGCCATTGTCTTTGATATCAGTTTACCTGGATGGGTTTAATAAAAAAGTAAAGTGAAAACCTTTCTTGCTGTGTCTGCATCGCCCTGGATTTGCACAGACCCTGGTGGGATATGGACAGCTCAGTATTTGGTTCTGTAGTTTGGAATCTTAGTACCAGAGTCACATGGTTTGTGGAAATCATTAAACTCAATCCAGAACTCTGCAGGAGTAATGCTGGGTAATGATCATATTGGGTAAAGTGTATGATACTATCTCTCATATAAAGGCGGGAATACAGACAAAGGCTATAAAGACTGAAAGCAAATGCAATTTTATTTTAATAACAAAACATGTACATAGCATGTCCATAGCATACTCACTATAATCTAGATCCACCTCTGGATCAGTAACAGACTTACTAGTCCCAGATCCCAAAGCACTGGGAAGTGGATTGAAAATACGTTGGCTACTTAATGCACAATTGTTACCGCTTATCAAACTCTACTATTCCTATGTGCAGGAGGTGCATTATTGTATTTATTAGATGTATAAGACCAATGTTCTTTACTCCTGTGCCATAGCTTAACACCGATTATAACTTATAACAAAGCTATGTTCTGTTTATAATGTTATAATTTACAGGGTTCTTGTGGCTCTTTACTAAAACAAATACATAAAAAGAAGGATCTCTATAGCCACCCTAATTAACCAAATCTATAACTATACCGGCCTAGTCACTGGTTTTAATACCAGGCACCTTGACCTAGGTCATAAATGAATATATATCCTTTACAGATATATGCAGCTAACAAACAGATTTTAAGTAATCACCATTAGTTTATTTAATATTCATATTTACTGATTTGTAACGAATATTTTATATATAATTTAAAAGAAGTAAATCTAACTTGATTTGACACAATAGACTTGCCCACAGGGTAATAGTATTAGGGTACAGTAATTGTGGTAGGGACATTTAGTACATGCAGCCAATAGAAAATATCTTTGATGCCCTTATGCCATGTTCTGTGCCTGGGTTCTGTAATGGGAGTGTAAGGCAGTGTTACTGGATTCTGTAATGGGGTGTCAGATACAGTAATTGTTGTAGGGACATTTAGTACATGCAGCCAATAGAAAATATCTTTGATGCCCTTATGCCATGTTCTGTGCCTGGGTTCTGTAATGGGGGTGTAAGGCAGTGTTACTGGATTCTGTAATAGGGATGTAAGGCAGGGTTACTGGATTTTGTAATGGGGGTGTAAGGCAGTGTTACTGGATTCTGTAATAGGTGTGTAAGGCAGTGTTACTGGATTCTGTAATAGGTGTGTAAGGCAGTGTTACTGGATTCTGTAACAAGGGTGTAGGGCAGGGTTATTGGATTCTGTACTGCGGTGTAAGGCAGTGTTACTGGATTCTGTAATGGGGGTGTAAGGCAGTGATACTGGATTCTGTAATGGGGGTGTAAGGCAGTGTTACTGGGTTCTGTAATGGGGTGTCAGACAGTGTTACTGGATTCTGTAATGGGGGTGTAAGGCAGTGTTACTGGATTCTGTCCTGGGGTGTCAGGCAGTGTTACTGGGTTCTGTAATGGGGGTGTAAGGCAGTGTTACTGGATTCTGTCCTGGGGTGTCAGGCAGTGTTACTGGATTCTGTAATAGGGGTGTCAGGCAGTGTTACTGGATTCTGTAATGGGGGTGTAAGGCAGTGTTACTGGATTCTGTAATGGGGTGTCAGATATAGTAATTGTAGTAGGGACAATTAGTACATGTAGCCAGTAGAAAATATCTTTGATGCCTTTATGCCATATTCTGTGCCTGAATTCTGTAATAGGGCGTAATGCAGTGTCACTGGATTCTGTAATGGGGAAGTCAGGCAGTGTTACTGGATTCTGCAATGGGGTTGTCAGACGGTGTTACTGGATTCTGTAATAGGGGTGTAAGGCAGTATTACTGGATTATGTAATGGGGGAGTCAGGCAGTGTTACTGGATTCTGAAATGGTGATGTCAAGCAGTGCTACTGGATTCTGTAATGTGGTTGTCAGGCAGTGTTAGTGAATTCTGTAATGGGGGTGTCAGGCAGTGTTACTGGATTCTGTAATGGGCAGTATTTGATGTTTGACTCCCACCACCCTTTAGATCACAAGCTGGGGGTCATCAGAACCCTGCAACACAGAGCCGAGAACATCCCCACTAGCACAGAGGCGAAGGCTAAAGAAATGAAACATCTCAGAGGAGCCCTTAAAACTTGTGGATATCCAGACTGGGCCTTTGTCAAAAGAAGTAGAAGGAAAGAAAAGAACACGAATACCAACAGTGAAGGGGAAAAGCAGACAGGGAACACATGCCTAACACCCCATACAGAATCCAGTAAAATGCCTTAATACCCCATTCCAAAACCCAGTGAACACTGCCTGACACCCCCCATTACAGAATCCAGTAAACACTGCTCTGACACCCCCATTACAGAATTCACAACACTGCCTGACAACCACATTACCGAAATCCAGTAGCACGCTTGACATCACCATTTCAGAATCCAGTAGTAACACGCCTGACTCCCCCATTACATATACAGTAATACTGCTTACACCCTATTACAGAATCCAGTAACACCCGTCTGACAACCCCTTGCAGAATCCAGTAACACTGCGACTTCCCCATTACAGATCCAGTGACACTGATTACGCCCTATTACAGAATTCAGGCACAGAATATGGCATAAAGGCATCAAAGATATTTTCTACTGGCTACATGTACTAATTGTCCTACTACAATTACTATATCTGACACCCCATTACAGAATCCAGTAACACTGCTACACCCCCATTACAGAATCCAGTAACTGCCTGACACCCCTATTACAGAATCCAGTAACACTGCCTGACACCCCAGGACAGAATCCAGTAACACTGCCTTACACCCCCATTACAGAACCCAGTAACACTGCTGAACACCCCAGGACAGAATCCGTAACACTGCCTTACACCCCCATTACAGAATCCAGTAACACTGTCTGACACCCCATTACAGAACCCAGAAACATGCCTTACACCCCCATTACAGAATCCAGTATCACTGCTTACACCCCCATTAAGAATCCAGTAACACTGCCTTACACCGCAGTACAGAATCCAATAACCCTGCCCTACACCCGTTTACAGAATCCAGTAACACGGACTTACACACCTATTACAGAATCCAGTAACACTGCCTTACACACTATTACAGAATCCAGTAACACTGCCTTACACCCCATTACAAATCCAGTAACCCTGCCTTACATCCCTATTACAAATCCAGTAACATGCCTTACACCCCCATTACAGAACCCAGGCACAGAACATGGCATAAGGGCATCAAAGATATTTTCATTGGCGCATGTACTAATGTCCCTACAAAATTACTGTATCTGACACCCCATTACAGAATCCATAACACGGCCTACACTCCCATTACAGAACCCAGGCACAGAACATGGCATAAGGGCATCAAAGATATTTTCTATTGGCTGCAGTACTAAATGTCCCTACCACAATTACTGTACCCTAATACTATTACCCTGTGGGCAAGTCTATTGTGTAAATCAAGTTAGATTTACTTCTTTTAAATTATATAAAATATTCGTTACAAATCAGTAAATATGAAATATAAATAAACTAATGGTGATTACTTAAAATCTGTTTGTTAGCTGCATATATCTGTAAAGGATATATATTCATTTATGACCTAGGTCAAGGTGCCTGGTATTAAACCAGTGACTAGGCCGGTATAGTTATAGATTTGGTTAATTAGGGTGGCTATAGAGATCCTTCTTTTTATGTATTTGTTTTAGTAGAAGCCACAAGAACCCTGTAAATTATAACATTATAAACAGAACATAGCTTGTTAAAGTTTATAATCGGTGTTAAGCTATGGCACAGGGTAAAGAACATTGGTCTTATACATCTAATAAATACAATAATGCACCTCCTGCAATAGGAATAGTAGAGTTTGATAAGCGTAACAATTGTGCATTAAGTAGCCAACGTATTTTCAATCCACTTCCCAGTGCTTGGGATCTGGGACTAGTAAGTGCTGTTACTGATCCAGAGTGGATCTAGATATAGTGAGTATGCTGGACATGATTGTACATGTTTGTTATTAAATAAAATTGCATTTGCTTTCAGTCTTTATAGCCTTTGTCTGTATCCGCCTTTATATGAGAGATAGTATCATACACTTTACCCAATATGATCATTACCCAGCATTACTCCTGCAGAGTTCTGGATTGAGTTTAATGATTTCCACAAACCATGTGACTCTGGTACTAAGATTCCAAACTACAGAACCAAATACTGAGCTGTCCATATCCCACAGGGTCTGTGCAAATCCAGGGCGATGCAGACAGACAGCAAGAAAGGTTTTCATTTACTTTTTTATTAAACCCATCCAGGTAAACTGATATCAAAGACAATGGCCAATGTCAGAATATATTAGTGGCTCTGGAGTTTAGCCACATATGAATGGAATTGGGTTTTCTACTATAGTCATAGCTCCTGGTATGGTAACAGATCTGTTCTTACTGTTCCCAATGGCTAAACTAATCCTATGGCAGAATTTAATTTAATATAGAAATGGAGATATTATTCAGGATTTATATATATTTCGTAAATGGATCCAAACTGAACTGACCCATCATTTGTTTTTTTTTTTTTAAATCTTTAATGTTTGTTATGTGTTAAATACATATAAAAACGTGAAAATCATATAGAAATATGGAACATTTCCTATAGATTGTTCCAGTAGTAAAGTGATTCTTTCCCTGACCCATCACTTCAATAAATAACCAACCCGAAGTCCCCACAATGGGGTATAGAGATCTCATCCTTCATTTCCAATGACTTCGAGGATTATGGTCTCTCAATGGAAGGTTCTAGTTAGTTAGAAATAACAGTTTCTCAACAATAATAGGGAATCACTGCCCATATTTAGCATCATCAACCTTCAACGGTTTCAGGACATTCATATTTAGTGGTTAAAGTGAACAGAGAAACTATTAATATACAGAATGTTCCAATGAAAAGTCCATCCCATTAATTCAATAATGCTGCATTCTTTTCTAGTAAGGTTTTCAAGGTTATCTGCTATACAGAAAATGAGAGACCTGGCTTTGGTGTCTAATGGGAACAATAATATTATTATTATTATTATTAATAATAATAATTTAGTAGGAAATGCATTCCTTAATAAATAAAGACCAGATTGCCGCAGATTATTCTATTTTCCTTCTATTTATATAAACCTATAGGCTTCCAGTAATAATTACTGTTGACCCCATTTTACTAATGTAATATAAATATGCCCAATCATTTAATTGTCCCAGATTTTTCCATTTTGTGTTAATATAAAGGTTTTTCATTGTCATTTTTTGTTTGTTTTATTCCATTGCATTAATGGACAGATTAGAGAAAATGTTTGTTCTGCCACACTCATCACACAGCAAAGGAAGAAAGAAAATAATTAACAGTTGGGCTTTAATTTTTAATTATTAGATGTTTGTCTTGTTAGGTAATTACGTGTTACAGAAAAGTTTTATTATAATATTCTGTAATTCAATAAAATGTTAATAATTAGAAAATTAAATAAAAAGTAAAGGATTGTACAAATTAAGGATATACCAGGCAGCTATATTGCTTAATCCAAGGACTAATAGAATAAAATGAATACAAACTGGGATTATATTATTATATTTAAGAACGAATTAATAATGCACCACTAATAAGTCATTAATTTACTCCAGACTGGTAAAACCTTCCAACTTCCTATTTAATTGTCTATTTCTCCTTTTAATATAATAATTGTGTTTATAAGGATTTGGACCCAACCTAAATTATCTTTACACCTAATGTAATATTGCGATTGCGACTGTTCAATTTATGAGCAATGAATGAAGACAATCTTTATTATTATTATTTTGTTTTCATTGTAATACTGAGAAGTTTGGAAATGTGATTCCATGTTAAAAGACTAGACAATATTATAACTGCTATCTGGATGTTATATTTCAAATTACAAGGGCATATAAGGCTCTTTGTGAAATGAATGAGGAGCATAATTACCCTAAGACTAATATGTTTGTCTTCAAACATTTCCAAACTTTTGTTTCCAGCCAAGTCCAGCTATTGTGGTCAGGGGCCAGACAGAGGCAGGAAAGGGTTCCTACAATCAGACCTTTAAATTGCAGTGCTGGAAAGCCTTTGAAGAAAGTCGTTTTCTAACACCAGGGCTGAGGGAAATGAGTCTGCAAACTTGAAATTCCCAGAGGTGCAGGTAGTTATCTGTGTCTGTGACAGGAAGCAGTAAGGCTTGTAAGAGGGATGGGACAGATGGGCCCTGAGTACAAAAGAAGAAGAATGAATTGTATGATTTCAAACGGTATGGTGTGTGTAATTGGATCGGATTGTGGGAGTATGGCCGGATAAAGGGATGCAGTTAAAGGGAAATGGTTTGAAGTGTATATGATGGAATGAATTGAGTGATGGTTACAGGGAGAATTAGGTGAATGGAATTAAATAGATAATTTGGTTTGGGGAATGATATATTTGATGTGTGTGGTGTGGGTGTGTGTGTGTGTGTGTGTTTTGTGGGTGTGTGTGTGTGTGTGTGTGTGTGTGTGTGTGTGTGTGTGTGTGTGTGTGTGTGTGTGTGTGTGTGTGTGTGTGTGGTGTGTGTGTGTGTGTGTGTGTGTGTGTGTGAGTTAATGTTATTTAACATGTAGTGCTGAGAATGAGAGAGGGGAAGGATGGGGAATTAAGAAAGGGAGATGTGAGGGAGGGGGTTAGAGAGGGAGAAGGATGTCAATACAGATGAGGATGATGGAATGAAAAACATTCATTAAATACCTGGTCTTATTTCTGTTATAACAGAAACTCGATCTGTGGACATTGAATTGGGTTTAATGGGCACATAGAGCTGCTTTAATCTTAATGTTAATGAGCAATTCCTTCCAGACAAATCTTGTGGCAATTTTTGCCCATCCCCTCACTGATCTGTTTACCTCTTGTGTTGTCCTTACAAAGATCCAGAGTTCTCTCAGAACCGGGTCAGTAGTAGCAGTGGGTAGTCCATGTTGTGCTGCTGGGTTTCAGGGAAAGACTATCTGCAGCTGGGATCCTGAAGTCTGGGACTGTGGGGAAGTGTCACTGTTTAATTACCTTGTGAGCAGACACCCATTTGTACAAAGAAACTGCATTTTCCTTTCACTTATGATATTTTTTTTATGTAACCAGTAACATGGAGCAAGAGGATTATGGAAATGGTGTTGGTGGAAGGATATAATAAACTTATATAACATGCTATGACGTACATATATGTTTTCATTAATTAGACCCTTAGAAAAATAGGTTTAATCAAACTGGCTCAGTTGTATTAAACCCAGCCACAAAAATATAACTTGACAGCAAGAAACAATTAATCCTACCAAGAGCCTGGAAACAAATCCAGGTATACCATTTCTTCCAGAATTTTATAGTGCTCAGCTATTATTTTAAAATTTCTTAACAGGCTTATTAAATGTTCATATTACGTGGCCTGTTTTTCATGGGATAAAAATCATATGGCATTGTGGGTATCTATTATTGTATTATTTCTCAGTGATTATTTAATTATCGTGTTTTTGGATTCTCAATCATAGGGGTAATGTTAAGTACCGAATTGGGTGAAATGTGTATTACATCTGAAATAAAACCTTTCATTTTTTATTTTATTTGTAAGAAAATCATGTTACCTGCACATCAAATGCAAGGAAGAAAGGAAAAAAACAAGCAATATTATTTTTTATTGTGTTTTTATAGAAAATTAATTCCAAAGTGAATATTTTCGCTTACTTAATCGCTGTGTAAAGAAAGATCCCCCCAGGCAGAGAAAAATAAGATCTACGTGCCAAACAGATAAATAGGAGAGACAGCTTCTCCAGACCATTACTTAGTGCATGGCTATTGGAAGGACTGTCAGCAGTTAGCAAGGAAAATCCATGCATTTAAATAATCCTCCTTCCATTTAAACATCAAGCAACTGTGTTTATTGATGTAGAAAACAGACTTTTAATAAACGGGTTTCTACAGCAATATTAAACATATATTTACATGTTGATTTTGAGAGACATTTAATGTGAGGATTACAAGGTGTTCCTCATATCTTTCACAAAATCTATACTGTATAAATACAGTATTAGAATGGGAAATAGTCCTGTGCATAGGCAATTATTTTATATGTATAAATATATATACACACATAGTGTGTATGTATACATGGAGATTTGTGTGCATGTTGTGTGCATTGTGTGATACACAAATTCTTTAATTACAAATGAGCCACGTATGTAGTTATGTATGTATGTATGTATGGATGATGTATATATATACATATATATATATATATAAATATATATACATACATACAACACACATGATGTTACAATATATACACACACACTATGTTACACATATATTTATAACACACAATATATATATAGATATATTATATATATATACGCATATGTATTAATACACACTATGTGTAATTTAATATACACACATGAGTATTTTAATAGATACAACACATGTATTTAATTGACATAAACACAACACCACATAATATATAATTTATACACACAACATGTATTTTAATATATACATACACATACATGTATATATTATATATATATATATATATAATATATATATATATATTATATATATAAAAAAAAAACACACACACATATGTAGAACATTCGATCACTGTTATTCTCTTCTCAAGAATCCGTCAATCTGGAAGATTTGTTACATAACATCGTTTGAAAAGCGATAGAGACATATCCACCATTTACACAAGTTCTCCCTTTCGCAGCTTAATGGCAGGCCCCGGGGTGAGCAGACAGCAGATTTAAACTTGAACTTGGCCTTCATCTGTCCAGCGATGACTACTGGGACTGGACTGATAAACCCGATAGACTCCCTGTCTCTGCACATAAAGACATTAAAAGGGTTTTAACCCCACAGCAGATGAACAGGTAGAAAAGTATAGAAAGCTGAGGGAATGGTCCACCACTTTTCCTTTAAAAAATAAACTTTCCATTTACTAGGAGCAGAGACAGAACAATACAGAGTTAGAAGGATATTGCTGTATATATTTCTCATTGGAATCATATATTGCTTTGGATTTAAAACTGCACAAATTGGAGGCGTTGTTTTTCAATAGCCTGTGACCTAAATAGTCATCACATAATATAATTATTAAATTTACCTAATGAACAGTAACCCTGGTATGTGGAGAACATGTTAGAGAAGGAGATCAAATTTTCCCTTACCCCTTGGATCTCCTGTTCAGTCATCTTATCTGTAACACACAATAGTACTAAATGGATCATCAATTACTGATGTGAATGCATTATATGCATTTATTTTATCAATTGGGGTGTGTATGTGTCTGTTAATGTGTGTCAGACCCTATAATTATGTGTGTTTTTGTAGAACTGAGTTGTGTTGACATGGCTCTGGGCAGTCTGGAAGAGAGAATCTCAAATACAAATATATCTCGACAGGTACATAGATAGATGTTAGATAGATAGATAGATAGATAGATAGATAGATAGATAGATAGATAGATAGATAGATAGATAGATAGATAGATAGACAGACAGACAGCGAGATAGATAGATTTAAATTGATCCTGCCAATAAAGCTCTTTTTTATTTCATTTGATAGATAGATAATAAAGAGAAAGAGATAGATAGATAGATAGATAGATAGATAGATAGATAGATAGATAGATAGATGATAGAAGGTAGATAGATAGATAGATGGATGGATGGAATGGATAGAAGATAGATAGATAGATAGATAGATAGATAGATATAATAGATAGATAGAGAGATAGATAGAGTAGATAGATAGATAGATAGATAGTGATAGATAGATAGATAGATAGATGGGGGTGGAAGATAGATTTAAATTGATCCTGCCAATAAAGCTCTTTGATCATTTAGATATATAAGAAGAAGAAGAGTAGATAGATGCTATGTAGAAGATAGATAGATAGATTAGATGATAGATAGATAGAAGATAGGATAGATAGATAGATAGATATAGATAGATAGATAGATTAAATTGATCCTTTTTATTTCTTTGATATAGAAATAAAGAGAAAGAGAGATAATACCTAGATCAACATAGATAGATAGATAGCTAGATAGATAGTAGATAGCTAGATAGATAGATAGATGAAGATAATAGATAGATGGGGGATGGATCGATAGAAGGATCGAAATAGAGATGATAGACAGATACAGATAAAACATCTGCTATCTATCAATCTACTTCTACTCATCTATCTATCTATCTTATCTATCATCTATCTAATTATCTATTTTTATTCTGTCTGTCTGTCTGTCTGTCTATCGATCTATCTATCTATCTATCTATCTATCTATCTATCTATCTATCTATCTATCTATCTATCTATCTATCTCATCTATCGTATGCCTGTTGCCCCCATCCTGGCAGTCCTTAGGCTCCATCTAGCCCATTGTCACTATTTTCTATTGGAATACTGTTTATAATGAATCCCATAGTAGGTGTTGATATAAACGGTGTTTGGTCTGTAGTGTCCATTGACAGGCTGGTAACCAGATAATAATGGTATTTCCATCACTGGGCAACCCCCATTCCACATTGATAACCGAAGCCCCTTCATGGACAGAACCATTTATGTTAGTGGATGTGAACCCTATGTACACATTGGGCAATCTGTATGAACACGATGTATATAAGCGGCAGTGAATGGACACAGTGCAGTGTTCTATGTCCCCAGACCCTCCCAAGTTAGACACCACTGGGTGGGGAGGTCGAGGAAAGGAAGAGAGGGGAGGGGACAATGGGTGATCTGCAATCTGCTTCCTGGACTTAGTTTGCATATCCGTGTGCAGGGGCGCAGCCAATGGGATGTGTATCTGAGCTAGGTTGGCAGCCCCCGGTTAGACTGGGGAGGTTTACATTCCCCTTCTCTCAGTCTGGGGCTTTTAAAAAGAATCCGCTGGTCTCAATGCCGGACGGGATAGACAGCGTCAGTTCTCCTCCATCCGCGCTGGGCCGAGCCGGTGATGTTTCTATACGACAACAGCTGGAGGAGGTGAACAAGACACAGGACACATTCCCAGGGAGCAGCTTCCCAGCCAACCAGTGCAGGAACCTGATTGGGCACCACGCGTCCCTGGCCCCAGCAGCCAGCGCTACCCAACAGCGAGCCATAGCGGAGCACTACTGCCAGCAAGCAGCCGTGTTCCGCGGTACAGAGCGGCACCAACCGCCAGCCTGCCTTTATGGGTATTTCGGCCGCGGGATATTACCCGTGTAGGATGAACCACCACAGCACCATTTCAAATCCCTGTTCTTTCCAAACCTCTTCCTTTGGCAGACAATACATGGACACCTCGGGCTCTGCGGGGGGAGGATTTCCCTTCCAGGGCTAAGGAGTTTGCCTTCTACCAAGGCTATGCCACTGCCGTACCACCTGGGCCCGGCCTGTGGATATGCCGTGGTATCCACATTGGGACGCAGGGGAAACCAGGCACGAGCCATTACTGCCTATGGAGAGTTATCATCCTTATGCCAATCACTAAAGGGTGTGGATGGGCAGGTTATATGTGAAGGATCAGACCCAACCTGCCCACCTATGGAAATCAACCTCGCCTGGTAAAGCACCTGCCTCGCTTCTACATGATTGCCGATGTCCACATCTATACCCCTACCTACATGAGCAATGACAGACAGAGCCGCAATAAATACAATAAACCACATATGAATTAGACTAGAAAGAAGGGCATGTCTACATGGTATGACACGGGTTTATATTGAATACACTCAACATTGATCTGTAGGTCATGGAATACTTAATAAATAGAAGAATGGTAGGAAACAATTTATTTAAAGGTCTTTTTACCAGGCGATTCCCTCCTAATATTACAAAAACACTACATGTGTTGAAATGCTAAAACACATAGAATTTCACATATAAAATGTTTCAGGAATCATGACTATTTCACTTTGGATTTAATCTGCTGTGAGAGTAAATAAGAAAGGAAATAACCGCTTTTTCAGGCTCAGGGTTTATTAGATATTACTAAATATATTCAGGTTTGTTACAATTGAAAGCTTTGCAGAATGGATTAGTAATAACTTGTCCTTTGCAGATGTCGTCCATCAGTCAGATACCAACTCTTACAGAAGAGGCAGGAGAGAAGAGAGTTCCTACAAAAGTCCAACTTAAAGAGTTAGAAAGGGAATATTGCTACAAATAATTCATCACTAAGGACAAAAGGAGAAGATATCAGCCACCACCAACCTTTCAGAGGGGCAGGTCACTATCTGGTTCCAAAATAGGAGGGTGAAGGAAAAGAAAGTCATTAACAAACTGAGGACTACCAGTTCAACGTTTGGATTGCCAAAGGGGCTTTTATTTCTGCAAGAAGGAACTAACTCATTTAACCAAGATAAACTCATGGCTTAAACGAAACCCGATATTTAAGGGGACAGTAAAAATATTTTAATGTATACGGTGGGGAGTCGAGTCCGTTGAAATATATATAATATATATATTATATAGATTATATTATATAATTAAATATAAATATATAAAAAACCTCTTCCCAGAATTGTTGTAATTAATTCCAAAACTACTCGTCTGAACTTGAAAGTCCCGCCACAATACACAAAAAAAAAACAAAACAATTATTGTGGTTGTTCCCTCCGTTAAGAGACATTGAGGAAGAGATTTTAACATCATTACCCCCCAAAAAATCTGACAGTAGTATGTCATGTAGATTATATGGTTCTGTAATAATCTTCACGTTGAAATAAAAGGTTGTCCTGTCTGCTTGGCTGCTCAGGTTCAAAAGGGTTAGCATATAAGTACCGTTGATACATCATATTACCTTCTGATATAATATGAGTTGTATTTTTATTATTAATTTTTTTTCTTCTGGAGAAGATTGTACCAGCTATTGTTGCTTTTCTATTTTTTTTTTGCTATTGTTGGGCTGTGACAGGTTTCTTATCTGTCAAGACTTACTCAAATAGGGAAAACAAACCCTTTAACAATAAATATTAAGGTACTGTTGCTTCAACTTCAGTACCAGAAGATAAAAGCAAAAACGAAAAATGAATATTAAAATATGAACATTTTCTGATAATATCTATTAATATATATATTTAAAAAAAAAAACAAAACAAAACAACTAATACCCCAACCGGTTTTTTATGAAGAACATTTCTGTGCAACTGAACTGGACTATTAGATCAACACACTACAACTAGAGGGTTAGACCCCTGCTTAATCCACTCAAACTATTGTAAAATCTTGAATGTGTTAATATTTGGGTAAATTTTGCAATAATTTACTATTGTTCATGTGGATTTGGGGGCGTTGAGAATTTGTAGTCAGTCTTGTCCAGCACTTTTAATTTTATGCCATCTGAGGGAAAAAAAAAACACTATTTTCTTGCCTTGCCTCACTCTAATGGATCTTGTAAATATAAATAAGCGGCACGTGAGAACGTGTTGGTTTATTTTTAAAATTGTTATTTTATCTGATTGAAATGTTGCTATAAAGAGGCAGTTATTTCAGCATTTTGATAGAACTGCTCTGTGCAAAGATAGGCTAATCCATTGTGAAAGGTAGTTAACTATAGTTAAAATATATTATTAAAGATGTAAATTAGATGTAATTCCTAGTAAATAATTACGTTGACAAGAATATTAGACACAGTGCAAGCACAGCCCTTTAGGCTGAAAAAAAAGGGTTGCTGCCGAAAAAAAGAGTGGAAAATGAGAAACATATTAATTTATTAGAGATCAAACTGTCATTAAAAAAACCAACAGTGACGATGGTGATTGATGAACGACGGTTGGATTGGAAGGCCTTAAACCTGTGACTTGACGAAAAAGGAGACCGATTGGACTGACACTGACAGATCATGAATAGGACATAATTTAGATTGTAGACCAATTGCGCCACCTGGTGGTCGAAACTGTTTCTGCAGCTCTACATGTTGAATGGGTGCGGGGTATTTTCCGTTTTATATATTTTATTAACTTTTAAACTCATTAAGACCAATTATGAAACAGTTTCTATATTTTCTAAAATTACATGCAAATGCAAGTGATTTGGTGACTATTAAATGTAGTGCCAAGGCCGTTACATGTGGATATTTCAACAAGTTTCTTTTATTAGTTTCCTAGAAAGTTATTCCATCTGGGATCAGAGTTTAAATATCTGATTAATCTCACGACGTTTAAAGGGAAACACAAAAAAGGAATACGCTAAGTATATTTCACTGTTAAAGATTAGGACTTCATGTGTTTAAAAACTTGTATTTTCTTATGTTAGAACATAATTAGTGAAGATATATTTTATATATATACACACACAAAACTATTTATTACTATGTGTGTACATAAGAATATAAACGTTATAGAAAACACACTACACACATAATATATTGTCCTATACACAATTTTAGACTAATTAGAATTAGCTAACAAGTCCACAGTATTTATAATTAGTATTATTATCACACATTAATCTATATATATATATATGGACACACACACACACACACAACACACAACACAATGTTGTTGTAATTTTATTTATTTATACAATTTTATTTTAACCAATTAGGGTTCTGTCTGTTGTTTGTAACAAACTCTTGTGTTTTTGGAATAGACCTTAATTTTCCTTCATTTAACGGTATGTTATTTATCAGTGTAAAAGTTAAAGAAAAAGAGACATTTCTCCTTTTTAAGATATATTGGATCATTCTACTAATTTAACGAAATGTGATGGTTGTCAATGTTGCCCTTCCAGTTTTAATCGCGAGGGGCTTGTCGTTGTTTTATTAATATATAATAATAATAATAATATTTAGTAGTCGTATTAGTAGTAGTAGTAGTAGTAGTAGTAGTAGTAGTAGTGATTTGATTTAGTGCCAACATCGTCTTGGCGCATTACAATTACTTGATAGTCTCAGAGAGGCCTCATTAGGGGGATCCACATATCACAGATTGTATCCTACCACCTATCACATTGTATCCTACCTATCACATTGGTATATCCTACCTATAACATGTTCCTACCACCTATCCACTTGTATCCTACCTATACATGGTTATCCTACCTCTCACATGGATCCTACCTATCACATTGTATTTCCTTTGACCTATCACATATATTCCTACCACCGACACATTGGTCCTACCACTTATCACCATTGTATCCCTACTCCTATCCACATTATATCCTACTATCACAGATAGCCTACACCCTATCACATTGTATCCTACATCACATTATATTCTACCACCTATCACACTGTATCCTACCAGCTATTACGTTGTATCCTACCACTATGACATTGTGTACCTTACTCACCCTTTACATTGTTCCTACTTACAACATTGTACAACAGTGGGATAGAAGATCCGTTATAATAAAGTGAAGAAAGGGGATTCCCATTCCTGGTCCACTAATTGTTTTCCCTGTGGAACATCAGCCACAATGTAGCTCTAAGTGTGACAATCCTTTTTTCCAATTTCCAAAACGATATACAAAATGGAGAAAATGTGTCAGACATTAATATTCACCAGAGCAGCCCTAGGACCGTATACAGATTAAAACATGGTTCAGTTTTATTATTTATAAAAGAAGCTCTGGTATTAATATAATTACAGACTAAAGATCTGTAGACATTCACATAGCCAACGAGTTAATAAAAAATGACAGTGTGCAGCTTTAGCCAGAAGAAACATAGTTCCCCTTAATTAAGTTGGAATTTTATTAACCAATGTATGTTTGTTAAAGTATACCCGAACTACATCTCTCTGCATTGCTGTCCCGGGTCAGTTATTAAAGAAACTCTTTGTCTTTCAGTACGTTTTGTTTGTTTGTTTTCCTTGGATAAACTTCAATCTAGAAATTCCTAGTTATGTCTCCGGTGTGGTCCACTACAAGAGAGGTAATTAAATAGAACCTACAATATTAATGTAACACCAAAACCATTTTCTAACTAATGGTGGACACGTGGAAAGTCTTTCTGTTATTTAACCGTTTGGCCCGATCAACTCCCATCGACAACACACAAACACACAATTTTTGATAAAAACACGCTTGCAGTTTATTTGAATTACACAGTGATATTCCCAAATAAAAAATAAAACAAAACAAAGCAATGACATTTATTACTTAATTTAATAATAGCCCGTATTGTTGTATTAATTATTATTATTGTTTGATTATATTACATATTATTATTATCTATAGTAAATTAATGTCAGTGAAAGAACTTTGGCTCTTTCTCTGACTGGAAAAGCTCTATGGCAGTTTCGGTCCCAGACCGTTCGGTTTGATCAGTGTCTATCCATAGGTTCTGTAACCTGTTACTTAAAATAGGCCGCAATCCATTTACATTTTTACATCTAAATGGGATTTAGTTGCTTATCCTGGTTATGCCCAGTCTAATAATAGGGAGATCCAATGCATTTTGCCAGTTAGGGAATGTGGACAGAAACATAGATGGTCTCTCTACCACCCACCCACATGGATAATGACGGTAGAGAATGGGGCAGGTTTGGGGGGGGGGGAGTTATAGGGGATATTAAACGTCTCTCCCAATCTGATTAGTTCATGGATTTGGTGTTGGCCATGATGGATTCAGTTGATGTGGAGTGGAGTGTGAAATGTGGGATGGGATTCTGTATTATGGAGGCCCAGGGAAACTATCACTGAACTTCCACGAATTCTAATAACAAGTTATCTTACAAGTGAATTGTTTACATTTACATTGAATATTAAGAGATTGTAAACATAATTATTGTCATTACAACAATGTTATGTCATTTACGAATTAGAAATCAATCGAGAGGAAATGGTTTTGAGTTCTAGTTTTTTTTAAAATGCATTGGGTGCCAATAAAGAGATTGGAATGTGTTGTGTGGTGGTGGGTGTGTGTCTGTGTGTGTGTGTGGGTGTGTGTGTCGTGTGTGTGTGTGTTGTGTGTGTTTGTATGTGTAAACCAGCTCTTTATTTATGTCTTATATAGTAGTATATTAAGGTCATAGAAAACCCATATATAAATGGATAATATGTATTAACAGATTTATTACACAATGTTATGATAAATAGTTGTAATATTACGTTTTCACCTTAAATACTATTATGAAGCCTTTGTAAAGAATGTTTGTGTAATTATAAAAGCGCCACTGGGGACGCAGCGCTGTCAATAACAAAATACAAAAAAAGTTCATACAAAAGGAAACAAAAACAGAAATAGTTCAGTTGCAAAATATATAAATTATAGTAGTAGAACTGTGATTAGAGCCTTGCCACAAGAGGAAGGCGGTCCTGACCCCACACGAGCGTACAATATAAGAATAATAATAATAATTAATAATACGAATAATAATAATTAATAATAATAGAATTATAATTAAATTAAAACATAATAATTTAGTAACAAAACAACATGAATAATAACATCATAATAATAATACTAATAGCAACCAGCAGCCTAATTCACAATTCGGGGGGTCTGGTAGAATGAAGTAATATAGAAAGTAAATATTCTTGTAAGTATAGAGAGAAGCCACATGCAGGAAACGGTCACCTACGCATTAAATGAAATCAGCATGTTAGGATATGGGTTTCAAGTTTGATGTGTGATGGAAAATTAGTCCCTGATGTGTTTATATGTAAGTTTATTTGTATTTATATGTAAGTTGATGTACAATTATAGGCATTTGTTTCCTATGTATATTATAAAATACAGAGTATACGGACAATGGGAATAGTACGGTTATTAAAAGATAAATACAAAAATTACTATAAACAGGTTTTATAAATGGGAGGAAAAAAACACATACCACCTCCATTTAGGGATAATTTTTATGGATTGAAGGTGGCTTCCAAATGCACTGTCCTAAAGAGGTTTAAATCTAAAGTATGTGTATTATGTATGTTATATACGCAAATTACGTATCCTTAGTCTTAGGCTTGTTAATTTAAACATTATATATATTAATATGTATGAGTCTCTCTTGAGAGAGAGTTTGATGCCTCTTTGTGTTTTGTCCATTGTATTCCAGGTTTATAGTTCCATAGTGCTTGCAAAACCACAGAGAAACCACAGTAAAATTGATTATCGAGAAGCCAGGGCCCCCCCTTTTGGAAATAAAGTTGGATAGAGGGGTTGCAGCAAGTCTATCAGTCTGTCTGACATCTAAATCTGTTATCTATCTAGCTATCTATCTATCTAATCTATCGTCTTTTTACCTATCTCTCTATCTATCTATCTATCTATGTAAGTATATCTATGTGTCTATCTGTCTATATGTCGATCTGGCTACTGATTTAGGTATATCTATCTATTCTATCTATCTATTATCTATCTATCTATGTGTCTCTAGTGAGGCCGATGTTACTGGATTCTGTAAGGGGATGTCAGGCAGTGTTCGGATCTGTAAGTGAGGGTGGTCAATTTAGTGTTTACTGGATTCTGTAATGGGGGTGTCAGGGCAGTGTTACTGGATTCTGAATGGGATTAAGGCAGTTTACTGGATTGAGATGGGGTGTTAGGCATTGTGTACTGGATTCTGTAAGGGATGTCAGGCAGTGTTACTGGGTTCTGTAATGTGGGTGTCAGTTAGTGTTCATGGATTCGTTAATGGGGGTTGTCAGGCAGTGTGTTACTGGATTCTGTAATGGGGATGTAAAGCAGTGTTACTGCGTCTGTAATGGGGGTGTCAGGCAGTGTTACTGGGTTCTGTATGGGGGTGTAAGGCAGTGTTACTGGATTCTGTACTGGGTGTTTAGCAGTGTTACTGGGTTCTGTAATGGGGGTGTAAGGCAGTGTTACTGGATTCTGTACTGGGTGTTGAGGCAGGTTACTGGATTCTGTAATAGGGGGTGTAAGGCAGTGTTAGGATTCTGAATGGGGAAGGTAAGGCAGTTACTGGATTCTCTTACATAACAAAAATTAGAAGCCTAGTGCACTCCAATTAATTTGTTATATTTACTTTCAATTGTATGCGACTGTAAAAAGCGCCCTTCTCTCTGTGATAAATTAAAGCGATTAGTTCAATAACTTGGCCAAATGATGTTAGCCCAGCAGCCTTCCACGGTGTTGCTTATCTGGGATTCTATGCGTTAATGGAGTCTGTAAGTGGGGGTGTTGTAAGGCAGTGTAACTGGAATTCTGTAGGGGTGTGTAAGGCAGTTACTGGATTCTGTATGGGGTTGTCCAGGCAGTGTTACCGGATTGTAATGAGGGTGTCAGGTACTGTTACTGGATTCTGGATGGGGAAGTCAGGCAGTGTTACTGGGTTCTTAAGGGAGTATCAGGCATGTTATGGGTTCTGTAATGGAGAAGTCAGGCAGTATTCAATTGGGGTTCAGGCAGGTTGTTTACTGGATTCTTGTGGGAGAGAAGGAGGATGAGTCAGGCATAGAGTTACTGGGTTTTTGTAGGGGAAGTTCGTCCCAGGTTAGTGTATGATTTGAACTGGTGGATCTAGGCAGGTGGATTCTGTAATGGATGAGCGGTTACTTGGTCATGGGTGCATGTACTGGGTGTATCTGAATGGTGGTTGTAGCAGTGAATGCATCTGTACGCCCCGGGGGTGTGGCAGTGTGTACTGGGTTGTAATGGGTTGTAGCAGTGTAGTGTTTTGTACGGTAGTGCGTAGCAGTGTAGGTTAGTGTAAAGGTGTTTGTTTGTAAAGCATTGTTATGATTCTGATGGGAAGTCAGTTCAGTACTGGTTTATAAATACTAGTGCAACCTTATTTTGTGATATGTTTCGGTGGTTCATTGTGTTGCGTTTTAAAAGCTGCCTTTCTTCGGTAAGTAGTTAGTACTGGCCAAGTTAGCCCTTAGGTTTGCTTATGTTCGGTTTGACTGTATGGGGGGTAGCGTCGGATGATGGGGGTGTAGGCGTTTGAGTTGTGGGGGTCGCAGTGTTCCGGTTATGTATGGGGCTGTCGACTGTTAATGATTCGGTGGGATACAGTGTACTGGTTCCGTTTGGGTATCATGTGTTACGTCCCCCCCCCCCCGGGTTCTGCAGTGTGTTAGAAGACGTTGAGTATAATGGGGTGTAGGGGATGGCAGTGTTAATGGTATTATTCATTGGGGGTCTTAGGCAGGTTATGGCATTCTGTAATGGGGGTGTGTATTTTGTGTATTGTTCATGTTTTTTTCGTAATAGGGTGTATGAATGTTTTTGTACTTTTTGTGTTTTTTTTTAATGGGGGTTTTCATTTTTTGTCAGGCAGGTACTGGATTCTGTAAGGTTGGGGGGTGTCAGGCAGGAGCTGGGGGCGGGCAGGGCAGTGGGATTACTGGTTGTAATTGGGGGTGGTTCAGGCAGTGTTACTTGATTCTGTAATTGGGGTGTAAGGCAGTGTACTAGGTTCTGTAATAGGGTGTCAAGCAGTGTTACTGGAATGGACTGTAAGGGGGTGATAGGCAGTGTTACTGGATTCTGTAATTGGGGTGTCAGCCGTGTTACTGGATTCTGTAATGGGGGTGCAGGCAGTGTTACTGGTTTCTATAATGGGGGTTTCAGGCAGTGATACTGTATTCTGTAATGGGGTTTCAAGCAGTGTTACTGGATTCTGTAATTGGGGTTGTCAGGCAGTGTTACTGGATTCTGTTAATGGGGGGATAGGCAGTGTATGGATTCTGAATGGGGTTAGTCAAGCAGTGTACGTGGATTCTTGTAAGGGGGGTGATAGGCAGTGTTACTGGATTCTGTAATTGGGGTGTCCAGCAGTGTTACTTGGCTCTGTAATGGGTTGTCAGACAGTGTTACTGGATTCTGTTATGGGTAAGTCAGGCAGTATTACTGGATTCTGTAATGGGCAAGTCAAGCAGTGTGTTACTAGTTTCTGCAAACTGGGGTGTGGCAGCAGTGTTACTGGATTCTGTAATGGGGGTTGTCAGGCAGTGTTACTGGATTCTGTAATGGGGTTTTCAGGCAGTGTTACTGGATTCTGTGATGGGGAAGTTAGGCAGTATTACTAGATTCTATATGGGGTTTGTAAGGCAGTCTATGTATTCTGTAATGAGGTGTGTCAGACAGGGTTACTGGATTCTGTTAATGGGGTGTAAGGCAGTGTACTGGATTCTGTAATGGGGGTTCAGGCAGTGTGACTGGGTTCTGTAATGGGGTGTCAGACAGGTGTTAAGACTCTGCAATGGGGAAGATAGGCAGAGGTTACTGGATTCTGTAAAGGGAAGTCAGGCAGTGTTATTAGTTCTGTAATGGCGTGTGAGGCAGTGCTTCTGGATTCTGTTATGGGGGGTGTCAGACAGTGTTACTGGGGTCTGTAATGGGGGTGTCATGAAGTGTTACTGAATTCTGTAATGGGGGGGTCAGGCAGTGTTACTGGTTTCTATAATGGGGGTTTACGGCAGTGATACTGTATTCTGTAATGGGGTTGTCAAGCAGTGTTACGGGTCTGTAATGGGGTGTCAGCAGTGTACTAGACTCTGTAATGGGGAAGTCAGGCAGTGTTATGGATTCTGTAAAGGGAAGTCAGGCAGTGTTATTAGTTTCTGAATGGCGGTGTGAGGAGTGCAGTGCTTCGGGATTCTGTTATGGGGGTGTCAGACAGTGTTACTGGGTTCTGTAATGGGGGTGTCATGAAGTGTTACTGAATTCTGTAACGGGGAAGTCAGGTAGTGTTACTGGATTTTTAATGGGGGTGTCAGGAGAGTATTAATGGATTTTGTAATAGGGAAGTCAGGCAGTGTTACTGGATTCTGTAATGGGCGTGTCCGGCAGTGTTACTGAATTCTGTAATGGGCGTGTCCGGCAGTGTTACTGGATTCTATAATGGGGATGTAAGGCAGTGTTACTGGATTCTGTAATGGGGGTGTCAGGCAGTGTTACTGGATTCTGTAATGGGGTGTTCAGGCAGTGTTACTGAATTCTGTAATGGGGGTGTCAGGCCAGGTTACTGGGTTCTGTAATGGGGTTTCGACAGTGTACTAGACTCTGTAATGCGGAAGTCAGGCAGTGTTACTGGTTCTGTAAGGGGAAGTGAGGCGTTAGTGTTATTAGTTTCTGTAATGGGGGTGTGAGGCAGTGCTTCTGGATTCTGTTATGGGGGTGTCAGGCAGTGTTACTGGGTTCTGTAATGGGGTGTCAGGCAGTGTTACTGGATTCTGTAACGGGGAAGCCAGGTAGTGTTACTGAATTTTGTAATGGGGTGTCAGGCAGTATTAATGGATTTTATAATGGGGAAGTCAGGCTGAGGTTATGATTCTGTAATGGGCGTGTCCGGCAGTATTACTGGATTCTGTAATGGGGAAGTCAGGCCAGTGTTACTGGATGCTGTAATGGTGGTGTAAGGAAGGCAGTGTTACAGGCTTTGTGTAATGGGGATGTAAGGCCAGTATTACTGGATTTGTAATGGGGAAGTCAGACAGTGTTACTGGATTCTGTAATGGGGGTGTCAGGCAGTGTTACCGGATTCGTAAATGGGGAGTGTAAGGCAGTGTTACGGATTCTGTAATGGGGGTGTCAGGCAGTGTTACGGATTCTGTAATAGGGGTGTCGGGCAGTGATACTGGATACTGTAATGGGGTGTCAGGCAGTGTTACTGGATTCTGTAATAGGGGTGTCGGGCAGTGATACTGGATACTGTAATGGGGTGTCAGGCAGTGTTACTGGATTCTGTAATGGGGGTGTAAGGCATTGTTACTGGATTCTGTAATGGGTGGTGTCAGGCAGTGTTACTGGATTCTGTAATAGGGGTTTCTGGCAGTGATTATGAATTCTGTAATGGGGGTCGGTAGTGTTAACTGGATTCTGTAATGGGGGTTTCAGGCAGGTGTACTGGGTTCTGGAATAGGGGTGTCCGGGCAGTGATACTAGATTCTGTAACGGGGGTGTCAGCAGTGTTACTGGATTCTGTAAATGGTGGTAGGCAGTGTTACTGGGTTCTTGTAAGTGGGGGGTGTCAAACAGGTGTTACTAGACTCTGTGATGGGGAAGTCAGGCAGTGTTACTGGATTCTTGGTAAGGGGGAAGTCAAGGAAGTGTTATTAGTTTCTGTAATGGCGGTGTGAGGCAGTGCTTCTGGATTCTGTTATGGGGTGGTCAGGCAGTGTTATGGATTCTGTAACGGGGAAGTCAGGTGTAGTGTTACAGGATTTTGTAGGGGATTGTCAGGCAGTATAATGGATTTTGTAATGTGGAAGTCAGGCAGTGTTATGGATTCTGTAATAGGCTGTCGGGCAGTGTTACTGGATTCTGTAATGGGGGTTGTGGAAGGCCAGTGTACTGGATTCTGATTAGGAGGGCGTCGGGCAGTTTTACTGGATTCTGTAATGGGTGGGTGTGTAAGGCAGTGTTTATGGATTCTGTCATTGGGGGTGTCAGGCAGTGTTACTGAATTCTGTAATAGGGGGTGGTTCGGGCAGTGATAATGGATCTGTAATGGTGGGTGTCAGGCAGTGTTAGGGATCTGTAATGGGGGGTGTCAGGCAGTGTATGGATTCTGTAATGGGGTTTCAGGCAGTGTTACTGGATTTTGTAATCAGGGTGTCGGGCAGTGATACGGGATTCTGTAATGGGGTGTCAGGAGTGTTACTGGATTCTGTAATGGGGTGTCAGGCAGTGTTACTGGATTCTGTAAGGGTGTGCGGGGGTGTCAGGCAGTGTTACTGGATTCTGTAATGGGGTTTAAGGCAGTGTTACTGGATTCTGAATAGGGGTGTCGGGCAGTGTATAATAGATTCTGTAATGGGGTGTCAGGCAGTGTTACTGGATTCTGTAATGGGGGTTTCAGGCATGTATAGGTTAATGGATTCTGATGGGTAGGGTGTCAGCAGTGTTACGGATCTGTAATGGGGTGTCGGTCAGTGATATGGTTTCTGTAAGTGGGGGGTGCGGGGCAGTGTTACCGGATTCTGTAATGGGGGTGTCAGGCAGTGATATGGTTTCTGTAATGGGGTGTGGGTAGTGTGTACTGGATTCTGTAATGGGGGTGTAGGGCAGTGATTACTGGTTTCTGTAATGCGGTGTTCAGGCAGTGTTACTGGATTCTGTAATGGGGGTGTCAGGCAGTGATACTGGATTCTGTAATGGTGTCGTCGGGCAGTGATACTGATTCGTAATGGGGGGTGTAGGGCAGTGATGACTGGTTTCTGTAGAAGCGGTATAGGCAGTGTTACGGATTCTGTAATGGGGGTGTCAGGCAGATGATACTGGATTCTGTATGGGTGTGTCGGGCAGTGAATACTGGTTTCTGTAATGCGGTATCAGGCAGTGTTTACTGGATTCGGTAATGGGGGTTGTAACCGACAATTAAATGAAAAACCCCACATTACTTCTATAAAAACAGGACTTAACAACAGCCAAATGGCATCGCATTCTGCCAGTGGTAATAATCACGTTGGAAAAGCACAACTGCATTATCAGATAATCAGTCTGGATGATTACAGTGATAGGCATGTCCACATTTCCCAATAGATGTGAGGTCCCAGTCTGGACTTCTAGTTTATAGATTCTGTATTAATAGATAGACATTCTGTTCATTTCTACACTGCAGACTAACCACACCCCTAGCACTGCTGTCACAAGGACTTAATTGGTTTTATCATGACCCTGACAAAAACTGGATTGTATTATGTGTCTCCTGCAGTGGTCGATTCACTAGAATCAAACCACCAATACTGTTATATTACATAAGTTTATATTATTACCCCACTTTACCCCATTCAGAAGCCACTATATATTTTTACACTACTATACTGTATAAAATAGACACTTGTTATTTAATATAAACTACTCGACTTCAGTAAATAAGCCACTATTACGGTATAACACAATTATTGCTGTATTCATTAATGATCCACGAATATTATTTAGGCCACTCTACCGAATGTCCTACATATCCACTTTTAAATTACACTATCATACTGTATTCATAATAAACCACTATTATATATACACTAATCTACTGAATTTCCCAATTGTAATCCCACTATATATTGTTTGACAAACCTAAAATGTGTTACTAAATAGTTACATTGTTCCACAATTATACTGTTGCACTACTATGCTGCATTCAGGATAAAGCCACCATTACATTATTACACAGCTAAATTACATTCAGTAATTAGCCACTTTTATGGTATTATATTACTTACATGTATTCAAAAACAAGCCACTATTATATTATAACTACTATGAAGTCCATAATAAGTCCCCTGTTGTATATTACATGCTGTACTCTATTCAGTAATAATCCACTATATATTTTACACTACCATACTGCATTCATTAAAAAAGCCAGTATTATACTATTACTACTATACTGTTACACAAAATAAGCCATCTTAGGATTGTTGTTAGTACTGTGCTGCATTCAGCAATGAACCATTATAATATGTTACACTACTATATTGAATTCAGTAACAAGCCCACTAGTATATTATTACACACAATATTTGTACAGTAATAAGCTTACTATTATATTATTACACTGCTAAATTGTGTTCACTAAAGCCATTGATATTGTGCAATTACTAGGGCTGTAGTTACTAATATGCCACCATGGTATTATGACACTACTAAACTGTATTCGGTTAATTAGCCACTATAATGGTTATCTCTATTACTTGTATTCAGAAATGTTAAATTATATTATACACAACTAGTGCATTCAATAATTCCCTATTATATTTTTACACTACTATACTGTATTCAGTTATAAACAACTATTATATTATATACACTGTAAACGGTGTACACTAACAAGCCACTGTTAAATGATTACCACTTCTATAATTTTCAGTAAGGAGACACATATTATTACAATACTATACTGATTCAATTACAGCCTCATTATGTTATTACACACTATGCTGTATTCATAAGATGACACTATATGTTATTACACTAATACACTATTTCAGTATGAAGGCAATATTATCACTACTATACTGGATTCAGTAATAGCCACTATTATCTATAACACAAATATACGGTATTTAGTAATAATTCACTATTATATTGTGAAAACCACTATACAGTACTCAGTAATAAGTCACTACTATATTATTACACTAACAAACTGTGTTACGTAATAGGCACTATTCTGCTACCTGATGTCATTCCCGTAATTAGATGATTAGATAATTCCAGTGTATTGGTTGTTTAGTCGTTGGCAATTTGGCATTGCTGGTGGAATTACCTTGTGCTGGTTGTTGATATATCAGGTTACCCTATGTGCTCCTGTGAGTCCCAGTATCTTCCTTAAACTGAACCTGTAGCACCCATTATAGAAAATCATTATAAGGACGATTTATACTGTGATGGGCGTGTGAACGATAATCAGACAGATAAGTAAAAAAAATAATAGGATTAACACGAGAGATTTTCTGGCCTCGGATGAGGGAACAGGGTTTGGATGTTGACCATTGCTGGTGCTTTACATTAACCCAGTGAGAAGAATTAGCTGTTATTAAGAACCAGACTTGTGGGAAATACTTGTTACTTGTGATTAGCATATATCCAAAGTACATTCTGTTGTGTCCATGAGAGAGAAAAGAGCTTAGAATGGGGTGAGGAATGAGACCTACCACAGTCCCAACTATGGATCAGGTAATGGTTGGCCAGTGGTAAATTAGACCCAAGACAGGAAAAGGTTTAAAGACACATTTTCCAGAGCGAGTGCACCTGTAATACAACCCAGTGGAGAAGAATTAGCTGTTATTTAAGAACCAGACTTTGGGAAAATACTCTTGTTTACTGTGATTAGCATATCATCCAATGTACATTCTGTTTGTGTCCATGAGAGAGAAAAGAGCTCTAGAATGGGGTATATGTAGACACTACCACTGTCCCAACTATGGATCAGGTAATGTTTGGCAAGCTTGTAAATTTAGACCCAAGACAGAAAAGGGTTAAAGACACATTTTCCAGAGCGAGTGCACACCTGGTAATACAAAATAGGGCACATTGCATTTGCTCTAATCTCTGCCTATGGTGGCCAAAAACAAGTGGCAAAGCAGCTTCCCCCCTCAGGATAATACATTGTCTGGTTTTCACTAAAAGGCTCTAAAACTGACGATCTAGCAGGAAGTGGAGGATCAAGCCATTATGAGACTGTTAAATGCCACTGATCCTACAAGCTACAGTAGGAAGGGGAACTTCTATTCAGCAGTTTCTAGTGGTGTTTAAACAGGTCCTTGTAAAACCATTGAAATAGGAAAGGGAGGAAGTTAGCAGGTGGCCTACCTGGGGCTGTGGGATCTGTCAGACAAGGATATAACATTGTCTGCTTGACCTTCAAAGTTGGATATATGGCACTACAGTTGCTCATTGTGTCTGTACTGGATTCCTGGAACAATCTCTGGACCACTGATCCCTTCCCTCACCATAGAGAAGATCGAGCAGAGCCATCTACACTGCTATGTTATAAAAAATATATGGATCTACCTTCCAATGGAGTTAATTGATCTAGGAAATAGAACTTTAGATTGCTTCCAGCTGGGAGGTAAAATCTCATAGAAAACTGACCAGATACTGATCCATTTCAAGATGTATGAAATGGTTGATACTGCCTTGCATATCACACACCCATAGTTTATATAACGCTGGGTATTTTATAACAAAGAAGTGTTGCACCAGGGATAGGCAACTTTTCAAGCATCTGGAGATCTACTGGTTGCCATCCCTTGTTTACACCGCACATGTGCCCAGAGCCTTTTCACCAAACCTCAATCTCTATCTAATATGCTCAAATATACAAAACGGGGCTTAATTACCTATGCAACTGCCAGGTATAGAATGTAGGCTGTTTGGGTGGGGGTGGGGGGTCTCATGTGGCTGCAGTTGCCAAAGATTTCCGCTAGGATGTCTTCAAAGATAATACAAAGGTATTAGTGACACACAGCGAGGGTCTGTTTAAGCAGTTTCATGCTGTTCCAACTGAATAGAAATTGCACTTTATTTCATTTCTTTTTTTCTTTTTTTAGTTTTAGAAACTCCAAAAAGTTTATTCTTTCTTAAATGATGATATAATGTGCAATGAAATTAAATGTCATATTTGTTTTTTTTTAAAACAATGCAGCTTTCTCTTCTTATTCTCCTGTGTGTAAATAACACAACAAAGTGGAAGATGAGCACAGTTGGGGTTAAACTTTAAGCCGCGAGCCAAGGACATTCCGGTGGTTTAAAATATCAACTTTGACTTTGGTTTGGTATTTTACTGCAGGTAAAGTCCAAGGCTTCTTCCCTCTACACCCAGTTCATTATTTTTAGGTAAGTCAAGAAAGGGCTTTATCTGGACATTGCCGTCACGGGACACAGATCCAGACAGGCGTGCTCCATACATGTTTTATTACATTTACATAGTACAATATGAAAATACATGTACATCACAACCGTGTTATCAGACATCGTCCTTAAAGATCCCTTACATTCTATTCTATCTATCTATCTATCTACTATCTTATCATGATCCATCTATCTATCTATCTATCCTATCTATCTATTATCATCTATCTATCTTATCTATCTATCTATATATCTATCTATATATATATTGGAATGATTGGCACTGGTACTACTTTAACAAGCAGTGGTAATTTATAAATGAATAAGTAAAAAGATGAAAGTGCACCCAAGGGTCCTTAGTGTCTTTATTTTTAGTTGCAAGTGTTCCACACCGTGCAGATAGCAATGTGGTGGTATATATGGGATTTACTGCAGATTTACATTACGTCTATTGTTTATTATTTCAAATCCCTTTCTAAGGTGTCAGTAAATACTACCACTTCATCGAAGAGATACATTAAACTCCACCACCAACAATGATGAATTTCTGTAACAGAAAAATCAAACCAACCAATATAACCAGCCAAAACACTCACCGAAACCTGTCCATGCAGTAATAAACCACAGGTTCATTTTTCAATGAGAATCCAAAACCAGGAACTGGGCGAATCTCAGCAGGCCAACTTTAAACAGAACAAACGAACAGAGTAAGTAAAGGGTACCCACAAAGTCCAAGTACGGACCGAGGGACCCCAACCGAAGTAGACGGGCAAACCCAACAGTAATACAAGGAGGAGAAAAAGTAAACGGGGACAAGCACAGAAGAGCAGAAGGAGAAGCCCCAAGACACACAGGCAGACAAGGCCAAGAACCAAGGAAGGCGGATCAAGGGTAGTCGGAGCGACGAGCGACGAGTCGATGCGAGCGAGGAGCGTAGCGAGCAGCGAGCGAGAAGCGAGCAGGAGCAAGCAAAGCAAGCAAGAGAGCGAGCGGCGGAGGAACCGCGGGGGAGGAGACGAGCGAGGCGAAGCGAGCAGGAGGCGAGCGAGCGAGCGAGCAAAGCGAGCGAGCAAGCGACGAGCGAGCGAGCGTTGGAGGGACCGCGGGGAGCGGCGGCAGGCGAGCGAGCGGAGCGAGCGAGCGAGCTGAGCAGCGAGCGACCGAGCGAGCGAGAGGGAGCGAGAGGGGGAGCGAGGAGCGAGCGAGCCAGCCAGCCAGCCATGCCAGCCAGTCCAACAAGCAGCCAGCGATGCAGCAGCGATCGAGCGATCGAGCGAGAGCGAGCGAGCGGAGCGAGCGAGCTACGAGCGAGCGATCTAGGATCTAAGAGCTATCAGAGCATGGATTGATCGATCTACGTCTATCTAGCGTCGAGCTGTCATGCTAGCGAGTCGATCTATTATCGATCTAGCTATCTACTTATATCATTGGTCTATAAGACCTGGTGTGCAATGTCCTTTCGATATATTATAATGGAAACAAAAAGTTACTAATTAACGGCTGAGATATTTGCAAACCAACACGCGCTCTGTCTCTCTCTCTCTCTCTGCTATCTCTCTCTCTGCTCTCTCCTCTCTCCTCTCTCTCGCTCGCTCTCTCTCACACACCACACACCACACCACACACACACCACACACACACACACACACACACACACACACACACACACACACACACCACTACACACTAAATATGTAATATTGTTTTTAAAACAGTAGGATACCCGGTATAATCAGTACACACATAGAATTATTTTAATATAATAGTTCTATGTAATATATATTCATATATTTCGTATATTACTAGTGGGATCTACTTTTGTCAAGGTTAAAGGGACACGTGGTATTGCTGGTGTGTTATGTTATATATATGTGTGTGTATATATGTGTGTGTGTTTATATATGTGTGTGTGTGCGTTAATATGTGTGTTTTACATGTATGGATTAATATGCATGTCTTAAATGCATGGAATAATATGTATGTGTTATATGTATGGATTAAAATGTATGTGTTATATGTTATATGTATGGATTAATATGGATGTGTTATATGAATGGATTAATATGATGTGTTTATGCATGGATTATATGAATGTGTTATATGTATGTGTTTATGTATGGATTAATATATATGTGTTAAATGTGTGAAATATATGAGCTATATGTATGGATTAATATGGAATGCTATCAATAGAAATTCTGTCTATTTTACAGAGAGTCAGTTAAACCCAATGTTACACTGTCCATGTGTTACAAAATTAAGGGGAAACTGGATTTTAGAGGAATGAGAATTAAACATATAAAGTTTATGGTTCACTCTGTCTAGAAATACAAATGTTGGTTGAACTATTTTTCTTATGTTCGTGGGGGGGGTAATCATTGAGGGGAAAAGTGGCAACAATTAAAATAATATAATAATAATAATACCTTTTAAGTGGAAACTTTAAATAATTAAAAAAACTAGTGTTTTTCTCGTTGATTCTCCCTTATTCAGCCTAATAATATTATATTAATAATATTTCCATAATAATTTGTATAATATAGTTATTGGTTATTTTTACATAGCATTGCTATATACAATCCTTGGGTAGTCCCAAAATAAAAATATTTATACCACATAAAATTCATTTATAACAATGGATAACTGTCCTTTATGTAACTGAAAATAGAAATGTCAATCTATAAATAGCTGGTCACTTGATTTATTACTGCTTATTGGAATGTGGTTACATGTATTTTGTCATTATGATAACTGCAATGTGAGTTTTGCACCCCTGTTCCACACCAGTGTATACAGTTTTCATTGTACACCTTCATGTTGTTACAATTAGATGGGGTCTGCTGACAAACACCGATTAATCCAATATCCCCAGATGCACCATGGATTGAGGTATGAATGAGTTGAATTTTCAATTCTTTTAAAGCCAGTGCATTTGCTGTATGAATCTGCGTATTCTGCTACTGTATAATGTTGATTTTCTAATAAACTTTTTGTTGGGGAGGATATCCCTGTTCAGGTGTTACTTCTTCTAGTCTTTGTGTATCTTTTTATTAGAATAATTTAGGACTAAGATTTTCCTACCATCACCAGGTAATATTTGCAAAAAGAGAAATAATGTAAAAATAACAACAAAACATACGAGAAATACTTTTCACTCAATCACGGGCCAAATAATTTTAATATATGGTTAAAATTCCCAGGCATGATTATGTCATAAACATGTGCAGGTAAATGTGCACATATTGGTGAGCAGCAACATGTGACATAACTACCGTTTTGATCACAGTCTGACAGGAGGTACTGAGCATGATGGTTGGGGAAATCTCTTTAGACATACTATGTAGGGTTGATGGGGTTGGGGTGAGTATGGAATATTGCAGAGAAACATTATCACTAATGAGTATGGCAGCTCTTAGTTAAAGGGGTGTAAAACTCTGCATTCGTGTGACCTCTAACAGGACAACTGGGTTCATTCTCTTTGCAAAGGGGTTGTGTTTAAAAATAATTATCATTGTTCTCATTTATATCTATTTCAGTATTTCTAACATTATTGTCCTTTATTATATGAATTTGTGCAAATCTACTTTAATCCTAAGATTTTAGAAGGAAACACAAAAAATGTTAAGGTTTGTGTGTATTAATAGCCGTTGTATACAGAATATGTATTATTGGCACAACAGTATGTTTCCATATGTTACAGATTTGTTTTAACCAGGATTTGAATATCCTGCATCTTGGACTGCACAGCATGGTGACAATGCTATACTCATTCTCCTATCAGTACTTTGCCTATCCTAGCATGCATGCATGCAAGTCAGAAAAATGAATTGGGCAGAGGTAAATGGTTGAACGTTTAAAAGTCAGGGTGGGGACACATTTAAAGGCAACCACAGACAAAACATAATGCTCGTACTCTGTCTACACCAGGATTTTCCCAACATGGCCCAACTGACCAATTCTCATGCAGCTGAGAAGATGGGGTCAATAATTTTGGCTTAGGGTACAATAAATGGTCTGTTACCATCTTATTGTGTGTACAGGCCCCATAAACCAAATGATTGGAATTCCTGAGACCAAAAACCTAACCTTAGAGCCTATCAACATTTTCAGTAAAACATATATGGTGCCCTTGTAAGGCAAAAAAATAAATATATCCTTGGTAAAGTTACTGAGGGGGAAAACAGGACACTGTCTTTTAGCATGACAAAATGCCAGGATAAGCCAAGGGGGGGGTAACCATTTAACCTGTGGAGTTAAGTAGGGACCCAACCAGAAAGCCAACTTAAGGGGAACTGTGGTCTCCAAACAAGTTGAGTTTAAATGAAAGGACAGTTTCCTACCTTTAAAACGAGCCATCAACCACCTCTCTACTGCCCACAGCCCAAGATATAAGAAATGAGAGCCCCGAAAGTTAATGGGTGGGAGGCTGACATGTGACATTCCTGAGCTTCTCCTGCACAGTGCCGCTAGCGGCACAGCCTCAGAACTCCCTCAGTGTGTGGAGGGAGACAGGAAGTCCCTCCTCCTTTCTGCTGTGTGAAGTCCTGAAGAGAAGGTAAGGGAATTTCTACAGCCCTTTCTCTCACTATTGTAAAGGGTAGGTCACCCAAAAATAACTTTTATATGTTCTTTATATAATAGCACCCAACCCTCAAACACCATGTTCATTTTCTAAAAATCATTGCTTTGCCCGATATTTAATGAGATATAATTCAGGCTGCATTTCCTCTCCCACTTCTCTTTAGATGACCAGAGCGCAGCTAGGGGGAAAAAAAATTCTTGCCTGTGTGTGTGGGTGTGTCTCTCTCTATCTTTCTCTCTCTGGGCTGGCTGGCTGCAGCTGTTGATACTGGATTTCTTCAGTACGCAAACTTTACAGTGTGATTGGTTGAGAGGGAGAAAGAGGGCGGGATCCAGGGGCCAGACCGTTACTGATGCAACTTCCTCTGTTCTCACTGCTGGATGTTAAAGATATTGCTCAAGAAAGAAAAGAACAGAGGCAAGGTTAATGTAACCTGTCTCTGTTCATCACTGTATTGGTCATGCTGCAGGATTAAGCCGAGCTACAAGGTCTGTAACTTTTGAGCCACTGGACCGATTTACATGCTGTAAAGTTTGTTTTGGAGCACTTATTGGGCCAAATAAAATAAAAAAGTTAGTTTTGGGGGTGGACATGCCCTTTAAAAAAAGCCTCACTCTGCCTGAAAAGGCCGTTTCCAGAGAGTTTTCGGTGGGGGGTAGGGGGTGTCAGAGTGGCCCAGCACCATGTGAGTGGGTGGGGCTTAGGCACCATGAGTGGGCAGTGCATAGGCACCCGCGACGATGGGCAGGGTGTAGGCGCAACGCGAGCGGGTGTGCCCATGGTTACATGCGAGTGGGTGGGGCCATGGCACCCGCGAGTGGGGCTGGCCACATGGGGCGTGTAAGGGAATGGGCAAGGGGGCCTGCAACTTACATTTTCTCAAACTACAATCAAGTGAAGTATAAATGGTGGGGTGGACTCACATATTATCTGTGGCTTGCTTTGTCATTAAATTATTAAAGAGTGCTCCTAATTTCCCCCACCCTCCCTTACACAGTGCCTTTTTGAAGTGTCTGCGGACACTTATAAGTTCTACAGCCTCCCATGGACACTGTCTGCTTTACCACATCCCCCTCCCTCCCATCTTTCCTTTCTCTGATGAATCTCTTAAATGTTGCAGAAGTGTGCGGAGGCAGCTAAATACAAGCTGTTATATAGAGATAAGCACATGTAGAATCAATATCTTTTGTGAGGGCATAATGAAAACAAAAAAAGTCTGGAGACTTGAACACTGTTTCTAAAACAAGTATTTATCCTAAATGAGCCACTTCGTATACAAAAAGAATGCAGGTGCGTTTAGAAGCTTTTCTGTTAGTATTATTATGGATTTATAATGCCAAAATTCCGTGGCACATTTCCAATAACATAATAATACATTACATACAAGAGTATTATACAAAGTCATACATATTACATACAAAGATAAAGCATACATTATGTACACAACGGATCGGAATGAAACTAATGAGTGTCCAGGCCCTTAGGTGTAAATGGAGAAGAGGGCTGAGTATGAGCATTGCGGGACCCCCCAGCAGGGATGTTTTTTAGGCATAGGCCACTAAGCAAAGGAGCTAGGGTGCCTATGTTAAACCAGTGTCTCCCTAGCACTCCCTGTCAGCTTTTACTTGCTGTGTAGAACATGCTCCTTGGTTCTGCTGCGTAAATTTACATGTATTGAGTTAAAGTGCCTGAACCCAGTCACTCTACTGGGAATCAATGTGCAAATAAACATAAAGGTGAAGGAAGGAGCGGGGAGGAGGATGGCAGCTCAGCTAAAAGGACTGAGGAAAACCATTCTAAAATGCCAGGTAAAAAGCTGTGCTGCAGCTTTATAACAGTGGCCCCTGCTGTGACTAGCAGCCAATGAGATCTCTATCCTGCCTCTTTCTTCCTTCCATCCAAACTATCCAATTAGAAACTTAGAGTGGGTAAGAGTAAACAATTCAATGGCGTAGACATGGAAAGCAGGTGCAACCTTATATCTGTCAATGCTGGCAGCTGAAAGGGTTAAAGGTGATAAAGTGCTGGCACTGAAATAGTTAATGCCAATATTCTGGAAAAAACTGGCACGGGAAGGGTTAATGGCAATACTCATGGCACTGAAATAATTAGTAAGACAGTTGCTGACAAGAAGGGTTTTTAAATCGAAACTCTGCTGGCACTGAAAGTTTTAATGGCTATAACTGGGGAAGTCTGCTGCCTGAAGGGTTGATGCCAATACTCTTGGGCATTATTTACCCAGAGGTGCAAATTGCTCCAGGGCAAATGTGGCTTCTGGTATTTTTATACTGGATTTTCACCTGGTGGTAAATCCCAAAAGGGATATTACCCCAGCGCCCACTTTAAGGACCCGGCCAGTAGCTGGTCTTAAATTGTGGAGTTAAAAGTGGTGGCAAATCCTTATTAGATTGCTCCGGTTGCCACGGGTTCTTTTGTAAAACTGGTGAGATGCAGCCAATGCAATTATGGAGTTAAAACTTGCGCTAACCTATTCAATATTGGTTAGCACAAGTTTAATCCCTATTTTTAGCACAGCACGTTCTGGGTAAATCAGTCAGACTGATAAGCGAGATGGGATTGTGATGATCACGTAGGGCACCAATATGGCTAAGAAAATGGCCCAGCCCCACTGGGAGGGCCAGAAGGGTGGAGCAAATTTCCACAGTGGAAAAACACTAACAGCGGAGATTCAATAAAGGTTCTTATCGTTAAAAATGGTGCTAATGTGCCCCATCAATAGATGTTATTAACATTGAACAGCTAACATCTGATTGGTTAGGGCAAAATAACCACCCTTTAACGATAAGGATTTATTGAAAAAACCCTGTAAAAGCCTGTAAAGTCCTACCAGAGCGGACAGGGAAGATAGCCAATAAAGTGCAGTATCTTGGATACCTAAGGAGGCCCAGTATCTAAATAGAAGTAGAGGGTGATCAACAGTATCAAAAAGCAGAGGACCAGATCAAGAAGAATGAGCATTATTATTTATATTTAGCATTAAGTAGCTTATTAGTCACTTTAGTGAGGGCCAGTGTTCCATGGGCAGAGAAACCTGAGTTGGTGAACCAGGTCAGCATATGACATGTCTTTCCAGCAGCGTTTGGAAGCAAAAGGGGGAAGAGAGACAGGCCGGTAGCTAGAAGAGCGGATGGGTCCAGGGAGTATACATTTAGAAGCTTCATCTTTGCTATCTTAAACTGGCTAAAAAAAAAACTGCATGGTAAAAGCAGCTTTCAATGTATTGTCTCCATATCAGTTTCATACATCTGTTATAGAAATACTAGGGTATAGAAAGTGAATATGGGTTCAAGAGCTCTTTGATGACTTATGGGCTGTGGGTTGAACTGGCAAACAACATGGAAACCTTCTTAGATTACGAATCTATACTTACATGTACTAAATGCAAAATTACTAGAGGGATTTGCAATGTATAGGTGTTCTGAGGAAAAAAGCTTTAAACATTAGGATTAAAAAAAATTAAGTTAAGTTCTCCTTAAAATCTTTTTATAAAGATGCACTGGGAAAATCTAAAAACATAGGTAGAAAAAGTTAAGGTTCTGAGTAATATGTGGTTATAAATAATAAGTGGTCACATCCATAATTATTTTCTATATGGATATATATTAGTGGCAACAGAAACATTAGAAACACAGCCTTATTTAAAGTAATATGTAGTTGTAGTCTTATATTTACAAGGTTATTCAATAAAGGTTCTTATCGTTAAAATGGTGCTAAAATTGCCCACACCAATCAGATCTTATTTAACATTTGAAAGCTAACATCGATTGTTGGGGCAAAATGCACCATTTAAATGTAAGAACATTTATTGAATAACCCCTAATTATTTGTTAATAATGTTAGTTGATACTATGTGTACACAGCTTTAGTTAAAATTATCAGGTTGAAATCAGCCTGTGTGTGCCAGGGACTAGTTTTGCTAAGTTTGATTTTTATTAGTTTTAACTTTGAAGGATCCGGGGAAATACTCAGATCTTTGCTAAGAATATGGTAATATGACAAAGAGAATTTTGTGCCAAATTAGTGTACCCTCCTTTTTCCTTGATGAATCCTTATAATTGTAATTCCCCGCAGGCAGCACTGTATAAAAATAAATGAGCCAATTGAAGAAAGAAGAGCTATCTTTGATGTTTTTCAAGAAGATCTGAGCTGTTAACTGGTTCGTTTTGCTCTACAGCCGAAAAATTGTATGATGTATCGGGTGGGGGCAGCCATGACCGCTCTCGGTCGCCTGTTTGTCTGTTTAAAAGACCGGAAACGAACCAGATGTCTTTACTTCATATGCATGATCAGCTGTTTAAAAACAGGAGATCATGGGGCACTCTACCTACCGCAACCACACCACAGTTGCGGGCCTGCAGGCCTGGTAGCTACTCCACTGGGTGATCGGCGATTCCCTTTGGAACCGCACAATTAGTCATGGCAAACTGTTGTGCCATGTTGGTCTGACTACGAATCACGACCCAGTTGATGTGTCGTCCGAACAACCATTCGCCATTAGAAAGTAGACAGGGCTGGGGGAAAGATCACCCGTGTGTACCCTGCTTAATGTTATATTATGGGGTAAAAAACAAATACACTGACAACCAGTAATTGTGGGGGTTTCATGCTATTTGCTTTGCAGCCATTAAAAATGTTATTTAAAAGTTATCCCTGCAGGACTCCAGGGTTATTTTGTACTTTATAAAGTTTAATAATAGATGTAGGTCTATTCCCCACCTGAAGAGAAGTCTTTGCTGGTTTGTTTGCATTAAAATCCAGGATAGATGCTGCAGAAGGGGCACATACCTTATACAGAACTACAATCAATGATGCTGCGTGCTCCTATATGGTGCAAGCTCAGCTTCCACCAGGAGAGTTGGAATCAAAAGACTGAAAACAGAAATGAAATTCTTGGAGCAATAAATAAACATGTGCCACATTTTACATCTTCTTGTAGCAGTTAACTGGCCCCAGGGAGTTTCCTGGTCCTAGCAGGAGCCTAGACTGCCTGTGGAATCATCTTCAGTCAAGTTCATAGCAGAGAGTGGTTGGGAAATGCTTTTTGTAAATAAGATTGTCTGCAGGTTGTGGCTCACATTTTTTGATAACATTTTAGTAAACTGAAAAAAGATTTTCACGTAAAAACAATATTAATTCAAAACCTTAAAGTGCGCACCAAAACAATGTAAAAAAATTCAAAATAATCACTAATATCATTGATATAGACTGATCACCTTATCCAAATGTCAAATGTCAGTAGTTTCCCAAGACACAATTGAAATTCCCATTCAATGCTTTTCAGTTTTTGGATATGGGAATATTAAATCCCTTTAGCTGGGTATACACTGCATGAAACCAAATGGATCCCAAAGTACAAGTGGATCCTCCCAATAACTGGCAGGATTGTTTATAGAACAAGAAATCCATCATTGCATTTGTGGAATCATTCAATCCTGCTTAAGATGATTTTGTTAGTTGTTTCTCGTCCTTCTAATGGGCTAGTGGATATATAACACATGTGGTGGCATATGGAGTGGTCCTGTTCTGCATGATAACATGAATGAAGGTGAAGCGTTAGAGAGGTGATGCACACATTTCGTTCTTGGAATAATTTTTGTACATTATCAGACAACATCATTTGACAATCATTTACATGGCCTTCTATAGCCATCTTGGTGGCACCCTAGCGTGATCAAATCTCAAAGCCACATTGCACTTAAAAGCGGAGAGTTAGCGTGGCCTAGCCCCAAGAGTATTAGCATTAACACTTTTAGTGCCAGCAAACTTCCCCAGAGTAAGTATGGCTACTAGTCAGCTACCTGGCGTTTTAGAAATGCTCTCCTTAAGCTGGGTACACACAGTAATTATAAAGCCCCGATACCATCGGATCCGACGGTAGTATCGGGGCTTTATCGTATGGTGTGTACCTTTGTTTCCAAAACGAGGCGTGTGGCCGCCGCCGCACGATCGGGGCGGCCCCGAACAGACCGAACGAGGGAAAGACCAAAAGTTTCCATCAGCTGCGCTAGATCCTATAGAGGAGTCTAGCGCGGCCGATGGAAAAACACAGTCCAGAGCGTTCTCCCTATGATGTTATAGGGAGAAAGCTGGGACTGTGTGTATGAAGATCTTTGAAAGATGACGAACAAACACGGATCTTACAGATCCTGTCTGTCATCATTCACTGATCGTACTGGTGTAACCGAGCTTAGTCCTTTTAAGTATAAACTCACCTCCCCCCTCCTTCTTCATCTTCAGTTATTTGTAACATTGTTTCCAAGTAGATCGAGTTCAGGCTCTTTACTCACTACAATGTTACAAATTACAGCAGAAACAAGGAGAGCAGTTCTAACACAGCAAGTAAAAGCTGACAGGGACGATGTTAGGGAGAACACTGGGTGCCCTGGTTTAACATTGGTGTGCATAGTTTTTGTAGGGGCCTAGGCCTGAAAATGGCCCTGGTAATTTACCATTATGATCCCTTGTGGATAGAGCTCATTCTCAGAAGGAAAGATAGAAAATGTTGGAAATATGGCAATAACATTTTGTGAAAATCATAGTTTAATTGTGTCAGTAATGATGTCCCCACACTGGCACTAGGTACCCTGTGGGCGCTATCTCTTAGTTATTGGCTAGACTACCAATAAGTGTAAAAGGAACAATCATGGATGAATGGTATCTTTACTAAGGGTATGAATATATATTTGATTGACACAACCAATACATACAAAACAAAACAATATTTACACGTATGGCAACCATTTGTGAATGTGATCATTACGAAAACTATCAAAGCAACTCACCTGAGCTTACATTTTCTGAAAGACAGGTCCCACCCCCCGAGATCTTACACATATATAAGAACCAAATTCCGCCCCCCGTGAACAACCAGACAAACTCTCACACCTACCCCTTCCACCAACATCATTCGGGGCCAGAGGTGTACTCCGGGCTACCCCCCATTAGCCGTCTGCCACCCCAAGACGGCCCCCCAAAAAACCCATGGACATCTTATATATCTCCCCGGTACAACACCAGAAAAACATTACTTGGTCTCAAGTACATATAAAGAAGGGGGGTGTAATGGGGTATTAAGGCAGTTTTACTGGATTCTGTAATGGGGTGTTAGGCAGTGTTACTGGATTCTGTAAGGGGATGTCAGGCAGTGTTACTGGGTTCTGTAATGTGGGTGTCAGTTAGTGTTACTGGATTCTGTAATGGGGGTGTCAGGCAGTGTTACTGGATTAGCCGTGGTACTGGACTTCTGTAAGGGGATGTCAGGCAGTGTTACTGGGTTCTGTAATGTGGGGGTCAGTTAGTGTTATGGATTCTGTAATGGGGGTGTCAGGCGTGTACTGGATTCTGTAATGGGATGTCAGCAGTGTTACTGCTTCTGTAATGGGGGTGTCAGGCAGTGTTTACTGGGTTCTGTATGGGGGTGTAAGGCAGTGTTACTGGTATTCTGTACTGGGGTGTAAGGCAGTGTTACTGGGTTCTGTAATGGGGGTGTAAGGCAGTGTTACTGGATTCTGTACTGGGGTGTAAGGCAGTGTTACTGGATTCTGTAATAGGGGGTGTAAGGCAGTGTTACTGGATTCTGTAATGGGGAAGTCAGGCAGTTACTGGATTCTATACATACAAAAAATAGAAGCCTAGTGCACATCCAATTAATTTGCTTATATTTACTTACCATTGTATTGCGACTCTAAAAACTGCCCTTCTCTCTGATAATTAAACGATTAGTTCAATACTTGCCAATGATGTTAAGCCCAGCATCCCTTTTCACACGGTTTGCTTTATCTGGATTCTGGTTACTGGGTTCTGTAATGGGGGTTAAGGCAGTGTACACTGGATTCTGTAATGGGGGTGTAAGGCAGTTACTGGATTCTGTAATGGGGCTGGTTGTCAGGCAGTGTTGTACCGGATTCTGTAATGAGGGTGTCAGGTACTGTTCTGGATTCTGGAATGGGGAAGTCAGGCAGTGTTACTGGGTTCTGTAATGGGAGTATCAGGCAGTGTTACTGGGTTCTGTATGGAGAAGTCAGGCAAAGTAATTCAATTGGGGGTTTCAGGCAGGTTGTTTACTGGTTTCTGTGTAAGTGGGGGGAGGAAGAAGAAGGAGGAATGAGTCAGGCAGTGTAGAGTTAGTGTAGTGTTTGGTTGTGAGGGGTTAATATGTTCGTCCCAGGGTTTAGTGTTGTTTGACTGGATGGATTCTAGGAGGGGATTCTGTTAATGGAGGGTTTTGTCAGGCATGAGTTGAGGTGTATCGTGTGGTTGTCAGTCAAGCAGCTTCCCCCCGAGGGGTGTTGGGTGTGTAGTGTTGTAAGTGTAGAGTTTGTTTTTTGTAGTGTAGTGCGTAGGAGTGTAGTTGTGTACAGGTGTTGTTTTAAGTAGTTGTTGTGTTCTGTAGTGTTCGTTTGGTTTTTGGTTTTTGTGGTAGTGTTGGTGGTTAGTGTGTTGTTTTGTGTGTTTTCGTGAGTAGTCCTGTTTTGTGTTTTAGTTGTTGGTGATTGTTTGTTTGTTGTGGTGTTGTTGTGTTGTTCGTTACTGGTTGTCGCAGTTTTGTTTGTGTTATGGTGTTCTGCAGTGTGTTAGGGACTTGTTGGAGTATATGAGGGTGTGAGGGGGAGTGGCAGTGATAATGGTATTATTCATTGGGGGTTTTACGGCAGGTTACTGCATTCTGTAATGGGGGTTTATTGTTGTTTTTTCTTTTTTTTGTTGGTGTTTGTGTTTTTGTTTTTTTGTGTTTTTTTTTTTTTAATGGGGTTTGTCATTTTTTGTCAGGCAGTGTACTGGATTCTGTAAGGGGGGGGTGGTCAGGGCAGGAGTTCAGGAGGGCTGGAGTTACGTGATAATTGGGGGTGGTTCAGGCAGTGTTACTTGATTCTGTAATTGGGGTGTAAGGCAGTGTACTAGGTTCTGTAATAGGGTGTCAAGCAGTGTTACTGGAATGGACTGTAAGGGGGTGATAGGCAGTGTTACTGGATTCTGTAATTGGGGTGTCAGCCGTGTTACTGGATTCTGTAATGGGGGTGCAGGCAGTGTTACTGGTTTCTATAATGGGGGTTTCAGGCAGTGATACTGTATTCTGTAATGGGGTTTCAAGCAGTGTTACTGGATTCTGTAATTGGGGTTGTCAGGCAGTGTTACTGGATTCTGTTAATGGGGGGATAGGCAGTGTATGGATTCTGAATGGGGTTAGTCAAGCAGTGTACGTGGATTCTTGTAAGGGGGGTGATAGGCAGTGTTACTGGATTCTGTAATTGGGGTGTCCAGCAGTGTTACTTGGCTCTGTAATGGTGTTGTCAGACGGGTTACTGGATTCTGTTATGGGTAAGTCGGCAGTATACTGGATTCTGTAATGGGCAAGTCAAGCAGTGTGTTACTAGTTTCTGCAAACTGGGGTGTGGCAGCAGTGTTACTGGATTCTGTAATGGGGGTTGTCAGGCAGTGTTACTGGATTCTGTAATGGGGTTTTCAGGCAGTGTTACTGGATTCTGTGATGGGGAAGTTAGGCAGTATTACTAGATTCTATATGGGGTTTGTAAGGCAGTCTATGTATTCTGTAATGAGGTGTGTCAGACAGGGTTACTGGATTCTGTTAATGGGGTGTAAGGCAGTGTACTGGATTCTGTAATGGGGGTTCAGGCAGTGTGACTGGGTTCTGTAATGGGGTGTCAGACAGGTGTTATAGACTCTGCAATGGGGAAGATAGGCAGAGGTTACTGGATTCTGTAAAGGGAAGTCAGGCAGTGTTATTAGTTCTGTAATGGCGTGTGAGGCAGTGCTTCTGGATTCTGTTATGGGGGGTGTCAGACAGTGTTACTGGGGTCTGTAATGGGGGTGTCATGAAGTGTTACTGAATTCTGTAATGGGGGGGTCAGGCAGTGTTACTGGTTTCTATAATGGGGGTTTACGGCAGTGATACTGTATTCTGTAATGGGGTTGTCAAGCAGTGTTACGGGGTCTGTAATGGGGTGTCATGCAGTGTACTAGACTCTGTAATGGGGAAGTCAGGCAGTGTTATGGATTCTGTAAAGGGAAGTCAGGCAGTGTTATTAGTTTCTGAATGGCGGTGTGAGGAGTGCAGTGCTTCGGGATTCTGTTATGGGGGTGTCAGACAGTGTTACTGGGTTCTGTAATGGGGGTGTCATGAAGTGTTACTGAATTCTGTAACGGGGAAGTCAGGTAGTGTTACTGGATTTTTAATGGGGGTGTCAGGCGAGTATTAATGGATTTTGTAATAGGGAAGTCAGGCAGTGTTATGGAGTTCTGTAATGGGCGTGTCGGGCAGTGTTACTGAATTCTGTAAGGGCGTGTCGGCAGTGTTACTGGATTCTTAATGGGATGTTAAGGCAGTGTATGGATTCTGTAATGGGGGTGTCAGGCAGTGTTACTGGATCTGTAATGGGGTGTCAGGCAGTGTTACTGAATTCTGTAATGGGGGTGTCAGGCCAGGTTACTGGGTTCTGTAATGGGGTTTCGACAGTGTACTAGACTCTGTAATGCGGAAGTCAGGCAGTGTTACTGGTTCTGTAAGGGGAAGTGAGGCAGGTAGTGTTATTAGTTCTGTAATGGGGGTGTGAGGCAGTGCTTCTGGATTCTGTTATGGGGGTGTCAGGCAGTGTTACTGGGTTCTGTAATGGGGTGTCAGGCAGTGTTACTGGATTCTGTAACGGGGAAGCCAGGTAGTGTTACTGAATTTTGTAATGGGGTGTCAGGCAGTATTAATGGATTTTATAATGGGGAAGTCAGGCTGAGGTAATGAATTCTGTAATGGGCGTGTCCGGCAGTATTACTGGATTCTGTAATGGGGAAGTCAGGCAGTGTTACTGGATGCTGTAATGGTGGTGTAAGGAAGGCAGTGTTACAGGTTTTTGTAATGGGGATGTAAGGCAGTATTACTGGATTTGTAATGGGGAAGTCAGACAGTGTTACTGGATTCTGTAATGGGGTGTCAGGCAGTGTTACCGGATTCTGTAATGGGGGTGTAAGGCAGTGTTACCGGATTCTGTAATGGGGGTGTCAGGCAGTGTTACTGGATTCTGTAATAGGGGTGTCGGGCAGTGATACTGGATACTGTAATGGGGTGTCAGGCAGTGTTACTGGATTCTGTAATAGGGGTGTCGGGCAGTGATACTGGATACTGTAATGGGGTGTCAGGCAGTGTTACTGGATTCTGTAATGGGGGTGTAAGGCAGTGTTACTGGATTCTGTAATGGGGGTGTCAGGCAGTGTTACTGGATTCTGTAATAGGGGTTCTGGCAGTGATACTGAATTCTGTAATGGGGTGTCAGGTAGTGTTACTGGATTCTGTAATGGGGGTTTCAGGCAGTGTACTGGGTTCTGTAATAGGGGTGTCGCGGCGTCAGTGATACTAGATTCTGTAACGGGGTGTCAGCAGTGTTACTGGATTCTGTAAATGGGTGTCAGGCAGTGTTACTGGGTTCTGTAATGGGGTGTCAAACAGGTGTTATAGACTCTGTGATGGGGAAGTCAGGCAGTGTTACTGGATTCTGTAAGGGGAAGTCAGGAAGTGTTATTAGTTTCTGTAATGGCGGTGTGAGGCAGTGCTTCTGGATTCTGTTATGGGGGTGTCAGGCAGTGTTACTGGATTCTGTAACGGGAAGTCAGGTAGTGTTACAGGATTTTGTAATGGGGTATTGTCAGGCAGTATTAATGGATTTTGTAATGTGGAAGTCAGGCCGAGTGTTACTGGATTCTGTAATAGGCGTCGGGCAGTGTTACTGGATTCTGTAATGGGGGTGTAAGGTGGAAGGCAGTGTTACTGGATTCTTATAGGAGGGGCGTCGGGCAGTGTTTACTGGATTCTGTAATGGGGGGTGGTGTGTGTAAGGCAGTGTTACTGGATTCTGTCATTGGGGGTTGTCAGGCAGTGTTACTGAATTCTGTAATAGGGGTGCTCGGGCAGTGATTAATGGATTCTGTAATGGTGGGTGTCAGGCAGTTGTTATGGATCTGTAATGGGGGTGTCAGGCAGTGTACTGGATTCTGTAATGGGGTTTCAGGCAGTGTTACTGGATTTGTAATAGGGTGTCGGGCAGTGATACTGGGATTCTGTAATGGGGTGTCAGGCAAGTGTTACTGGATTCTGTAATGGGGGTGTCAGGGCAGTGTTACTGGATTCTGTAAGGTCGGTGGGTGTCAGGCAGTGTTACTGGATTCTGTAATGGGGTTTAGGCAGTGTTACTGGATTCTGTAATAGGGGTGTCGGGCAGTGTATACATAGATTCTGTAATGGGGTGTCAGGCAGTGTTACTGGATTCTGTAATGGGGGGGTTTCAGGCAGTGTAGTTATGGATTCTGTAATGGGGGGTGTCAGGCAGTGTTACTGGATTCTGTAATGGGGTGTCGGTCAGTGATACTGGTTTCTGTAAGTGGGGGGTGGGCGGTGCAGTGTTACCGGATTCTGTAATGGGGGTGTCAGGCAGTGATACTGGTTTCTGTAATGGGGTTGGGTAGGCAGTGTACTGGATTCTGTAATGGGGGTGTTAGGGCAGTGGATACTGGTTCTGTAATCGGTATCAGGCAGTGTTATGGCTCTGTAATGGGGGTGTCAGGCAGTGATACTGGATTCTGTAATGGGTGTGTCGGGCAGTGATACTGGATTCTGTAATGGGGGTGTAGGGCAGTGATACTGGTTTCTGTAATGCGGTATCAGGCAGTGTTACTGGATTCTGTAATGGGGTGTAACCCGACAATTAAATGAAAACCCACATTACTTCTATCAAAAACAGGACTTAACAACAGCCAAATGGCATCGCATTCTGCCAGTGGTAATAATCACGTTGGAAAAGCACAACTGCATTATCAGATACTCAGTCTGATGATTTACAGTGATAGGCATGTCCACATTTCCCAATAGATGTAGGGTCCCAGTCTGACTTCTAGTTTATAGATTCTGTATTAATAGATAGACATTCTGTTCATTTCTACACTGCAGACTAACCACACCCCTAGCACTGCTGTCACAAGGACTTAATTGGTTTTATCATGACCCTGACAAAAACTGGATTGTATTATGTTGTCTCCCTGCAGTGGTCGATTCACTAGAATCAACCACCAATACTGTTATATTAAATAATGTTTATATTATTACCCCACTATACTCCATTCAGAAGCCACTATTATATTTTTACACTACTATACTGTATAAAATAGACACTTGTTATGTTAATAAACTACTCGACTTTCAGTAATAAGCCACTATTACGGTATAACACAATTATGCTGTATTCATTAATGATCCACTAGAATATTATTACGCCACTCTACCGAATTTCCTAATTATCCACTTTTAAATTACACTATCATACTGTATTCATTAATAAACCACTATTATATTATTACACTAATCTACTGAATTTCCCAATTGTAATCCCACTATTATATTGTTTGACAACTAAATTGTGTTTACTAAATAAGTTACATTGTTCCACAATTATACTGTTGCACTACTATGCTGCATTCAGGATAAAGCCACCATTACATTATTACACAGCTAAATTACATTCAGTAATTAGCCACTTTTATGGTATTATATTACTATTACATTGTATTCAAAAACAAGCCACTATTATATTATAACTCTACTGAAGTCCATAATAAGTCCCCCTGTTGTATTATTACACTGCTGTACTCTATTCAGTAATAATCCACTATTATATTATTACACTACCATACTGCATTCATAAAAAGCCAGTATTATACTATTACTACTATACTGTTACACAAATAAGCCACTATAGTATTGTTTTAGTACTGTGCTGCATTCAGCAATGAACCATTATAATATTGTTACACTACTATATTGAATTCAGTAACAAGCCACTATTATATTATTACACTACAATATTTTGTACAGTAATAAGCTACTATTATATTATTACACTGCTAAATTGTGTTCACTAATAAGCCATGATATTGTTGCAATTACTAGGCTGTAGTTACTAATATGCCACCATTGTATTATGACACTACTAAACTGTATTCGGTAATTAGCCACTATAATGGTATATCTCTATTACATTGTATTCAGAAATATGTTAATATTATATTATTACACAACTATGCTGCATTCAATAATTCCCTATTATATTTTTACACTACTATACTGTATTCAGTTATAAACAACTATTATATTATTACACTGCTAAACTGTGTACACTAACAAGCCACTGTTAAATGATTACACTTCTATACTGTTTTCAGTAAGGAGACACATATTATTACAATACTATACTGTATTCAATTATCAGCCACTATTATGTTATTACACTACTATGCTGTATTCATAAGATGACACTATTATGTTATTACACTAATATACTGTATTCAGTATGAAGGCAATATTATCACTACTATACTGTATTCAGTAATAAGCCACTATTATACTATAACACAAATATACGGTATTTAGTAATAATTCACTATTATATTGTAACACCACTATACAGTACTCAGTAATAAGTCACTACTATATTATTACACTAACAAACTGTGTTACGTAATAAGGCACTATTCTGCTACCTGATGTCATTCCCGTAATTAGATGATTAGATAATTCCAGTGTATTGGTGTTTAGTCGTTGGCAATTTGGCATTGCTGGTGGGAATTACCTTGTGCTGGTATTGTTGATATATCAGGTTACCCTAGTGCTCCTGTGAGTCCCAGTATCTTCCTTAAACTGAACCTGTAGCACCCATTATAGAAAATCATTTATAAGACGATATACCTGTGATTGGGCTGTGTGAAAAGACTAATCAGACAGATAATTAAAAAAAATAATAGGATTAACAGAGAGATTTTCTGGGCCTCGGATGGGGAACATGGGTTTGGTAATGTTGACCATTGCTGGTGCTTTACATTAACCCAGTGGAGAAGAATTAGCTGTTATTTAAGAACTTGTGATTAGCTATATATCCAATGTACATTTGTTCTGTGTCATAGCGAGATAATAGCCTAGAATGGGGTTATATGTAGACTACCACGTCCAACTATGATCAGGTAATGGTGCAAGCTTGTGAATTTCAGACCCCAAGACAGAAAAGGTTTTAAGGACCACATTTTTTCCCAGAGCGAGTCACCTGTAATACCAGTGGAGAAGAATTAGCTGTTATTTAAGAACCAGACTTTGGGAAAATACTTTGTTACTTGTGATTAGCATATATCCAATGTACATTCTGTTTGTGTCCATGAGAGAGAAAGAGCTCTAGAATGGGGTATATGTAGACCTACCACTGTCCCAACTATGGATCCAGGTAATGGTTGGCAAGCTTGTAAATTTAGACCCAAGACAGAAAAGGGTTAAAGACACATTTTCCAGAGCGAGTGCCCAGGTAAATACAAAATAGGGCACATTGCATTTGCTCTAATCTCTGCCTATGGTGGGCCAAAAACAAGTGGCAAAGCAGCTTCCCCCTCGGATAATAAATTGTCTGGTTTTCACTAAAAGGCTCTAAAACTGACGATCTAGCAGGAAGTGGAGGATCAAGCCATTATGAGACTGTTAAATGCCACTGATCCTACAAGCTACAGATAGGAAGGGGAACTTCTATTCAGCAGTTTCTAGTGGTGTTTAAACAGGTCCTTGTAAAACCATTGAAATAGGAAAGGGAGGGAGGAAGTTAGCAGGTGGCCTACCTGGGGCTGTGGGATCTGTCAGACAAGGATATAACATTGTCTGCTTGACCTTCAAAGTTGGATATATGGCACTACAGTTGCTCATTGTGTCTGTACTGGATTCCTGGAACAATCTCTGGACCACTGATCCCTTCCTCACCATAGAGAAGATCGAGCAGAGGCATCTACCATGCTATGTTATAAAAAATATATGGATCTACCTTCCAATGATGTTATGATCTGGGAAATAGAACTTTAGATTGACTTTTCCAGCTTGGGAGGTAAAATCTATAGAAACACTGACCAGACTACTGATCATTTCAAGATGTATGAAATGGTTGTATACTTGCCTTGCATATCACACACCCATATTTTATATAACGCTGGGTTTTATAACAAAGAAGTGTTGCACCAGGGATAGGCAACTTTTCAAGCATCTGGAGATCTACTGGTTGCCTATCCCTGTGTTACACCCTACATGTGCCCAGAGCCTTTTTTCAACCAAACCTCAATCTCTACTCTAATATGCTCAAATATACAAACCGGGCTTTAAATATACCTATACAACTGCACAGGTATAGAATGTATGGCTGTTTGGGTGGGGGTGGGGGGTCTCATTGTGGCTGCAGTTGCCAAAGATTTCCGCTAGATGTCTTCAAAGATAATACAAAGGTATTAGTGACACACAGCGAGGGTCTGTTTTAAGCAGTTTCATGCTGTTCCAACTGAATAGAAATTGCACTTTTATTTCATTTTCTTTTTTTCTTTTTTTTAGTTTTAGAAACTCCAAAAAGTTTATTCTTTCTTAAATGTGATATAATTGCAATGAAATTAAATGTCATATTTTTTTGTAAACAATGCAGCTTTCTCTTCTTATTCTCCTGTGTGTAAATAACACAACAAAGTGGAAAGATGAGCACAGTTGGGGTTAAACTTTAAGCCGCAGGAGCCAAGGACATTCCGGTGGTTAAAATATCAACTTTGACTTTGGTTTTGGTATTTTACTGCAGTGTAAAGTCCAAGGCTTCTTCCCCTTTACACCCAGTCATTTATTTTTAGGTAAGTCAAGAAAGGGCTTTATCTGGACATTGCCAGTCACAGGGACACAGATCCAGACAGGCTTGCTCCATACATTGTTTTATTACATTTACATAGTACAATATGAAAATACATTACATCACAACCGTTTATCAGACATCGTCCCTTTAAAGATCCCTTACATTCTTTCTATCTATCTATCTATCTATCTATCTATCTATCTATCTATCTATCTATCTATCATCTATCTATCTATCTATCTATCTATCTATCTATCTATCTATCTATCTATCTATCTATATATATATTGGAATTATATTGGAACTGGTACTACTTTAACAAGCAGTGGTAATTTATAAATGAATAAGTAAAAAGATGAAAGTGCACCCAAGGGTCCTTTAGTGTCTTTATTTTTAGTGCAAGTGTTCCACACCGTGCAGATAGCAATGTGTGTGTATATATTGGATTTACTGCAGATTATTACATTACGTTATTGTTATTTATTCAAATCCCTTCTAAGGTGTCAGTTACAATACTACACACTTCATCGAAAAGATACAAATTAAACATCAACACAAACAATGATAGAATTTCTGTAACAGAAAATCAAACCAACCAAATAATTAACACAGCAAAACACTCACCGAAACCTGTCCCAATGCAGTAAATAAACACACAAGGTTTCATTTTTCAATGAGAATCCAAAACCATTGAATTTCCTGGGCTGAATCTCCCAGCAGTGCCAACTTTAAACAGAACAAAAGAACAGAAATAAAGGGGACCCACAAACCATAGAACGACCGGAGGGGACCGAAACTTAGAGAGACGGCAAACCCCACAGGAAGACAAGGAGGAGAAAAAGAAAAGGGGACAAGCACAGAGGAGGCAGAAGGAGGAAAGCCCAGAGACACACAGGCAGACAAGGCCAGAGAGACCAAGGGGAGGAGGCGGAGGCACAGGAGGCGGACGAGCGAGCGAGCGAGCGAGCGAGCGAGCGAGAGGAGAGAGAGCGAGCGAGCTAGCGAGGAGAGCAAGCAAGCAAGCAAGCAAGGAGCAGCGGGAGAACCGCGGGGAGGGAGCGAGCGAGGGGAGCAGCAGCAGCCGAGCGAGCGAGCAGCAAGCGAGCGAGCAAGCTAGCGAGCGAGAGACTGGGAGGACCGCAGCGGAGCGAGCGAGCAGCAGCGAGCGAGGAGCGATCGAGCTAGCGAGCGACCGAGGAGCGAGAGGGAGCGAGAGGGGGAGAGGCGAGGACGATGCGAGCATAGCCATCAGCCAGACAGCCAGCTCAGCCAAGCATCCAGCAGCAGAGCGAGCAGCAGCGATCGAGCTAGCGAGCGAGCGAGCGAGCGAGCGAGCTATCTATCTAGCTATCTATCGATCTAGCTATCTATTATCGACTAGCTATCGTTATCTATCTATCGTATCTAGCGACGATCGTATCTATCAGCTCATATCTATCTATCTATCATCTATCTATCTATCCATCATTGGTATATAAGACCTGGTGTGCAATGTCCTTTTTCGATATATTATAATGGAAACAAAAAGTTACTAATTAACCTGCTGCAGATATTTGCAAACCAACACGCGCTCTGTCTCTCTCTCTCTCTCTCTCTCTCTCTCTCTCTCTCTCTCTCTCTCTCTCTCTCTCTCTCTCTCTCTCACACCCTCACACACACACACACACACACACACACACACACACACACACACACACACACACACACACACACACTAATAATCATGTAATATTGTTTAAAACAGTAGTAATACCCGGTATAATCAGTTCACACATAGAATTATTTAAATATAATAGTTCTATGTAATATATATTCTATTATATCTGTATATCTACTAGTGGGATTACTCTTTGTCAAGGTTAAAGGGACACGTTGGTATTGCTGGTGTGTTATGTTATATATATGTGTGTGTATATATGTGTGTGTGTTTTATATATGTTTGTGTGTGCGTTAATATGTGTGTTTTACATGTATGGATTAATATGCATGTCTTAAATGCATGGAATAATATGTATGTGTTATATGTATGGATTAAAATGTATGTGTTATATGTTATATGTATGGATTAATATGTATGTGTTATATGAATGGATTAATATGAATGTGTTATATGCATGGATTAATATGAATGTGTTATATGTATGTGTTATATGTATGGATTAATATATATGTGTTAAATGTGTGAAATATATGAGCTATATGTATGGATTAATATGGAATGCTATCAATAGAAATTCTGTCTATTTTACTGAGAGTCAGTTAAACTCAACGTTACACTGTCCATGTGTTCAAAATTAATGGGAAACTGGATTTAGAGGAATGAGAATTAACAATATAAATGTTTATGGTTCACTCTGTCTAGAAATACAAATGTTGGTTGAACTATTTTTCTTATTTCGTGGGGGGGTAATCATTGAGGGGAAAAGTGGCAACAATTAAAATAATAATAATAATAATAATAATAATAATAATACCTTTTAAGTGGAGACATTTAAATATAATTAAAAAACACTAGTTTTGTTCTCGTTGATTTCTCCCTTATTCAGCCTATTAATATTATATTAATAATATTTCCATAATAATTTGTACTAATATAGTTATATGGTTATTTTTACATAGCATTGCTATATACAATCCTTGGGTAGTCCCAAAATAAAAATATTTATACCACATAAAATTCATTTATAACAATGGATAACTGTCCTTTATGTAACTGAAAATAGAAATGTCAATTCTATAAATAGCTGGTCACTTGATTTATACTGCTTATTGGAATGTGTGTTACATGTATTATTTGTCATTATGATAACTGCAATGTGAGTTTTGCACCCCTGTTCCACACCAGTGTATACTAGTTTTCATTGTACACCTTCATGTTGTTACAATTAGATGGGGTCTGCTGACAAACACCGATAATCCAATAATCCCCCAGATGCACCATGGGATTGAGGTATGAATGAGTTGAATTTTCAATTCTTTTAAAGCCAGTGCATTTGCTGTATGATCTGCGTATTCTGCTACTGTATAATGTTGATTTTCTAATAAACTTTTTGTTGGGGAGGATATCCCTGTTCAGGTGTTACTTCTTTTCTAGTCTTTTGTATCTTTTTATTAGAATAATTTAGGACTAAGATTTTCCTACCATCACCAGGTAATATTGCAAAAAGAGAAATAATGTAAAAATAACACAAAATCATACAGAGAAATACTTTTCACTCAATCACTGGGCCAAATTAATTTTACATATATGGTTAAAATTCCCAGGCATGAATTATGTCATAAACATGTGCAGGTAAATGTGCACTATATTGGTGAGCAGCAACATGTGACATAACTACCGTTTGGATCACAGTCTGCAGGAGGATACTGAGCATGATGGTTGGGGGAAATCTCTTTAGACATACTATGTAGGGTTGATGGGGTTGGGGTGAGTATGGAATATTGCAGAAACATTATCACTAATGAGTATGGCAGCTCTTTAGTTAAAGGGGTGTAAACTCTGCCATTCGTGTGACCTCTAAAGACAACTGGGTTCATTCTCTTTGCAAAGGGGTTGTTTTAAAATAATTTATCATTGTTCTCATTTATATCTATTTCAGTATTTCTAACATTATTGTTCCTTTATTATATGAATTTGTGCAAATCTACTTTAATCCTAAGATTTTAGAAGGAAACACAAAAAATGTTAAGGTTTGTGTGTACTTTAATAGCCGTTGTATATACAGAATATGTATTATTGGCACAACAGTATGTTTCCATATGTACAGATTTGTTTTAACCAGGATTTGAATTATCCTGCATCTTGACTGCACAGCATGGTGACAATGCTATACTCACTTCTCCTATCAGTACTTTGCCCTTATCCTAGCATGCATTGCATGCAAGTCAGAAAAATGAATTGGGCCAGAGGTTAAATGGTTGAACGTTTAAAAGTCAGGGTGGGACACATTTAAAGGCAACCACAGACATAAACATAATGCTCAGTACTCTGTCTACACCAGGATTTTCCCAACATGGCCAACTGACCAACTTCTCATGCAGCTGAGAAGATGGGTCAATTAATTTTGGCTTAGGGTACAATAAATGGTCTGTTACCATCTTTATTGTGTGTTACAGGTCCCCATAACCAAATGATTGGAATTCCTGAGACCAAAACCCTAACCTTAGAGCCTATCATACATTTTCAGTAAAACATATTATGGTGCCCTTGTAAGGCAAAAAAATAAATATATCCTTGGTCAAGTTACTGAGGGAAAACAGGACACTGTCTTTTAGCATGACAAAATGCCAGGATAAGCCAAGGGGGTAACCATTTAACCTGTGGAGTTAAGTAGGACCCAACCAGAAAGCCAACTTAAAGGGGAACTGTGGTCTCCAAACAAGTTGAGTTTAAATGAAAGGACAGTTTCCTACCTTTAAAACGAGCCATCAACCACCTCTCTACTGCTCCACAGCCCAAGATATACAGAAATGACTGACCAGAAAGTTAATGGGTGGGAGGCTGACATGTGACATTCCTGAGGCTTCTCCTGCACAGTGCCGCTGGCGAGCACAGCCTCAGACTCCCTCAGTGTGTGAGGGAGACAGGAAGTCCCTCCTCCTTTCTGCTGTGTGAAGTCCTGACAGAGAAGGTAAGGGAATCTACAGCCCTTCTCTCTCACTATGTTAAAGGGTATGTCCACCCAAAAATAAACTTTTTATATGTTCTTTATATAATAGCACCAACCTCAAACACCATGTTCATTTTTCTAAAAATCATTTGCTTTGCCCGATATTTAATGAGATATATATCAGGCTGCATTTCCTCTCCACTTCCTCTTTAGATGACCCAGAGCTGCAGCTTAGGGGGAAAAAAAATTCTTGCCTGTGTGTGTGTGTGTCTCTCTCTCTCTCTTTCTCTCTCTGGGCTGGCTGGCTGCAGCTGTTGATCCTGGATTTCTTCAGTACGCATAACTTTACAGCTGTGATTGGTTGAGAGGGAAAAGAGGGCGGGATCCAGGGGCCAGACCGTTACTGATGCAACTTCCTCTGTTCTCACTGCTGGATGTTAACAGATATGCTCAAGAACATGAAAAGAACAGAGGCAAGGTAATGTAACCTGTCTCTGTTCATCACTGTATTGGTCCATGCTGCAGGATTAAGCCAGCTACAAAGGTCTGTAACTTTTGAGCCACTGGACCGATTTACATGCTGTAAAGTTTGTTTTGGAGCACTTATTTGGGCCAAATAAATATAAAAAGTTAGTTTTGGGGGTGGACATGCCCTTTAAAAAAGCCTCACTCTGCCTGAAAAGGCCGTTTCCAGAGAGTTTTCGGTGGGGGGTAGGGGGTGTCAGAGTGGCCCACAGCACCTGTGAGTGGGTGGGGCTTAGGCACCCATGAGTGGGCAGTGCATAGGCACCCGCGAGTGGGCAGGGTGTAGGCGCAAGCGAGCGGGCGTGCCCATGGTTACATGCGAGTGGGTGGGGCCATGGCACCCGCGAGTGGGCTGGGCCACATGGGGCTGTAAGGGAATGGGCCAAGGGGGGCCTGCAACTTTACATTTTCTCAAACTACAATTCAAGTGAAGTAAAATGGTGGAACTCACATATTTATCTGTGCTTGCTTTGTCATTAAATTATTAAAGAGTGCTCCTAATTTCCCCCACCCTCCCTTACACACTGCCTTTTTGAAGTGTCTGCGACACTTATAAGTTCTGTACAGCCTCACCATGGACACTGCTCTGCTTACACATCCCCCCTCCCTCCCATCTTTCCTTTCTCTGATGAATCTCTTAAATGTTGCAGAAAGTGTGCTGGCAGGCAGCTAAATACAGCTGTTATATAGAGATAAGCACATGTAGAATCAATATCTTTTGTGAGGAGCATAATGAAAACAAAAAAAAGTCTGGAGACTTGAACACTGTTTCTAAAACAAGTATTTATCCTAATGAGCCACTTCTGCATACAAAAAGAATGCAGGTGCGTTTAGAAGCTTTTACTGTTATTATTATTATGGATTTATATATTGCCAACATCTTCCGTGGCACATTCCAATAACATAATCATACATTACATACAAGAGTATTATACAAAGTCATACATATTACATACAAAGATAAAGCATACATTATGTACACAACGGATCGGAATGAACTAATGAGTTGTCCAAGGCCTTAGGTGTAAATGGAGAAGAGGGCTTGAGTACTGAGCATTGCGGGACCCCCACAGCAGGGATGTTTTTTAGGCATAGGCCACCTAAGCAAAGAGCTAGGGTGCCTATGTTAAACCAGTGTTCTCCCTAGCATCTCCCTGTCAGCTTTTACTTGCTGTGTAGAACTGCTCCTTGTTCTGCTGCTGTAAATTTTTACATTGTATTGAGTAAAGTGCCTGAACCCAGCTCACTCTACTAGGAATCAATGTTGCAAATAAACTAAAGGTGAAGGAAGGAGCGGGGAGGATGAGCTCAGCTAAAAGGACTGAGGAAAACCATTCTAAAATGCCAGGTAAAAGCTGCTGCAGACTTTATAACAGTGGCCCCTGCTGTGACTAGCAGCCATGAGATCTCTATCCCTGCCTCTTTCTTCCTTCCATCCAACTATCCAATTAGAACTTAGAGTGGGTAAGGAGTAAACAATTCAATGGAGTAGACATGGAAAGCAGGTGCACACCTTATATCATGTCAATGCTGGCAGCTGAAAGGGTTAAAGGTGATAAAGTGCTGGCACTGAAATAGTTAATGCCAATATTCTGGAAAAGTACTGGCACGGAAGGGTTAATGGCAATACTCATGGCACTGAAATAATTAGTAAGACAGTCTGCTGACAATGAAGGGTTAATCGTAAAACTCTGCTGGCACTGAAAGTTTTAATGGCTATACACTGGGGAAGTCTGCTGGCACTGAAGGGTTGATGCCAATACTCTTGGGGCCTTATTTACCCAGAGGTGCAAATTGCTCCAGGCAAATGTGGCTTCTGGTATTTTATACTGGATTTTCACCTGGTGGTAAATCCCAAAAGGGATATTACCCCAGCGCCACTTTAAGACCGGCCATTAGCTGGTCTTAAATTGTGGAGTTAAAAGTGGTGCAAATCCTTTATTAGATTGCTCCGGTTGCACGGGTGTCTTTTGTGAAACTGGTGCAGCCAATGCAATTATGGAGTTAAACTTGCGCTAACCTATTCAATATTGGTTAGCACAAGTTTAATCCCTATTTTTAGCACAGCACGTCTGGGTAAATCAGTCAGACTGATAAGCGAGATGGGATTGTGATCTGATCACGCTAGGGCACCAATATGGCTAGAAATGGCCCAGCCCCACAGGGAGGGGCAGAAGGGTGGAGCAAATTTCCACAGTGGAAAACACTAACAGGGAGATTCAATAAAGGTTCTTATCGTTAAAAATGGTGCTAATTTTGCCCCAATCAATTAGATGTTATTTAACATTTGAAAGCTAACATCTGATTGGTTAGGGCAAAATTACCACCATTTTTAACGATAAGGACTTTTATTGAAAAACCCTGTAAAAGTCCCTGTAAAGTCCTACCAGAGAGACAGGAAGATAGCCAATAAAGTGCAGTATCTTGGATACCTAAGGAGGCCAGTATCTAAATAGAAGTAGAGGGTGATCAACAGTATCAAAAGCAGAGGACAGATCAAGAAGAATGAGCATTATTATTTATATTTAGCATTAAGTAGCTCATTAGTCACTTTAGTGAGGGCAGTTTCCATGGGCAGAAACCTGAGTTGGTGAACCAGGTCAGCATAGACATGTCTTTCCAGCAGTTTGGAAGCAAAAGGGGGAAAGAGAGACAGGCCGGTAGCTAGAAAGAGCGGATGGGTCCAGGGAGTATACATTTAGAAGCTTCATCTTTTGCTATCTTTAACTGGCTAAAAATAAACTGCATGGTAACAAGCAGCTTTCAATGTATTGTCTCCATATCAGTTTTCTATACATCTGTATAGAAATACTAGGGTATAGAAAGTGAATATTGGGTTCAAGGAGCTCTTTGATGACCTTATGGGCTGTGGGTTGAACTGGCAACAACATGGAAACCTTCTTAGTTACAGAATCTATTACTTACATGTACTAAATGCAAATTACTAGAGAGGAATCTTGCAATGTATAGGTGTTCTGAGGAAAAAAGCTTTAACATTAGGATTAAAAAAAATTAAGTTAAGTTCTCCTTAAAATCTTTTTATAAATATGCACTGGGAAAATCTATAAAACATAGGTATAAAAGTTAAGTGTTTCTGAGTAATATGTGGTTATAAATAATAAGTGGTTTCACATCCATAATTATTTTCTATATGGATATATATTAGTGGCAACAGAAACATTAGAAACACAGCCTTATTTAAAGTAATATGTAGTTGTAGTCTTATATTTACAAGGTTATTCAATAAAGGTTCTTATCGTTTAAAATGGTGCTAAAATTGCCCCAACCAATCAGATCTTATTTAACATTTGAAAGCTAACATCTGATTGGTTGGGGCAAAATTAGCACCATTTTAAATGATAAGAACATTTATTGAATAACCCTAATTATTTTTAATAATGTTAGTTGATACTATGTGTACACAGCTTTAGTTAAAATTATCAGGTTGAAATCAGCCTGTGTGTGCCAGGACTAAGTTTTGCTAAGTTTGATTTTTATTAGTTTTAACTTTGCAGGATCTCGGGGAAATACTCAGATCTTTGCTAAGAATATGGTAATTACTGACAAAAGACATTTTGTGCCAAATTAGTGTTACCCTCCTTTTTTCCCTTGATGAATCCTTATATATTGTAATTCCCAGCAGGCAGCACTGTAAAAATAAATGAGCAAATTGAAGAAAGAAGCTATCTTTGATGTTTTTTCAAGGAAGATCTGAGCTGTTAACTGGTTCCTGTTTTGCTCTACAGCCGAAAATATTGTATGATGTAGGTGGGGGCAGCCATGACCGCTCTCGGTCGCCTGTTTGTCTGTTTAAAAGACCGGAACCGAACCAGATGTCTTTACTTCATATGCATGATCAGCTGTTTAAAAACAGGAGATCATGGGCACTCTTACCTACCGCAACCCCACCACAGTTGCGGGCCCTGCAGGCCTGGTAGCTACTCCACTGGGTGATCCGGCGATTCCCTTTGGAACCGCACAATTAGTCATGGCAAACTGTTGGCCATGTTGGTCATGACTACGAATCACGACAGACAGTGATGTGTCCCGAACAACCATTCGCCATTAGAAAGTAGACAGCTGGGGGAAATATCACCCCGTGTGTACCCTGCTTAAATGTTATATTATGGGGTAAAAAACAAATACACTGACAACCAGTAATTGTGGGGGTTTCATGCTATTTGCTTTTGCAGCCATTAAAAATGTTAATTTTTAAAATGTTATCCCTGCAGGCTCCAGGGCTTATTTTTGCTACTTTATAAAAGTTTAATAACATATGTGAGGTCTATTCCCATCATGAAGCAGGAAGTCTTTGCTGGTTTAGTTTGCATTAAAATCCAGGTAAGCTGCTGCAGAAGGGGCACATACCTTATACAGAACATACAATCAATGATGCTGCGTGCTCCTATATGGTGCCAGCTCAGCTTCACCAGGAGAGTTGGAATAAAAGACTGAAACAGAAATGAAATTCTTGGAGCAATAAATAAACATGTGCCACATTTTACATCTTCTGTAGCAGTAACTGAGCCCCCGGGAGTTTCCTGGTCCTAGCAGGAGCCTAGACTGCCTTGTGGAATCATCTTCAGTTCAGTTCCATAGCAGAGAGTGGTTGGGAAATGCTTTTGTAAATAAGATTTGTCTGCAGGTTGTGGCTCACATTTTTTGATAACATTTTTAGTAAACTGAAAAAAGATTTTCACTGTAAAACAATATTAATTCACAACCTTAAAGTGCGCACCAAAACAATGTTAAAAATTCAAAATAATCACTAATATCATTGATATAAGACTGATCAACCTTATCCAAATGTCAAATGTCAGTAAGTTTCCCAAGACACAATTGAAATTCCCACTTCAATGCTTTTCAGTTTTGGATATGGGAATATTAAATCCCTTTAGCTGGGTATACACTGGCATGAAACCAAATGGATCCCAAATGTACAAGTGGATCCTCCCAATAACTGGCAGGATATGTTTATAGAACAAGAAATCCACATCTGCCATTTGTGGGATCATTCAATCCTGCTAGAGATTTTTGTTGAGTTGTTTCTCAGTCCTTCTAATGGGGCTATTGGATCTATTAACACATGTGGTGGCATATGGAGTGGATCCTGTTCTGCATGATAACATGAATGAAGGTGAAGCGTTAGAGAGGTGATGCACACATTTCGTTCTTGGAATAATTTTTGTACATTTATCAGACAACATCATTTGACAATCATTTACATGGCCTTCTCTAGCCATCTTGGTGCCCTAGCGTGATCAAATCTCAAGCCCATTGCACTTAAAAGCGGAGTAGCGTGGCCTAGCCCTCCAAGAGTATTAGCATTAACACTTTTAGTGCCAGCAAACTTCCCCAGAGTATGGCTACTAGTCACCTACCTGGCGTTTTAGAACTGCTCTCCTTAAGCTGGGTACACACAGTAATTATAAAGCCCCGATACCATCGGATCCGACGGTATCGGGGCTTTATCGTTATGTGTGTACCTTTGTTTCCAAAACGAGCGTGTGGCCGCCGAACGATCGGGTCGGCCGAACGAGGGAAAGACCAAAAGTTTCCATCAGCTGCGCTAGACTCCCTATAGAGGAGTCTAGCGCGGCCGATGGAAAAACACAGTCCAGAGCGTTCTCCCTATGATGTTCATAGGGAGAAAGCTTGGGACTGTGTGTATGCAGATCTTTGAAAGATGACAGACAGGATCTTACAGATCCTGTCTGTCATCATTCACTGATCTGTACTGTGTGTAACCGAGCTTTAGTCCTTTTAAGTAAACTCATCCTCCCCCTCCTTCCTTCATCTTCAGTTCATTTGTAACATTGTTTCCAAGTAGATCGAGTTCAGGCTCTTTACTCACTACAATGTTACAAATTACAGCAGAACAAGGAGAGCAGTTCTAACACAGCAAGTAAAAGCTGACAGGGAGATGTTAGGGAGAACACTGGGTGCCCTGGTTTAACATTGGTGCCCTAGTTCTTTGCCTAGGTGGCCTAGGCCTGAAAATGGCCCTGGTAATTTACCATTATGATCCCTCTGTGGATATCAGCTCATTTCTCAGAAGGAAAGATTAGAAAATGTTGGAAATATGGCAATAACATTTTGTGAAAATCATAGTTTAATTGTGTCAGATAATGATGTCCCCACATGGCAATAGGTACCCCTGTGGCGGCTATCTCTTAGTTATTGGCTAGACTACCAATCAATGTGTAAAAGGAACAATCATGGATGAATGGTATCTTTTACTTAAGGGCTTAATTATATATTTGATTGACACAACCAATACATACAAAACAAAACAAATATTTACACGTATGGCAACCATTTTGTGAATTGTGAATCATTACGAAACTATCAAAGCAACTCACCTGAGCTACATTTTCTGAAAGACAGGTCCGATGTCTTTTATAGAGAACCAAATTGTGTGAAAAGTAAATCTCATCTCTTCTCATTCTTTGATGATGTAATAAGGGCTAACTTAGGTTATGCAAATTGACTTGAACCAAAAAATGGATCTTATAATCTCTGGTCTCAGTACAAGTTCTGGTCTCAGTACCAGTCCTCAAGCCGGTGTCGAGGGGGCAGCGTAATGGTGCTGGTGATGTCACAGCTCACAGAGTAAGCAGGAAGCATCACCCTTTACTTTTTTGGTTTTGTGGTCCTTTAACTTAAAACCTTGCTCCATTACTGGTGATATTGAAATGTTTGTTTACATCAGCCATGTTCATTTCTATGTAGTGGGTGACTGGCTTCTGTTGTGTTAAGCTGGGTACACACAGTAACAATAAAGCCCTGATACCTTCTGGCTACAAAGAAAATTCAAGGATAAGAGGAGGGGCCATAAAGTATGTATTCTGAAAGAGTTTTTATTTTTTTTTAAACATTTTTAGCTTTTGTCTTTGAAACCAATAAAACAAACCCAGGGCTTCCAATCTTTCCCACTTTTGCACTGTACCTATTGTTGAATTCTACTATACGTTTTTTTTTACGGGGGGGGGTACATTATTACTTGCAGGAAAGTGGAAATGACATAACATTGACTTATTGTGCATGTTGTATACCCAACCATTTTAAAAAGTCTGATATTCATATTTACAAGAGAAGTTTATCCATATCAATGAACAGAATGACCACAGAAAGGCAAGTGCTAATTTTATCTTGATTAGTAAGGAAAGGGTTGTCATCGCTGACATGAAAAGTTATAGTTAAGTTTAAACAATTTTATTACCATTGAGAGACTTTCTTGTGTGCAACAAGGCTTCGATTATGGCTTTTAATAACCTTGCAACGTTGACTGAATCTACAGTAGCACATTTTTATTGTACCCTAAAACTTTAACAGCAGCCTTAAATACACATTGAATGTTCCTTTGTTTTATAACACCTGCATAAAATATAAGTTCCGTAATCTGGGGCATGTGATAATCAAACACTGTCTGCACAGAGTGGGGGAATATTGCTGTGTTACCATTCATTCTGGAGCAGGCAGAAAGGGAGAGTTGTGCTGTATAAATAATCATTTCAATATAAAAGCATTGCACTCATATACAAATTGGATTTTAGGAAAGATTCAGTTACATCCCAGAAACTGATGATTAAATCTTTCTGGCTTTCCGTCATTCAGGTAATCTATGTACATTAGATTACATTAAAGGGCAAGCTCATCCCAAAATTAAAATCAGTATATTTCTAAATTACCCCATGACTACAATTCTTGTCTTGCTGGGCGACGTACCTGTAAGGAGAGTTTTCGACTAGTCTTCTGCTCCCCTACTTGGAAAGTTGCTCAGCAAGGCAAGTATTTCTGTCTGGGCATTTGGGGGTAAACTTGTCCATTAAAAGTGCCTATACACTGGGCCGATATTACAATCAATCCGACATGCGAGTAGACATTTCCATTGATTGGCCCAAAAATTTTACATTTTCCCAATCTTATTCTGACAACATTAGATCGTAATACTGTTTGTAGCATGACCGGGAAAGTCTTTTTTTCAGTCAATCGGTTAAATGATTGTAGCATTTTCTGAAGTTCCAATTAAATGTAAATGTAATGTTACCTCACAATAGATGACATTAGACAATAATCACTAAACCAATTGAATGTCACACAATTCAATGTATGGTACATCTACTAACAATTAACATTGTACATCTGTCTTCCAAATTCGGTGTTACGATCACAATAACATATGGCCACCTTTAGTTAGTTCAACTTGACTTGTTTAGTGGTTAAAGACTTTTCATCACCCATCCAAGCGACTTCCTCCTTCCATCCAAGTGGCCTTTAAACTGAAGATGCTACTTGGATGACTAGTGAAATGTCTTCAATTAATAAACGAGTTTAGTTAAATTGACTTAAGGCTGGATACACACGGCCGGACTATTTGTCCCGACCGAGCGCTCGCTATGAGCGAGTGCTCGACCGGGACAAATGTCTGTCGGTCGGGCAAATTCGGCCACATGATCGATCAGAAATTTTCCGACTCGTCCAATCGTGACGAGATGAACGAACAATTGATGCTGGTCGGGGCCGGCCGCCTCACACCAGCCGATTCATGGCACTTTAAGTCGGTCGGCTGAAAATATCGGCTGGTGTACCCAGCATAAAGGACCACCAAAAAATGTTTTGTTTTTTTGCCGAGAATAACTGCATATTAGGCAATTGCTAGGAAGTTCATTAGCCTAAGATATTACCTTGGCCCTATCTTTTTTTGTGGTAAAAATGATGCCCTTTCCTTTAAAATACAAGGATATTAAAAGTCATCATTGTTTCTTGAGAATTAATTTATGTTAAGTCCAGTTTATGCAAATACTATTACCAGGTTAATAATCAGGGAAATAAGTTCCCATTTGTGCTACTGCGTGGCCTCTGTCACTTTCTATGTGACCAAACAATGAAAAAAACGTACTTTTCATGTCTACATTTGGGTTCCTATTGCTTTAATCCCCTTTTAGACCACTTGCACTTTTTGATGACCTAAAGATGCCAGAAGTGCAGAAAACTATAACCCAGCAGAAAGGGGAAATTCTGGGAACCTGTAATCTCCTCCTAAAATCGCTCATGGACCATCTGTATATACCATCAGTGGAGGAAGAGTAAGGAGGTTCTGATGTAAAGGTAGTGTACACACTATTATTGGGCAAAATCACACATGTGTAATCCCTGGCACATGTGTGATTTTGCCCATGCGAAGGACAGGATGAAGAAGGCCTGGATCAGGAAGAAAGTGGGCATTTTTTTAGGGGTGGTATCACATTCACAAACACACATGTTGCTGCTGGCTGGGGGATAGAAGACATCATACTCCTTAGTAGAGATGGCTCAGTAGAGTTCGGTCAGTTTTCAAACTTTTGAACTATATGGAACTATATGGACCCATTAAAGTCAATGGGAGTCAAATAGTTCGAAAAGTTCTAATGAAATACAAATAAAATATCAATGGTAACTTAATGTAAATGGCTGTGGGACCTGGGAAATGGTCTGGGGAACATGTTAAAATATCCAGGACTTTCGAAAAATCAATTTTACTCTCACTTGCGCTATTTTTGAGCTCTCACGTTCGAACATTCGATGTTCGCGCCTAGGTTTCATGTATTTTACTTGCGGATTCGATGCTCGCGTATAGGCTTTAATGAACGCTTTACTTGCGGATTCGATGTTCGCGCCTAGATACCATGGACATTTTACTCGCGGATTCGATGCTCGCGTATAGGTTTTAATGGACACTTTACTCACGGATTCGATGCTCGCGTATAGATATAATAGGCATTTTACTCGCATGTTCGAACGGTCGAACATTTGATATTTATTGAAAGTCAGAAAATATCGAAAATCCGGGTCCGAGATAGTTTGAGAAGTCCGAATTTGTTCGAATTTGAATAGTTCGGCTTGAACTCGGGTTCGAGTTCTAGTCCATCTCTACTCCTCAGTGATATGGGTTCCTCTGTTGCATGACATGCTACAGTCAAATTGGGGTCACTAGAATCTTCCTTTACCATATCCCCTCTGTAACCTCCTTTCTCTTTCAACTCTCCACCTAAAGAATCACACAACACCAGCTTTTTGGAAAAGGCCGCAGCTTCCTTTACTTTTTAGCTAAACATTACAACATTAAACAACAGATAATATTAATCCTTACACAAATTTTTACAGTGCAAAAACTTGTGTAAACTGGTCTCCAAGACTAGCTATACACCTCCCCATGTAAGTTTAGGATAGATTGAAGTGGTGTCAGGTGGTAGATTGGTAAACCACACAGGAGTGTGTATCAGTAGTCTAGCTGGGATATGATTAGGGCATGGACTCGGATTTCTGTAGCTTCTTTCGAGAGGAAGTGGCGAATGCGGGAGATGTTTTTGAGTTGGAAGGAAAAGATCAAAATCAAGAGTTATTCCCAGGCAACAGACACGAGGAAATGGGGATATAGGTGTGTCATTAATGTTAATAGTAATACTAGGTAGGGGAAAAGATTGTAAGGGTGGAAAGAGGGCAAGTTCAGTCTTGTCCGTGTTTAGTTTAAGGAAGCAGGAGGACATGAAGGCAGAGATGGCACTAAGGCAGTTGAGGACCTGGGATGTCAGTGTAGGGAGATCAACTTGACAAAGAAGAGGATCAAGTACTGAGCCTTGCAGGACTCCCACAGAGAGGGGGCAAGGAGTGGAGCTAATTCCAGAGTGAAAAACACTAAAGGTCCTACCAGAGAGATAGGAAGATATCCAAGAAATTGGTCAAAGAGAGAGTTAGCAGGCAGGTGATGTATAGACATGTCTTTCAGTAGTTTGGAAGGAAAAGGTAGAAGGGAGACAGGCCGGTATCTGGAAAGAGAAGACGGGTCCAGGGAAATTTTTTTTTAAGTATAGGGGATACCACAACATGTTTAAATGAGGAGGGAAAAGTACCAGTAGCTAGGAAGATGTTATAGAGAGGGGTTAGGCCTGGTATGAAGGGCCTAACCCTGGGTAATGAGAGGATAGGGTCGAGGGGGCAGGTGGTGAGACATGTCCTAGTTAGGAGAGATAAGATTCCCTGCTCTGTAAAAGTGGTGATCCTTGTTAGGGGGCAAGTAGAGGGAGTAGCCAATGAAGAGAGGCTACACAGTGCAGTGGTAGGGGTATAGATGGAGGGGGTGAACAATGAAGGAAGGTTCAGCAGTGCAGGGGTAGTGTTTGGAAGTTGGGGGGGGTGCTAGGTTGAGCAGGAAAGCCATTTCTGGTGTTTTCAATTTTCTTCTGTGAAATATGAGGCTATTTGATCAGCCAATAAACAGGGAGTAGGTGGGGGAGGTAGAGGACAGAGCAGGGAGTTAAAAAAATTTAAAGGGCTGTTTGGGGTTATGAGATTGTGTGGATCTGAGGGAAGAGAAGTAATTTTGTTTGGCTAAGGACAAAGCACTTCTGATCTCAAGGTACGTTGGGTCCAAGGCAATACAGAAGGATCTCGGAGTTATGGCCAAAGTTCATCCCATCATTACAGAGGGAAAGCAGAATGCAGCATTTGTGGCAGTGCTGCTGCAGAGCCTCTGTTCTGCTTTTCCATGTGCTGCCATGTGGACCCAACCTTGTGATGATGGGGATCAGTAATGCTCTCTTCCCCATGCTGGAAATTCTACAAGCCACATATTGCTGTCAGTTACAATAGGCAGCACCGTAACACTCTGTCCGCTGGTTACAGTAGGCCTATTGGACTAATGGGTAGCAAAGTTTGACCTGTTGTCTTATCTGGAATAGTATACCATATCGTTTTTAGGCTTTGGGAACTTGTCCTTTTACCGATAATTAAAATTAACCACACTGCTTCTGATGTCACTGGACTGCTCCAACTGCCTCAATTTTTTATATGTATTTTCTTTCTCTGGTTTCTTGGGTAGGGTCAGTCAGTCAGTGTACTTAAGTCATAAATTGGCCAAGCTTTCTTGGATATGGTCAGTCCTACCTTTCCCTGCAATGTTTACATAACTTATGCTTATGTCTTCATATGGCCCTTTCACGGCGCCCCATTCTCATCTTTCCTTTACTTCATGTGGGTGTCAATCCTTCCTGGCCCTACAATTGTTTGTAGAGAATTGTTGAATGCCTAACAATTGCAAGATTCCAAATATTAACATTCTCCTGGCTGAAGGAAACTCAGCAGAAAAGCAGCAAATTAAGGCTGCCGCCACACTACATAGCGCAAACGCAATGTTGCACATTTCTCTCCCATTACCATGCGTTGGAGCTATGATTGTGTTACTGTAGCGCATGCGATTCATAATGGTGATCGTGTGCATTCTAAAAACAGATCGAAGTGCACAGAGTGTGGCCACCCACACTTTGTTAGCCCGGCATGCGTTTCTCACACACAGATGGATTGCTAGCCCCCATCATAAGCATGTGAGAAACGGTCTAATGTGGCTCAGCCCAGAAGATCATTCTTGTCTAGTCCCACCATAACTGACAAAATACCTACAGGGCGATGCACCAACGGGCGCATCGCTCCTGATTTGGAGTTAAAGTTGCGCTAACCGATGTTATATCGGTTAGCGTGACTTTAACTCCTTCCTTGCGGCGGCTGCGTGGCTAACGCGAAAGTTAACAGCGCAGCCGCCGCAAGCGATGTTATATGCCGAAATCGGCATTTTATTACGGCATTTTCAACGCCAGCTAATAGCTGGCGTTGAAAGTGCCGCAATAGAACAGCGCCAAGTAGCGATGTTCCGAGCGCCGCTATCGGCATATAACATCGCCGGGCTGTTTGCACCGGTTGCCGATAGCGGCGCTCGGTGCATCGCCCTGCTAGTCTTTCTACCAGCCCACCCTCCAGCCAGTCCATACCTATCATTCCTTCTCAGGGTTAGTGATTTTCGAAAAAAAATATTTTGGCTATTGATACGTATTTCTCTTTTCTTTTTCCAGTTACCTCTGCAATTTGTATATGTTTAATGTGGGTATTAGCCATTGACCTACATTTCAAAGCACAATTACACTGAAACAGAGAAAGGATGTACAGTATGCTTATGAAGGTTCTCATTCATCCAGGTCATGGTATATCTGTTGTATTCAATTAGATCAACTGGACTTGAAATTTAGTTCTTGAAGACGTTTCGCTAGTCATCCGACTGGCTTTCTCAATTCAGAATGACTTGTACTAGAATCTGTGGCAATTATGTACCCTGGAAAATCCCAATTAGCATATCACAGCCAGGTGTTAAGGGCGTGATTAGATAGTGGCTCTTATGTGCTGGGCCATACGTTGATGCAGTTGTTGTTTGGTCTCCCCCAATTCCTCGGGTCAGGACTCAGCCGTGTACCTGCTTCTTAAGGATAAAGGACATACCTTTGAAGATTGTAATGTTAACATATTGGCAAAGGAACGTGACTGGTTCAAGAGAGGTGTTAAGGAGGCCATTTATGTGAAAATAAAGACACCAAGCCTAAATAGAGGTGGGGGGGTTCGACACCATCTGTCTGCCATGTACAATGCTGTTTTGACACCTTACTCTGTGCGTTCCTATAACACCTCTTAGCCACTATCTAATCACGCCCTTAACACCTGGCTGTGATATGCTAATTGGGATTTTCCAGGGTACATAATTGCCACAGATTCTTGTACAAGTCATTCTGAATTGAGAAAGCCAGTTGATCTAATTGAATACAACAGATATAGATGTACAGTATCTACATAGGAACAGCCAGTCACTCCAGCAGGGAAACCTTTTACATCCTTGCATTGCTGTGTATGCATCTTAACAATCTATATCTGACGTGTGTAGGTAGAAGTATTTTTAGAACTACATTTTTATATAGAAAATTCAAGGAAGAATTTTTCTAATCAGATCTTATCTGTAAATGGCTCAGTAACAGTGACTCGGTGAAAGTAAATGTAGGATTGTTCTATTTATATGCACAGGAAAATACAGTGTGTGTACAGCTTGGGAATGTTCCTGTCCAAGCTATGCACTTACTAAGATTTGTATTTTAGTCACATATTTACATATATACCAGTCATAAAAATCAGGGTGAGGATGTTTTTGCAAAGAAACTAAGTCAAAAGTAAAGGATAGTTTTTTCCTCCTAAAATGTATTTAATGAAAGGAACCACTAAATCTTGTAGGGAACACGGTGATGGTGAAAATTACAACAGTTTACCTGTGTTAAAGAATGAACATGTAGCTGAGTATGGTAAAACTGGAAAACCAAAAAGGCAGTTAAAACAAGAAGTTGCCTGGTCTAAAAAGGAATTTGCATTAGGATGGACAGATTTGATGGTGAAACCCAATGCACACCCTGTATAGGACGACTCAAAGCCTCTCGATGTGCATCGAGGGGGGGAGTTCTGAATGGGTTACCACTGAACAATCCCAGTAGGAAGTTAATGACCAAATACATCCATATATTCTATTATTTATAGATCATATAATAGTATTATAATACACAAGTCTCTGCACTTTCAATGGAGAGCTGCAGTGGCGAGAATCCTTATTAGAATCACCCAGTGATGTCACTAAGTGACTAGTTCAATTATTAGTGCCACTGCAGCTCTCCATTCCTAATATAACTAGAGATGTCCGAACTTCGCAAAATCCGGTCCGCTCAAGGCCGGCTCGAGCAGACCCATTAAAACCCATTAAAATGAAAAAATCCTTGAAAATACAAGAAATCCTCGTAATTTCGAAAATTTTCAAAAATACGTATTTCCCCCTTTTTCAAAAATACGAGAAATCCTTGTAATTTCGAAAATTTTTGAAAATATGTATTTTCACACGTTTTCGAAATTACGAGAAATCCTCGTAATTTCGAAAATTTTTGAAAACGCGGTTCGGAAAAGTTCGGAAGGCGGAAAACCCGTCATATCCGCAGTTCGCTAACGTGGTAAATCCGCAGCGGATCCGTGTTCGGATCCGCAAACTGGGCCATCACTATATATTACATAAAAATCAGTGTCCTACCTCTTATCCAACCACCCCGGAATCGAACATTTCACAAAATCAATGTCCACAAAGATCTGGACAGGAACGGATCAGCCGTGCAGACACGGCACAGAACAGCCTGGCGCGCATGCGCATTACCATCCATTACGGCACATGAGGAAATCAATACCAAAGTAATAGGCGGGCACGCTCGGAGCAGCCGGGCGCGCACACGCATTATGCAAACAAAAAAGAGGCGCGAACAAAATGGAATAAACCAAAATTAACAAACAGGGGTAAACATAAAGCCTATAAAACTAAAACAAGTGAAATAAACCTAAAACAAACATCTGATTCTGACTAAATTACTATTAACATTTGAACAATGAATGTTTAAACATATATCTAAGATAAAGATTTTAAATAGTTAAAATGTTTAACAATGTTTTTTTAATGTTATGTTCCAAACTTTGGGAAAAAAAAAGTTAAATAAATTATTTTCACCAGCTATTATCACTGTACTTATTTAAAATAAAAACTTGTGTATTATAAGAAATAATTCGCCCCTTACAGTGTAATATACGGCTATTATGCCACCTCGTGCTTTTATATGGTCAGGGATCTCCTCTGTGGCATAATAGCCTTAGATTACACTGTAAGGGGCGCATTATCCCTTATATATATATTATCTACTTGCAATAATTATCATCACAGACAATACAGATATTACCTTTAATTTTGTTATAAAATACATTTATTAAAGGCTATGTCCATCCTCAAAAAATGTTTTATTATGTAACAGAAAATGGCCCAAAACTTCGACCTTGCGAGGTTTATAGAATTCATAGCTCTCCCCAAATGTACATACCAGCCTTCGTTCCCTTGCTGCCTTCTGCCTGACTTCCATGCCTTTTTATGCACAGAAGACAAACAGAAGGGGCTGGACCAGCATCTGCTCCTGTTATTGGCTAAGGGGCGATGTCTAAGCCAATCACAGAAACAGATGGACAGCAAAACTGTCCATCCTAATGCAAATTCCTTTTTAGACCAGGCAACTCATTGTTTTAAATGCCTTTTTGGTTTTCTTAAACCCGTATACAATTATACAGTTCTGTATACTGTTCTAATATTTATTATCACCGTGTTTTTTGGCCCAACCCACCAATATTTACTTGTATCGGCTAGTTGAGCCGAAAAATCTGAGGTGATTGTCAGCTATAAAAACATCTCCAGGATTAGTTAATGTCCCTATTCCTGCTCACTAAGCTCCATCACAGTGGGGTAGGTACAGTAAGTACTGGATAAAACCCCAGTCTCGGCAATCACCTCAGGCAGCTGCAGAGTTAAAGGGCATGTCAACCCCCAAAACTAACATTTAACCCACAACTGGTCCCACTATGTAATGTTTACAAATCCTTACCTCACATCCCTGCTCCAAATAGTTTTCTTTTTTTCTTTTCTGTTCTAAGTCCAGGAAAGTGCAGTGTAGGAGCCTGTAAGTGAGTCATCCGGTCCCTTCTATTTCCCTACCTCGACAAGATATGGCACATGAGCAAAGGAGGCCTCCCCCCCTCTCCCTCCCTCCTGCCTGAGCCAACTTTTTAAAACCTTACCCTAGCTTTTAAAATTTTTGCTGTAGTGTAGGTCCCCCTATCCCACCCCCAGACTGTCCAAAAATAGATCATGATACAATGGTACAATCCTTCATTCCCCCAGCTGCATGCGTGATTGGCTGCCTCTCAGCCAATCACAGAAATGACTGCCGGTCTGGATCCCTGCTTGCAGTTCTAGCAAGCAGAGGGCCGTGATCCGAGCTTCGGGGGAACTGATGATTGTAAGTATCTTTCTAAGATTTTTTGGCAAAATCTAACCTTGCGGTTGGGGGTGGGATAGAGGGACCTACACTACAGCAAAAAAAATTTTAAGGGTGGAGATACCCTTTAATGTTGATACAGTTCTCTATGTTGCTGTCAATCGCAGCATAGGGATACATTTTGGAAACAAAGAAATGCTGCTTCTCACTTGCAGCTCAATTAACAATGTAACAATGTTTTTAACAGTCTATGTAACAGCCTATGGACACCAGGAGAGGTAAAACAACAAATTGCACTGAACAGGCAGAAAGGGGGGATTCAAGGCACCAGTAATCCCCCATAAACACACCCCTAAGACTGGGCAGTTTTGGATTTAAACTTGTAACACTACTAGACAAAGCAAATTTGTGGGAAGCTTTACTGCTTACTGCAGGTACAGTACTTTACAAAGACCAGTATTTTGGTGGGTGGGGCATTTAAGGGGTGGTCTTTATAATGGATGTGGTGGTCTTAGAGGTGATAAAGCTACTAATAGTTTATGGCTACAGTAATCAATGCTTACGCTGTAGGATGCCTTACCCACTGTCTTTAGTGATAAATATAAGTACTTACTGTTAAATGTAATAATTTCCAACAATGCAGAATTAAAGAGATGGAGGAAATGTAAAGCTTGAAATATACATCCATTTAGTGTCATTAGATGTGTGAAAAACATGCACTGACATACAGTAACAGGAACAGTACTGTCACATGCCTGGAAAGAATCTAATGGAGAGAATGGACACTCAAAGGGAAATGAAATAGCAGAGAACATTTGCCTGTGACAACACATGAACAAAGTGCCCTGATTTCCCTTTCTTCCAATTAACAGTAGATGAACTACAATAAATGAATAGTCCTATAAAAGCATTAAGTAGTAATGGGTCCAAGTTTTGGACCAAACCATGCTGTGAACAGAATCTAATGGAACATTTTAAATTTCCAAGGGCAGAACTTTGCAATGTCAAAAATTAGTAAATTTGCAATAAATTGTTAAAGAGTTGAAATTCAATGTTGAAAACTTGATAATCTGTGTTTGAAATTTGCTGTTCAGAAATTCTGCTGCCATTGATCTTTCATAGGGTTTTTCAGTTTAATTTTTGGTTCTGCGGAATTCTGACTCATTCTGCGTAACCCCCCAAGATAAAACTTGACTTTGGTTTGATATTGGCCTGTGTGAATTACAGTTTTCTCTGGTTACAAATAAGATGGGAGACACAAAACATGGAGGTCTGGTTCATGGTGTCTGGCTCTCTGGGACACTTCATTAAAGGACAACTATGCTGTAAAAAGTAACTTTCTAAAAATGAAAAGTAACTGGAACAGGGAGAAAGGATTGATTATTCCCACCTCCTCATATTGTTTCATCTGCCAGGTTAGTGCCCTGGGCTTTCCTGTATTAAAGATAGTGGTGGGGGGTGGTACCAAGAGGGCTCCCAGCTCAACACTAAAAATCCTGGGTTAACATCCTGCATATCTGGCCCTGGCCTACAATACTCTTGGCTCAGAGGTCACTCGGCACATGAATACAAGGCACAAGTGCCTCGGAAAGAGCGGCGAAAAACCTGGGCCGGTTCACATGGTGCCAAAGCACATTAACAACCTCTCCCAGCATGCCACAAGAGATCCCCAAAGAGAACATTGGGATTCCTGAGATGAACCGTTCTCCTGAGTCACCTCACCAACCGGAGAAAGAGAATGGAGCAAAATGCCCAAACCAAGAGCCAGAATATATGCTCCCAGACCTACAAACCAGCCTGCTGCAAGCCATACAAGAATCTGAATCCACACTTACAGTGTTTCTGGAGGTGGTAAGGGTGGATATGGGACTCCTAAGGCAGGACCAGTAGAAACTGTGTAGTAGGGTGGGTGGGAAAAAGGGCTGCATCTCCCAAATGCAAAAAATGATTGATATGGTGGATACATTTTTTAGAACTAGAGGTACTATCGGATAGAGATAAAGAGTTTATATTGGTAAGTAGCCCTAAGATACCGATTTTCCATCACCTACCAAAGGTTCATAAAAATTTTAAAAAACCTGGAGACCAGGGAGTCTCGAGTATGGGCTCTCTAGGGGGAAATTTAGCCAAACTCATCAACTTCTACCTCCAACCTATTGTAAAGGACCTTAAGTCATATATTAAGGACACGAAACAAATCCTACAGAAACTAGAAAGTATTACATGGGAATCAGATTTTAATTGGTTGACTTTAGATGTTAAATCCCTATATTCTGTTATAAGACATGATCTAGGTCTTTATGCAATTGGTTTCTTCCTTAAAGAACACTCTGGATATTCTACTAACCTACAAGAATTTATTGTACAGTCCATTGACTTTTTCTTGCGACGCAATTTCTTTAATTTTGATGGCTCTCTCCCCAGAGGAGTGGGACCGCAAAGGGTGTGTCTTTTCTGCCTTCGCCAAACTGTTTTTGGGTTGATGGGAGGAGCCCCACATCTTTGGTGGTACAAATCCGTTTAGACAGAATATAATATATGGTACAGGAGGTTTATAGACGACCTACTTATATGGAGAGGTCCTTTGGATACAATGAACAAATTCATAAATTATTTGAACTGTAATGGTGTGAATTTACAGTTTACTGCCAATAGTCATACCAATACCATCTGTTTCCTTGATTTGGTCCTTTATGGAAACTGTAACAAAAACAACAGAAACAAATGTGTTTAGAAGGGATATTGCGGGGAATACGATCTTACAGGCAGGGAGCTGCCACCCTAAGCATACCTTAAAGTGGATACCATATGGTCAGTTTACATGGATCAAAAGGAACTGTTCGACAGCTGAGAACTTCGAAAAGGCAACAAGGTACTTAAAAAATAGGTTCATAGAAAGAGGTTATAGTAAAAAAAACAGTAGATATAGCTTATCATGATACCACAATGAAAGATAGGCACAAATTATTGTACAGTGAGAAAAAGTCAAAAACTAATACTAATGATTCTCCTTTTTTTGTCACCAAATACAGTGTTGAATTTGAGGATATTAAAAGGATTGTTAACAGGAACCTACATATTCTGTGTAGGGATAAGGAAACAGAGGTAGTCCTGAAGGTGGTAGCAAGGAAGGGGAGAATGATTGGTGGTCTACTGTAGGCACCTATAGGGGCGGTTCATCAAGATGCAAGACCTGCATGGTCATGGAGACAGGTAACTCCATAGTCTCAACAATAACAGGGAAAGAATATGGGATACGAGAGTTTATTAACCGCAACACAAAAAAGTGGTCTATCTACTGACCTGTACAAAGTACAAAAAGCAGTATGTGGGATGCACTATGCGTCTGTTAAAAGAACGGATTAGGGAACATCTTAATAATATATTTAAAGGGGATGTAAAATCACCTGTGGGACGGCACTTTATAGAATGTGCAAGTTGGGATACATCTTACTGTAAAGTACAGGGTATTGAACTGGTGAAAAACAAACTAAGGGGAGGAGATATTGTATATTAGATGCCCTTAACAAAAGAGAGGTATATTGGATTATGGAGTTAGAAACGCGATCCCCGAAGGGATTAAACCATAGATGGGATATCTCCCTCCTTGTGTAAAGAATCTTGTGTATACCATCTGTTTCTAGATGGGATGTATATAAAGTGCAACTATCAGGGAGATGTAATAAAAGTTCTTATCGTTAAAAATGGTGCTAATTTTGCCCAAACCAATCAGATCTTATTTAAGATTTGAAAGCTAACATCTGATTGGTTGGGACAAAATTAGCACCATTTTTAACAATAAGAACTTTTAATGAATCTCCCTGTTTGTCTTTAATCACCTCTAGCCTTTTTGCATTAGATATAAATTGTTACTTATTTGTTATTGACTTGGTTGGGACAGTCGGAAATGTCTGAGTCTTTTCAGTACAACCTAAATTGACCTGTGGAGAAAGGAAAGCTGATATAAATGTCTGAACCCTTCTTTGGGATAATTGATGTTTATTTATAAATAATCAACATATAATCTAATATAAGCAAATGGCTGTTTAAATGATATGTCTATCTTTTTGTTCAAGGATATTATGTATATTTGAATAGGAGATACTGATATTGAAAAATAAAGGTTCATAAGGAGTTAACTAAGGGGATAGCTAAGTGCTATATTTTACCTTTCTTTTAATTGGAGCTCCCAGATTTAAAAAGGTGGGACTGAAACTGAGTAAATTAGTCTATGATTATGATTTGTACGGGGGAGAGGTGCCCCAGGACCGCGAGCATGCAAACTGGCCGGATCAGACCAGAGCGGAGTGTTTGGTGAGGATGGAAGCCGCCATAACTACAAACCCAACTAAAAAAAAAGGGGGGGGGGCGGACATATAATGTTATTGAAAGGTTATTTTTATTTTGAATGGTGGAATTTCTATAAATGTGTTTTTGTTGTCCGCAGATAATGTCATACATGTTTTTTTTTATATTGTTGGCAAAACATGGTTCCCCTCGGGGTCATAAAGAGATTCGGGGGTTAAAAACATCTGCAACTATAAGTAATTTATGTAAATATGACGGGAGATAGACTGAATGGAATGTCCGCAGACCACTCAATCCAGCTAAAAGGGGGGTGGGATTTTTTGACCCTAGACTCCCAGAAACCTGACATCTTTTGCGGGAGGACACGGCCATTCTACAAAAGAGATGAGAGGTATGGGCGGCTCATAGCTGCCATTCCACTTATTCACATGGAGTTTCATTGCTAATAAGGCACATTGTAAGATATAAGATTATTAAAACAAAGACAGAGTTGTCTGTGTAGCACTGGAAATACATGCTGAATATATAACCCACCACCAGCTAATCTGGCCCTACGTAAACAAATAGTCTCTTAAAGGGACTGTCCACCCCTCCTTTCAAAAACTGATATAATGTAGATAACCCCCCAAAACCTTAACTTCGTTTTAGTCAAAATTTAGAAATCCGCTCCCACACAGAGATATTATACTTACATGCTCCTCCTCGCTCCATCTCCATGGCTCTGCACTTCCGGGTAAGGCAGTCAGTGTCGGCCGTGACTGTGATGTCACGGCCAATCACTGACTGACATTCCCGGAGCAGTCTCCACTGCGGCTGCTCAAGAACACGAAAAGAACAGAGCAGCCACAGTGGAGACTGGGAGAAGAACCCGGAAGCGGCGGTGGAGCGAGGAGGAGCATGTGAGTATAATATCTCTGTGTGGGAGCTGATTTGTAAATTTGTACTAAAACTAAGATAAGGTTTTGGGTGGTTATCTACATTATATCAATTTTTAAAAAGAGGGGTGGACAGTCCCTTTAATAGACTACCACATGCACAATATGCTGCCTGGGAGACGTTAACATGGTAATGTCCCCGCAGCGAGACAGATTCCACGTGTCAAGCCCACTTAAGACCTGTAAGCCAGAAGACACAGCAGTAAATACCTTTGTGGGGGATATGCAATGGCTGGACCCCTGGTGTATTAAACATCTGATGAACCAAGGATACACATGTCACTCTGCTACCCATGGCACTCTTTCATGGCTAGTTTATATTTTTATTAACATGGAGATGGCCCCCTGTATCCTATCCGTGGAACATTTAATGAGAGGTATCTAGGACCACTCACCAGTTCTTTTGACTGATGACCTGTAACAATTCACATACTGGACAGATACTTAGAATAAGGGACCGAGAGGAACTGGGAGTACTCCCGGACCCAGACCAAATAGCCCAAAGCTTTACTGTCTACTATAAACACTTACTGACCTATACACCACACAACTGACCTATACTGAAATTGCATCATACTTGACAGAGCTGCAACTACCTACCCTCACATCGAAGCAGATGCTCTTGCTGGACAGAGATATCACAATGGAGGAGTTGAAACAACTAGATGGACTCCCAGCTAAAATGTCTAAAAAATATGTATATATATACAAAATGTATACAAAATATTTAAAATTACTCTCCATCAATGTATGAGGCCAACATAATAATACTCCTCAAACTGGGAAAAGACCTGATGGTCCATGGCCATTCTCACCCCATATACTTACTCAATGACGACTATAAGATCTTGGAAAAGATTCTGGCAAACAGGATCCAAACGGTCATATTGTCCTTCATCCAACCAGACCAGAGAGGCTTCATGCCAAGAAAGTCTTCCTCTATAAACATCTTTAAGACCCATGTACAAAAGCAGGTAGACCATGATAATAAGGGGACTAGAGTCGTGGTCTTAAAAAGGCCTTTGATTCTACAGAATGGAGATTCCTTTGGGAATGTATGAAGGCTTATAAATTTGGCCATAAGATCCTCAGATGTATACAATAATTATATGCCCAACAAATAGCCAAAGTGGTGGTGAATGGGACTCACCTCCCCATTCTCCTCCCCATTTCAACTGGGCCAAGGTACCAGGCGAGGATGCCCCTTTCCCTGTATCTCCAGCTACGATCTTATATTTACAATGACTTTCCACCACACACTATCCAGGTGGGAGCTCACCCATTACTTAACATACTAAGCCACCCAACAACAAAAAAACTTACCACCCACCTATAGGCATGCCTCCTCCAGGTAACAGCCTCTGACACAATAAAAATAAGTGGACAGAATGGCTCACTAACATTGATGTAGAGGATATTAAATCTGATAGCATCTTCCCACACTTGAGTGTGTTCAGCAGCAAATAACAAATTGATATAGTATTTTGTGCTTCGCCAGGCTTACTTAACACCTGTACTATTCAAACATATCTCCCCCATAAATAGCGGTGCTTGGAACCAATAGTGGTTATGCAACCAATGCAAATTTTTGGCACCTCATTTTGGAATGCCCTCGCTCACAAGAATATTGGTGCTCTGTTTGTGAAACACTTACAAATGATAAGGGCTGCCCTAATCCTAGAGATTAGTGATGGACTAGAACTCGAACTCGAACCCGAGTTCGAGCTGAACTTTATTAGTTTGGAAAAACTCAAACTATTTGAACTAGTTAGTTTTTTCAGACTCGCGGCTGTATTTCCGATAATTATTGTAAATTCCATAATTATCGAATTCACGGGCCGTTCGCTAACCCTAGAATGTATCGTTCACTAACCCTCTTAAATATCATTCGTTTTTGGTAACCCTCGAATGTACTGATTGTTTTCGCTAACCCTCAAATGTATCGTTCGCTAACCCTTGAAAGTATTGTTCATTTTCGGGAACCCTCGAAAGTATCGCCTGATTTCAGTAACCCTACAAAGTATTGTTCGGTAACCCTCAAATTGGTCGTAACATTTGAATGTAGCTTGCGCAAAACCCGACAATTGCCCACTCATTTTCCACAAGTGTTTTAAAAAGTTTTGGTGATAGTGACATGTTCCTCAGACCATTTCCCAGGTGCCACAGCCATTTAGAGCTAGTTACCATTGTTAGTTTAGCTGTAAAACACCCGGACTTTTGAACTATCACTCCCCCATTGATTTGAATGGGTCCAAATATGGGTCCGAATTCGAACTTTCTCTTAGTTTTGAAAGTTTGTAAATGAACCGAACTTTATATACTTCAGCCATCTCTACTAGAGATGGGATCCGGGTCCGTCTTGGACTCGAATCCGACACGGAAACCCCTCGGTTCTTAAATCCGAATGTTCTGTCCAAAACCGGATGGATAGTTTGAATTTTGGAACTTCGGAGCCCATTATTGATAATTACCGAACATTCAAGCCTCGAAAATACAATCAGAAACTTGAAAATGGGCTCCGGGGTCCTGAAAGTATCTTCCGTTTTCAGATTTTCAAATCTTCTGGATTTTCCCAAGATCCATAAATCCGAAAACAACCAATTATGTTGTGTTGCTGTGTGTTCGGATTGGTTGAGGAGGAAGGGTGGGACAGATATGAACAGTGTCTTTTAAATGAAATGCTATTTTATGCTAGAAAAGTTATAATACTTCACTAGATGGCCACAGCCACTCCAACGACACAGCTGTGCAAACAAATAAATAATAAAGATCCGTCATGTATATATACATAGGAAATTCCCAGGCAAGTACCCCAAGGTATGGAAATGTTGGTATGGCTCAACTTGCACATTAACCTGAGATGTCCCCCCGGGATAGAACCTTTGCTGTTGCATATAACCTAAATCAGATCATCTAACAAAGTGGGAATATTTGTGGACTTAAATATAAAGACACAAAGTTACTAGACTACTTACCTAACCAGTTAGTTAAAAAAGTTTTAGTTATAAATTTAGAGGGTTATTGTTTAATAGAAATGTATGACTTAACAATAGTCACAAAACGGTACTGGCTCTAGACATAAATCTTTCTGTCCCAATATCTCGGTCACTGATTAAAGCTGGGTAAACACATTACAGATAAAGGGCCAATCTCATAGGTACTGACAGGATTGGACCTTTTTCAGGTAATGTGTGTACAGCCAAAACAACGTTTCTGATACTGATGAACGTTCAACTTTAGCATCAGAAACAGTCATTAGGACACGGCCACACTGTGCCAGAAACGCAATGGCACACGGAATCACATCCAATTTCATGCGCAATTTTGTTGCATTTGCGCATGCGTTTTTTCATTAGATATAGAAAAACGTATGCGGCTGCTATAAAAAATGCAGACCAAAAATCGCAATCGAATCGCACCTGAAAACGTACGTTTTCAGTGCGTTGCCACGATTTCAATGATCGGGAAAAAGCATGCGCATGTACAAACGCAAAAAAAGCGTGATAGTGTGGCCTAGCCCTTATGGACAGAAAAAAAAGCGTTGCCTGTGATTGTTAGGTGTATGGCAGTCACAAACAATATCCTTATAATTTAGATAGGGAAAACGCTTGTGACTGTGTGAAGCCACCTATGTGAATGATGAAAGATCTGTCATCTTTCAAAGATTGGTACTGTGTGTCCCCAGAATAACCTATAATGGGATCAGTATTTCTGTCAGCATCCAGTAATATGAAAACACAACCTGTAGTTACCAGATGACAAGGGTAACCTGTATACCAAGTTGCTATAGCATGTCTCTTGAACTTCAGACCAGTTCCTTGGATGACTTATTTCCTGTTTTATTGTGTATTTTCCTGCTTTATCTTGAACTTTGTCTTACTATAAAGACTTTTCTATCATAGGTTACATGGCTACTTATTTACTTTCTCCCCACTACACTGTTTGATGAGTAAACAGATAAACCAAGATGAAAATAAGGAGTGGTACACACATACCCCGGTCTGAGACCTGACAGACAGACTACCTATCAGTAAACCAATTGGTTAGGGCTGGATTTACCATTAGGCAAAGCATGCACATGAATAGGGGTGCCTGTGTTTGTGAAATCTCCATTTATTAAATTCACCATTTACTTTGCAAGTCAATCCAAAAACAATACGTGGGATGGGTGCATCAACCGGACACGAACACCCATTGTAGGTAAGATTTAGCTTTTATTAATACAAATATATAGACATATCTATTGTGTCTCAACACCGCCTGACGCGTTTCATGCTAACCAAGCACTTCATCAGAGGCATCTCTGGTGACACGTAAGCGGTCTTAAATAGAGGGAACACCCACATAAAGGATACTCCCTTAAAGGAACATATCCCTATTAAAATATATATGACACATCTATAATAATAATACAAAAAGTATCAAAATGTATCATCTAAGTATAAACAGTGCAAGAACTCCCACCCCCACAACTAAACCCTAGTGTCACTCAGATAATATGTTAAAAACAATTTGGTCCATAGATAGCTATATATCAATTGCAAATGGTTAATATCAATTGCTATATTATCTTTTATTAACCATTTCCAATTGATGGTACAGTTAAAGGGCAACTGTATGGTTGTTGCTTCACCCAGGGCCTTACTAATAAAAAGACATGCTCTGCAAGAAGTGCCTTTTCCCATTGGATAGAACCCAGGCCAAGGAGGAATGGAGCTTGGACATTACAGCTGACCTTTAATGTTTTAAACAGTTCACGTTTTTGCAGTTCACAAATTTCCGAATAATGTAGTCTATAAAACCGGCGTGGTTTGCATGTTTGGCCGGTGAGTGGCAGGGTTAAGAGCACAAAACTTTTTTGCCCGTAGGCTCCAAAGATGTAAATCTGGCCTTGCAATTCATTGTAACTACTGGATGATCAGAGGGCAACCACAGGGGGGCCCCATCATCTTATTTTTCCTATAACAGATATAGCCTCCTCCCAAAAAAACACCGTAGATGAAGCATGGATAGGGGCCCCAACATAGTTTTGTTAGGGGGCCCAGTGATTGCCACTGTCTGTGGGTCAGGAATAGAGATGGCCGAACTTCATAAAGTTCGGTCCATTTTCAAACTTTCGAACTTTAGTAAAAGTTCGAAAGAATTTGCACCCATTAAAGTCTATGGGAGAGTGAAAGTTTGAAAAGTCTGGATGATTTACAGCTAAACTAACAATGGTAACTTACTGTAAATGGCTGTGGCACCTGGGAAATGGTCTGGGAAACATGTCACTATCACCAAAACTTGTTAAAACACTTCTTAAACATGAGCGGGCAGTTGTCAAGTTTTGCGCAAGCTACATTTGAGGGGTAACAGCCAATTCGAGGGTTACCATAAATTCGATAATTCTCGAAACAGCTACGTCGAACGTTCGATAATTATCGAAAGTCCGGAAAGTTCAAGAAATCCGGGTCCTGGATAGTTCGAGAAGTCTGAGTCTGTTCGAAGTTCGAGCCATAAGTCTGTCTCGAACTTGAGTTTGAGTTAGAGTTCTAGTCCATTTCTAGTCAGGAATTTAAAGCAGTACAGACAATATTACAATGCAGTTCACTGAACTGGATGAAATTTACTGAACTGTCCAATCTTATTTTTGGTTAAAAAAAAGGGGGGGCTCCTTTTTAATGTGATTTGGGAAGTCCTGTGAGTGCCCTGAAGCTGAGAAAATTGCATGTTGATGTAAACAGGTACAGCACCCAGGCATCTATATTCGGCGCAGGAGTGCAGGCGATGGACGTCTGAGATATATATATTTAATTGGTGTTTGTCATGATTAAATATTGGTTAGTGTGACTTTCAACCCTTCAGTCCGCCAGATTATAGAAGACACCTGCACTGGTATTGCAACTAATTTATTGTGCATATTACAGCGACCTGCAGCTCTGCAGAAATCTCCCTGCTCATTTTTAAAAGCTGAAAACTATTGTCCATGTTTCCTAAATGTTGCTAATGAAATATAGGTAAAGACGCCACCTAGCACCATAAAAAATACTGTCCTTAGCAGGCGTGGATAGGGCGGTCCCGTCCCAAGCATAAAGGATATCTATACTGAAAAATGAACTTTTTAAAATTGGATTGGATTGATTATTCCTACTTCACAATATAATTTTATTAAGGTGCTATAGCACTAACAGTTTTCATTTGCTAGGTTAGTCCTGGACTATTCCTGTAATAAAGATAGTGCTGAAGCCAGGAGGAAGACTGGCAGAATTAGTTTTCTTTGGGCTGGTGCTCCTCAAAGAAACAATATTGGGAGGTAGGAGTTACTAGTCCTATGTTCCTGTCTGATGTACTTTTCAGTTTCTCTAGGAACTCATTACAGAATTTTAATGCCAGCCAAACACCAGTAAACTGTTAGTTAGATCAGGCATCTGCTTGTCTAATCTATCTAAATCTGTTATTGCTTTTTTAGGATGACAGTTCTTTCCTTCCAACATTTCTGGCATGTTCCCACTGGGCCGTTCTTTGCAAGTCGGTTGCAAAAATTAAAGTCAGGCAGTTCTCCAGACATGGCGCAAACGTAGGAAGGTGCATATATAGGGAATGTGCACATGTGGTCATAGCAGTTGCTGTAATCCATTGAGGGGGCCCCAAAATATGTAATGCTGATGAGTCCCAGTTTCAAAACAAATCTGGTTTCGATTCAGAACTGCCAGTTTCAAAAATCTGCGGTTTGAAAACTCGAGTATCAAGTATTACAAAATTGAAAAATGTAATTAATAGTGTTTGAAAATCACAAAGAAAATGTGTGTCTGAAAATGAAAAAATTGTAACAGAAAACTCGAAAAATTCTGATTCAGTTGAGTTCTGTACCTCAGTGTTCGTCTTGTCCTTGTTTGTGCTCTAGAATTCTATTTTTTTGTGTGTTCATCTTGTTCTTGTTCGAGATTCAATGTAATATACTTTAAAAAGGACAATAAAATGTACGTGTCTTTCATTGTTTTGTGTAATTTCCGTGCTTTTTCTTTTTGGGTGCACTATACTTTGACTTTTTACCTGGACTTTAACTGTGGTTGGCTGACAATATTTGTAGCAATATTTTTTCATGAACAGCCTGGGAGACTGAACTTAAAGTCCTGCAAAACTTCTAAACCTAATTACTTTTAAATTAAACTAAAACGAGAGGTAGGAATACTTGCTCCTACCTCCCATGTAATTATAGATTTGGCGAAGAGTGCAGTTGCTTTTTAAATGGATGTATAATCTTGATAAATCCCTTGAAACTTGGGCGATCCGCCACACCTTTTTACCAGCTGTTCCAGTTTAAATGATCATTTATTGTTTAGCTCTTGGCAATCTTCCCTGGCTAACTCAGATATCAAACACTAGGACATCCAAAAATATTTAACATCCATCTGCCTGAACGAGAAAACATGAAATTAATTTCAATTTCTGCCCTTTCTTGTCAAACTCTATATTACAAATAGATTTAAAATACACAGAAAAAGGAAATTAATATCATGTCCAGGAAGCAAAATACTGGTGGAATTATCGCCATGCTAAGTCATGCTATGTTCAAACTATGGCGCGTAAAACATGTGAAAAACATCACACTTTTAAATTAGTGCTTCGTTTCCCCTGTGATGTGCATTGCTGATGCAATTTTATGCAAAGATAACATCATGCATTGCTGCATAAAACTGCTGCATGCAGAGCGTTTTTAAAAAGCATCACAATGCCTTGTGTGAATGCTGAACACTGTTCCATGAGCAAAATGTTTCAATGTAATTTTCCAATGGGAAACCCACTGAAACTCTGGCAAGTGTAAACAAAGCCTAACATGCTGGAAAAAGTCATGGATACTATAAGCAGTGGCACACTGATATCACAATTAGAGTCCACGTGGTGCATTATCCTAAAAACACTTCCCAATGCTAGGCGTCTGGTAACAAGGATATTGGATAAACAGGTAATGCGCTACTCAGTGGAATAAAAATAGTCTATTTATTAGTTCATATTAAAATAACAAACATGGAATTGCACACAGCAAAAGAAGCACCACCTGACTAGTTTCGTGCAAAGATACTTTTCCTTAGAGGCTGGGTGAGTACCTCCCACTGGTACTTAAATAGGGTATGCAATCATGACATCACAATAATTAAAGGTAAGTATAAAAGGTAAGTTAAAAAAAAAAAGCCTAACATGCTGCTAGCTCTCACCAAATCCCTGTGAAAATTCCACAGCTCTTTTGCCACCGTCAGTAACTGAGTGTATATCGCAAAACTTTTGTAATATACAAGTGAGAACAACAGAGGATTATTTCCTTAAATAAGTCACTAATCTACAAATAAAGGAATGAAACCAAATGGAACAATAAAATACAACAGTGCAGAATCCCTGCTGATCCAATGTATAAAACGGAACACCAGAGGGCACTAGTATGCAACAAAGGCAACCAAACAGCAAAAACAAGTTATGTATGTACCATATGTATTTGTTTATTTTTATAGCGCCACTTGGAGACACAGCTCTATACAATATTATAATGCAAAAGCCATACATTTTTTAAGAAAAATAAATACATAAATATTTAACCACAAATTGTTTGTGAGCTAGCTGCACTCTCGCTTCTTAGGCATTAACCAGGGTTAATTTTAACATCAGGTAAGTTGCGGAGCTCTCTTCTGGATTTTTTTAAATCAATTGATTTAACACAAATTTAGATCACATCTTCTACGCGTTTCAGTCCTCTCAGGATCGTCATCAGGATTGATGAAACACGTAAATGATGTGATCTAGCATTGTGTTAAATAAATTAATTTAAAAATTCCAGAAGATCGCTCCGCTATTTACCTGCTGTTAAAAAATATAACAATATAAATACGTATATGCATAAAGGTGGGTACACACAGTAACGAGAAAGGGCCCATAATGTTGGATCCAACGGTGTTGTCCCTTTCTCATTACGGTGTGTAGAGCATTTCTGAGAGGAAATGTTCGGAAAAGCCAAAAATTTCCCTCGGCCACGGTCGTCTCCCTGTACAGGGAGTATAGGGAGTCCGCCACGGCTGGGAGAAATCTGCGTTCTCCCTATGCTTTGCACAGGGAGAACACTCTGTCAGGATCCTGGTCCTACCTGCTCCCGCGGTCGTGGGCCTGCGCCTCCTTGCGGGTATAGTATAGTATAGTATAGTATAGTATAGTATTTGAGGTTGAATAAAGACATACGTCCATCCAGTCCAACCCATCTAGCAATATCCTCATCTCCTGCCTAACTGTTGATCCAGAGGAAGGCAAAAAAACCCCACCAAATTTATGAAGGGGGAAAAAATTCCTTCCTGACTCCAAGTGGCAATCGGAAATTTCCCTGGATCAACTCTACTTTATGTATCAATACCAGTAACTTGCAACATTCCTTGTTTGCAGAAACTCATCCAGCTTTTTTTTGAAACTGACCAATGAACCTGCCATTACAACGTCCACTGGAAGACAGTTCCATAGCCTTACCGTTCTCACAGTGAAAAACCCTTTCCGAGCTTGAAGCCTAAACCTTTTTTCTTCAAGACTTAAGGGATGTCCTCGTGTCCTTTGACATGTTCTATTGGTGAACAATGCCCCAGATAGTTTATTGTATGGCCCGTTAATGTATTTATACACAGTAATCATATCCCCACGCAAGCGCCTTTTCTCCAGCGTACATAATTGTAACTTTTCCAGTCTCTCTTCATATTCAAGCTCCCCCAATCCCCTTATTAATTTAGTTGCCCTTCTCTGAACCCTTTCCATTTCAAAGATGTCCTTTTTGTACACAGGATTCCAAAATTGCACTGCATATTCCAAATGAGGCCTTACCAATGCTTTGTAAAGAGGGAGAATTACATTTTCCTCCCTTGAATCCCTACCTCGCTTTATACAAGACAATACCATGCAGGCTCTGGCTGTTGCCGTCTGGCACTGCTTGCTACCTTTAAGTTTGTTATCCACCAAAACTCCAAGATCCCTTTCCAACAGGGATTCACTTAACACAGAGCCATTTATAGTATAAGTAGCATAAGTATTTTTAAGTCCAAAATGCATCACCTTACATTTATCAACATTGAATTTCATCTGCCACTTAGCAGCCCAATGTGATAATCTATCTAGATCCCCTTGCAACGATTGCACATCCACTGAAGTTTTTAATGGTCGACAAAGTTTTGTGTCGTCAGCAAACACAGAAACCTTGCTGACAATACCCACTTCCAAATCATTAATAAATAGATTAAATAGAAGCGGCCCCAACACAGAACCCTGTGGCACCCCACTTAGCACTTTAGTCCATAATGATGAAGCCCCATTAACAACTACTCTCTGCATCCTATTCATTAACCAATTTTCTATCCATGTACAAATGTGACTCCCCAGACCAACAGACCTTAGCTTATTCATTAGTCGCCTATGGGGGACTGTATCAAAAGCCTTTGCAAAATCCAAGTAAACTACATCTACTGCTATACCAGAGTCTAAATTTCTACTTACTTCCTCATAAAAGCCAAGCAAGTTAGTTTGACAAGATCTATTCCTCCTAAATCCATGCTGGTTACTACTTATAATGTCAGTCCTTGAAACACACCACCGGACATGAGGGAATCAGCAAAAATAAGAAACAATGGCCTAGATAAAACTGAACTTAGCTCCTTAAGTACCCGAGGATGTATTTTATCCGGTCCAGGAGATTTACTAATATTAACCTTATTTAGTTCTTTCTGTACCATATCCTCGGTTAACCAAAGTGAGCTTGAATCTTGTATACCTTTATTGCTACTATACTCTATGATATCTGTAGTTGGATCTTCTATAGTGTATACAGAGGAAAAAAAAATTATTCAAGACATTTGCTTTATCGCCATCCTCCGTAACTAACTTATCCCCATTAATTAATGGTGCCACATTCTCAGTCCTCATCTTCTTACTATTAATATACTTAAAAAAATGTTTAGGCTTAGTGATGCTTTCTTCAGCTATCCTAACTTCATTATTAATTTACACACGCCGCGGACTCACCCATTAGGAAACTTCCCACCTCTAGTTGCCAAACCTGTCCAGAAGTGTGCCTCTGAGTTGGAAAAAAGCTGATGTATTTCCAATATTCAAAAAGGGAAGTTGTTTCCAGCCGAAAAGGGGGGGGATGCGTGGGAATATGATTACTGTGTATAAATACATTAACGGGCCATACAATAAACTATCTGGGGCATTGTTCACCAATAGAACATGTCAGAGGACATAGGGACATCCCTTAAGACTTGAATAAAAGAAGTTTAGTCTTGGGGTTTTCACTGTGAGAACGGGAAAACTATGGAACTGGCTTCCATTGGACATTGTGATGGCAGGTTCATTGGATAGTTAAAAAAATAAAAATAAAGCTGGATGTTTCTACAAACAAGGAATGTTGCAGGTTACTGGTATTGATACATAAAGTAGAGTTGATGCAGGGAAATTCTTGCTGACAATACCCACTTCCAAATCATTAATAAATAGATTAAATAGAAGCGGCCCCAACACAGAACCCTGTGGCACCCCACTTAGCACTTTAGTCCATAATGATGAAGCCCCATTAACAACTACTCTCTGCATCCTATTCATTAACCAATTTTCTATCCATGTACAAATGTGACTCCCCAGACCAACAGACCTTAGCTTATTCATTAGTCGCCTATGGGGGACTGTATCAAAAGCCTTTGCAAAATCCAAGTAAACTACATCTACTGCTATACCAGAGTCTAAATTTCTACTTACTTCCTCATAAAAGCCAAGCAAGTTAGTTTGACAAGATCTATTCCTCCTAAATCCATGCTGGTTACTACTTATAATGTCAGTCCTTGAAACACACCACCGGACATGAGGGAATCAGCAAAAATAAGAAACAATGGCCTAGATAAAACTGAACTTAGCTCCTTAAGTACCCGAGGATGTATTTTATCCGGTCCAGGAGATTTACTAATATTAACCTTATTTAGTTCTTTCTGTACCATATCCTCGGTTAACCAAAGTGAGCTTGAATCTTGTATACCTTTATTGCTACTATACTCTATGATATCTGTAGTTGGATCTTCTATAGTGTATACAGAGGAAAAAAAAATTATTCAAGACATTTGCTTTATCGCCATCCTCCGTAACTAACTTATCCCCATTAATTAATGGTGCCACATTCTCAGTCCTCATCTTCTTACTATTAATATACTTAAAAAAATGTTTAGGCTTAGTGATGCTTTCTTCAGCTATCCTAACTTCATTATTAATTTACACACGCCGCGGACTCACCCATTAGGAAACTTCCCACCTCTAGTTGCCAAACCTGTCCAGAAGTGTGCCTCTGAGTTGGAAAAAAGCTGATGTATTTCCAATATTCAAAAAGGGAAGTTGTTTCCAGCCGAAAAGGGGGGGGATGCGTGGGAATATGATTACTGTGTATAAATACATTAACGGGCCATACAATAAACTATCTGGGGCATTGTTCACCAATAGAACATGTCAGAGGACATAGGGACATCCCTTAAGACTTGAATAAAAGAAGTTTAGTCTTGGGGTTTTCACTGTGAGAACGGGAAAACTATGGAACTGGCTTCCATTGGACATTGTGATGGCAGGTTCATTGGATAGTTAAAAAAATAAAAATAAAGCTGGATGTTTCTACAAACAAGGAATGTTGCAGGTTACTGGTATTGATACATAAAGTAGAGTTGATGCAGGGAAATTTGCAATTGCCACTTGGAGTCAGGAAGGAATTTTTTTCCCTTTTATGTATTTTTTTTTTTACTTCTGGATCAACTGTAAGGCAGGAAATATGGGTATTGCTGAGTAGGTTGAACTGGATGGATGGATGTCTTTATTCAACCTCAAATACTATACTATACTATACTCTACTATACTATACTATATTATACTATACTCTACTCTACTCTACTATACTATACTATATTATACTCTACTCTACTCTACTCTACTATACTCTACTCTACTCTACTCTACTATACTATACTCTACTATACTATATTATACTATACTATACTTTACTATACTCTACTATACTATACTCTACACTACTCTACTCTACTCTACTATACTATACTCTACTATACTATACTCTACTATACTATACTCTACACTGCTCTACTCTACTATACTATACTTTACTATACTATACTCTACTCTGCTCTACTATACTATACTCTACTCTACTCTACTATACTATACTCTACTCTACTATACTATGCTCTACTATACTATATTATACTTTACTATACTCTACTCTACTCTACTCTACTATACTATGCTCTACTCTACTATACTATACTGAACCTGCTACCATATATGTTAATGGACAGTGCACAGGACACAGGAAAGTATCCTCATATAGGGGCAGTTGAGTGGGAGTAGGAGTGCTGCCTCAGGCAGCACTAACTTCCAAATTGCCCGTTCCCAGATTTTTCATGTAATTGCCATTGAAAGTCAATAATGTAGCTCTACAATATTTTGAATGTGCCCCATAAGGCAAAGCTCTTGTCCCCAGCATATATCTATAAAATATTGTCTATTTCCCCCTGACAGTTATACCTAGTCTGGATCATTTGATTGTATTTAAAGTACGGTAGTATAATTTTTTGGTAGGAGAATTTCTGGCAGTAAGCCCACAAATGGAGATTTCATCGCAAATGGCCTCAGCACACCTAGTGTGACCACTCCAATTGAACCACACTAGTGTGCGCTTTTTAATATGCAATCAGATCGCAAATAATAACAGACACTAAAATAGCAAAACCCTAACCCTCCAAATAACATGCAGCAAGGCAGTGTGGCCTTAGGCTGGGTACACAACATACGTGGTGTATGGTCAGCAAGGACAAATCCGTGTCGGTCACAGCAAAAGTAGCCAAAGCCATCAGTTTGCTGTGACCGATTGTGCACCCCATAGGTGACCTCCAGTCACCTGTGATTTACTGGCATGCCCGACATTGGTCACAGACAGCCACAAAAACACTCCAGGTTTTGCAGCCAGACCAATACATGGAAATATCAGTCACTCGTACTAAAAAATCTGCCTGCGTTTACCTTTCTTGTGTTAGTAAGGAGAGATTTGTTGTACTGGGGTCCAAAATCATTCTTATGTAATCAGGCCTTAATGATTTGCATTAAATAGGGTTGAGCTAGCCACACGCATGCCACTGCTTTCACATACTGCAGCCCGCATTTCATAGGAACCCATCTGCAATATGTGCTGACAGCTGCATGTGCACACCTGACTGACTGAACACATTCTTTATGGGGGAGGTCAGACTTATGAGCATATTTAAGAAGATATATTCTTACTTATGGAGGGGTATACTTCCTTAGGTAGGAGTATTTTATTTAAGGAGTGGTATTCTTATTTAAGGATCATTATTTATCAATGAGTAGTATTATTTACCAACTGCTAATGATACCCCTGCTTTACAAATGTGCCCCCAAGTGACAACTTGTACCAGTACTATGTGGATCACATTGGCTGGCTAGATTACTAAAGCTAAGTATACATATACACTTGAAAGATCTTCAAAAGATGACAAGATTCTGCCTGTCATTTTTTTAAGTATCACACTATACACAGTAGTAATAGAGAATTGTACCGTGTTAGCCATAGATGAAAGTGAAGACATCTTGGATATAAAGTAATACCTTTTATTGGCTAACTTTCATTTTATCATTTTAGTTAGGCAATAAAAGGTATTACTTTATATCCAAGATGTCTTCACTACACAAAGTAGCAAGCATTCTCCCTGTATAAAGCATAGCGAGAACTCTCAGGACTGCACATGTCCCTTAGCCACGGCCAACTCCCAATACCTTTAGTAAAGAGAGACAACCACAGCACAGGGACATTTTCAGGCAGTTCCGATATCCCAAGGCCAACGGTGAACGTTTGTCTGCCCTCTGGAACGCTCAGAGCTGCAATACACACATTAGCCTTATTGGCCCATTTCCATTGGCCCTTTATCGATAATGTGTGTACTTAGCTTAACTCTCTAAACCCTACTACAGTAGGATGAAATACTAACCTATAGAACATATCACCTGCAATGGCTAGAATAGCCATCAGCAAACTACTAGGAGCAGGACTAACCAGAATATAGATCTGTAAGGCTAGGGATTTAGTGCTTATAGTATATTTTATGTCAACTCTACCTGTTTGTTTACACTGAAACAGGAGCCAACATTTGTTTTTTACCCAGTAAATAATTGAGATAGATTTAAATTCCTCACCCTTTGTTCTTTTGTCTTTTTCTTTGCATAGGGAATAAAATGATGGCCTATCATAGTTGTAAAGATGCACAGCACTGATACAGAATATTTAGTTACTAGTTAGAGGTTTAATTCATTCTCTTAGTATGAGGAGTTAGTGTAAGAACACAGACTAAATAAGGAGACACCATCAATTTAATCAATTAACTAAAATACATGCTTAAACGTATTGTATTCCTGCAGTGCTATAAATGGAATTAACTTTTTTGTGTCTTAAAGTCACCGCAACATATACGGCAGTCAGTGCAGTATTTCATCAGTATTGGAAAATAAATGTGCACACAGATGGAATGCATTGCTGAATAATAGATGATGTTATTTTGGCACCAATACAATCTGAAAACTGCCCCTGATTAAATGCAGTATTCCACTACTGATGGGTTACCATGCAAAATACTTCAAATGGGAATCATCAGCTGGCACAACGTAGACCCTAATTGACAGTGCAGAAAGAAGGCCCAAAATCCTATGTTCAAATTTCCTAAATAATTTTAAAAGAGTTCTGGCATCAGAGCTGAAATAGTAAAAGTGTGTCTAACCTATCTTCCTCTCCTGAATTATTTTCTTACGTGTGTTTGTATATTGAAAATGAGGCCCACATTTAGAAATGAGTGTGACTCTTGCTTTGCTGATTTAACTGGGGCAGTGGCCTGGTACTTCAAGGGTAATTAACCCACAGGTTTGTACACTGTGAGGTCTCCTTAATGAGAGTTTGTGATCCTATTGCTTTCCTATGTAACAACTAATTGCATTTCCCCTATCTGACTTTAAGTAGATTTGTAACAGATACATTGACAGATTGCATTGGAATCTATCTAAAATCTGCAAATACTCACTCCTCATGACCCTTGCTTCCTTTACCAGGTAGGTATATGTGGAAGATGTCAGTACAATGGAAATCTCTATATCACTGTGTCACTTTTATTTATGCCTCTGATGCTCTCTGTCTGGGAGGCTACCCTTTTTACTGGGGACCCCTGTAACTTGTTTAGCCATAGCACAAAGGAATGCTAGGTTTCCTCTATTCAGATAGAAGGTATATGGTAAAAGAACCTAATATTTAAGTTATTGCTTTAATAATCGCTTTGCATTACTTTTCCCTTTTTTTCTTGCACTTCAATTTTGCCTCTTAAAGTCAAACAGGCTCATTTACCCAGAGACGCTATCATTCTGGGTAAATGCTCCTTCCGCGATTCAATATCGCGTTTGCTAATGTGGCTAAACCCAGGTAAGGGAATTACCCACTGCGGGATGTTAAATTCCTGCGCAAACGTGATATTAAATTGGGAGCATCGGATGCGTGGGTGATTTTTGCGTAATCCACGCATTGGACGCTAATTTGGAGTTAAAGTTTCGCTTACCATAAGCAAACCGGTTAGCACGACTACCTCCATATATTTGCCCAGCGAGTCTGGGTAAATGAGGCACAAAGTGTCTCCTAGCTTGGAGGTAGTAACTACTGCATTTATGCAGCATATTGTATATATAATAGTTTTGTCTGATTTTAGCATTTATTTTCAAAGTCAATCTGAAGTATAAACGTGATAATTTAACCAACAGGATAAGGTAGAGCACTGCCCCAATCTGAGAGGGTGAGGAGCTAGGACAGCTTGTGGGTTACATGTGTCAACTCCCTTACTTTGAAACAGGACAGGGTGACTTAGGCATCTCTGCCTATGCAAAACACATCTATACCTACACATTTACAGAATTAGGGCTGCCATCAGAGCCGTAACTACCAGAGGAGCAGTCCCTGTGACTGCCTGTGGGCCAACTTTATAGGCTGAGTAGACAGCCTATAGACTAAAGCCTGATATACCTGCCAACCTGTGTAGTGCATAAAAATCCTTACCTTACATCCCAGCTCCAAATGGCTGCCCAGCAATGCCCCTCCAAAGTCCCAAAAACTGGTCACCAGGAGCCTAGCAGGGTCCATATAGGACTCTGCCTCCTGTCTCTTCTCCACTAGAATTTGCACATGCCCAGTGCAGCCCCCCCCACCTGTTTTGTTCACTCTCCCCCTAGTGTAATTTCCCTTTGAGGTACTGTAGGTCTCCCTCCCCCAGCCCCAAACACCATATTATTATGTCAAGAAACTCCCCCGATCTTTACTTACCTTCCCTCTCTCCTCCGGCGTTCTGAACTGCCGGCAGCCGTGTCCGTGATTTGCTGCCTCTCAGCCAATCACGGACCTGGCTGCTGGTCCGGCCCCCTGCTTGCAGTTCCATGCAAGCAGAAGGCCAGGCAGTGCAACGGAGGATAGAAGGAAGGTAAGTAAATATCAGGGGAGTTCCTTGACATACTAATAGGGCATTTGGGGCTGGGTGAGGGAGACCTACAATATCTTAAAATTTGGGGTGGACATGCCCTTTAATAAAAAAAACCCATGCCACTATTTCATCCCAGGTTATCCTGCTGTCTATTGAAGGCCACAGATGAAATCTCTTCCTCAAGACAATCTTTATAAAAACACCCTACTGGGCATCAATATAAATGGCAAATAAATTGCAAAACCATTATTTTTTTGAAGTACTGTATAGTATAGTATAGAAAAGTACTATACTGTTCTATATTATACCAGACAGTACTTTAGAATCATAGTACAGTGTGGTATAGTACAGTACGGTATAGTATAATATAGTATAGTACAGTAAAGTACAGTACAGTATGGTTCAGTATAGTATAGTACAGTACAGTGTAGTATAGTATAATTTAGTACAGTATGGTATAGTATAATATAGTATAGTACAGTACGATATAGTAAAATAAAGTATAGTATAATACGGTACAGTATAGCATAGTATTTGAGTCTGAAAAGAAATATATGTCCATCTTGTCCAACCCACTTGGCAATACCCACATTTCCTGACTAAGAGTTGATCCAGAGGAAGGTAAAAGAAACAGTATGAAGGGGGAAATTCCTTCGTGACTCCAAGTGGCAATCGGAAATATTCCTGGATCAACTCTACTTTATGTATCAATACCAGTAACTTGCAACATTCTTTATTTTTAAAAACTCATCCAGCTTTTTTTGAAACTATCCAATGAACCTGCCATAACAACGTCCCATGGAATACAGTTCCATTGTTTTACCGTTCTCACAGTGAAAAACCCTTTCGAACCAGTCAATAATTAATTTATTTCTTGTAAGAACCTCTAGCATTTGTCATTATTAATACCAAGGGTTTAGAAAGATGCCCCTACATGTACAGACAGGTGGTCGTGTTTTTCTATGAGCCTCTGGTGGAAGTAAGCTGGTTTAGAGGCCATAACACTTCCCTCACTGTCCCAACTCTGTTTCCTCACAAATTCAGTTGCTCACAGACCTTTGTAAAGTCAAGAACTTTTTATACTTTTTATACTGTACTCTTTAGGGGGCTCCATTTGAAGTTAGCAGTTTAATTCTTCTAGAAAGGATATGCTCAACAAGAAAACATGAACTTAGTAGCAATGATTTTAATTACTGGTTACTAAAATACTTAGAGGTGAGACTCAAATGTAAAATAAAAATGTATATCTAGGGAAAAGTTTGGCTAATGGAGTAAACTGTTAATATTCATTTGTACTTATTGAAGTATGGGTAAACAGGAAATTGTTCCTTTCCTTGCCAGTGATAGGGACATCTTGTTGAATTGGTTAACTGCAGTTTAAACAGTGTCAGATTGCAAAGCATCGTAACATGCCAAAGAGTTTGCAATAATTTCCTGTGAGAGAATAGTTCTGGGAAGAGAGCAGGAGCCTTAAAGCAGCAGTTGATGTGCAAATGGAAAATGTTCCAACACGACCTCTTAAATATCTCCAATGCTAAAGATGTTCTCTAAAGAGGGTAAGAATGTTCAGGTCTGAAGACTTTGATAGTTATAGCTAATCATAAACTGCATATTTTAGGCTAATCCTGGGGTAATCTAACAAAGCTCTGGTCTGAAGCACATTTTCTTGACCTATAGCAGAGAAAGTGCTGATTAAGTAAATTATTTTAATACACAGTGGGGCTCATTTACCCAGAGCTGCTATCGCTCTGGGTAAATGCTCCTTCCGTTATTTAATATCACATTTGCGAATGTGGGTAAATCCTGGTAAGGGCTATTTGCTGCCGTTAAAATCCTGTGGTAAAACTAGCGCAAACTCGATATTAAATTGCGAGCGTCGGATGCGCGGGTGATTTTTGTGTAACCCACTCATCCAACGCTAATATGGAGCTAAAGTCACGCAAACTGGTAGCGAACCAGTTAGCGCGACTTTAACTCCATATATTTGCCCAGCGAGTCTGGGTAAATGAGGCAAAGTGACTTTATTTATTCTCTTTTACTCCTTCCCTTAGCACAGCATTTAACGTGTAGATTTTATTCCTTTCACTCTCAATGGGAGAAGTACACTGAGCATGACAAAGGTCACTGAGCTTGTAAGGGACAGAAACTGCTGGACTTTCTTTAGAAAAGAATACATATATTTGCTTAGAAATTACATAGAAATGCAAGAAATACATAGTATAAAAAAACAAGTTTCTGGTCTATTTCCCGAAGTTTACAAAATTAAGACTTCATTTTTCCTCTAAAATTGGATTCTCGTGACTGATTTCTCCACTCTGAATAGAACATTTTCTATTGATGAAGATTGAGGATTAGAAAAATATAATCCTAGCAAAAATCAAAATGCATTAATACTTCAAGTCTTTACTCAATATAATTAATATTAACAGTGTGTTGTAGAATTTAAAATAAACTTTGTTGCTATGAAGTCTGACATGAAATGTTGTATTTTAATGAGTTAAAACTCAATAGATAACAGCATCTGAAAATTGGGTTCATTTTGTTTCCCATGGTCACTGCGTCTAGTGATGTCAGCCCCAATCATGTCCATGGTCCTGCTGCCAGATAAAGATTTGACCGGGTAGCACTTGCTCTTGTTACCCACAGAAAAGGATCTGGGAAAGAATAAGAAAATCAGCATTATAAAATTATAAAGCTATAAAATTACTCTTCCCACCAAATCTTCTGTTATAGTGGGTAGAGACATCCATTCAGTTACTTCGCTTTGGCCAATGTATGTGTCCAGAACCAATGGAATTCAAACAAGCCACACCCTAAAAGTATGGAGCCATTTATGCAATTTACAGGTACGGGTTTTAAATGAAAGATATCATTAGCACAAGATAGAGATTAATTGCATATATGAGGTAGAACACAGGATATGCCAATCTAAACAATGTTAGGGTTAGTCTAAATTCTAATATATAATATGTATAAATATTCTACTTTCAATGTATAAAAATATAATAAAAATCCATCCCATAAAGTTAATAGAAATTATTTCCAGGCTTTTAAATGTTCACCGTACATGTTAAGAGGGTGTGACTCGGGCAGCAGCACCCATTTATTGGCTGTGCCATCAGCCGTCATGGCCATGATTGACTACTGCTACCTTGCAGAAGGGAAGGGTTTACAGAAGGTAGTGTCAATCAACAGCACAAAGATCTTCCTTCAGGTGTGTCCAAAGGACACACCTGAAGGAAGGACACCAAAGTATTTTGGTCTTAGGGTTTGGTGGGGTGTAAAAGGTAGGTATCGTTTTCTTGCGGGGGATGGACTTGCCTTTTAAGCGGAACTTGATTTATTCTTAGGGTTTAGTTTTCCGTTTATCTATTGTTTACTTTATAGAAAGCAGAATATGAGGGAAATGTTTCCTGTGTGCAGTGAACATGCTTTATATGTGTAAATATTTATCATTTTAGTTAAAAAATGGAAAATGTGAAACCCCTTTACCCTAATAAAACCCCAGACTGCAAAATGTCCCTTCTTGAAATTGTTGAAATCACCCTTGGTAAACCTTTCAGCTGAAGTGGATTTTATTGTTGTTGGGATGTTTACCCCAAATTGTACTAATTAAAAGAAATCAATATATCTCACTCTCTGTTCGTGCTTGTATGTTTTTTTAAACAAATCCCTGTACAACCAATTCACAAAGTTTCATCTGCACTCATCCATGCAAATTTACAAAAAAGAAAATGCAACCAGACACTCCAAAGAGATTTTTTTGAAACACTGTAAAGTGCTTTTATTCATCAAGCCTTTGATAAAGGCCTTAATAAAGGGTGGAGGTCCACCCGAAACGTAGCCTGAGAGACATCTCACAGTTGGGTGAATAAAAGCACTTTTTCAAAAAATCTCTTTGGAGTGCCCAGTTGCACATTTTTTTTGTGAATTAGACATGGACTGAGGAGCAGTACAGTCGGCAGCGGGACAGCCAACAGGCCACAGCCTGGGAAAAGTGTTGTTCAACAAGTTGTGAGTCTCATCCATGCATATGCCAGGTGCCTTCAGATATGCATAGTCCAGTATTCCTAAAGATGTTTTTGCGGGCACACTGGATTTTTAAAAAAATTTCATTTCATTATATTGGGACAACGTTTTGGTACTAACTAGAGTACATTCAACAAGGTCACAAGGTACTCTAGTTATGAGTATATATCAATATATTTTAAAAATCCAATGTGATTGGATAACAACGTTTATAATCCCTGTACAGTAATCCCTATATGTTTATTCTGTAGGAAATGTTATTATAGCTGAAAAAACAACAACATAGTGCACTAATGGTCTAGGTAATGCTGCTATCACCCAGCAGATGGCCATATAGAGGTTTCAAATGGTCAACGTGATAGAACAATTCTTTGCAGGCTGTCAAAGATCACTCAGGAATATTTTTAGTGTATTGAGGAATTGCATTTATAATTATAATTATGTTATTAAAATCTACCGTATATACAGCTGCAATATATTTCATATGGAATTTATTTTTAAGGTAGATCTTCATTTCAACCTCATTTCATGCTACTTTGATAGAAAACAAAGCTTGTCACATAGTAGATATATATTGTAATAGTTTGACATCTATTAGCAAATATTAACACGCAAAATACCTTTTGGCTTTGCTGTTTTATTTGGCTATTTTGTTTTTCCTGTGCAGGATTTAGCTACTGTGATCAGTGGATTGTTATAACCAAGATCAACCACCTTCCAATACAACATTCTTTGGGGACATAATTCAAAGCATTTACTCTGTAATCACCCCCACTTGGCCAGCAAATAGTTATCTCCTAAACACATACAATCAAAATTGACATGCTATGCAATTTGTTATAATAATAATAAAAACAGTGTATGTGAATTAAAACATAGTATCATTGGGCCCCCAGCAAATATTTGGTGGGCCTACCCTCCATGCTTTATTTACAGTGGTTTTCTGGGGGCAGGCTCTGTCTTTGGGAAGTAAGAAGATAGGGCTCCCAAGGTAGCTACACCACTGGCTGGGACAAATATGGGAGTTGTACCTAGAGCTTTATAGATCCAGCTTACAAAATTGGTCATGTAATTACCCCTCATTACAAAAGAATATTATAGACCTGTTTTTGTTGTTTGGTTGCCTTTGTTGCATATCAATTCCCTCTGGTGTTCAGGTTTCTTATAGATTTGGTTTTATTGCTTTATATGGGAGTAAGCGGATTCTACAGGTGAGTGAGTGACGACTATTATATGGATATGCAAATAAAGGGAGAGACTAAAGAGTAATTTCTTTAAATGTATTCTGTAAATGATATCCTTATAAAAAGTGCTTAGCTATGTATCCAGCGTTGTATAACGCACTAGACTGAAATTTGTGTCTTGTAGGCAGTAATTTACCACCTACTTTAAAATATATGGGTATTAATAGTCAACCCAGAGTTCATACTATTATACGGTCAGAGATTCCTTCTGTAATCCACTGTTCTCTTCAGTTAGAAATGTGTAGCAATATATTGTAATTAGAGAGAAAGTTGTGAAAATCCAGAAATTCGATTCAAAATTTATGATCACAATTTTCAAGTATCTTCTTACTTTCCCTATGACAGAGCCTGCCCACAGAAAACCACTGTTGCATTTTTGGATATTTCAATTGGAATTTTTCAATTTGACATTTTCTACATTTTGGATTTTTTGATGAAAAGTTCTGAGTTTCTAAAATGTTGACAAATCCATCTGATCTGCAGATTTTCAAAACTAGTAGTTCCAAATTGAAACCAAGTTCCATTCGAAACCGGGATTCATCACTAATTATAATGCTCCATAATGCACTGCAGCTGGGGAGAAGGGGAAATATCCATCAAAACAAACTGAATTTGAAGCTCCCGGTGTTATTCAAAGGACAAACAGCTGCAGGTGGCAGGTCTCATGGACATTTCTAAATTATTCTCACAATAAAAGCCAACAAACAATGAAGGCAGGTGATTAGGAACATATAGATTAGTAATGCCTTGTATCACACATCTCACAGGTGGCTTTTTTGGAATAATTTAATGAGGGTTATTAGAAATATCCTAAAATCCTCTGTAAAGTTTGTTAAAGGTAAAATATGAGAATATATAAAAGGATTTGTGTGTGTGTGTGTGGGGGGGGGGTTCTATGCAGCTTTTATTTGGATGGAAATAATAATAATAATGGACTTTGTAGTTCTGCCGCAGATTCTGAATAGTGCTAAACAAAAACTTGATTTTCCTGTAGCTACCAATGTTTTTATGACAAGAACAATCAACAGCAACTTTACCTCTCCCTTCCATTAGGAGGAGCCCGACTTAAGCTGGGTACACACAGCAACGATAAAGCCCCGATACCGTCGGATCCTACGGTATCGGGGCTTTATCGTTATGTGTGTACGCTCGTTTCCCGAACGAGCGCGCGGCTGCCGAACTGGAAATTAACATCGGCCACGCTAGACTCTCTATAGAGGAGTCTAGCGCGGCCGGTGGAAACACACAGTCCCGAGCATTCTCCTTATGATGTTCATAGGGAGAATGCTCGGGACTGTGTGTATGCAGATCTTTGAAAGATCTTTCAGAAATCTGTACTGTGTGTACCTAGCTTTACCCTGTGCCCATCGTTTATCCTACCAGGCTAGAAATGCAAATCATGGATTGATATCTCATCATCAGCCCACTGCACAATAATTTCTATATGCAGGAAGGTGACCTTGTAATGAGTTGTGATCCCTTAGCAAAAATAAAATGTTTTATTGTCAGTAAATGGGTGCAAAAAAGGTTGAAAAGGTTTAGTGAAAACTAATTCCACTACCATGGGGCTTTTCTGCAAAGGTATCATAAAGCAACAGTTTCAAACCCTGTTTGCAGTTATCCCCCTGGAATCCAGGGTTCATAAAGAGTTTCATCCCCTTCAAGCTGAGGCTTCAATGAACCATTAGTAGTGAGGTTGTGCCCACTTGTCTGTGTTATCTTTTTGTGTTCCCATAGGTTTGAATTGAAGTGCAGAAAAGACAGGAATTGGCACCAAACGTCATGCAGACATGCGCTTAAAAAGGATCAAAATGCAACGCACATAGTGGGAATTGTTTCCTGTGGTTTCATATACGTGTCACTGTGGGTTGATTAACAAATGCGGATAGAAAATCAGATGGAAAAGTGCACAGTGGTACCTAGCCCTTATAGCGCATTGCAATGCATTGCAGTGAATATTGTGGACAAAGTGAAATGGATTTCAGGGCTGGGCCACACTTGCACGTTTTCTCACTTGCTTATGATTCCAATGTGGGTGGCCACATTGTACGTGCTGCCCTGCATTTTGGAATCTTGCCATATGGCAGCACACAGGGATGGTAACGCATGTAGCTGAGTTCACACTGGACTGGGTGGTAATGTTTGTGCTGCGATTTGCACAAAATTGCGTCATTGAATTTGCAATCACAAGCACTCTGAAAATCATAAGCATGTGAGAAATGCACTAGTGTGGCCTAGACCTCAAAGGGGGAAAAAAATTCATTTCCCAACTTTTTTAGGGCAATAAACGTGACACAAATTGAATGAAATATAAACTGCAACTCATTTAGGCTGAGGCCCCACTGTACCAGACAGTAGCGAGCATGAAAAGCGCGTGCACATTACTGCCTGTTTGCATGGCAATTAGATAGATAGAACTTATTGGTGGAAATTATTGTATCTTTAGAGATTTTCCAATTCGATTGTAAACCATTTATCCGAATTACCTTGAACCTAGTATCGGACTGGCCCACAGGGTTACAGGGGAATTCCCCAGTGGGCCCACAGCCTATTCACCCAAGAAAACAAGGAAAACTTCTAAAATTTAAATACAGAGCCAAAGGGACAGTAAGAAATGCACTTTAATAAACAATAGGAGTCAGTAGGAGTAAGATATGTAAATGAGTGATAATAGAGATATGAAATGTTAGGGGGCCCCTAAACTTATCCTGGTTGGCCCCTGGTGTCAGATTTCCTTTCAATTACACTACATGCCTGATGCCTGGAGTATGTGTGTGTGTGTTTATAATCTGTGTAACACCACCTGCCATCAGGCACATTTAACGGACAATCCTGCAGCCCCACTGGTGGGCAGTGCATGAGATCACACTGTGTTGCTGTGGTCAAACAAACTAGCAGAGCTTTCCAGATGATGTCTGGTCTGGAAAAGCACTACCAGGTGGGGGCGCTAGATGACAGCTGATTGCACTTCAGGGTCTCGGATGGTTCCTATGATAACAACAGGCAGAGAGCAGGATGAGCCGATTCCTCCTATTACATTCACAGTCTGAATGCAGCTGCAGTGGCTGGTTAGAGCCCAAGTACATACAATAGAATATATCTACCAGTACAGCTATTGGATGTGTGTGGGCAGCGTCCTGTCACCATATATACTTACTGTTTTATTTAACCACAGACAGGTGGGTGAGGAGAAAGAGACCAATATAAAGGGGAAATATAATAATGATTTATATTAAAGATATAGGAGCTGAAACTCAATAAAACAGCCATAGGTGTTACTTTCCCTTCCTACAGATGAAAGTTAATACCCCATGTCTCCCAGTCCAATAAAAGATACACAGCCAGACAGACAGAGGGGGCTCAGGGTCACTCCTGTATCACCCCGTCTGGTTTATTACCCAGAGTTGGTTTATACTGGGAGATGTAGATCTCACCATGTTCAATCCATTGCATATCATATATACACTGTAATACAGGGAGGGGGGAGGGGGCTCACTATTTAATTGGTTTTATGTGTTACAACTTTCCCTTTAGTTATTAGCTTTACTGATCTCTGGGGGGTAACTGGAAAGAGATGAAGAAAACTTTGTGAATTTCTCCCAGACAGTAACCAGACTGCAAATATATAAGTGCCTAACTAAAGACATGACTGGGGCACTGCCTAACTGCTCTGGTTCCACTACCAGTATGATAAGACATGGATGCTGTTATATAGGAAAATAACTACCACTGTCCTCCTTATCTCGGTTGGTCTCTCTCCCACTGGACCGTCTACCAGTAATAATCATATATAAGGAAAAAATTGGAAGAGGACTCATATGCAATCCAATCTGCAAGTGTTTATTGCGACATGTTTCGGGCAACACAGTGCCTTATTTTATTTTATTTTATCTTGTCTTCGATACTCACCTCTGGATAATGTTTCCTTCTATATGCCTTAGGGTATCTGCTGTTCTAACCTCCAGTACGTTTTTGAATATATGTTGCTCACACCGGACATATATATGTATGCATGTATATTCTTATTAATCTAACTATGAGAAATAATGTTGGATAATTTATGTCCCTTTAAAGATACGTAATTGGTCAGACTGTGGGGGGTGTGTCCCTCATGCAGCATGGGGTGATCTTAGTAATTAGTGGTTAATCACTTTTATTGTGCACATATGGAGCAGATACATGTATAAAGTGGGATTATACCACCATACTGCATGCCTATGACTAAGAGCCGGTATACGGCTTGAAACGCGTTAGGCGTGGATGTCTGCCGTGATGTTTTATAGTTATTCCGAATAAAGATTTTTTTGCTTTTAATCTCTGCACGGATCTAATCTTATTCCGGTGTGCACCGATGTTCGTTTGTTTTCTGCTTATACATAATACGGTCCAAGCGAAGGGTCCAGGGCAGGCAGCACCCGGATCACCCGAGGGAGCGGGTGAGTTCATTACAATTACATGTGATATTTACAGACATAAATGTGAGTTCTGGATGCTGCAGAGCTAAGAAATCAGCGCCGGGTTCAGGGTGTGTACACCTGAACCACAAGCACCTATAAGTGAGTGTCAATTTCACATAGTGTGCTGTTTGCTTGTTTATTCTATTGTATAAAATACATAGCCTGTTCACTTAATAGAGGAAGCACAGCCTTCTTACTACTATATGTTTTGTTATTGGAGAAAGGAGCAAGTATTCCTATTAAATTTGCTTTAAAGACACCTCCACCCGCATTATGACATCTTTTAGAAAGAATGGCTCCTTTTAAATATATTGATATATCCTAGTTTGTCCTCTGGAATTATTTGCATATGCCTTTAATATTCCTAGATGCCTCATGGAAACTAAGGGGTAGTGTGTGTTAACTGCTAAATTTGTTCATGCGCCCTTCAGCAATTTAGTGAATTGGTTATGAGCTCGAGCATTATAAGAAGAGACAACTAGGGGATTAGCATTCAGTCATTGGCTGTGATGTCAACTGTCAAATCCATAACTAACAGATGCTAATTGGATGAACCAGGAAGCAGAAACAGGGGCAACAGGACATTGTGCAGCATTTCAGATTAGACTTATATATTTTGGCTTTCTAACTAATACAGTTTTGTGGTTTGGTGGGTGATTTATCTATATATAATTTTTCAAGTGAGGGCCTTACTTGCCCTTTATTTAAAAGGTAGCATATTTTAGAAATATTACAATGCTTGCAGTTCCTAAGCTCACTACATGGTAGATTTGCATTTGCATTTGCATTTTGGCCGATAATAGCAGGTGTGGGTGTTTGTTTGGTTGATCTACTGATCTGTGTGGACTACCAACCCAATGCCCACACTTGATATTCTACTTTTGATTTAAAGTATTATGAGAGCTGGAAATATTCCTCTTTCTTTTATAGGTTCTTTAAAATAAATGTCTTTTGTTTTTCATTCATATTAGGTTTGCAAAAAAGGACATTTTGTGATCAAGTTGAATTCATAAACTGTGATCATAATAGGGCTTTTATCATTGGTTTCTGGGGTTTTTAATGGGGATATTTAAAGGGTTTCCTATTGTACATGGTTGGTTGTTTCATGACTAAACAAAAGTACAAACTTTCTGAAGAATACACAATATAGTGCTGAAGAGACATTAACTCACGTGGTGGGAAGTGGATGGTTTTACAATTCTACAAGCTTCTTTTATAGATCACCTACAATATGCAGCAACGTGAAAACTGAAAATCACATGTGCAAAAAAGAGAGATGATGTTATCTGAATTGGGTAATTAATCACACGGGAGCAGGTTACTAAAGGCTGAATCAGCAGATGAAAAATGACATGCCATTGCATCTGTTTTAATACCTAAAAAATGATACGGAGATTTTCTTTATAGTAAAATGACATAACAATACACATGCAAATCCTTGTGTCTAATTCAGTTCTTTCTATAGACCTTGTTAGAATACAATAGACACAGGGATTATTAAAGTGCATCAAAAGTCTGATAAAACTACATTGAGGGAGCCCAGGAGGAAAGGTGCCCCCTGGGGCTTTATTGATATAAAAGGAGAACTAAAGTTTTCAGACAGCATAACCCCCAATAGAAAGAGCACATTCCCAAGGATACAAAAAGCTGTGTCTCCCTTTTTCTTTGCTGTGGATACTGGGTGATTTAGGAAAATAAACTGTGGGACTAGGGGCCAGCTCCCATAATTCACCTTACCTGGAAACACCCAGCTAAGTGTACACAGTACACTTCACAGGAAGCTTCAGAGATCATCACTCCTTCTGACACAGAACACAGATTTAAGTGCAGTTTTTGTGTAAATACATTACAAATGCTCCAGTCCCTAACAATGATAAACGTCTTTGCATTTCATACAGAAAATAAAAGTAGTATGGGGAATCGAACCTGCAACCTTCCATACTGAAGCTTTCTACCTCTATGCCACAAGAGCATATAGAAGGCTTTAGTAAATGTATAATCGTGCCACCACTGCAGATGCAATAGATACAAGTATATTTGTGTAAATGTCAGTAAAATCAGTTCACAATTTTGTATAGTTCCAGAAAGGCCGTCAGAAACTTTTCAATGTATAGTGTGTTCTGGGGAGAAAAGATTTCACATTAGAATTTAAAAAAAAAAGTTTACTTCTCCTTTAACTTTGTCTAATTGTTTCCGTACCATATCCTCTGTCAGTGAATATTCCTAATTTATACTCTTCATATTATTACAGTCCTAGCTATAAGGACTAGGATTCTCTATAGCGAATTGAGAGGGGGGGAAAAAGGTTAGCACATTAAGCCCCAATATTTAATGGTCCCACATTCTCAGTCCTCGTCTTTTTACTAGAGATGTAATGTGGGTTCGAATAGAACCCGGTTTTAAATCGAATCTGAAGGTTTCAAAGTCCCAACAAAACTTTCGGAACTCCCGGATTAAACGGAACACGGATATTATCGAAATTTAGTGGAAAATTTAAACACGGAGTAGACGATTATCGTAAGCGAAAATCAAAACAGCGAAACGAAAGTAAGCCTCGTAAGTAATGATCAATTTCGGTAACCCTCGATATTCTAATATCGGTAACCCTAGAAAGTAACCCTCGAAAGTAGCGCTCGATTTCGGTAACTCTTGAAAATAGAATGCGGAAGCTCAAAAACAGCCCAATCGTGAGGAAAGATAGTTTTAAAATAAGTTTTGGTTATATTTATGGGTTCCCCAGATCATTCCCCAGGTCTCTGTGTCATTTACAGTAACCTACTATTACTATTTGTACCTCAAAATGGACAGAAACTTCTATGGGTTCGTTTTCGAATTTTCAAATTTCGAAATTTTCAAAAATGTTGAAAATTCGAAAAAGGAACGAAACTCAGCAGTTTCGAACATCTCTACTTTTTACTATGGATATATTTAAAAAAATATCTTGGGGTTGGACTTGCTTTGTTCTGCTATCCGTATTTCATTTTCTATTTTAGCTAGTTTAATTGCTTTCTTGCAATCCTTATTACAGCTTTTATACTCCCTGTAAGCCTGTTCTGTTCCCTCTGACTTCAAAATTTTAAAAGCCTTTTTCTTTTTCCATTTCCCTTTTTACCTGAGCATTAAGCCAGGCAGGAGTGAACCTAATTTTTTCACACTTGTTACCTAAAGGTAAAATAGCATATGCTGTGATCCAGTGGAGGTGACTAATATGAGCCCACTAATAATTTAAGGAAAGTCAGACACTAAGCCCCCCACCAGTACACTGTTTTTGTCAATTCGACCCAATGAAGATATCCATTATTCCTAGCATTGGCCATTAAGCTAATATATATATGTCCTCCTGCTTCCTCAAACTAAACATGGACAAGACTGAACTTGTCCTTTTCCCACCCTCACGATGTGTTCCCCTCCCTAGCCTTACTATTAATATTAACAACACACCTATATCCCCATCTCCTCATGTCCGCTGCCTGGGAATAACGCTAGATTCCGATCTTTCCTTCATGTCAATTCGCTTGCCAACTCCTGTCGGCTCCAACTGAAAAACATCTCCCGCATCCCACCCTTCCTCTCGAAGGAAGCTACAAAAATCCTAGTCCATGCCCTAATCATATCCTGGCTAGACTACTGCAACACACTCCTGTGTGGTTTACCAAACAACTGCCTGGCACAGCTTCCATCCATTCTCAACTCTGCTGCCTGGCTCATTCATTTCTCTTCTCATTGCTCTAATGCCTCTCCTCTCTGCTAGTCCCTCCACTGGTTGCCCATCACGCAAAGGATCCAGTTCAAACTGCTTACCTTATCCTATAAAGCACTATCCAACATACCCCCATGTATCTCAGAGCTCAGCGATACCGACCCAGGCGCAACCTCTGCTCTGCAAATGATACCCTCCTCTCATCCACTCTGGTCACCTCTTCCCATGCCCACATTCAGGACTTTACTTGTGCTGCCCCTCTGCTCTGGAACTCCCTCCGTCTGTCCGTCACTCACCATCCCTTAACACCTTCAAACGTAACCTTAAAACCAACCTCTTTAGGCAAGCATATAACCTGGCCTAAACATTACCCCTTTACTACCCAATATGATCCAAACCCGCCTTTCACGCTCCACTGCCAATCTATTTACAGCCTACCGATTCCCGCAACCTTATGTCTCACCCCCATATCCTCTAGTCTGTAAGCTCTTTGGGTAGGGTCCTCTCTCCTATTGTATCACGGTATTGCTGTAAGAAACTCATCACTCTGTTTACTTATATTATGTATTACCTGTGTATGTAATATGTATGACTTTGTATAACATGTATTACCCTGTATGTAATGTATGACTATGTAATTGTAAAGCGCCACAGAAGATGTTGTCACTATAAAAAAAAATAAAAATAAATATATATATATATATATATATATATATATATATATATATATATATAATGAAAAGAGTAGGTCATAACCAACGCTCCACAGGTCTTTTTCACAAATTTTATTATTTTCAAAAATAATGCATAGTGCAGCAAAACAGCAGTTGTCATAAATGTAAATCCTGTGCATCGATGATACCCAGCTCTATATTCTTACACCCTCACACAGGTAAACAGATGAAGATCAAACACCATATAACTTGCCAAACCACTCATGTTATCTACATAATAATATGCCCATGTAATCTATATTATGTTGGAAAGACAGATATGACGCTGAGACTTCGTATTGACGGACATAGGTCGGCCATCAATACCGCTTACAGAGATCTCAAGACCAACAAACCTGTAGCCAATCACTATCTGGAAAAAGGACACAAAATAAATGACCTTAAGTTTTTGGCTATCGACCATATACCTCCCCAAACAAGAGGTGGAAACAGAACTAATCTGCTACTAAGAAAGGAAACTTTCTGGATTAAAACTTTAAATACTTTGACACCTCATGGACTGAATGAATTCTGTTCTTTCAAATATTTTATAGATGAACGATAATTCTTACTATGATAAATTTTACAATAATTTTTGCTGCCCTGATCTTATTTGCGTAATTAACTATTTATAGATAGATAGATAACCTAGTAACTTGTAATAAAATAGTTATGTAATGAATAATATACTCTGATGTACCAAAGAGAGTGTCTCTATCTTAAGCCCATTAATCCCCTTTTAAAAATTTTTTGTAAGTCCTTTTAACTATTATAGCACTTTTAGCATTATAGTATAGCACTTTTTAGCATTTTTATATCCACACGATAAATTATGATAAATTATTCTTATATTAACACGATAAATTAAGGTATCTAACACTGGTATGATTAATAAGCACTGTCACTTTAAAGCCAATTGAATTTGAGAATATTGTTGTCAGAGGGAGTGTTCCTCACTAATCACCTGTAGGGTATTTAAACCTTTTCAGTTGCACAAGATTGTAAGCTTGATAAAGGCCACTAAACCACGGCCGAAACGTTGCTGTTTTGCTGCACTATGCATATTTTTGAAAATAATAAAATTTGTGAAAAAGACCTGTGGAGCGTTGGTTATGACCTACTCTTTTCATTGTATATTGGAATTTATATGTATATTGGAACCAGCAGCTCCAGGCAAACATAAGTGAACACTGTGTGCACACTATTGCTATCTTCTATATATATATATATATATATATATATATATATATATAAATTCAGGTCATTTAGGTCAGTAGAAGTTATAAAGCAGCTAGAAGACAGAATTTAAATGGTACGTATACTGAAAAATGCCCCAAATAAATACATGTAAGTAGCGCTTACTCTGAGGTGTGTGTTACTGCATGCCCTCAACCCAGTACTTGTTTTGCTCAGGTTCAGTATCCCCCCTCTCCCTTATCTCAACAGACTCCTCCTTTTCTCAGACCTGAATTTTTAAACTGAGCATGCTCTGCAAACACTATCATCTAGCTCCGAGAGAGGGAATTCCCCAACTGTCATCCTTTGAAGAAGGACCGCCTCTATAATGAGGCAATGTGAGGCAAAAAACTCAGGTGGCACATTAAGAGAGGCGGCAACCAAGCCAGTAAAAAAAAAAAATTTAACCCCCCCTACACCCCCCTCCAGAGAAGACAGAATGACTAAGAGAAGCAATCCTGTGCTGCGCCTGAATTCCTTTGACATCACTACTCAGCGCCTGTCACTGTCGGGCTTTAGATAGTTTGCTAGGCTAGGCTAGGTTAGACTAGTTAGGTAACTTAGGATCCTGTTAAAAGAGTCTACCTTGACCTGGTGGCAGGCTCTTTTGGGCAAAATTATTTATTCTTCTGGAAATACGATGTGGATAAATGTCTATTTAAAGAAACTGTACAAATAAATCATGCCAAAAGTTCAACATGACAAAATGGCTATGCGCAATCAAAGTTTGGCTCAGGTGGCACCCTTGCACCCCTGCATTGCAGTAACAGTTACACCCTTTCAGTTACAGCAACATCCAGTACTTGCACACAGCAGAATATAACGTACTTGATTGACAGCTTAAAGGGAATGTACACTGGAATTTTTTTTTAAATTGCCCATTAGTGGAATTTATAATTCATCCCAACTATCACTGTACTTTTTGTTGATCTGTGCCCTATTTCATTAGATATCCAACCTGAAACATTTTCAGGGAGATTCAATAAAACTTCTTATAGTTACAAATTGTGCTAATTTTGCCCCAACCAATCAGAAATTGTTTAACATTTGAAAGCTAACATCTGATTGGTTGGCGCGAAATTAGCACCATTTGATAGGGAAGGGTTTGATAGTTGGTGTGCTGTATACTGTATGCACTATTGACAGTTGGTATGTGGGAAAATATTCAGGTCAATGGTCAGAGTCTGAGCAAAACACGTATTGTATTGAAGGAATGCAGCAACACACACACCTCAGAGTTAGTGCTACTTAGATGTATTTATTTAAAGATTAAGATGACGCAAAGTAATTTTTTCAGTATACATACACTTTAAGCAATTTTTGTTTCAGTTTAGATATCTACAGAAATAGATGGCAGATCAACAAAAATATGTTACAGTGATAGTTAAATTACTTTCAGTTATTTTTATTTTTGCCCATTATTTTGAGTAATGGGCAAATTAAAAAAAAATTCCAGCATACATACCTTTTAATCAGAATGACCAAGTTTAAATAAAAATTACCCAGACTACCACAGGCACCCACGAATAATGTTAAAGGGATTGTCTTAAACCATGCAGCCATTATACAGGTACATATTATTATTAAAATAGGAACTCCTTATAGCAGAAAAGTGACTTGTGTGTGAACATACTACTGAAGTAAAACTTAAATAGTAATATAAGATAAATGAAAAATATGGAACATTTTACAAGGGCAAACCACAACAATAGTAAAGCCTAAAGGCTTTACTATTGCTAGTCAGTTAGTCAGGAAGAAAAGGGTAAAAATTGCCCAATGTTTATGACCCCAGATATTCAATCCCATTTCCTATTTATTAAATTCGCCATTCTTTGGCATGTTTTCACTTCCTCTGTGCCTGATCTGAATGTAAATATGAAAGTTACCTTACAAAAGTGACAGGAACAAAAATGTTTTTCTAACTGCAAGGAAATCAAAGCAAATCTAAAAAAAATAATTTATTTTAAGGGGTTTGAGGGTTTAAGACAAAACAAATAAATAAAAACAAGCACACCGTACTAGCATAATTATTCATGTACACAAAAAAAATCCTTCATAAAGGGCATGTTCACCACTCAAATAATATATAGAGACAAATCACCCACTCCAACACCAAAACACAATTGACAGATGTTGGATTAGTCTGTAATACAGCTAAATGTTCTTCTCCTCCCTTCCCTTTTCCTCTCAAAAGGTTTCTATCTCCCCTTCAACCTCTTCAATCCCTTTTACAAACTCATACATGCTCAGGAAGGAAATTTGGGAAATAACATTCAGTCATTGGCTGCGATATAAACTGTCACATTCATGACTGACAGCTGCTAACCGAAAGAACCAGGAACCAGAGAGAGAGAGGTAGCAGAACATTGGAAAGCAATTCAGTTTAGTCATCTCAGCTTTCTATTGCAGCACTGGGTTTTGAGGGCTAATTTACCTATAAACAATTTTTTATTTGAGGGAACATGCCAGGATTTTTAACACTTTTAAGGTGTTTATAATAACAGTGAAAAAATGAATACACTTAATAATAGCTTCAAGGGTGACCAGCACCTGCATCCTTAAAAGGCAACTATGGTCTCCATGCAAGTTCACTTAAAAATGACTCCAGGATCATGATTCTAGCTGCAATTTGGTCAAACTTACAGAAGTATAAAGGATGATGTTTCCTGCTAGCACTAGGAGCTGTGACATCATCAACACCATTGCTCTGCCCCAGTGCCGTATTTACATCTTAGGGACCTGGCGCCTTTCACCCCTCAACACAAGTCATTCCTCCAAATGTTAACTATAAAGCAACGGGATGTCATAGGCTTTTAAAACTTGATGTGCTGCAATTAAAATTTTCAATAGCGTGGTTTGACAGCTGCCCCTGCAACCACGGGTGTCCCTAAGCACATGCCTAGTGTGCCTAATGATAAATCCCGCCCTGCCCACAAGTGTATGTTTGTATAATTTTATTTATAAAGTGCCACTAGGTTAAGCAGCGCTGTACATGATATACAGAGTATACAAACAAGGTGATAACTGCAAGCCATTATTAAGATAAATAAAGATTAACTAACACATAGGTTAAGAATACATATATTTTAATGATGGATAAATTAATATGCCTTGACACATTAGGAATGAGATCCCTGACCTGAAGAACTTACAATCTAAGTGGGTGGGACAAGATACAGATACAAATGGGGGGAATATGTACAAAGTGCTCAAGATGCCTAACAATCATTTACTGTGCTGGTGCTCAGAAAGGTAGGATAAAAGTTTACATTTGAAAGTACTAATGGATGTCACCTGACGAAGTGAGAGGGGGGGGGGAGTCTTAAAGGTAGGGAGCAGCAAGACAGAATGGTTTAAGGCAGGGGAAGTGTTAGTTGGGGGTTTGAGAAGATTGCCTTATGAAGAACGGAGGGCACGACCAGTAACAAATGGGGCAAAGAGAGAAGATAGGTAGGGAGGTGCAGCAGAGTGAAGGGATTTAAAGATCAAAAGAAGGGTATTGAATATTAATCTTTGCTTGATGGGTTTGCTGGTTCTCTCCTAGAAGAAAGTGAAATGATCCCAGCTGCTGAGTTAAGGATAGACTGAAGAGGGGACAGATGACAGTCTGGAAGCCATGTAGAAAAATGCTACAGTAGTTAAGACAGAATGTATAAGGACATGCATGAGCATTTTAGTAGTGGATTGAGAGAGGAAAGGTGGATCTTGACAATATTGCGAGTCTCAGGTCAAAGCATGCCCATGTGTATACTTTTGCTGGGGCAGAGCATTATCAGATGCATTATAAGCCACACACCCTGACTTCTTCATTTCTAAAGCTAGCCACAAGCCTGAAAATGTTTTTTTTTTCTCTCCATAAGGTGTCCGTAGGTAGAGGAAAGGAAAGTTAATAACATAAGATCCAATGAAGCTAGAGAAATCATCTTAGGCTTGTTTGAATGGCATGGGAAATATTTTTTCAATATAGGGCACTTTTAACAACATCCAGTGTATTATGAGGTAAAGGAATTGGAACATTGATCACAACTGTTGATCATACTTTCACTAGGATAAGGACAATATTAAAATTTCCACTGCTTTAACTTTAATGAGGGTTGTCACATTGTAATATAGTATTGGTCTGGACTCAAGCTCATGTACCTTGCATGTATCTCCTGAACCAGATCACATAAATAGATGGAAGTGGGTTCATCTAATCAGCTCTTTATTAACATTTAAGTCTGATGCAATAGGCATAGTTATTATTGTATAATTTGTACTTATCCAGTGCCATCTGTACCATGGTAATGATATACCATGGTCTAACCTTGGACAGTATGAAGATTATTTTGACTCCAAAAAAGAGGACTGAACTCTACCATCCACTTAACCTAAGGGATAAATGAGTCATGTATTTCTGGATCACACAGCTCTCTGCAAGTTCAGACCGACCTCCTCAAAGGGGTCAAAGCTTTCAGCAAATGCTTTTATCTAACAGTGCCTGTCTGTTTGCCTAATAAAAGTGTATGTTTTTCTGAAATGTGTTTTCTCAAAGGGTGTAATGCGGATTTACTTTTTGTTAGGCAGGTTGAGCCAGTAATTATTGCAAGCCAATAAGAAATGCTTTCATCCATTATTTTATGGCAAGACCTTTAAGCATCATCAGATACGGAATGAACTCTGTAAAGTTTTATGGGAAACTTACCCCAAATACATCTTGCAGGGAAAAATAGTCTGTTCATCTAATGCCAAACTCTCCTTAACTTTCTGTGGGATAAACAATGCTTTGTTGTACCAGCAATGAAATAGCTAAAGGAAGTAACTGAACACTGTGAACAGAAAGGCTAGTTAAGGCCATTGTCCCTGTGCAGAATATGTACTAAGGTTAACCGGGCCATATTTAGTGTTTATATCGCAATAAATAAGTAAGTCAGAAACATTTTAAACCTTGCAGTTTATAGAAATCTGCAATCATTATATCTCATTATGGTGGAATATAAGCAAACACGGTGTAAGACAAACAATTTAAACATTTTCTGTTTATACATTAAGTTCAGGGCCATTAAACTGCATTACATTGTATACAATAACACTCTCTGCTTTATAGGTTTGTTTCTGGTGAGCCAGACTCTGATTGCAGGTTCCCATAATTACCCTAATTATGCTAATTCATTTTTAACTCATTTGTGTAAAGACAAAAATAGTGGGTTTTGACTTTGCGTATTAGGCTGGTGGTACACATAGCATTCACTCCTAGGCACTTGCCATGCCCCCTTCCCCACCCTGCCCGGAAGCCTGAAATGGCAGGGTGGGATGTCTGCATACATAGCAGGAAGCAAGCTCAGTGAGGAGAGCTCAGGTAAAGGTTAACTGCTCATTGGCAATAATATAAATTAGCAGTCAGGGCACATTCACTTTTTGTACGGTTTGCAAAACATACGTTTAAAAGACAAATTACATTTTTTACCATTGAAATCCATTTTAGCATTCCCAGTCTTCTTCTTATCTGTGGTGTTCAGTTGGATCGACTGGACAAGGTGTTGGTTGCATTGAAGCGGGGTTATTAAACTGCCCAGGGGAAGGCATCCACTATTCTTTGGACAGTATCTTCTCCCACAGTATTGGAGCCAGAAACACGATGCACCAGAAGCTGCTATTGGCTCCCCAGTGCAATGGCACAGACAATGTTATTTGCTGATAGCAGCTTTCATTACATCTCAAAGTGGCGTTAACTGGCATTAAAAAATGACAAAATACAGAATGCTGCTATCGTATTTAACATCACTTGCAGCAGCCGCATTAGTCACGAGCCACCGAAATGAAGGAGTTAAGTTGTGCTAACCGATATAACATCAGTTAGCGTAACTTTAAAGGGCAACTAAAGCCACAGAACAAAACTGAACCAGAAGGCAGAACACCTTGATATAAAACCAGTTATCTGTGTCTTACCTCTCATTTTGATACAGGCGCTGGGAAATTTACCTAAATAACAGATGGGTTGTGCTTTATTTCTCAGCATTCTAGTATCAGACAGTTTGGTCAACGACCATTATGTTATGCACATGCTCAGTCCTTTGCTATGGCACAAACTTGTTACAGTTGGTCACACCCATTAATAATCTCTAGCCAATCCTTTTACAGGACAGATAAAGCAAGGAAGAATGTGACTGAGGTCAGGAGGTGTGGTCTGACACTGCACATACACACAGATACTTCATACAGTTCTTAACAGGCTTTGATTTACTTTAACAGAGTTTACTAAAGTGGAATTTTATAGTTTATTGGTGTTTTTAGGGGGGTTGTTTTCAGATTCTGGAGTATAAAAAATTGGGTTTAGTTCTCCTTTAACTCCACCGTAGGAGCATTGCGCCTCTTGGAGCATCACCTAAAAAATTCAGTACAAACATGTGAGGCATATTTAAGAAGTGTGATGTCCAGCTAAGGAATCCGTGAAAGTGTTTCCAAGTCATCAGCAAATTTACAGACATTTTTTGTGCATAGACTTTAATGGGTAGAATCGTCAAACATAACGTACTTGAAAATGTTGAAATGTGAGATCTAAAGAAAAAGGGGACAGACCTAAAAGAAATGGTACAGTGATAGAATTATAGTTATAATAGAAATATTATAGTTTCTAGTAATGGACCAAAAAATAAAAAAAATTTCAGTATAGATGCCCATTAAATATTAAGAAGAACCCTAATGTTGGATTTATCGGGATCACAAACTGAATGTGTAAAATAGAATCAAATGTAGGGAAATAGTTAAGATAAACTGATGTTTAGAAACATCCTGTCCTAAAAGTGCTGAACCTTTGGGGCCTGTTTAACTTTCACACCAGCCATGTTGAGTTTAAGATTAAAGACTCTTATTAAAGGTACCTGACAATTTACATTTAGAAAAGCATTAAGGTTTTCTTTGGTGCTTTTACATTCTGAGCTCCCTGTTTAATTTCTTTGCAGAAATTCCATGACAGGAGACTAAAAACAATTCACCTGCTCACACAACATTGTCCGTAGAAATAGAAAAATCCAATTCAGGCATCAGGTTATGTTAAGCTGGGTGCATACAACTCGGTGGGATGACGCTGCGAAAGTAAACACGAGAGACAGTTTGGCATATAGGGGACTGCACAATCAGACTTTGGCCCAAAGGGCACCAGGACCTTTGGCCAAGAAGGGGCCCCACTTTGTGCTAAGGTTTCTCACTGTGAGAACGGTAAAGCTATGGAATTGCCTTCCAGTGGACGTTGTTATGGTAGGTTCATTGGTCAGTTTCAAAAAAACTTAGATGAGTTTCTGCAAACAAAATGTTGCAAGTTACTGTTATTGATACATAAAGTAGAGTTGATCCAGGAATATTTTCGATTGCCATTTGGAGTCAGGAAGGAATTTTTTTCCCCTTCATAAAATTGGTGCTTTTTTTTTGCCTTCCTCTGGATCAACAGGAAATGAGGATATTGCTAGATGGGTTGAACTGGATGGACGTATGTCTTTATTCAAACTCAAATACTATACACAGTCTGTGTGCCAACTGTTTTACCATTGTCTGTGTGCCAAGCATTTAACCAGTGTCTGGCTGTGTGCAGTACCATTTTTCCAACCAGTTTATCAGTGTCTGCATGCCAAGCATTTAACCAGTCTTTGTGCCAACTATTTTACCAGTGGTTATATACAAAGCATTTTACTACTCTCTGTGCCAAGCATTTTACTAGCATCAGTTGGTTAGTTATTTTAGAAGGTTTGAGGATCTAAGTTTAGAAATACTGTTTGAATGTGATTGAATAGTTTTTCTTGGTGTATGGGTAAAGTATGTTGGTCTGTTTTAAAATGAGTGCCTTAAAAAAAATGTTAATGATGAATTGGGATGTTTTTTATGGAAATTATTATTTGGTTTGTGCTGCCGATTTGTGTTTGCGGCGATGTAGGGGGTCCCGTATACAAAGTTTGCATAAGTCTGTAGCTATGCCACTGTATTGCCCATTTGTCCTATTTTGTGGAATGCACAGCCTGACATTGGTCACGGGCCGAACAACCTATATACTGTTATATCGGTCTATAGGGCTGAAAAAGAGCATGGTGCCTACCCAGCTTTAGACTTTTATAGTACAACCACTTTCTATTCACTCTATTGAATTCTTGTGCTCAGGGCAGAAGAATTGTATGATCTCCATGATGGATTAAAAGCCTTTTTAAGCTAGTTATCATGACTAACTAGCAGTTTTCCCATGAGAGGTGTGTTGACATTTAGCTGGCGATAACACTAATGGTAGGTAGGGTAGGTTTCGCTTATTATGTGGTTTTCCAGCGTTAAAGCAAAGTTTTTTCACCATTCTAACAACTTTTTTTTTGTTCATTCTAATTGCCACACAATCATCCTATAGACGCCAGAAGAGGAGGTGGGGCCAGACCTCCAGAAGGATAAACAACTAGTGAGGGGTAATTGTGTTCTTTCCCCATCTCTCATCTTGTGCTACTGATGAAACCCTCTAAGCTGTTGTTTTGACATGCTACAAAACAGTAAAGCTGAACAAATGCAACATTCAGTTTATTGTAGGTTAATCAACATTCAAAATGCTAAAAACATTAACCATCAGCAGCTCATGTGAAAGTAGCATTACTTCTGTCATAAGCAGGGTTTTCAGATTATTTTGGCCGGCGAGCGGGAGGGGACAGAGCCGTGATGTCCCAGTAACGTCACAGCAGGTATACGGAGGCAGGCTTAGGACGTGGCTGCATCCAGAGGTGGGGTTAGGGGCAGAACTGTCCGGGGAATGGGAATTCTGGGGAAGGGGCTGACAGGGCCAGTGTTTGGATGCAATTTCGGCCCTGAGTGCGAGACTGCAGTCGGGACAATCCCATCCAAATAGGGATATCTGGCAACCCTGGTCGTAAGGTATATGTAGGGTTTCCAGGCCACTCAGCAAGAGTCAGCAGTGATGCAGTTTAAATGCCTTCAGTCCTGCTAACTACATTTATTAAGAACACCCTACTGTATATGTTATAACTAGGGATGTGTTTTTAGCTTGAAACAAACCAGTTTCTGACTGAACTCTGTGAAGCAGCAGAGGAGCAACCTTTTACCGTAGAAGTTTTTGCACATTATCGAGGAGATGTAATACTTACCTTCTGCACTCATCTTCCTTCAGGTTTCTCGTCGGCAGATAAGGAGCGTGGAGACTAACACACCACTATTTTAAAGCTGTTTGTTTTCAAGATACAATGTAACACAAAAACCAACACTAAGGGATATTACATTGAGTTGATACATAGAGGCACAGGCTCCGGAAAAAATGGGGTTAACTACACGCTAACCTGATATTGCATGTGCTGCAATCCATCTTCATGGTGCATGCGATTAGCATTTTTTTGCAAAATGCATGCACTCTGATTTTCGGAAAATTGCACAAATCACAGCGCAAATGGACAGTAGCGCACATTACCATACAGTACAGTGTGGCCTCAGCCTTAAAGTCTGTCTTCATAACAGGTTAAAGCAAAAATAGGCAAAATTGACTGTTATGTGATTGCACCGAGTAACCAGCCTTTCGGTTAAGCAGAACTTGAATTAATTAATTAGTCTAAAATAACATGTGGTCTCAGCACCAGAGCTTATACAACACCAGCCACTTATACTTCCTGTTACATCACTAGCTAGCTGTACAAGAACTAGAGGTGCTGACATAGTCCAATATACTACACCCCCTCCTTAACAAAGAAAAGTTACAATTATTATTTGCATTATAATATATTACTCTTGCTTATTTACTTATGCAACAACCTTTAACAAAATGTAAGTTATACATGTTACTTCACATGAAAACGTTTCTACACATTATAAACTTGTACTTTTAACAATGGATTTTTTAAAACCTGTATGAGTACATATTATTACTCTCTATATCTCATAGGCAGTTTAATTTGTCTCCCAAACCTAGTTTTGTAAGGTTGAGAACTTGGTTCTGGTACAAGTACATTTGACTGATCTCCAACTTCAGTGTTATTTAGTTGAATATCATCTGATAGTAGTTCACCCTGATCAGTGTCAATTCTGTTCATGCATTGTTCATTATTTGTCACAGTGTCTTGATTATCAGGAAACGGCAATGTGTTCTCCATTGTCTTTCTCAGATACTTTCTGTTTCTCCTGAACTGTTTCCCTTCAGCTGTTTGTACAATGAAAGATCTGGGTTGTTCATGTTTTTTCACAACAACTGCTGGTTGTCTGATCCATTATATTGAAATAAGTCAGTTCCTACCTTTTCCCAAGGTCATCTAGGTAGATCATGAAGAATCAAAGGTTCTTTTTGGTTACTGTTCCTTTGTTTGTTGCATATTGAGCACTGAGAAACAACTTTTCCAATATCAGCAGACATTCCAGGCCAATATAGTATATCTCTAGATCTTTGTTTGCATTTCATTATTCCCAAGTGCGATTCATGGATTTTGCTCAGCATTTCTTGCCTTAATTGAGAAGGAACTTTTCAGTTTTGCAGATTTAAACATTAGTCCAGACACATAATTGATTTAATCCCTGAAATTCCAGTATGCTTGGATTTCATTAGATACAGTTCTTTAATGACTGGGCCATCCTGACATTGCGATGCTTTTTCATTTCTGCAAAGTAGAATCCTCTGATGTAGCTTTAATGAATCTGTGAAGATGTTCCTCTGATATGGGAAGTTGGGAAGCAATCCAGTTCACTTCAAGTTCATCTCCCAACTAGAGATGGCTGAACTTACAAAAAAAAAGTTCGAAAACAGACCCATTAAAGTTAATGGGGGGTAAATAGTTCGAATGAACTTTCCGAAATATTGCAGTGTCTGGGGAACACGTCTGTGTGCAGAGAACAGCATAAAAACCGGACATAGCGCACGTGCTTGATACTTCCGGTTTCCGTGTGCCGCTTTCGATAATCCTCGAACGTATAATCGAACATTCGAAGATTTTCGAACGTTCTGCAAAACTCAAACGGCCGCTTCCGAAAATCCCAGAACGGCCGGAGATTCACGTTCATGGATTGCCGAACGGTCAACAACCCAGCCGGACATTGGGGGTCCCGCAGCTCGAAACCAGGACCCCCTCCTAGGCCCTATCAGGGCACTTGTGGCACTTATAAGTGCCCTTGTGGCCCTGACAAGGGCCCTTTGGGGCTTAAGGGGTCCCGCAACTCGACCCCCCTCCCCGGCACTTATAATTGCCCTGCGGCCCTTACAAAGACCTTTGTTGCCCTGACAATGGCCCTTTAGGGCTTAATGGGTCCCACAGCTTGAACCGGGGCCCTCCTCCCAGGCCCTATCAGGGCCCTTGCGGCACTTATAAGTGCCCTTGTGGCCCTGACAAGGGCCCTTTGGGGATTGAGGGGTCCCGTGGCTCGAACCGGGACCCCCCTCCCTGGCCCTTGTAAGGACCCTTGCGGCACTGATAAGTGCCTTTGTTGGGGGTCCCGCAGCTCGAACCGGGACCCCCAGTGAGCCCTTGGGCGACATCTTCTTTCTTCCATGCTTGTGAAGGTTCTCATTCATCCAGGTCATGATTTATCTGTTGTATTCAATTAGATCAACTGGACTTGAAATGTAGTTCTTGAAGACGTTTCACTAGTCATCCGACTGGCTTTCTCAATTCAGAATGACTTGTACAAGAATCTGTGGCACTTATGTACCCTGGAAAATCCCAATTAGCATATCACAGCCAGGTGTTAAGGGTGTGATTGGATAGTGGCTAAGAGGTGTTATAGGAACCCAGAGTAAGGTGTTAAAACAGCATTGTACATGGCAGACAGTTGTGTTTGAACCCCCCACCTCTATTTAGGCTTGGTTTCTTTATTTTCACATAAATGGCCTCCTTAACACCTCTCTTGAACCAGTCACGTTCCTTCGCCAATATGTTAACATTACAATCTTCAAAGGTAGTCCTTTATCCTTAAGATACAGGTACACGGCTGAGTCCTGACCCAGGATTGGCTCTTCTGTGTTGGGCCATACGTTGATGCAGTTGCTGTTTGGTCTCCCCCACATCAAACAGAGCATTCTTCACTGCACTGCACTGCATATATGAGTCGCTTTCTTGTGTTTTGGTATTGGGTCTTTCGGATCTACCAATTGCTGCCTCAGTGTGTTGTTTAGTTTAAAGCAGACAGGGATACGATGTTTTTTGAAAATTCTTCTTAATTTCTCGGAGACCCCTGCTACATATGGGATGACCATGTTCTTCCTCCTGTCTTGCTTTTCCCCTTCACTGTTGGCACAGAAGAGCCAATTCCTCGGGTCAGGACTCAGCCGTGTACCTGCATCTTAAGGATAAAGGACATACCTTTGAAGATTGTAATGTTAACATATTGGCGAAGGAACGTGACTGGTTCAAGAGAGGTGTTAAAGGAGCCTTTAGGTGAAAATAAAGAAACCAAGCCTAAATAGTGGGTTCGACACCAACTGTTCTGCCATGTACAATGCTGTTTTAACACCTACTCTCTGGCGTTCCTATAACACACCTCTTAGCCACTATCTAATCACACCCTTAACACCTGGCTGTGATATGCTAATTGGGATTTCAGGGTACATAATGGCCACAGATTCTTGTACAAGTCATTCTGAATTGAGAAAGCCAGTCGGATGACTAGTGAAACGTCTTCAAGAACTACATTTCAAGTCCAGTTGATCTAATTGAATACAACAGATATTCTTTCTTTCATCCGTTGAAACCAGCTCTGCTGAGGCTTCCGACCCCAAGAAGTACCCATGCATCCGCCAGGGGTACCTCCGGCGCTGGTAGCCTTAACAAGGCCGATGTTACTGGTCACTTTATCCGATGCAATGTCTTCAGGCTAGCGACACCAACACCACTGAGGTCGCCGATGCCAGGCAGTCTAACTGCAGCCGCCAGTGAGCCCGCTGGCACTGCCGGCCTCAGAGGAGCAGATGTTGCTAGCCACTTCTTTCTTCATCCATCTACTGCGATGGCATCTGGGCTCCGCGGAGGATTGCACCTCTTTATATAGGTTTGCAGAAAGTCCTAATCCGTTTCTGATTGGTCAATTTTTCAATGCTTGGTTTACATGGTTTTCATTAACCAAACAGATTTTCCAATTTTCTGAAATCTGAAGCTGTGTAATTTACTTCATTTGGTTTGAGACCATCTGCACTTAGTGTATGACCTATGTATTTGATTTCATTTCTGATTTTTACATTTGCATTTGTTCAACCTTAAATTGCATTTTCTGCCACAGTTTTATTAATCTGGCATCATGTTCTTCTATGGAATCTCCCCAGACAAGTAAATCATCAATTATATTCACAACACCATCAAGATCTTCTGTCATCTGTGCAACAGCTTTTTGAAATACTTCTGATGCTAATGAAATACCAAAGGGTAGTCTTAGAAAGCGATATCTCCCTATTTATAGTTTATAGTATTTGAGGTTGAATAAAGACATACGTCCATCCAGTCCAACCCATCTAGCAATATCCTTATTTCCTGCCTAACTGTTGATCCAGAGGAAGGCAAAAAAAACCCACCAAATTTATGAAGGGGGAAAAAATTCCTTCCTGACTCCAAGTGGCAATCGGAAATTTCCCTGGATCAACTCTACTTTATGTATCAATACCAGTAACTTGTAACATTCCTTGTTTGCAGAAACTCATCCAGCTTTTTTTTTAAACTGACCAATGAACCTGCCATAACAACGTCCACTGGAAGACAGTTCCATGGCTTTACCGTTCTCACCGTGAAAAACCCTTTTTGAAGCTTAAACCTTTTTTCTTCAAGTCTTAAGGGATGTCCTCGTGTCCTCTGATATGTTCTATTGGTGAATAATGCCCCAGATAGTTTATTGTATGGCCCGTTAATGTATTTATACACAGTAATCATATCCCCACGCAAGCGTCTTTTCTCCAACGTACATAATTGTACTCCCCTTATTAATTTAGTTGGCCTTCTCTGAACCCTTTCCATTTCAAGGATGTCCTTTTTGTACACAGGATTCCAAAATTGCACTGCATATTCCAAATGAGGCCTTACCAATGCTTTGTAAATAGGGAGAATTACATTTTCCTCCCTTGAATCCATACCTCTCTTTATACAAGACAATACCCTGCTGGCTCTGGCTGTTGCCGCCTAGCTCTGCTTGCTACCTTTAAGTTTGTTATCCACCAAAACTCCAAGATCCCTTTCCAACAGAGATTCACTTAACACAGAGCCATTTATAGTATAAGTAGCACAAGGATTTTTAAGTCCAAAATGCATCACCTTACATTTATCAACATTGAATCTCATCTGCCACTTAGCAGCCCAATGTGACAAGCTATCTAGATCCCCCTGCAACGATTGCACATCCTCTGAAGTTTTTAATGGTCGACAAAGTTTTGTGTCATCAGCAAACACAGAAACCTTGCTGACAATACCCACTTCCAAATCACTAATAAATAGATTACCCCAACACAGAACCCTGTGGCACCCCACTTAGCACTTTAGTCCATAATGATGAAGCCCCATTTACAACTACTCTCTGCATCCTATTCATTAACCAATCTTCTATCCATGTACAAATGTGACTCCCCAGACCAACAGACCTTAGCTTATACATTAGTCGCCTATGGGGGACTGTATCAAAAGCCTTTGCAAAAGTAAACTACATCTACTGCTATGCCAGTAGATGTCTAAATTTCTACTTACTTCCTCATAAAAGCCAAGCAAGTTAGTTTGACAAGATCTATTCCTCCTAAATCCATGCTGGTTACTACTTATAATGTCAGTCCTTGAAACATACTCTAGAACATGTTCCCTTATTAAACTTTCCAGGATCTTCCCCACCACTGAAGTTAAACTTACAGGCCTGTAATTACCCGGCTGTGAACAACTACCCTTTTTGAATATTGGAATAACATCAGCCTTTTTCCAATCCAGAGGCACACATCCGGACATGAGGGAATCTGAAAAAATAAGAAACAATGGACTAGATAAAACTAATCTTAGCTCCCTAAGTACCCGAGGATGTATTTTATCCGGTCCAGGAGATTTATTAATATTAACCTTGTTTAGTTCTTTCTGTACCATATCCGCAGTTAACAAAAGTGCACTTAAATCTTTTATACCATTATTGCTACTATACTCTATGATATCTGTGCTTGCATCTTTTATAGTGTATACAGTGGTGGAAAAAGTAGACATTTGCTTTATCGCCATCCTCCGTAACTAACTTATCCCCATTACCGTATATACTCGAGTATAAGCCGAGGTTTTTAGGTTTAAAAATAAACCTAAAAACCTTGCCTCGGCTTATATTCGAGTCACAACGCAAATGACACAGAAGAAATGGTAAGTTTGTATTTCACTTACTGGTACAGTTCCTTACATCCATTAGGCTGCCAGATATGCTTGCAAAACCACAGCATAGCGCTCAATACAGAGACCTAGTGGGTATACGCGCGCACGCTCGGCATGGTTATGCGCACGCACGCTCGCCGGGGGTATGAGCCGTTAAGTAGGCACTGCCACAATGGAGGAGCAGGGAAGGAGTGAGTCCTCCGATGGTCCTGTGGGACCGGTAAGTTAAATTGCCTTCTTATTGCCTCCTTCTTATTGCTTGCAGAGTTGGTTGGTACAGAGTTGGGCATAACACTTTTTTTGTTTAACTTGCAATACAGATGATTGGAAACTACAACTCCCCGCATGCTTTGGTTCCTGGGAGTTGTAGTTTCCAAACATCTGGAGTGGCACTGAATTGGGGGTTACTGAGTGGGATTATGATTATTGTGTGGGAAGTGGGATTATGATTACTGTGTGGGATTACCATTCAAGAGCAACTAATACTTAGTCATTTTCTACCCTCGACTTATACTCGAGTGAATAATTTTTACTAATTTTCAGGTAGAAATAGGTATCTCGACTTATACTCGGATGACTTATTGAGTATATACGGTAATTAATGGTGCCACATTCTCAGTCATCATCCTCTTACTATTAATATACTTTAGGCTTAGTGATGCTTTGTTCAACTATCCTAACTTCATTCTTAATTTTAGCTAGTTTGATTACTTTGTTACACTCCTTGTTACAGTTTTTATAATCCCTAAAGGCCCTTTCCGTTCCCTCTGCCTTAAAGGTTTTCAGAATTCAGCTACATGGGCATGGATTTATTTTTTTTACATTTATTTCCCAAGGGTATAAATTTAGATGTGAACTGGCTTAAAAAAGAGCTGCTTTTAACCTGGGAAAATTTGCCTTCCCGAAATGAAAAGTCTTTGTTAACCCAGCGCACTTTTCCTTTCGATAACAAAGTCCGAACGCCACTATTTCATGGTCACTATTCCCTAAGCCTCAGTTACCTTTATGTCTGTAATGTGCTCCACGATGTTAGATATTACCAGGAACCTCAACCACCTGTGAGAGAAAATTATCCTGCAGCAAATTCAGGAACTCATCGCCTTTTTCTGTGATGGCAGTTCCATTACACCAATCAATGTCAGGGTAATTAAAGTCCCCCATAATGAGCACACTCCCCAAACTTGAAGCCATTGCCAACTGCATAAGAAGTTGACTCACCTCCTCTCTGCTAGCATTTGGCGGCTCATAGCAGACACCAACAATGACATTACTCCCTTTCGTGTTGTCTAATTCCACCCATATTGCCTCCACTTTATCATCCATATCGCCAGTTGCCTCTTCTTTTAAATTTGGCTTCAATTATTTTTTAACATAAACACATACCGTATATACTCGAGTATAAGCCGACTCGAGTATAAGCCGAGGTACCCATTTTTGCCTCCAAAATCAGTAAAACACCATTGACTCGAGTATAAGCCAGGGTAGATAGTTGCCATTTAAATGTACAGTAATTCCATACAGTAACCCTAATACCTTTCACATGTAGTGTTTGGAAACTACAACTCCAGCATGCTTTCGTTGCTGGGAGTTGTAGTTTCAAAACACTATAGTAGAAGGTATTGGGTGTTACTGTATGGCATACTGTCCCCCACCCTAGAGCCCCCCCAGTTCACTTACCGTACCTGGCCAGTTATCTCTCCAGTCTTCAGTCTTCATCTCTCACTCTTTATCTCTTCAGTCTTCCTCTCTTCATCTCTTCAGTCTTCATCTCTTCAGTCTTCATCTCTCCGCCGGCTGCCGCTCGTCCTGTGCAGAGCCGGCAGTTCCCAGTACTGGTTCGCGGCTACGCAATGACGTCATCGCGCCAGTGTGTGCGATGACATCATCGTGCACCGACTCGCGGCTGCATCTGGAAATAAGGTAAGTTTTCTCTTGACTCGAGTATAAGCCGAGGCAAGGTTTTTAGGTAGATTTTTAAACCTAAAAACCTCGGCTTATACTCGAGTATATACGGTACTCCTCTCCCTTTTCTTTTTTCTCTCTGTCCTGCCTAAACAAGGCATATCCTTCTGAATTTACAGCCCAGTTGTGATAACTGTTAAACCACGTTTCTGCTATACCTATTACATCATACTTTTCATTCAATGGCATAATTTCCAATTCACCCATTTTGTCAGCCAGGCTTCTCGCATTTGCAAACATACATTTTAGATTATGATCCTGTAATTTATTCATACACTTTAATAAACATGCCTCCCTATCCCTTATGCTAGCCCCACCCCCTTTCTGCCCACCACTGGCCTATCTACACCCTGCTTTCCTTCTGGGCTATCTATCCCAGTGAGACTGCTAATACCCTCCCCCCCAAACCTAGTTTAAAATCTCCAACCCTCTAGCCATCTTCTCCCCTAAAACAGCTGCACCGCCATCAGTAAGGTGCAACCCATTCCTACTAAAGAGCCTGTAGCTGACAGCAAAGTCTGCCCAGTTCTCAATAAACCCAAACCCTTTTTCCTTACACCACCCTCTTAGCCATGCATTAATGCTCCTAAGCTCCCGCTGTCTCCTTGGCTTAGCACGTGGCTGTGGTAGTATTTCTGAAAACACTACCCTGGAGGTCCTTGTTTTAACTTGGCCCCTAGCTCTCGGAAATCATGTTTAAGGACCTCACCTCCTCCTATAACTTAGTCATTGGCACCAATGTGAACCGCCGCCGGGTCACACCCGGCGCCACCCACTAATCTGTCTACACGATCCACCACATGCCGAACCCTAGCACCAGGCAGGCAACACACAGTTCGGCATGTAGGGTCTTGGCGGCAGATTACCCAATCTACCTTCCTTAAAATGGAGTCGCCTACCACTACCACCTGCCTTGCATTCCTGATCCTTCTTTCCTCCTCCCTTGTATCAGAGATGGCAGTCTCCCGGGTGCTCAAGGAACTAGCCCCCTCCATACAGGCTAATTCCGAGGTGTCCTCCTCCACTTCATTACCTAAGGCAGCAAATCAGTTGGGATGGGTAATCTAGAAAGAAGCCACCCTACCCTTCCGTCCCCCACTTCCCCTAGTAACCCTAACAAAACTACCTCCCTCCTCAACCTTCCCTGTCCCACTTCCACCCACCACTATATTGGCCTCAGCCAGTGCCTGCTGATAAGCACACTCCAAAAACAAATAAAGTTTAAATAGAAGCTGTATCCCTAATTAACCTTTTCCCTATACATATATATATATATTTTTTAGGTCCCTTCAGAGCTGTTCCCTTGTAATGTGCTGGCCATCTTGTAATATATGTGCAGTCAGGTAAGCTGATGTCCGCCCCCGAGACTTGCTGGACCTTGTTTCTGCCTGTGTCTAAATATCCAGTGGCACTTCCCTCCGTGCGAGCGCGCGCCACCCGCCACGCACGAGTGACGTCTTGATGCGCGCGACATCAGCGCGTGCACAGAGTCGGGCACGCATGACGTTATCCCGCCGCATGCACTGTTACAAGCGCACGCAGCGTGATGATGTCACACGCGCACAGCTCCCTCGCACGGAGGGAACTGCCACTGGATATTTGAACACAGGCAGAAACAAGGTCCAGCAAGTCTCGGGGGTGGAGCTTACCTGACTGCACACATATTCCAAGATGGCCAGCACATTACAAGGGAACACGTAGGCTCTGAAGGGACCTAAAAAATGTTTTTTTTTAAAAAGGGAAAAGGTCAGTTAGGGATACAGTTTCTATTTAAACTTTATTTGTTTTTGGAGTATACTTATCCTTTAAATGTACATAGCCTGGAACTTTCTTCATCAAGCTTTATTTGCCAGAACCCTTGATTTGCATCTAATACTGAAAAGATTTGGCATTTGGCATAATTGATACAACTTCCTCCATGGTTAGCAATGGGTAATGTTCACTTCTGATTGCTTTATTTAAGTCTCTTGGGTCCATGCAAATCCTTATTTTGTTTGGTGATGTCACTGTTAACATGCTATTGACCCATTTCGTTGGTTCCGTTTGCTTGCAAATTACTCCCATTTTTTCCATTCTGTGTGTTGTCCTGGTAAGCAACCAAGACCATTAAAAAGATCACTGTAGTCTTTAAAAATGTCTAGTTCTTTTGTAACATCATACAGTCTTTGTATCAAACATAACTTAAGACACACAGCTCTGCCAAGTAGCATTTTGTTGTATGATTTCAAAATTGATATAGTGCTTTTATGTTCACATAGCAGTACTATATTACCTAGTGGTGAAATCTGGTGGCCAGAATAAGAAATGAGCTTGAGTTTGGAAGATTTAAGTTTTGTTTTGATGTTCAGAGCTTGAAAGTTTCCTGTGACATAACATTGCATTCAGCTCCTGTGTCAAGTTTAAATGACACTGACTTGCTGTTGATCTTTAACTTTTGAGACCAATTTCCTTCAGTACTCCCAGACTCTGCATTTCCAATAGCACTGTTATATTTTTCAGTTTCAGTTTCAATTGTCCTAATAACCATGTCTGTGTCTTTTTTAGCTTGCTCAATCTCATGCATTCTTTTAACAGGATTTTGTTGCATTTGCGATTTCCACATTTTGTCAAAGTAATTTTTCTTATGACACAATTTACATGTCTGTCCTTTTGCTGGGCATTTGTTATATTCATATTTGTAAATGCATCTGCTACAAATTTACTCTGTTACTCTGCTCTGTAACTTTAAAATTACATTTCCCTCTGTTCTTAAAGGACAACTCCACTCTCATAAGAACATCTTTTAGAAAGAATGGCCTCTTTAAAATATGTTGATATATCATAGTTGTACTGAGCCTGGATATGCTCAGAAGAGACAGACAGGGGATTAACATTCAGTCATTGGCTGTGATAACAACTGTCAAATCCATAACTGACAGTTATTAACTGGAAGAACCAGGAAGCAGAAACAGGGGAAACAGGACATTGTGCAGGATTTCAGCTTAGACTTATATATTTCACATTTCAAACTATTACCATTTACGGTTTTGGGGGGTGATTTACCTGTATGTAAGTTTTCATTTTAGGGCTGGACTTGCCCTTTAACAGTTTGCTCCACTGCTCTGATTTTGTGCACATCAATCTCTTCAACTTGGCTTTTTCTAGGCTCAGGTCTGCTTCACTTAATAGTCTGCCTCGGATTTGGTCAGTTCTTATACCACAGACAGTTCTGTCTCTGATTAGAGAATCATGCAGTTGCCCAAATTCACAGTCTTTTGCCTTATTTTTTTAAGTCTGTCACATATCCATATATGGTTTCTGTCTGTCCTTGAGCAGGTGTGAAGAATAAGTGTCTTATATATGGCAAGTTCTTCCTGGGCTAACAGCAGTCTTGAAACTTTTTCTTCAGCACATTTCTCTTGTCTCTTTCACCATCCAAAAATTCAAATGTGTTACTCACTTTTATTGCTTCCTGCAACATGTAGAAATGTAGCACACCAAACATTGTCACTCTTGTCCTCAATACCACTGGCAGTGCTGAATAGATCAGATCTCTGGATCCGTGTCCTCCAGTTTTCAGCAAGATTTCCATGTATATTCAGATTTGGAGGTGGTTGAAACTGTGCCATGTTAATTTCTGTGTCCTTCTTTTTAACACCATGTTATGTGATTGCACCGAATAACCAGACTTTCAGTTAAGCAGAACTTGTATTTATTAATAAGTCTAAAATAACATGTGCTCTCAGCACCAGAGCTTATACAACACTAGTAACTTGAACTTCCTGTTACATCACTAGCTAGCTGTACTAGAATTACAGGTGCTAACATAGTCCAATATACTACATTGACCATTTTTTCAGTCCATTGGATTATCTGACTACGTCAGATTTCTGGCTGGACAAATCTTTATTTGACTCTGAACCCACAGCAAATAGCGATTTTGACAGTCAGAAGACATTTTAAACAGGGTGGATGTGGGTTATGTGGATGTGATGAACACATCCACATAACCAGTGATCTATTGCAATCTCTGGTGATTTATAAATATAGGTCCTTGGCAAGGATTGTTCCATAGTTAATTTACAATGGCAGTTGTGAAAAACAGAAATTACTATCAGTGGCATAACAAGGAATCACTGAGCCCCCAGCAAAACTTTGATGGGGCCTCTATCCATGCTTAATCTTCATTGGTTTTCTTAGGGGAAGCTATATCTGTCATAGAAAAAATAAAAAGGTGGGGCCCCCTTGGCTTCCGGACCCCCCACGGTTGCAGGCTCTGCTCCCCTGGTAGTTACTCCCGATTACTATAGTCACCCAAAAATAAGTAGACAATTTACATTCTCATTATTTTACATCAGCAGATCTTAGAAATATGACAATGACTAAGCGAATTAATTAAAATGTAAATTTTGCAGAACAATCTAGTATTGGGCATAGATTTATTATTAAATTTGTCTCCATAGTCAAGCCCCTTCATTCCCTGAATTATTTTAGCTCCCTTTTCTGAACTATTTCTATTTCCAAGATGTCCCAGTGCTGGTTCTGGCCATTTTGGTTCCCAAGGTAAGTCTCCCCTGGTGCCTCCTTTTCAACTGAAACTTTCCGCAACCACCTCTTAAAGCTAGGTACACACAGTACCAATAAAGCCCCAATACCATTGGATCCGACGGTATCGGAACTTTATTGGTACTGTGTGTACCTTGCTTTCCTGAATGAGCTCACGCCACCGAACGTTCGGGTTGGCTGAGCGCTTGTTCGGGAAAGAGGAAAAATTTCCCTTGGCCACAGAAGTCTCCCTATTGGGGAGTCGGCCGTGGCCGAGGGAAACACACAGTCCCAAGTGTTCTCCCTATGCTGTGTATAGGGAGAAAGCTCGGGACTGTGTGTAGCCTGTTCTTTAAAAAATGATAGTCCTGTCTAGCATTTTTCAAAAATCTTTACAGTGTGTACTCAGGCGAAGCTAGATTAGAAAAATCAGCCTAGATGATTATACTGTATGCAAAAAAAGAGCCTACTTGTAAAAGCTTGTTTCTCTATGCCAGATAAGGATCCCTTTGAATGATGCCCTCAACATTTGAATGGTGGTCAAGCTTTTGGTCTAGGCTATCTAGAATATTGTCCCCCCCTCGCCGCCGGAAGGGGTGTTGTTTTATTATTAAAAGTAGGTGATGCTTTGTCTGGAAGTGGAGTGTGGCTTGTCCAGAAGTAGAAGGGGCTTTATATGCATGACTGGTAAATGATGCATATAGTCAGGGCCGTGTTTAGGCATAGGCCACATAGGCAAAGAGCTAGGGTGCCCAGTATTGATATAAGGCGCCTATTCTTCTCACTAGTATCTCCCTGTCAGCTTTTACTTTTAGCTTTAGATCTGCTCTCCTTGTTCTGCTTTAATTTGCAACATTGTAGTGAGTACAGAGCCTTAACGCCACACACTTTTACTTAGCGGGGAGGCCACCTAGGGCTCTAAGATGGTTAAAAACGGACCTGTCCACAGTGACTGATATAAGATGCCCACAGTGATTTTTTAAATCTGCAGGGCTGACATACATTGATTTTGATCAAATAAATTGCCAGTCAGAAGGGAGGGGGAGGAGTCATAGCAGTATTCTTTTGTGTAACTGCTTCCCCTACTATTTAAAGTCCCAGGCACATGATGGCAGAAAAAAAAATTCTGCCCTCAAAACTGCTGTCTCCCTACAGGATGCTGCTCTGTTAAGTGCTTCACCTTGCCTCATCAAATAGAGAGCCTTGCTAGAAACGGCACTGCCCTTTTATGTACAGGATTCCAAAACTGCACCCCATATTCCAAATTAGCCCTAACCAGTAGAGATGGCCGAACTTTCTAAAGTTTAGTTAATAAAGTTCTATAGTTCAAAAATGAACCCATTAAAGTCAAAGGGAGAAAATAGTTTGAAAAGTTCTAGTTAATTACAGTGGTAATAGCAATGGAAACTTACTGTAAATGGCTCTGACACCTGGGAAATGGTCTGGGGAACATGTACATATCACCAAAACCTGTTTAAACAACTAACTTTCCCCACGATCGTGCAATTGACGGGTTTCCGAATCTTTTGCTAATTTTGCCGTGACCGACAGTCCTTCGTCCTGGCCGACTGGTTAGAAATGCTGAACGGTCAGTTTGGATGCAAGATCTGTCCATGTGTACCCAGCTTTAGAGCTGGTACATACCATCAAATGGTTTGTGCTGGCTAACCATTCTCCACTGTCTGTCACAGCAAAAGTAGCAGGGCCCGATAGTTTGCTGCGACCAATCTTGTCTGATTGGCCATTCATTTGATCCAGACGACCGGGTGACAGAACGATACGTGGAAATATCAATTCAACGGTCAGTCTGAAAAATCTGCTTGTGTGTACCCAACCTCAGGATCCATGGATGTATTTCATCAGGTTCATGAGCTTTATTGGTATTAATGTTTTTAATTGATTCTGTCATGGCCTCTACCAGCCAGAGTGAATATTCTTTTTTATACCATTCTTATTACTACCATTCTCCCTGTAGACGATTTGGGTTCTTCTCCATTATGATGTAGGATGTATTGGTTATTGGTATGTGATGTATTGGTTTAAAAATATTTCTAGTGCTGTAGTCGTCTTACGACATATCTACTGAATAAATATATGTCCATGTGTCTATTACATATTGAGACAGTCTCTCAGCTTCTCTGGGAGTCAGAAAGTATGTGTGTGTGCTATGAATTAAAGAACAGACTGATATTTGTGTGCTTGAGATGTTCCTGAAGAGCAGTGGGCTTGATTTCCTTCCAGACCTAACTGAAAATACCAGTGGAAGGGTCTTATGGACAGAAGGTGCTGTCTTGTGTTTGATAGGCATCTGGTGCCCTGTGTAATGAGCTGGGACTCCATATGTCATAGGGACATTCTAGTAGAATGCTGGCTGAAAAGCTATAGGCTAAGGAATCTTGTTATAATTAGGCACAAATCCTGTTATCTAGAAATACAAGCTCTGAACTGTGTAGCTTTTTTATTTTCTCAATTTCAGCTGCAGTTTTTTCCTTTTTGAGCAGTACACAAGATGGAATCATGTACATTGCTGGGGAAATTCCCCCCTCCCCCCTTATTTTTTTTCTTTTAACAGAAATTTATGTCAGGCCATTGGGTAAGTATTTTTTTTTGCTCAAAAATACATGAACTTTTGCACATAAAATTCTGACTTTAGAGAAGATCTTTCATTCAGTTGTTCAGTCATGGATGAAACACTAGCTAGGTTGACAATACCATGGGAATGTATTGATTTTTTTTCTCATAGCATGAAATATTTCTTTAAAAGAGGCTTTAAAGGTTATTATGTGGATGTTCGTCTAAGCACTTGAAGGAAATATACTTTAAAGGGATACTATCGTCTTTTATTACTCTACACTTCAATGCAATTACACTATTTCCTAAAAGTATATGGGGGAGGTGGTGCAGGAAGTTAGGACTGGTACACATGGCCATTATTTCACACAGATCAAACAAAAGGTACAATATTTAGGTTTGTGGGGCTGAAATATTGTCTGAAATTTATTTCAACAGATATTCTTTTCAACTGATTTTTGGGGGAAAACACAGATTGGCTTAATGATCTTTAGTTTGGCACAGGGATGGCTTGAGTGTTTTAAAGGCCCTTAAAATCAATTATTTTTAAATGTACAGGTTAATTTTTTTACTTACTGGGTGGATAGGATCAGTGATATCTGTTTTACCAAAAATAACTATGTACTTCCTGCTAATTGCTAGGGCTATGGGCCCCAATAGCTAAACACATACACATATAGATCACCTAGAAAGTTAGCAACAGAGCAGAATTACCCATTAAGGCAGCCTAGGCATCTTCCCAGGGGCCCTGCATTAGTAATACAGTCATTCAATACAAGAACAAGGGGGCCCTAAATGTCAGCCCTGCTTGGGGTCCAGTTTGATCTTAATCCATCCCTGGTTGGCAAAACAAGTGTATTTTTGTGTTATTTAAAAATATTTCTGAAAAATGTTTTGCAAGGATTTTACATTTTTTATTTTAAACTCATTATAAACATCGTTTTATCTTCACATCATGTAAGTAGACAATGAGCCACAGCAAAAACCCTGGCACATGGTAAAAATGGCCTGTCATGTAACCAACTACGATTTCAGACCTTGAAATGATAAATGTGTTTGGGGAAGTTATACTTATGAATGTCCAGTAAATATGGTAATTGCATTCTGCTTTTCAAGCTATTTGCAGTTATTCCGGTTTTTAAAATATGTGCTTAGTGTATAGACACAGACATCCCACCACCCAGATTCATTTTAGGGAGGAACATCATTGCATCACTGATGACACTAAACTATGCATAACTTTGGAAACTTCAAATGATGTGCAATTGCTGCAAGCTGACCTAGATAGATTATCAAAATGGGAAGCATAATGACAGATGAGATTCAATGTTGATAAATGTAAGATGATGCATTTAGGGTTTAACAATCCTCGTGCCACCTACACCATAATTAACTCTGTGCTAAGTGAATCTCCACTGGAAAAAGATTTAGGGGTTCTGGTAGATAACAGACTAAGCTGTAGCAAGCAATGCCAGGCAGACACAGCTAGAGCTAGCAAGATATTGTCTTGTATAAAGAGGGGAATAGATTCAAGAGAAAGAAATATTATTCTCCCTCTTTACAAGGCACTGGTAAGGCCTCATTTGGAATATGCGGTGCAGTTTTGAAATCCCATATGCAAAAGGGACATCTTGGAAATGGAATCAGTTCAGAGAAGGGCAACTAAAATAATGGAGAGGCTTGACTATGTAGGCAGATTAGACAAGTTAGGGCTGTTTACATTAGAGAAGCGACGTTTGGGGATATGATCACTTTATACAAATATATTAATGGGCCATACAATAAACTCTCTGGTGCATTGTTTACTAATCGGTCATATTAGAGGACACGTGAAGAACAGTCCTCATCTTCAGGTTAGGAAAGGTTTCTTTACAGTATGAACGGAGAAACTGTCTTCCAGCAGATGTCATTGAATAGCTTTAAAAAAGGGCTAGAAAAGTTTCTAAAACTAAAAAATATTTAGAATCACTGATATTAATTCATATACTGCAGTTCTAGTTGATCCAGGGATACTTTCCGATTGCCATTTGGAGTCAGGAAGGAATTTTTAGCTGTGTTTCTTTGCCTTCTTCTGGATCAACTATTAGGTAGGGTTAAAAAGGAGGGTGAAAAGTTTGGATTTGATGGACGCATGTCTTTATTCAACCTCAATTACTATGTTACTATGTATAAGAAATAAAGTCGCATATATAAGAACATCATTTCTGATACATCTGCGGGAGTGGAGATGTTTATTTCTGGAGAAGGAGAGTGGCAGACTCCCATAATCATTATGTGAGTGTTTTCGTCACTCACTCTCCTCCAAGAAGTGCTGGAATTGTTGGACTCTCCTCATTTACTTTAATTTACACAGGTACGAGGAATACTAACATCTCACCAACAAGAAATATACTTATTTCCCCCTGTGGACGGACCAACACTCTTCACCCAGCACCACATTGTGTTATCCCGTCGGAACCAGCTACAATGAACTCCGAATAAGTCCGGCCTCCAGTAACAGTTACACCATAGGCGCGTCTCTCTCCTCCCTCCGGGTACATAACCGGCACGTGTTTCGCAAAGGCTAAACTTCCGCCATAGCTTCCTCAGGGTCACGGGGTTGCTGATAGGGCGGGTCCCTATAACCAGCATCCAACTCACTCCCCCTTTTTACTCTTAAAGGGAAAGATGCCATACATGGTAGGCAGGGTATGCAATAATATTACAGGGTATAATAACCATTTCACATCATATAATATGTCACGGCATATAATTGCCCTACTTTCAGCATCATGACTTACAGTTAATTTTTAACAGTTAGAAAACAACAGTATTACCTGTCAATTCACTACTGATCCAAAAAACAGGAAAACTGGAGATCATAGTTAAGTCCAAATGGGGAATAAGTTTTCAACCTATATATCCAATTAAGCTCCTTCTGCAAGATCCCCCAGGGTAAATCCCCCCCCCCCAATTCCAATCTTGACCGTTTCCAAGCAAAAGCAATGCCACGGGGGAATCTGTCCCCCATGTTTTTCCATTATATGCTTGGCCAGTGCCGAACTTTCAACCTGTTTCTTTGCTACTGCTCTCCTATGTTCATTTATTCGAGCACTTAGGGCGATATTTATAAAACCTCGCTATCGTTATCGCAAAAATAACGATCGTTATCGGTAAATACCGATCGTTATCATAAAATACTGATCGTTATCGGTAAATACCGAGCGTTATCGGAAAATGACGATTGTTATTTTACGATAACGATCGATATTTACCGATAACGATCGTTATTTTTGCAATAACGATAGCGATTTTAGCGGTTTTATAAATATCGCCCTTAACGTAGCGCATTCCACAACTACATTCCAACATATACACCACTGCTTTCGTATAACAGGATATAAATTGATTGACCATATGCGTCTGACCTTGTATCCCTACAAATTTATTGATTTCCAACTTATATTGGCACATCACATACTTTCCACTTTTTTATATGGTTGTGCAGCACCAACTACTTGTCAGGAACTTACCTGCTGCTCCGGTCCCACGCCACTTTGCGCTTCCGGGTGCATAGCGTTGGAGACTTCATGACGTCACAACGCCGGCGCAGTGCGAGGGTTCAAATGCCGGCGTCCTCCTGGACCCAGCGCCCAATCGTAACATTTGCTACCCCAGGCTCCTTTGGAACTTACCTCTCCTAGTTCCAGCGACCTCCTTACCAGTTCCAGAGGAATACTTACCTTGCCAGTTCCAGAGGAATACTTACCTTGCCAGTTCCAGAGGAATACTTACCAGTTTTAGAGACAATACTTACCTTGCCTGTTCCTGAGTCTATAATTACCTCTCCAGCTCCAGAGGCTACATACCTGTTTCTGCATCCCAGCTCCCAGCAGCACCTTCTTCTTGGTATTCAATTTCCGGTGGTGTTTCAGTATCCTACATACAATTCCCACCTGCCTCCTCTGCTCCAGTATCCTAACCTACAGACGCGGGTCTCCTCTTGAAAGCGTAGTACCCTGGCTGTCTGGCAGTATTTATTACAGTACGATCGGGCCATGGAAATGCCTGAGGAGGCCATTGCAGATTTAGGCAAGACACTCCAGGCATTGTCTAACACATGGATGTATCTGAACATCATCAAGGGCAGTTGGCCCAATATATGGATTCTCTTGCTGCCCGACTTCCCCCGGCTCTGGCTTCCGCTCCTACGCCAGCTCCAGTGCCGTCTGGTCCTGCCAACCCTGCGCATCATAGAGAACCCTGTATACCTTCACCTTCCCATTTTGGCAGTAATGCCCAAGCCTGCTGAGGATTCTTAAACCAGTGCCGGATTCAATTCGAACTTCAGCCATCTCGTTTTGTTTCTGACCAGGCCACGGTTGGCTATATCATCGCCTTGCTTGAAGGTAACACCTTGGCTTGGGCCTCCCCCTTATGGGAGAAAGATGATCCCATAGTCAATAATATTACAGCCTTCTTGGACACGTTCCGCAAAGTTTTTGAAGCTCCAGGAAGATCTTTAGCTGCTTCATCCCGCTTGATGCAACTCCTTCAAGGCTCTCGCTCTGTGGAACAGTATGCAGGGACTTTCAGACTGCCTTAAGGATGACTTTGTTTCTAGAGAATTGCCTGTCCTTTTGGAAGAGCTGATCACCCTCTGTATCCAGAAAGATACCCGTTTCCGGCAGCGACAGGCAGAGAGATCTATGGCTCGCTGCAACTTGCCTAAAACCCTCTCTCATCCTGTCCGATCCTATCCACCCTTAGTCCCTTCTGCAGGTGAGCCTATGCAGGTTGGTGGCACCTATCTTTCCTCCAAAGAAAAACTTTGTAGATGTACTAATTGACTTGCCTTTATTGTTCCAGACATGGGCACTTTGTCAAAAGTTGTCCCTTGAAGTCGGGAAACACCAGGACCTAGAAGCTAAGGAGGAGCTCCTTCTAGGTAAACTCAAGTCTCCTACGAGATGTGAACCACTCAAACTCTTCCTGCCAGTCACTATATGCTTTAATTCTCAATTATTTTCTATTCAGGCCTTTTTTCATTCCGGGGGCAGCAGGGAATTTCTTTGACTCTACCTTTGCATCCCAATTTGGCTTTCCCCTTTATCATCTGCAGCAACCTCTAAGGGTCCTGGCTATAGATAATAAACCTTTGGCCTCAGAATTCATCTCCCAGCATAGCTCCCAGCATAAGATTGGAGTAAGGGAACTGCCAGCACCTCAAAAGGTATAAAGTTCTTAAATTTCCTATATGTGAGCATTTCTTTCACAGATAGTAGAAGTTCCTACTAGACAGAATGCGTTGTTGGATCTGGTGATATCTAATAACCCTGAGCTCATTTTGGAGATGAAGGTAATGGGAAGCTTAGGGAATAGTGACCATGATATAGTGTCATTTAATATAGGGAATAGTGATCATGATATAGTGTCATTTAATATAGGTTGCAAAAAACTAAAGTGCACTGGGTTAACAAAAACTTTTAACTTTAGGAAAGCTAATTTTATGCTGTTAAAGGAATCGCTCCTGCTCATAGACTGGGGGGAACTGTTTCTAGGTAAAGATACTGAGCAGATGTGGACCACTTTTAAAGGGATATTAAACTATTATATTTCTAAATCTGTACCTTTAGGTAACAAGTGTAAAAAAATTAGGTCTACTCCTGCATGGCTTAATGCTCAGGTAAAAAGGGAAATGGAAAAAAAGAAAAAGGCTTTTAAAATTTTGAAAACAGAGGGCACAGAGCAGGCTTACAGGGAGTACAAAAGCTGTAATAAAGAGTGCAAGAAAGCAATTAAACTAGCTAAAATAGAAAATGAAATACGGATTGCCGAACAAAGCAAGTCCAACCCCAAAATGTTTTTTAAGTATATAAATGGTAAAAAGATGAGGACTGAGAATGTGGGACCATTAAATAATGGAGCTGAGGTGGTTGTAGAGGATGCCGAAAAGGCCAATCTGCTAAACCGTTTTTTTACATCCGTTTTTACTGTTGAGAATCCTTGTCCTTACACTACAGCCTTAAACTACAGCCTTGTGCTTACTTTTCAAAAAAGTAAAAAAAAGTAATCGGGGACTTCTTGCCATCAAAATGGCCCTCGAGGAGTGGCATCATTTGTTAGAAGGCACCTCTTTACCTGTTAACATCCTTACCGATCATAAGAACCTCTAAAACATTCAGAATCTTAAAAAGTTAAATCCCCGCCAAGCACGATGGTCCTTATTCTTTTCCCGGTTTAACTTTATCATCACTTACCAACCTGGCTCTAAAAACAAGAAAGCAGATGACCTCTCCAGATCATCTGTTGCTTCAGACTCTTCTAACCGAGATAAGGACCCCATTTTCCCGACTACTAAAATCTTAGCCTCTATTACACCTCAGCTCTGTTCCCGAATTCAAGCTGTCCAAAACTCTGCTCCTCCTGACACACCTTCAGGTAAAATCTTCATTCCTGTTCCACTTCAGAAAACCGCCCTTCAACATATTCATTGTTTTAAGCAAGCTGGACATCCTGGTTTTAATAAAACATTTAACCTTCTTGCCCGTTCCCTATGGTGGCCTACGATCCAAGCCTGTACCAGCTTTGCTCAGTCTAAGTCTTCTAGAACTCTACCTTGTGGTCTTCTGCAACCCCTAACCATTCTGTCCGAACTTCTATGGACTTTATTGTTGAAATTCCTCCTTCCAAGAAGAATACTGTTATTTGCATCACGGTAGAATGCTTCAGCAAAATGGCCCATTTCGTTCCACTTCCCAAGCTACCATCTTCAGTGGAGTTAGCACAGCTATTTATTTCACAAATTTTCCGCCTTCATGGACTTCCTTCTGAAATAGTGTCTAACGGAGGTCAATTTGTTTCTAAATTTTGGAGAGCTCTATGTAAATCCATGGGCATTAAGTTACAATTTTCTTCAGATTACCACCCGCAGTCCAATGGGGCTACTGAACGCACTAATCAGTCTCTTGAACAATACCTTTGCTGTTACATTTCCTATACTGAGGATGATTGGACAGATCTTCTGCCTTGGGCCGAGTTTTCCCATAACAATGCACCTCATGCCTCTTCTGGAAAGTCCCCCTTTTTATGTGTCTTTTGAACTAATCCAAAATGTTTTCCCCAAGATTTTCTTTTCACACAAGTACCCACTGCCAATGACTCTGCTGCCCAGATGTCAGCAATCTGGCAGTCTACGGAAGTTTGCCTTCGGAAATCTGCTCTTGTTCAAAAACTGCAGCTGATAGGAGAAGTACGAAACCTCTATCTTACTCTGTGGGAGATAAAGTATGGCTCTCCTCTGCTCATATTAATCCAAGTGTTCCCTCCTCCAAATTAGGACCCAAATTCATTGGACCCTTCCCTATTCTGGAATTGGTGGGTCCAGTGGCTGTTTGTCTCCAGCTTCCTTCCAACATGCGGATTCCTAGTGTGTTTCATATTTCTCTCATCAAACCAGTATGCACTAACCAATATTCCAAGCCTCATCTGTCTCCTGCCCCAATTTCCGTTGATGGTCAACAAGAATTTAAGATCGAGAAGGTATCTGACTCTAGATTCTTTAGAAGATCTCTTCAGTATCTGGTCTACTGGAAAGGTTTTAGCCTGGATTAAATACTTGGACCTGCATGCTCCTCGTCTGGTCAAGGCTTTTCACAAGAGTTTTCTTGACAAACCTGGTCCGTTGGGTTCGGTGTCCGCCTGGACCCAGCGCCCGATCATAGCGTTTACTACCCCAGGCTCCTTTGGAACTTCACAAGTAACAAATAATAGGGATGAGTCTTCAACCTTGTGCAAGGTAATGCTTTATTGTATCATGTGGCCACCAACATGAGGAAAACACACTCCAGAAACCTCTCCCTGACGCGTTTCGTGACAATGGTCACTTCATCAGAGGGATAAAAAGATCCCACAACTCCCTTTTAAACCATCAAATTAAGGGTGATGTCTCTAATTAAAGGTAACATATAACAACACATAACAATCTGCAAAATACACAAGTATATGTGAAATTTGATGTGCAACAGTGACTCATTTATGGTTACATACACTTATATAAAAAAAATATATATTGCATATAGCACATAGTGAATATTAAATAATCTAAGAACAATGTAATATTTTTACATATATTATTTATATTATATTTACATTGTTCTTAGATTATTTAATATTCACTATGTGCTATATGCAATATATATATATTTTTATATAAGTGTATGTAACCATATATGAGTCACTGTTGCACATAGAATCAAATTTCACATATACTTATGTATTTTGCAGATTGTTGTGTTGTTATACATTACCTTTAATTAGAGACATCACCTTTAATTTGTTGGTTTAAAAGGGAGTTGTTGGGATCTTGTTATCCCTCTGATGAAGTGACCATTGTCACGAAACGCATCAGGGAGAGGTTTCTGGAGTGTGTTTTCCTCACGTTGGTGGCCACATGATACAATAAAGGATTGCCTTGCACTAGGTTGAAGACGCGTCCCTATTATTTGTTACTTGTGTCGTTCAGGATTCTTTCCGTTGGAGGTGCTGGTCCTCCTGGGACTGGGAGTCTCCCTGCAGTGCTGGGTCCGGTGGTAGACCAGAGTAGGTAAGACACCTGACTGTGTTTAATGTACTGTTGGTTCCTTTGGAACTTACCTCTCCTGGTTCCAGCGACCTCCTAGCCGGTTCCAGAGGAAAACTTACCTTGCCAGTTCCAGAGGAATACTTACCTTGCCAGTTTCAGGGGAATACTTACCTTGCCAGTTCCAGAGGAATACTTACCTTACCAGTTTCAAAGACAATACTTACCTTGCCTGTTCCTGAGTCTATACTTACCTCGCCAGCTCCAGAGACTACATACCTGTTTCTGCATCCCAGCTCCCAGCAGCACCTTCGCCTTGGTATCCAGTTTCCGGGGGTGTCTCAGTATCCTGCATACAATACCCATAAGCCTGATCTGCTCCAGTATCCTAACCTACAGACATGGGTCTCCTCCTGTAAGCGTACTTGTGATTACCCCGGCCGCCCGGCCGTATTTATTACACTACTAGTTTGATGAATAGACTAAAGCTCACCTTTGCTGTACTGCGGCAGAATCACTATTGGAAGACAGACACCGGATTTCATGTTTGGGAACGAGAGGCTAATTCCCTGTACATGGGAAGTACATAACAAACAGGTTTCATTGTGACAATTTACTTCTGTCATGGCTGATACTGGACCTTTTATGTCTCCCAGAAACTAGCAAGTGTCAAGATGTCAAATAAAGGACAATCAAGGTAGTGTCTTTCTCTGTCAGCCATTTGCAGTCCAGACAATAAAATAAAACAATGATACAAACAAATTTCACAGTATTTAGAACATACATGTTCAGATATATAGAGAAGAATGTACTGTACATCACATTACATCAGGGCTGGCCTTTGATATGGGCATTACCAGGGGGGCGTTAACTGTCATGTTACATATATTTTCCAAACATACAATATTATTCACCAAGAGCCACTAACTAATTTCCTGTCTTAAAGTGACACTTTTCCATTTACAAAAGGTTAGTATCAATTTTAAGGAAAACTATAGGGGGCAGGAACTCCCCAAACCATTTTACCTCCCTTAACAGTACCCATGGTTAGGGCCCAAACTGCTAGTTCTTTACCCCTGTGTTTCATCTAGTGTTTTGATCTAGTCCCCATATAACTGTGGACTCTACTTTAGGCTGCCACAGTTGGTTTGCATTCACATTAACTTGTTGTATTATCAATATGGAGATTCAGATTTCGGCATATAACATCACTTGCGGCGGCTGCGCTGTTAACTTTCGCGTTAGCCACGCAGCTGCCGCAAGGAAGGAGTTAAAGTCACGCTAACCAATATAACATCGGTTAGCGCAACTTTAACGCATCGCCCTGAGTATCTCTAAGGACAGGTGGATACGTTTCCCTGAAACGATGGATTGCTTTATGTCTGAATAAACTATAGGGGTTTGTCCCCTTATAACACTTGTTCATCTGAGTAGTGTTCTGGTTGCTCTTTTGTTCTGCAAACAGCATGTCTTCTCATTGTACAGATGGAATTTACATTTAACAAACAATGCTACCTCGCTGGTTCTGGTCTGTGCTCGATTGTCGTATTACCTTGCTTAGTCCTGCTTTCTGAGTGTGATAATTCTTCTTGTTTTTAGATTTTTGGCTCTTGACAATTGGCTTTGATTACTGTACTACCTTGGCTCAAAGCTTTTAATACATGCTGCAAACCATGAACCACTGATCAGCCGATAACATGGCTACATGTGTGTGCATCGTAAGCTTTGTGCATCTTATACATTACATTTTATTTCAGGAAATATCAATAAATAACCACTTTTTTTTCATATTTTGTCATTTAAGATGAGGTGGACAAAACCATACTTAGGGATATTTAATGATCATGATTATAATAGAGCAATCAATACTGTATATGCAGGCTTTCCAAGCAGTTATTAATGTCTTCACCTACACTCAGCAGTCCTCCAGGACAGGTCACTAGTAAGGTGTTATGTCAGTAGCCATCCTGCCAGCAGACCCCTTTAGCAAGTGATAAAATTTCTCTCCTGAAATGGAGAATATCACATTCTGACACATGTAGCAGTGTAATTTAGATCTCTCTACTGATTTTCCATTTCAAGTTATTATAAAGTTACTTAGTTATAAATTCTATTTTTTGTGACCATTCAAATGAATTATGGGTATTTTAATGGTCAATTTAGCTTAAGCCACATATATGCTGAGCTAAATGTGGCTTCTGCTCTAAAACTTCCATAAGTACATGTTCATTAACCTGGTGCATTTCCTTTCATAGTGTTCATTTAAATCTGGTAATTTGCTTGCCATTGATTAATTTGCATGGCAGTGATCTGGGTTATCATACCAAACTTTTATCCAAACCCTAATCTTTCTTTAAAAGGAAACTTTAGCCCAAAAGTGTAATTAAATCTGCATGAGAAGTATAAGAAATCCTGAAATTTAAATTTCCATCACAAAATATCATACATGTTTATGCACTTCTTAAAATATATTAGACTGTCATAGGATAATCTAAAGATGTGCATCCTACCAGAGGAGCAGGGGAAGCAACCGCAGGGGGCCCCAGGAGCCAAGGGGCCCCATCTTTATATTTTTTTTCTATGATAGATATAACCTCCTCCCAGAAAACCACAGTGTATGAAGCATGGATAGTGGCCCCATCATAGTTTTGCAGGGGGGCCCAGTGATTCCTAGTTACACCACCGCAAAGAACGTTCTGTTGATATTAAATAAAAGCAGCAAGTGAAGGAATTTCAGTTAAGGTTGTTAAAGGACAACTCCACTCTCATAAGAACATCTTTTAGAAAGAATGGCCTCTTTAAATATGTTGATATATCATAGTTTGTCCTATGAATTCATTACTGTATGCCTGCTATGCTTCTGGATGCCTCGTGGAAACTGAGCAATTCAGAAACCCGTACTGAGCCTGTACTGAGCCTGGGCATGCTCAGAAGAGGCAAACAGGGGATTAACAATCAGTCATTGGCTGTGATGTCAACTGTCAAATCCATAACTGACAGTTGCTAATTGGAAGAACCAGGAAGCAGAAACAGGGGATTTCAGGTTAGACTTAAATATTTCAGATTTCAAACTATTACCATTTAGGGTTTTGGGGGGTGATTTACCTGTATGTAAGTTTTCATTTTGGGGCTGGACATACCCTTTAACTCTTTGCTAAAACAAAACACAGATGTAACAGTATAAGTGCCAGTTTATTAAAGGGCAAGTCCAGCCCCAAAATAAAAACATACATACAGGTAAATTACCCCCCAAAACCCTAAACGGTAATAGTTTGAAATCTAAAATATATAAGTCTAACCTGAAATCCTGCACAATGTCCTGTTTCCCCTGTTTCTGCTTCCTGGTTCTTCCAGTTATCAGCTGTCAGTTGTGTATTTGACAGTTGACATCGCAGCCAATGACTGAATGTTAATTCCCTGTCTGCCTCTTCTGAGCATGCCCAGGCTCAGTACAGGCTCAGTACAGGTTTCTAAATTGTTCAGTTTCCATTAGGCATCCAGAAGCATAGCAGGCATAGAGTAATGAATTCATAGGACAAAGTATGATAAATCAACATACTTTAAAGAGGCCATTCTTTCTAAAAGACGTTCTTATGAGGGTGGAGTTGTCCTTTAAATACATTCTGTATGGCGTTACTGAGATTAATGCAGTCTACATCATGTTTGCATTGGAAATGTTTATCAGTAGAGATGAACAAAACTGTTGATTTTCACCTTTTCTAGATTTGAGTTTTAAAATTTTCTGACACAGATCCATGGATTTTCGAAAAACGACGGTTCATTCTGAAACAAGGGCTCTTCTCTAATACCAGTCTTTCACAGACTATTCCCATAATGTGCTAGTATACCTCCATTTATTTAGTTCTAATATCTATTGTATTACTTTGTATAGACTCTGGAGAAACAACCATTCATAGACATAATACAAACAGACCGTAAAATGGTTAGCGTGACTTTAACCCCTTACGAGAGCGTTTTGGCTCCAAGGCCTGTAAATATTTTACTAGTATCATGTAGTTCCTGGTACATATCTGTGTTTGGCCTTCACAAATTTAATTGCACGGCACTATGATATATTGACATATATAGACAAAAGAAAATTCCCTTACACCACAGGTGTAGCTTAGTGTTATAGCTGTGCAGCAAGGCCTGGATTCACTGTAGTTTTGGTACAAATGTTAAACATTGGTAAGGACTGTGCTTATTCCTTCCACCCAGAGAAGAGAGATCAAATAAAATATCAGTATTCAAATCAATTCAAGTCACTGATACATCATACCATAAATATAAATGCATATAAATGGATATCATGAAACAACACAGTCTTCAATCCAACATGGGATACTTTATTTAGTGCAAAAAGAGCAAAAAGTGCAAAAAACAAGTGCATAAAATCAATTTCTCATCACATCAATTTAAAGATGCCCACATTCAAAAACATGTGTATAGCTTTAAAAGTCCGCTTTTAAAATAGTTTTTAAAAACAATTATAATCAATTTTCCAACGATTGTTTTAAAAAGGTTTTTTAAAAACAGACTTTTAAAGCTTTACATGTTTTTGAATGTGGGCATATATTAAATAGATCATATACTGATTTTATGCACTTGTTTTTTGCACTTTGCACTGAATAAAGTATCCCGTGTTGGATTACACAAACTGTTGTTTTATGAAAGTGCATATCCATTTATATCCATTTATATTTATGGTATGATGTATCAGTGACTTGAATTGAATTGAATACTGATATTTTATTTGATCTCTCTTCTCCGGGTATATGTTCACAACAGAATAATATGACAGGTAAGTGGATATAGCCTGTAATATAGGGCGATATTTATATTGCTACTAGCAGTTGTACCCGGCGTTGCCCGTGCACACTTGTGTGTAAAGAATTTTTTATGTGCAGGTGTGTGTTTGGCTTAGATGGGAGAGACAAGCGGAGAAAGAAGTGCACAGTTGGTAATGTACGTCATGTATTTTATAGTTATGAGTTGAGGAGGTGACATTGTTATAGGGACGTATAGCACATATGTTTATTGCAAGACCGTATATACAACGTTATCAGTTTTTTCACTTGGAGCCTAAATATACAAATGTTGTGGTGAACCTGCTTGTGAACATGCTACATGGAATTTGCCATTGGGAAAACGTGTTGATTGCAACTGAATATCGCAGCAGTTGAGTGACTGATGGTCGTCAGGTCTCTGATCATGTGACATGCAGCTCTTTGTCTGTGTTGTTAAAGCCGGGCTTCATTTTGTTGCGCTGTCTGAGCTTGGGTGTTTTTATTAAGCATGCTCAATTTTTTGCACATTAGTGAGCAGTATGTCACCTTGTTTGCACTTTAACCACTTTATATTGACTATTAGATCCTAATCAATAAAGTTACTTTCTGGTCCGAATTGAAAATGCCATGATGTGTTCGTTCTTTTAGTTGTAACTTTAGTTGTAACTTTGAAGTGTGTTACATGCGGGGCAGTGTGTGTCTGGTCCAGGTAATGCGGTAACTCCTGTGTAGTCCATACCCCCCAACCGTCCCGGTTGGAATAGGTGGATGGGGCACGTCTGTGATGTTGTGGTGGTTGGGGGCATGGCATTCTAGGGTGTGGACAGTCTGGGTCATGTCTGTGATATTGTGGTGTCCAGGAGGCTTGGACGTGACATTTGGTGGTCACGATATTTGGAGGCATGGCCACGCTGTTTCAAAGCGTGGGCATGCCATTTAGGGGCGTGGTGTTTGGGGGTGTGCCTGTGATGTTTGGGGGCATAGAAGTTTATTTGGAAGATTATAAGGGAATTGGTGAACCCTTCACACAATCTGAGCCTGCTGAAAAGACATAAGGACCTGCTGCCTGGGTACATTTGTTTGTTTGCTATACTTTATATTATACATACATAGTTAGACTACATATTCTCATCCATTTTGAAAAATCAGTTGATTTCATCCCCTTTGCTGTTCCCTGCTGTTGACATTAGTGAGCTGACATTTCAGGTTCTAACGGTCCTTCTTCTTCCCAGGATGCACCACATCCTTGGAATGTTCCTAACAGTAATATCTACTGATTGGCTGTTGGATGGGTCAAACATGCTCAGATCTCTACTCAGCAACTGAATCAACCCAGTCGCTGGGTCAAGGGCAAAACCAAAACGGTCTCTACTAGGGGTCCTACAAACAGGAAGTCAGTATTTCGGTTGCATTTATTTATAAACAGACAAAATGCTGAATTCGCAGGTTAAGGTCATTGGGATGAAAATATACTGCTCTTTTTTCTTAAAAGCATATGTATTTCCACTGAACTTCCCCTTTAAGGGCACGGCCACACTGCGCCGCACACGCAATCACACACAATTGCGAGTGGGTTTCCTGTGCATTTGCGCATTTCTCCTTTTGATACGAAATCGCATGCAATTGCGTATCGCAAATAGAAACGCAATCGCATGCGTTGCCGCGATTGCAAAAATCGCATGCACGAGCGCAGACACAAAGAAGTTGTGATAGTGTGGCCTAGCCCTAAGGGATGTCTTGATCAAATGTCTTGATCCATGTTATAGAAGATTTTGTTCTGTGTGTGCAGCTCTCTGAGTTGTGTAGCCGTACATTATGCTGTTGTTGTGTCACTGAAGTGGACTCTGTGTCTGTGTTGATGAAGCCGGGCAGCACACAGAGCCCAGGCCCTTCATCTGAGTTACTGAATTGGGGAATCATACTCTGCAAGTGACGTGCAGGCTTTTTATTGGTCAAACTGGACTTCATGGGCGTTGGCCCTTTTAGAGGGCGTAGCCATTATGTTGAGTCATTCAAGGGTGTGGCTGTGAGGTGAGAACATACATACATACATATATACATACATAAATACAAGATTTCTGCTTTATATAGTAGTTTTTGCAACACCACACCTTTAACGATCCTTTGTACTACAACGATAACACACGGTAATACATATGGCACATACTGTAAGAATAGAGCTAATAAAGCTATAGCTGTAAATTAGACTACCCGGTATGTAAACAGATAGACTGAACTCACTGCATCTACCGGTACCATCACTTACCACGGCTACAGTAGACTCTACAATTTTTACTAGGGGTTCAGTTGCATGTTGGTTTGGGATTCACAGTCTCACACGCTTTATGAGAAGACATACATTTTTAATTTAATTAGAGGGGCAAACATTTGTCTGAGCTGCTTATTCGCATCAACCAATCAGATGCTACATTTTTGCTGGTTAACTACAGTTAGAAAATGTTCAATTATATCTTATTGATTATTGCAGATTAAAAACTTTTTTCACCTCATACTCAATATGCCCTCATTATTATGTCCAGTTTAGGTTTTCATCATAATCCTTTCTAAGAAAGTAAAGTTGGCAACAGCTCCCCATTATTAGAATTACAATGCAGGGTGGTTTTCTGCTTTTAATGCAGGCACAAAATCCTGTAAACAAAACCTTAAAAATGCAATAGACACAATCACACAAATATACCAGAAGTCATGTAAAAAAATAAATAGAAAAAAAAGAAATATACTTGACATTTGGGGTTTACTAAATCTGGACCAATGGTAATAAAACATTTTCAGACCTTGGCACACATGGCAATTGAAAATGTTCTAGAGGCACACCTGTGTTCTTAAATTTTTACGTAAAGTTGTAATTACCCATATTTTATTAAATTTACAGTGTAACTTGTATACATATAGATGTGTTACACTACACTGGCTGTAATTTTACCTCAATATATATTTTTAGCAGAAAAGGAAGTTATATAGGAAAAAATATTTCCACAACCAAAATTTTGAAGCACACCTCTGGCTCTCTGACTCTTTAAAGTCACATCATTGTGCCCCGGCACACCCTTGGAGAAACCCTGTTTTAGACAATAGGTGCGTACAGATGTGCGATTGCATCTGTGACCCCAGCCACGCCTGACCCGGGCAGTTGTTCAATACTGGTCGCACCACGATAGCACGTCTGTACCTAGCATTACTGTGCTTTAGGTCTGTATGGGCTCTTCATGGGAGAGATGGCATCACACTGACATGCCCAGTTATTGACCAATCACAATAATTTTAGATTTTCTAAAGAAGTTTATATTATGTTGTGTTTTCCCATTAAAGAATGGTGTCCAGTTTTTATATGTTACAAGTATATACAGGATACTGACTGAATACCTCAGATAAATATCTGTTTATTATAGGGGCCATGAACAAAGGCATTAATTAATTCAGGTGGAACTGAAACATAAACAAATACGCTCTGTGCCCTGCCTTTGACTTCACATTCATAAATATATTTTCCTTCAGAAAGATAAAATTTTAGAGATAAAGATCTGATAATAAAGTTCATAGAACGTTGAATAAAGTACACATTACTAATGGAACGCTCCCACCATTTAGCATTAAACATTATGTACACATACCACAAATCAGACATTTTATTGGTGTTTGCTTAGAAAGAGACAGAGAGAGATACCATTTCTCTGTTTAAATTCTGTGTACAATAAAGAGACTTAGAACCTATGACATGTCAGAACAGTGTTTTCCCATCACATGTAACACCGTGTGCAGTGAGGAATACGCCATTTGAAAAATCAGCAATGCTGACATGTTTACACAAGTTTCTTTGATGGGGTAAAAAGAGGAAGTTTAGAAAAAGATAAGTTTTGTTTGCAATTTCTTTCTAATAGATGCCAATAGGGCATTTAACAAGGCCCCAGTTAATGGACATTTTATTGTTTCCCATTCCATTCCCTTTCTCTGCAGAGCATATAATGTTCTCTTGCAAAGCATTCGAGGTGGTGATGGCTGAGATCTGGGGCCTTGGGGGGGATTCACAGCAGGATTTTAACGTCTGCCATGTTCAGTTTCATGGTCCTTCACTTCAGACCAGGCCAAATGTCTTTGATCATCCTGACAATGGCAAATTTACAGCAGCATAGTGAATTTCATTCCCTGTGTATTTTTTTTGAAAATATTATATCTTCTACAAGAAATCAATGATAAGCTGTTAAGTTAAAGAGCATGGTAACATCTACGGCCCAGTAAATGAATGCTCTTTATTAGATAGATGGTTACAGATTTGATCATAAAAACCAGATAAAGGATTACATATCACGTAGAGCGAAACTTTTAATAACTCAACATGACTTTTCTTAATGGGTTTTATTCATTTTAATCATTATAGTGTCAATGATGATTATGGCCTTATTAGATTCCTGTGATTGAAAGCTCTATTTTCAATCTCTGGTCTTTACAGCCTTTATACAAGTGAAATGTAGCTCCTATTCACATGGGGGACCTTGTCCTAATCATTTTACTGTACATTTTGTTGTGCTGTGTCCTAGGTGAATGCAAATAGCTGAAATACAGTATTTTATAGCTCTAGGCGTTTATTGTAAGAAACATATTAACCATTAAATATGTTCATTGGAATCATTTTAAGGAACTATATAGAGTTTAATACCAGATGTATCAGCATTGGAAAGAAGAGGAACATGAGAAAGAAATGACAGAGAACAAATGTGAAGGGAGAAGATGGAGCAGGTCATGTGAATGCAGTGGGTTTGGTGATTACTTTGCTTACACCTATAAATGAATGTACCCCTTGTAAAAGGGGGAGTGTGTACACTTCTACACTTTTATAATAACTTTATATATGTAAAAGCTGTTACAATAGCAATGGACATGTAGGTTTGATGTCAAACACACATTAATGTCCAACACTCCAGACTATTACTACTATATTAGTTATTACTACTTTATTTGATGATCCAGACTTGAGGTGGCCATACACTACAAACTGCTGACCATATACTGCAAACGTATCTCCCAATGTTACTACAATGTTACAATAACCGCCCAGCATGATCATTAACCGATTTTTATTATAATTAGAAAAACTACCAGATTTACGGTTGCAAACATAATCTGGCTGAGAAATGTCAAGGGAAATTTGGCAAGTAAAACTGCTCCACTGGACATTACAATCTGAGATGTGAACATAGTGTATTGCCAGTTTATGGAAAAATAATATAATCTCAAGCTTCTCACTTACCACTCTACTCTTTCAACCAAACCTGACTTTCTCATTACTGTGGGTATGGTGCAAATGCATCATAGGAGGATAGCAAGGAGTAGACACCCAAAGGGTATGGGCACTGGCACTCCCTGACATTTTTTTGATAAAAATTTCCCTTAAGGATAGGCTAGATGGAAATTTTTCCATCTGACCCAATTTTACGTTTTCCAATCCACCACTCAAAATCTTCAAGTAGCTGATTGAAAATGAATCAGAAACCCACCTGACGATTTGATCAAATATGCCAAATCAGTTGAAATATTGTGAATACCACTCCAAGGGAAAGTTAAAATTAGTTCTCCTTTAACATACACACCACTATGCATGCTGGTTAAAAAAAATGCTTAGTGTTCACATTTCTCCTTTCTTTTCAATGAATTAAGAATAAATTTATTATAACTGTCGTCTTTTTGGTATAAAGAAAACAAGGTAATAACTGACTTGCTTTTAAATGAATTCAAAACCTGAGACTAAAAGGATGATCAAACCTTTCTGTTGCTGACAACTGTTCACTCCTTTCTGTTTTTCTATATTTAAATCATGATTGGTTCTGTAAAAAAGAAGGATTTATAGGTCATTACAAATCAATGCAATTTCCTGTTGCAATATTTTCAGGTAATTTGCCATGGATTCCTTCAAGGATATCCTTCATAAAAGTTCTTTCTCTACGTACAAAGCCACCAGTCCCATCAGGATGAATTCACACAGGCCTGTGAGGTAGGAAGCAGTTACAAGCATTCCTTTCCTGAAACATTGTTTTTTCTCTGCAGTCAAGTGATAAAATCCAGGTAGCTCCCCTTCATTTAAATACAGAACAATCAGGTTTAAATCTGCATCTTCTACCTCAAAAACCTGAGCATGTGGACAGTCTGACACTTTAAATATATTAAATTATTTACAGATTCTCACATGTACATTTATGTGTACACTGACTGGCTTCCCATCAACTATATCTCAGCAATGGTGAAAAATAAGTTATCCTGAACATAGCAAGTGGAAGAAAAATGATGTCAGATTGTAAGTCCTATGAAGCAATTTAATCTAAAGCTATAATGTCAGCTTTGTAGGAATCAAGGGCCCTATTTAAAAACCCATGGTATTCTGTACTGCGGGTTATCGTAGAAGTAAGGCCACAGCCTTACAATACAAAAAAAAGTACCAAACTACCGCTATGGTATGGTATGGTCATAATTGTACGATCGGAATTGTAATATCACAATCATAATTTTATAACCATGATCACAATCGTAAAACTGCTGATCGTTAAAGTTGTAGTATCGCTTTATAAATAGGGCCCAATGTGCAGAAAAGTCTGTAAGCTACATAAAATTCTGTTTTCATAATTATTAAAATAGAAGTTGTATTCTAGAAAGATTTCTATATGCTACATAAGAGTTAAAGTTTTAGATTATACAGAAAATTTTGTTGTTTTGTATATAAATATCCATATGTATGTATGTAAATAGCAAGGTGTGGGGGGGCATATTTATAAAGGATGGTTATGGAATTTACTGTTTACAATCCTTTTACTACCACTATTGTCACCATTAAAATATGTCATGGTTGTAAAATACCGACTATGATCTGCAGGGCTATTTCTAGCCATGTCCATGTCCTTTGCAAAACCAAAAAAACAGGTCCTAATATCGAAGCCAAAATATCCACAAGTGCTGTGGATGTGGAGGCACCTTGTGTAATGGGCAAGAGCTGCGTACTGTACCAGGTGGGACGTGTGTGTGGGTGCAGCATCACTAGCTACTTATAGAATACTGATTGAAAGTTGTACAATGAGGCACAGTTATAAGCACAGGTTTGTCAAATGGGTGAGCAAGTTTTTTCCCAAAACTAACTACATACATTGCAACACGAAATGTGTTCTATAACAAATGTAGATCTAAAATCCCCACTAGGCAGACACTTTGCCCTGTGTAATAGAAGCGACCCAAAACAATGTCAAATTCAAAGGATAGAAAAGAGGAAGGGATATACAGGAAATTCTCAGCAGAAGGGAGGCCTTCTGGATCTTTACACTTAGTTGGGATATTTCTTATATATTCTAAATGGCATAAATTTCCCTTGGAATCACAATATACAAAAGTCTCTTCTCCCCCACCCTCTTTTTCCTCTATTAATGGGTTGCTAATTCTTCCTGCTGAATATTAGCTATACATTTCCTTTAGATATCATTCTGTGAATGATCACTGGGAATTATGTATTGCATATTGAAGAGATATAAATGGCTACAAAGTATCAGATCATTTGTACAAAGTTTAAATATTCGTATCATTTTAATTATTGGAAACTTAGTGTGAAGATTACCATTTATCTATTATCCCCTAGTGTTCTCACACCTAATAGTTAACTTTGATAATGTTCTTAATTGAATACCTTTTTAAATGGAAAGGTCTTGTTCTATTATCTATGAGCTTTTTAGCCTGAAACACGTTAGACACCATGGGGTGCATTTTTGGGGGGGTTTGCTCACCCACTTTAGATGTGTTCAAACTGCTTTTTATATTCTTCCAATAAAGGATCATTGCTTTTATATGAGACTGACCCAAGAAGGGCAGGTGTTGGTAACATCTTCCATTTTGTGAGTATACCCCAGGAGAAAAGCGCCCCTTGGTTCCCACAGCACCCTGATCCTCGTACACAATTCTCCTTAAAGGGCATGTCCACTTGAAAAACTTCCTTTTGCTATAATGTTCTTTATGGCTGCCCACCCACAACCGCTATAATAAAACTAAAAAAAAGTTTCAGATATCTACTTACAGCCCCTTCACTCCCACGAGTCTCCTTTTCCCTCTCTGCTAACAGGAAACAGTAGAGAGGGGCCTGACCGGCAGCCGCATCTGTGATTGGCTGCCAGTCAGCCAATCACAGATGTGACTGCCGGCTAAGAAGTTGTGGGAGCGAAGGGACTGTAAGTAGATATCTGAAAGTTTTTTTTAGTTTTATTATAGCAGTTTGGGATAGGCAACCCTTAAGAATATTATAGCAAAAGCCTGTTACGGTAGGAAGAAGTGCAGGCAGATGGGATACGGAGGGAGGGAGGGAAAGGGCCCTTGCACATGTCAGCATCCCTCCCGGAGGCAACAGCGGCAACAAGGCAGAGAAGATTGGACAGGAAGACAGCTACTGCTCTACAGTTTCCTGGACTTTGGACAAGGACTACAGGAGAACCATAGGGAGCAGGAATGTAAGTTAAGGATTTCTCAAAACTATACATAGGGGTCAGATTTGAGGGTGGAGATGCCCTTTAACCATCTTTTAGGAAAATCCTATGGAACAGAAATGTCAGAATGTTCCAGACTCCTTGGCAGACCAATGAGTACATTCAAGCGCTGGGGCGCTGAGTCTAAGCATGAACAGGTCTTCACCAGAGCCCCTAATTGTGGGGATGCAGCCCCCAGTTCCTGCAAGTAAAGGGAGACTGAAGAGCCGAAGCACAGGAACGAGGCACAGTAGTAGAGACTAGGGAGCCTAGCACTGAACAAGGCACTGGAACAAGGCTCTGGAACTAGACACTGGAACACGAGGCACAGGAACAGGTGCAAGGCACAGAAACAGGAACGAGGCACAGGAACTGGGAATGGGCAGGAACCAGGAACAGGAAAGATCAGAAAGCTGGTGTGGGAACTAACATCTAGCACCAGTCTTCTGACTTCCTGGTTCTTTTAAACCTTGGGGCCACACTGGTGCCCGCACCAGTGCAAGCACGGACATCTGCTCGCACCATAGCAGAATTATCCACAAGGCAACCCTAGGCACCTGCCTAGGGCCCAGGACACTTCTTCAGAAGCAGTAACCATATTTTAGTCTACACAATATATGCAGCAAAAAATGGGGCCATAAATAATGGCCCTGCCTAGGGCCCCATATGATCTTAATCCATCTTTGGCTCGCATGCCCGCCGGACGTTGTGCGTGCATCCTCACAGGAAGCCCAGCCGTTGAGGGACTCCGAGCAGGTAAGCACCACTGATCCTGACAAGAAGAAAGGCTGGAGCCAAGAACAAAGTTTTTTATTAGGCAAAATCTACAGAAGAGAAACCTTTCATCTGCAGAACTATCCTGGCCTGATAATGTAATTGGAATTCTCCTGATCAATACTTGACAATATAGAATCTTCCTTTACTAACAAAAGTGATTTGCAATAACATTAAAAGATTAGTTTACCAAAATTATAACACTTTCTTAATCAAATTTATAATTCTAACTAGCAAAAGTGTGCCTGTTGGTGCACAGTGGGAATTATGTGTGTATGCTTGGCTGTGTGTGGATACAGTGGATATACAATCTCTACACAATATCTACACAGGGGTTTGTGCAAATAAAAATAGAAATAAAGAAGTAATAAATAATTTAAAAAGAAATGAGAAAAAGTTAATAAAGAAATCCTATTAAATCCTGCTTACATTAGTGTCACATCCCCTAAACTAAAAAAAGTATTGAAGCACTTGTTTTTTGTATTACCGTATTTAGTTGTTTTTGGATCAGTTTGCTATATCTGGACTTTGTAGAAATATCATGAGAAATGTTCACAAATGTATGGGCACTATAAAGGCCTTGAAGCTAGTTATATTAACTTGTTTTTGAATTGGTATCTTGTTATAGTATCACAACACCTAGTACATTTTGTACTTGTGCAAGCTCTGTAATATATGGGACATTATATAGCACTATTACAAAAGATTTTTTTCTATTGGCAGAGACATTTGGACCTGTGTAATGGGACAATCTTTATTAATATCACTTTGTTTGTTTGCCTTCACATCATTACGGAAGCACTTTGTTGCCTGTACTGCTGGTTGGAGCCCTGGAGATAGTTATTTAAATTATTAAATTGGAATCTTGTTATAGTTGCACAACTTGAAACATAATTATTATACTTGGCCACCCTTTGTATTGTATGGGACATTTAGATGTATGTGAGGGGCTTATAGGGCATGTGTACAGTCTTTATAAATATTATTACTGGAGATCATTATTTGGGGTTGTGTTTGTAATACTGAATTGGACTCAGCAATTTATTTCAGTTACGTAATTACCCACAAATGTTTATATCTACTATATAAACCAGATATCTTATATGTATGTATTAAAGATGTCCGAACTTCGCAAAATCCGGTTCGCTCGAGGATCCGCGAATTTTCGGAAAAATTTGAAAATTCGAGAAAACTAGTATCTTCGAAAATATATATTTTCGAAAATACGAGTAATCCTCGTAATTTCGAAAATTTTCGAAAATATGTATTTATGGAAATAAGAGAAATCCTTGTATTTTCGAAAATTTTAGAAATTACATGTTTTCTCGTATTTTCGAAAATTTTCGAAATTATGTGAAAACTCTTAATTTCGAAAATTTTCGAAAATACTAAAAATCCGCGAATCGGAAGTTCGGAAGGCTTAAAATCCGGAAAAATCCGCCGTTCGCGAACGGGATAAATCCGCAGCGGATCCGGGTTCGGATCCGCGAACCGGCCATCCCTAGTATGTATGTATGCGCTCACCTCACAGCCACACCCCTGAATACATCCACATAACAGCGACGCCCTTTGAAAGGGCCGATGCCCATGAAGTTCAGTTTGACCAATAAAAAGCCTTCACGTCACTTGCAGAGTGTGATGTAACTCAGATGAAGGGCCTAGGCTCTGTGTGTGTCCACTTCAGTGACATAGCAACAGTGTAATGTACGGCTACACAACTCAAAGAGCTGCAGACACAGAACAACAGCTTCTATAACAGATGGAACCAGACATTTCCCTTAAGGTCTGTAAGATATTACAATTTGCTCCTGGAAGGTTTCATATGGTGATATGAACCACATTTATATACAAATATAAACCCGGAAAAGACTATATTACTATTGGAGATATGAACCACATTTATATACAAATATAAACCCGGGAAAGACTATGTTATTATTGGTGATATGAATGACATTTATATACAAATATAAACCCTGGAAAGACTATGTTACTATTGGTGATATGAACCATATTTATATATAAATATACACCCTGGGACAGACGATGTTACTATTGTGATATGAATCACCTTATATACAAATATAAACCCTGGAAAGACCTATGTATATATTGTGACTATGAATCACATTTATATACAATATACACCTGGAAGACTATGTTACTATTGGGATATATATCCATTTATATACAATATAAACCCTGGAAAGACTATTTTACTATTGGTGATATAATCACATTTATATACAATATAAACCCTGGATAAGACATTACTATGGTGATATGAACACATTTATATACAAAGATAAACCCTGGAAAGACTATGTTACTATTGGAGATATGAATCACATTTATATAAAATAAACCCTGGAAAGACGTATGTTACTATTGGTGATATGAATGACATTTATATACAATAAACCCTGGAAAGACTATGTTACTATTGGTGATTAGAATGTCTGAACTTCGAAAAATCCGTCCGCGCGAAGATCCGCGGATTTTCGAAAAAATCCGAAAATTCAAAACTCCGCGAGCGGACCCGTTTAAACGTATAAAATGAAAGTCGGCAAAATCCCATTAAAGTGGTCTAATACCTTGGTACGTACACTAAAACCACTCAGGGACCGGGTAATGGCCTTAGAAGCACGTACTAAATGCCAACAATCCCCTAAAAAGTACAGTCCGCTAGTGTGACTTAAAAAAAACGGTATTTTTCGAAAATACTAGGATTCCCGTAAAACTAGATTTCCGTAAAAAAAACGAGGCTTCGTAACTAGGATAGCTGCCATTTGCTAATTTGGATCATGTGGCCTTGCTCCGTCTTGAAAATTTTACACGAATACTCGTTTTTACGAGTATTCTCGTAATTACGAGAATATTCGTAATTACGTGAATCCTCGTAATTACGTGAATCCCGAATTACGAAGATCTTCAGTTTTTCCGTATCCCGAAAGTATCGTAGATCCTCGTAATTACGGGACACTCCGGAGAAAACTATGTTACTATTGGTGATATGAACCATATTTATATATAAATAATACCCGGAAATATCGAATGTTACTATTTGGAGATATGTCCCATTTATATATAAATATAAACCCTGGAAAGACTATGTTACTATTGGAGATATGAATCACATTTATATATAAATATAAACCGGAAAGACTATGTTACTATTGGAGATATGATTCAACATTTAATACAAAATATAACCGGGAAGACTATGTTCTATTGGTGAATGAATGACATTTTAACAAATATATACCCTGGAAAGACTATGTTTACTATTTGGTGAATGACCACAATTATATACAAATATGAACCCCTGGCAAGACTATTTACTATTGGTGATATGAATGACATTTATATACAAATATAACCCTGAAAGACTATGTTTACTATTGGTGATATAATGACATTTATATACAAATATAAACCCTGGAAAGACTATGTTACCTATTGGTATATGAATGGCATTTATATACATATAAACCCTGGAGAACTATTTTCTATTGGGTACTATGAATGACATTTATATACAATATATACCCCTGGAAAGACTATGTTACTTTGGTGAATGAACCACATTATACAAATATATACCCTGGAAAGACTATGTTACTATTGGTGATTATGAATGACATTTATATACCAATATATACCCTGGAAAGACTATGTTACTATGGTGATATGAATCACATTTATATATAATAATAACCCGGAAAACTTGTTACTATTGGTGGTATGATTTATACATTTGTATACAAATATAAACCCTGGGAAAGAAACTATGTTACTATTGGTGATATGAACCATATTATATACAAATAAAAAACCTAGTGAAGATATGTTACTATGGTGATATGAATCACAATTTATATATATATAACCCTGGAAAGACTATGGTTACTATTGGAGATATGAATCACATTTATATATAAATATAAACCCGGAAAGACTATGTTACTTTTTGTGATATAACCACATTATATACAAATATAAACCCTGGAAAGACCTATGTTACTATTGGTGATATGAATGACTTTATATACAATATATAATCCTGGAAGAACATTGTTACATTGGTGATATGACCACATTTATAACAAATATAAACCCTGGAAAGACTAGTTACTATGTGATATGAATGACATTTATACAATATATCCCCTGGAAAGGCTATGTACTATTGGTGATATGAATGACATTTAATACAATATACACCCGAAAGACTATGTTACTATTGGACGTATATAGAACTTATTTATATATAATATAAACCCTGGAAAGACTATGTACTATAGTGATATGACCCAATTTATATACAAATATACCCCTGGAAAGACTATGTCTATTGGGTTGATATGAACTCACATTTATATATATAATATAATCCCTGGAAGGACTATGTACTTTTAGTGATATGAACCACATTTATATACAAATATAACACCCTGGAAGACTCTTGTTACTATTGGTGATGAATGACATTTATATCAAAATACCCACACCCTGGAAGACTATGTTACTATTGTGATATGAACCACATTTATATACAAATAATAAACCCTGGAAAGACTATGTTACATTGGTGATTGAATGACATTTATATACAAATATATACCTGAAAGACTATGTTACTATTGGTGATTGAATGACATTTATATACAACTATAAACCCGGGAAAAGACTATGTTACTATTGGAGATATGAATCACATTTTATATAAATATAAACCCTGAAAGACTATGTTACTATTAGTGATATGAACCACATTTATTATAACAATATAAACCCTAAAGACTATGTTACGATTGGTGATATGAATCACATTTTATATACAATATAACTAACCCTGGAAAGACTATGTTGCTATTGGTGATATGAATACATTTTATATACAAATATAACCCGGGAAAGACTATGTTACTACTATTGGTGATATGAATCACATTTTATATATAAATATAAACCCTGGAAAGACTATACTATTGTGATATGAACATTTATATATAAAATATAACCCTGGAAAGACTATGTTTACTATTGGTGAATATGAATCACATTTATATATATAATATAACCCTAGAAAGACTATGTTACTATTGGAGTATGAATCACATTTATATATAAATATAAACCCTGGAAAGACTATTGTTACTATTGGTGATATGAATCACATTTATATATAAATATAACCCGGAAAGACTATGTTACTATTGGGATATGAACACATTTAATATACAATATAAACCCTGGAAAGACTATGTTACTATTGGATATGAATCACATTTATATAAAATATAAACCCTGGAAAGACTATGTTACTATGGTGATATGAACACATTTATATAAAATATAAACCCTGGAAAGACTATGTTACTATTGGAGTATGAATCACATTTATATATAAATATATACCCTGGAAAGACTATGTTACTATTGGTGATATGAACCACATTTATATACAATTAAACCCTGGAAAGACTATGTTACTATTGGTGATATGAAACATTTATATACAAATATAACCCTGGAAAGACTATGTTACTATGGTGATATGAATGACATTTTATATCAATATAAACCCGGGAAGACTATGTTACTATTGGAGAATGAATCACATTTATATATAAATATAAACCCTGGAAAGACTATGTTACTATTGTGATATGAACCACATTTATATAAAAAAATATAAACCCTGGAAAGACTATGTTACTATTGGGATATGAATCCATTATATATCAAATATAAACCCGGAAAGACTATGTTCTATTGGTGATATGAATGACATTTTATATACAAATTAACCCTGGAAAGACTATGTTCTATTGGTGATATGAATCACATTTATATTAAATATAAACCCTGGAAAGACTATGTTACTATGGTTATGAATCACATTTTATTATAAATATAACCCTGTAAAGACATGTTACTATTGGATATATGAATGCACATGTTTATATAACATATACCCCCTGGAAAGACTATGTTACTATTGGAGATATGAATCACATTTATATATAAATATAAACCCTGGAAAGACTTTCAGGGTTATTCAATAAAATTTCTTATCATTAAAAATTGTTCTAATTTTGTCCTATCCAATCAGATGTTAACTTTCAAATGTTAAATAAGATCTGGTTGGTTGGGGCAAAATTAGCACCATTTTAAACGATAAGAACTTTTAATGAATCTCCCTGTATGTTGCAATTGGTAATATGGATCACATTTGCGATTATTGTCATGCTAAGAAATTTAAAGCAGAGCCTCCTGGAATGTGACCACACCCCCAGATATTGCTGTCAGAGCCACATCCTCAAACATCACGGTCACTATCATACCCCAACCATCAAGGCCACGCTCCCAAACATCACGCTTATACCTCATCATGAAGGCCCCAAAGATAATTGCCATGCCCCCAAACATTGCAACCATGCCCCCAAATGTTGTGAGCATGCCCCCAGATATTGTGGTCACACACACACACACCCCAAAAAAAACCCACATACAATCCTTGTATTGTATGTATTCATTTGGAAGCCAGGTCAAGCTTCCAAAAGCACCCCCAACACGGCCCTTTAATGGGAGGTCCTATTTTAATATAAAGCACTGGGTGGATGGCCTCTTCACTCATTTTAAAAAGCCAAAGTGCTGGGGGGAAGTGAGAAAGCCTGCTATATGGATCCAGTGCACAACTATGAGAAATGCAAAAGTTTGCTAATGGTAATTGAAGTAAAAAAGTTAGGACCTTCCAGACTGGGGTTACCTTGACGTGGTTGGAAGGCTTTTTATTCATGTGATCACAGTAATGTATACTGCGGATAATATGATATTGTATGGGGCCTAGGAATGCTCATTGATTATCTTTTCTATGTTTGTATATGTATATATTGTTGCACATATAAATTTGTTTATAAAATAATAGTGCACAAGGGGGTAGGTGATAGCTGGTCAAGAGTTTTATTTCACATCTGCAACAAGATGGATGATGAACTTAGTTTCTGGTAAAACTCTGGTGCAACTAATAAAACATATTATACAGTAACAATTTTCTATTAAAATAGCTATGTTAACACCAGTTAAAATAATTACTATTATTACACAGAACATGGATCTATACAGCACATGGATCTATTACTTGGCATAAACAGTTTACTACAGGAATAAGGTGGTGTGAATTCAGTGTTCCTATGATCCTTTTGGCTCTATATATTAAGCTATATTGCATGTTATTAGCCAGCAGTTCTGGACACATGTATAAGCTAAGGGACATAAAAGAGTGTTTTGCATATCTCCACCCCTTACTCTGGGGAACATGGGAGTAAGAAATTACTTAGTGTTAGCGAATCTTGTTGCAGGTATGAAACATTATTTGGAACTTCTAAAATCTTGTTTAAAGTAGTTAACAGTTAATAGTTGTTTCTAGCAGTAAAGCATTGCAAAAGGATTATAAATGGAGAAACACCTTCTTATAACAGAACGCATCTTGCAGTCTCATGCTATATGAAAAGCATTGCCCACAAAACATAAGAAACACCCCTGATTTGTAATGGTATCTTCAAAATGGAGTGTTAAGCCACACCCCAGGAAGTTTTACAAGGAGGCAATGTAAGCTTACAAAGGAACATATCTGTAACTTCCCTTTTAGTATTGTATCCAATGGTCTGCTTAATATTAGATTGACAGAAGTGTTAGCGAATCAAAACATTTTCTGAGTGTTAGTAGGGAAGTAGGAAGTAAGTAGGAACTTGCAAGACTTATATGTCACTTCCTTTGTAAAACATGTGACAGTCTCAGTAAAAAACTTTTTTCTCACTCTCACATAACTCCACCCCTTCCCTCTCAATAGACAAAAAGGAGAGCTGCTGTATGCTGGACATGAAGGGATATCTATATATCAGGGATAGGCAACTCTGGCCTTGGGACATGGAGGAGGACTATGGCCTTGGGACACTAAGGGGGCACTCTGTGCTTCTAGCGCCCGTTATTGTAGCGGGCTTAATGTCTAGTATTATCAATAACAGCACAATGTGGTTATTCATTATTACTTATATACATACTAATCTGTCATTCTTATTCCAGCCATTCACTGTGGTAAATCCTTAACATAGGACATGGCTACATCAACTGCTCTGAATGGGCAGTATTTAAAAACCTGCGGTATTGGAAAATTATGGCAGCAGTCCTCCATTTACGCCTGCTATCATACATCTATGATCATTCATCCATACAATACCATGCGGTAGTAGAGTACAGCAATTGTATTGTTAAAGGGCATGTCCACCTCCCCAAACTAAAATTTAACCCACTGAGTAGTGTAAAAAAATTCTTTCCTTACATCTCTGCTCCTTATGGTTCTCCTGCATGGCTTGTCCAAAGTCCAGGAATCTGAGAGTAGGAGCTGTCTTCCTGTCAAAATGTTTCCGCCGTCCTGAAGGTATTGTGGCATGTGCAGGGGGAGGGAGCCCTTTCCCCTCCTCCCTCCCTGGCTTCCCTTCTACCTAACATTAAAACTTTTTTAGTATAGGCTACCCCTGCCCAACCGCTGTGTCAGATTACTAAAAAAGGATCAGACTTCTACTTACAGCTCTTCGCTCCCGCGGTGCTCTGCTTTGTCGGCAGCTGCGTCTGTGATTGGCTGCCTCTCAGCCAATTACAGATGTCGTCTTACGGTCCAGCCCCTGCTCAGGGCATGCAGGGAGCCAGATCAGAATGCCCCAGGAGGGAGGGGCTGTAAGTAGAGTTCCAATTCTTTTTTTTAGTAATCTGACATAGCAGTTGGGGGTGGGCAGGGGTAGCCTACATTATACTAAAAGTTTTTATTTAGGGTAGAGATACCCTTTAAGGCCATCATACAAACACAATCACAATCATAAATTTATGATCGCAATCGTAATTGTAATAACGTTATCTCAATTTTTCGATCATGATTACAATATATAAATATGGCCCCATAGTAATTTACCACTGGCTCTAGCAATGCTTTAAACCAGGGATGTCGAACTTGCGGCCTTCCATATGTTTTTAAAACTACAACACAGCATTGCCTGGCTGTGAGTTGTAGTCTTCAAAAAATCTGGAGAGCGCAAGTTTGACATCCCTGCTTTAAACAGATGTACTTCAAGACAACAGGCACGCTCAGATCATACTCTGCTATGTGAATATTTTTGCACATGTCTTCTGAGTGTCTGGTCAGCTCCTAGCAGTCTTATGACAACATGCACCTTAACATTTAATTTAATGCGCACTTTTTCCAAGTGATTTTACACACTTGTTTATATTTTACTAAACATTGCCACTCCCTTTCTTATTTCTAGACAAAATACATTTTCAACTCTTTTAAAATGTCTCCCTGTCCCCCTTTACTCAAGTGCACCCTTCTTCCTGCTAAATGTCTTGTTGTGCTCCCATTCAGCTGACTGCTTAATATCAACTGTTTTCTGAGCCATGGCACAATGTTTCACCCTGTGGACATATTTGTACCTATATTTTGACATGACCCTAAATTTCATTCCATAATATATGGACATTTCAACTGAATTCCTGAGGGCCCAATAATTTACATAATTGTCATTTAAAAACAAAGCTAAGCGAACTACACTAACTATAGATTCATCATCCCTCTTCTTTTTCCTAGATTGGCGCCTTGGAATTAAACATCACATCAAAAAGTAATACAAACGATATTTACTTATGTATATTATAGTTACAATTTACAGCCTACTGTTAATTAAAAGGATATTAGAGGTCACCAAGAAATCCCATGTCCAAATAAATCTAGGTACACACGATACAATAATTCTGCCCGACCGACTGAAAAACTGAAATGACGGTCGGGTCGAATTATTTTACAGCGGCTTTTTGCAGGCAAAACTGATCGTCGACTGTTCGTTTGTTCAAATCGGACGAACGAACGACTGGACAGGATGGAAAATCACAACTAATCGTGCGGCCCTCTATGGACCATACGATCAGTCGCACCTAACTGTCGGATGCAGCTGCTTTTGCCACGACCGACAGTACTTCCTCTTGGCCAACCAGTCAAAAGCCTTGAACGGTTGGTCAGGAAGAAGGATTGTATAATGTGTACCCAGCTTAAAAGTGAAAGTCTCAGTTTTTATATATAAATAGGAACAAGCATTAACCGGCATTAATTATATATAAAATTCATGTGGAAGACATTTATCAGGGAGAATTAATAAAAGTTCTTCAGGTGTAATCCAATAAAAGTTCTTATCGTTTAAAATGGTGCTAATTTTGCCCCAACCAATCAGTTGTTGGCTTTCAAATGTTAAATAAGTTCTGATTGGTTGGGGCAAAATTAGCACGATTTTAAAGGGCATCTATAGTGAAAAAAACACATTGCCCCTTTGCAAAGTTAAATTCATGTACTCTGTGCTGCCTTAATCCTATATCTGTGACTGACTCTGTTTAACCATGGTGTCAGATCTATGTGCAGCATTCCCCCCTTCTCCCTCCCCTCTGTTACCTCCTCCATGTCTCAGCTCCGGCTAACCGACAAGCTTTTTATGTGCAGTAGGAGTTAAAAGTTCAACATCCTGAAAAACACACCCACGCACAGTGGCCAATAGAAAGTAAGCTGTCCTGGAGACACGGAAGAAGGAGATCAGTACAGTTTACGATCTCTCACATTGTGACCCATCATCAATCTGTGAAAGCTATTAAGAAGGGGGGTCAAGTGCAGCCTTATATCTAACATCAAAGCTACCTTTCTCCCCCTGCTAATGCTGTTATCTCTATGTTTATTACAGAGCAGGGAGGGGGGATCAAGTCACAGGGATTTGATTGACAGTCCAAGTAGGAGTAGAGGAATGCAATCACGTATTCTTCTAACTGGTGTATCTCAGGACAGAGAGGGAATCTGAAAAAAGTGAAGACACTCTGGGGGTTGTAGGGAATTATAGAACACATGGAAAGAAAGAAAAAAAAGTTCATTTTCCCACTATAGATGCCCTTTAAAGAACTTTTATTGAATCTCCCTGCTTATCGTTAAAATGGTGCTTATTTTGCCCCAACCAATCAGATCTCATTTAACATTTGAAATCTAACATCTGATTGGTTGGGGCAAAATTAGCAGCAATTTTTATGATAAGAACTTTTATTGAATAACCCTGTTAGTTCATATTGTAAATGTGACTTACTAAATCTACCATTTTGCTAGTGACTATCTCTATACAAGTGAATATATACCGTAATTAGATGGTTTATCTAGCTGCAGTAAGATTTATAACACTGCTTAGTTATAGAGAGGATGTGACTGGAGACATCACTAATTTTGAGGATTATAGTTACAGGAATAGTTCACACAAACAGTGAACTATCACTTTAAATCAGTGATTGAAGACCAGGAGGTAAAGGACCTATTCCTTACCTTCCGTTCTTAAGTCACTTGACCAGGACCCAGGATGGAAGGTGAGTATATTTACCTCGCGCACGATCCACCGCAGCTCAGTTGACAATTAGCGACCACTTGCTGGTTTAGTTTCACTATAACTAAACCAGTAAGCGGTCGGGAATTGTTATCTGAGCTGCGGTGGATCGAGCACGAGGTAAATATACTCACCTTCCATCCTGGGTCCTGGTCAAGTGACTTAAGAACGGAAGTTAAGGAATAGGTCCTTTGCCTCCTGGTCTTCAATCATGGATTTAAAGGAACAGTTCACTTTTTGTGTGAACTATTCCTTTAATGTCCTGTGTATTTTTTCTCTGCCATATTTGGTCTTACACAAAGCTAGACGTAAAAGATCAAACATCCTGTTAGGTGATAAGACCAAATGATAAAGGGGTTTGACAAGGTAAGAAAACTGAGAAAATAAATCTATATACATCATTACTGCATTAGAAATGATAACAGCTGCCACTGCTAGTCACTTTCTATGCATTTTGAAGGGCTAGGCAGGGGTGCAGTGATTAGTCTTGGCTCCAGGAACCAAGATGATTTATTCAGTTATTCTGCTGATCATAAAAGTTGCAGATGTTCTCCAGATTGTGGTTGTTAAAGTGAATCCTCAGGTAATCAGGGACACAATCAGAGCATTTGTAGTTTTCCCTTACCCAACGTCCACCATCGCTGTCCTCAATACAAATTGTAGCCACACCTACACGGAACAGAAGGTATATCACTTACCATTAAGACATAGAAAAGGAGGTTACGTGGTCATGTCATGTGTACTTTTTAAAGAAACAAATTAAATTTGCTTTATAGTATTTATAGTAAGATTACAGTCTAGCTACAGTCTAACTTGAGTTAAATATTCAAACATCAGAGGACAATTGCAACATGTTGGAATAATAAACCAATTAACTATATTGTGCACATGTTAGAAAATCATAATAAATGACTCAATGCTCTATATGTGGTAGGGGCAAGACATGGAAGAAGACAGAAAAGGTGGGTAGGGGAAAGAGGTTGGCCACCCTGGGTGATAGGAATTTGAGTCATTGTAAAGTAGTGGAGCCAAGGTCATTCCAAAGGGGCTAATGAGACATCCATTTGAGTATTCATGTAAAATTTCATTGAAAAATAGTTATGAAATACATGGGACAACCAATCACTCTTCAGATGTTGAAATTACACACCATGCTTTAAAATATTCCCACTTAAAAAACACTTTTGTCAAGTACACAAAGGACACTAAAGTTAGGACCTGTCACATCACATCACATAAATCCTATCTGTGAGGGGCAGTTCATTAAAAAACAGGACATGACAGAAGTAGGAACGCCACTTTTATTAGTAGAGATAAAGAACTCAAGTGGAACAATCCCAGGGGAAGCCTAAGTAACTTGTACAAAGTATGCTGGTTCAACTCAGCAATAACTAGTTTGGCAGAGAGCAAGTTAACTCCCTGTACACCATTCCTCAGCTTGCTGGCAGCCACCAGCTGCTGACATCCCCAGTAAATGTCAACCCACTGCAGAACAAACTGTCTTCTATGCACAGTTATCTTTGACTTACTTTAGACGCCCCTGCAGGCTGCAAATTAAGGTGGCAATACACATTGCAGATACTTGCCAAACCTCATTGGTTCTGGCAAGGTCAGCAAGGTGTGGGGGCCATCTGCATTGCTGTCAGTAATTCCCATTTCTACGGTATAGAAAAGTCAAAGACCCACAGTTGTGGGCCTTGAACGAACAGGTTGGTTTTTATTTTATATCCTTCCTATAAACATAATTTATACATTTATAGGAGATTGCATTAAGTTTTTAGGATCTACCAATGAGGTGGAGGATAGTACTGACTTAATTACTTAATTATTAATTTAACTTATATTGTTAAAAGTTATAAATCACATATTTTAAATGGAATAGTCAAAATGGAAGGTTTAGCCACCCCTTTGTCACTGCTTAAATGTCTGCATGTGTTTAGACAATTTAAACCATAAAAAAGTTAATGTCTGTTATGTGCCATTTGTAGAACATGTAGCAGTCTTAGTTAATTAAAAAAAAGTACTAGAAAGGCAGGAAGTAATGTCTAAGTATCAGCAGCTGGACTCGCTCCCCCTCCCCTCTCCACAGGCAAAAGGAAGATTACATATTGGAGGCAAAAGGGGTCTCCATGTGGATACTAAAAGGAAGTGGTAATGTCAGTATAACATCCAATGATGTGCTGTTTGTGATATGTGACAGTCATAGCCTATCAAAAAATACTTTCTGTATGCTACACAGGAAGGGATGTGTATGTAGGAAAGAGGATATAAATTGGATACTTTGCATGCCCCTGCCCATTTCTCTAGGGAAGCTGGGAACGAAAAATATGTTTATATGTTAGATAATTAGGGCAATAATAATATGAGGCTGTGAGGTACCTTCTGTTATAAGATGGCTCTATTTCATTTTATACTCTGTGGGGAGCTTTAAGCTCCTTTAAACTCACCTTAAGCTATAAAGCTAATCAGTATCTTGTGCTCCCAAGTCCTAACCCCATGGCAACTGTAAATCTGGAACTTGTTGTGGTAAATACTAATAAGTAACCAGAAAAACGGAAGACTAAATAAGGTTCAGGGCACTTCTGCAGGTACAGTCAGATAAAACATTCGGGGCCCCGGATATTTGGCAAAGTGCCCTGAATGTTTTAACTGACTGTACCCGCTGAAGTGCCCCAAACCTTATTTGGTCTTCCGGATTTCCTGGCTGCGCGATGAATGTTTTAACGTAGTGACACCACTGACCTTAAGCTTTCTGCCTCTTCATCATCTTGGGCTGGCAGGTATTGTTAAGATGTACTGGAATTGGTAGGTATTACCACAAGGTGTAAGGCCCACTCTGTTTCTTGGAATCATTCTATATTTCACCATATTATCTTTTCTCTTGTTGAACTTGATTTTAGCACAGCTTTGTGCAATGCATTTCTCAATAGTGTATCTGACAGTAAATGAAACCTTCATTATCAGAAAGTAAATGAAACCTTCATTATTGGAAATAAATGAAACCTTCATTATCTGAAAGTAAATGAAACCTTCAGAGAAGATCAATCGGGCTCCATATTTTTGTTAATATCCCAATCAAGAACCTCAGACACTGACCCAGCTAGAATGAGAGTTGACTAAAATCCAATGTGACAGATCGCTTCCTATATGAGACTGGAAAAGTGATTAAATCTACTCATAACCGTGTTTAAGCACTAAATAAATAGTTATATCAATATTAACAAACATGTAGTAATGACATTAAAGTATATAGAAATGTAAATAAGGCAAAATATATAAATAAAAGTACTTGCATAGTCCCCACACCTGTTTTGTAATATAATCTTCAAAATGGAGTGTTAAGCCACACCCCAGGACGTTTTACAGGCAGGGCAATGTAAGCTTACAAATGATCATATTTATCACTTCCCTTTTAGTGTTGTATCCAATAGTGTGCTTAATATTAGATTGACAGCAGTGTTAGCAAATCAAACATTTTCTGAGTGTTAGTAGGGAAGTAGGAAGTGTTAGTAGGAAGTTGCAAGACTTATATGTCACTTCCTTTGTAAAACATGTGACAGTCTTAGTAAAAACGTTCTTCTCACTCTCACATAACTCCACCCCTCCCCTCTCAATAGACAAAAAGGAGAGCTGCAGTTTGCTGGACAGGAAGGTATATTTATATATCAGGGATAGGCAACCAGTAGATCTCCAGATGTTTGGAAACTACAACTCCCAGAATTCCCTAACTACAGAGTGCTTGTAGAGGAATGCTGGGAGTTGTAGTTTGAATTCCCTAACTACAGAGTGCTTGTAGAGGAATGCTGGGAGTTGTAGTTTTCAAACATCTGAAGATCTACTGGTTGCTTATCCCTGCTATATATGATAGGGGGACTGAAAGGAAAACATTTCCATGCCCATTTCTCTGAGACAACAAAGTGAGTTTGTTAATGGTTTATTCAATTATTTAAGCAATATAATCCATTTTCTGTTTGCCAGACAGGAAGTGGACATAAAGAAGAAACTTACTACTAACAGAGAATGCTGGGAGTTGTAATTTCAAACATGTGCATATTGAAATCCTTGGGTAGGAATCGCTAAAGCATGGGCTTTTAATGTCTGTAAGTCAGTAAAAGGGCTTTATTCCAGGATGTATGAAAATTAATTTTCCAGCATTCTGTGCAGCCAGTGAATGCTGGGAGTTGTAGTTTTTAAACATGTGAAAAGTTCAATCTTAGTACATTCAATGGACATAAGAAAGAAACTTACTGCTAACAGAGAATGCTGGGAGTTGTAGTTTTTAAACATATGAAAAGCTGGCAGGTCAAATAGAAATGGGAGAGTATGTGTATGTTTGATCATATTATGTGGTGGGATTGCCTAGGGACTTTAAGACTTATCCCATTTGAGTCTCCCCCTAGATAATTGCTGGGAGTGGAAAGGGAGAGCAAGTTCAGAATGGATCCTAATACCTACCGCCTAAACGCATGTAAGTAGCATCTCTCTGGCCCTACAGCTTAACAGGGAGAGGCAGACAGATCCTGAATCACTTGCATGTTTTTGCACTTTCTGTTGGTCTCACTGAGAGCATAAATAATTATCTAGCAAAACACACACACATAATTTCCACTGTGCACCAAAGGGCACACTTTTGCTAGTATATATTTATATATATATACTAGCAAAATTGTGCCCGTTGGTGCACAATGGAAAATATGTGTGTGTATGTTTTGCTATGTGTGGATATAGACTCTTTACACAGGTATATTTTAAACTGTTACTCAGATAGTCACCAGCTTCCAGAGGAACCAAATAGGATAATCCTGCAGGTCTGAGAGTAGACCCAGGCAATCTTGCTACACTGTGTGGTTGAAACTAAACATGCTAGGTTAATACTTATTAGTATTCACCACTGCAAGTGGTAATGGTACCTCATATATTATAACAGAAGGTACCTCACAGCATCATGTTATTGTAATAGCATTGCCCTAATAATCTAACATATAAACAAACATTTCCCATTCCCAGTTTACCTAAAGAAATGGGTTTATCCTTTATATACTCTTATACAGATCTAATTGGAAAAAAAAAGCTTCAGAGCAATTTTTAATGACTGATAACTGCTTTTTATTTCAGTATTACAGTAAATCCTTGGTATTTGGCTTTACCACTAAGCAAAAGGCTAAGGACTTGCCAGTGAGCACCTTCATCCCAACCATTAATAGTGGCTGCCAATTCAAATTGTTCTAGCCACTCAGTTAAATCTCCCTAGTTACCCCATCAAATGGATCAGATTTAAAAATAGGTTTGGCAATTTGGCCTGGTAGAGCTACTGAGTCTAATTGGGTAATTTTATCTGCAGGTACAAAGACTGGAGGATTTAAATCAATACTTTCAGTAGCAGCCTCCATAGCTTAATACAGAGAACAAATATACAAAGAAAACAGGAAAAATAAATGGTATTACCAGCACACCTGCCACAAATTTGTACCAAATCACTGCTTTATGGAAGGATTATGGGTAGCATGGCACACAGTGGGTTACTCTGGTGGTCTGGCACAAAGCAGAAATTGCACATAAACAGGTTCCCACATAGCATGTGCAATAATCAGGGGGGTCCCTGTCTATGGCGCACCAATTTGAATATTGACCAGGCTTGTATATTGTGTCCTTGTAAGTTGGTGTAAACTTATCTGTTGCCTCAGAGTTTGTATCCAATAGGGTAACTTGTCTGTCCAATAATCTGTCCTCCCAACAGGTGGTAACAGAATCTTATACACAGGGTCTTATACACAGGATCTTGTGTTATAGTCAAAATCTCTCCAAAGCACACACCACAATCCACTTTCACTTTCTCTCCTCCTACCATAGAGAGCAGGGATGTCTTGTCTTTTATTACTCACTGACACCACCTGCATGCTGGGGGTGGTATATAAGGAGCCTTGGTGTATATGTCCATTACAATACACATCACATCCTGTGTAGCAGACAGAAACTTTTTTTGGATTACACTTCCTTTTATATGGAGCAGACACGGGTGTGGTTTAAAGGGCAAGTCCAGCCCTAAAATGAAAACTTACATACAGGTAAATCACCCCCCAAAACCCTAAACGGTAATAGTTTGAAATCTGAAATATATAAGAACCTGAAATTCTGCACAATGTCCTGGTTCCCCTGTTTCTGCTTCCTGGTTCTTCCAGTTAGTAACTGTCAGTTATGGATTTGACAGTTGACATCACAGCCAATGACTGAATGTTAATCCTCTGTCTGCCTCTTCTGAGTATGCCCAGGCTCAGCACAGGCTCAGTACAGGTTTTTAAATTGCTCAGTTTCCATGAGGCATCCAGAAGCATAGCAGGCATACAGTAATGAATTCATAGGACAAAGTATGATATATCAACATATTTTAAAGGACAACTCCATCCTCATAAGAACATCTTTTAAAAAGAATGGCCTCTTTAAAATATGTTATATGATACTGTATTGATACTGTGTTGATATGATTACTGTATGCCTGCTATGATACTGGAGGTCTTATGGAAACAGCAATTCAGAAACCTGTACTGAGCCTGTACTGAGCCTGGGCATGCTCAGAAAAGGCAGACAGGGGATTAGGATCAGTCATTGGCTGTGATGTGAACTGTCAAATCCATAACTAACAGTTGCTAATTGGAAGAACCAGGAATCAGAAACAGAGGAAACAGGACATTGTGCAGGATTTCAGGTTAGAGTTATATATTTCACATTTCAAAATATTACAGTTTAGGGTTTTGGGGGGTGATTTACCTGTATATAAGTTTTCATTTTGGGGCTGGACTTGCCCTTTAAAGAGGTCATTCTTTCTAAAAGATGTTCTTATGAGGGTGGAGTTGTCCTTTGAGCTGCCATTTGACCATTCCATTTTGAAATAGGGATCTCAGCTCTGTAAGTAAGTTTATGTATTTTGTATATTTTGTGTTGTACCTAATATAAGTTGGTGCTAAACTTTATATACATTTACTGATGGTCATTTAAATGGTAACAGTGAGATAGTACACACATACATACACACCTTTCCTATATGTAATATCATATACCCCCCACCACATTGGTAGCTCCTAAAAACTCAATGCAATCTCCTATGAAGATATAAATATATTTCTATAATATAAGGGATATTCTATATATAGAATAACCCTAAATACTATTCCCTTTTACATTGCCCTTTTTGTTAGAGGTTTGGACAAGCTACACAAGTTTTATTTGTTGGTGTGAGTTCTGTAATTTAGGAAATGATTCAGGTTTGGGTTTGTGTTTGCTTTGCCTGGGGCAGGGTGTAAACTATTAAACATTCAATGCCTCATATTTCGGTGTTATATTAAACACAGTCCAGCTTATAACGTCTCTAAAAATTAATGTTTAAACATTGTCACTAATGAGCATAATTCGCATAGCAATTTAGGCCGAGAAAATCATTGCTGCACAAAGTACAGAAAGCCATGAAATGTCTGGACCCATTGTTGTGGAAGGGATCATTACCATTGTGTGTGTGGTATTGCTGCTATCAAGCACTAATAAATTATTACATAAAAGTACTTTTTGTGCATGCTTCTATAATTGGTTAATGTTTGTCCTCTGGGGTCTAGGAGAGTTTATAAGGGAGCAGCTGTGTATTCTACCAAGAGCCTGCACAGCTTCTATTGTTCGGTTTAATGTAACTAACCTCTTCATTACAGCTAATGTATTGCCTCAAGCCTCGTACACTTACAATCTTTGCACCAACCCACGACCCCCAAGAGTGCAATGAATGGCAGTTTCGCCCGATAATCACACGTGTGGATGTATTTGGTCAGGTGTAGTTTGTTGATCTGCCATGGCACATTGATGAACGATGCCTGTCCAAACGCATACACACATGCGATTATCGGCCGATGCGGCCGTCTGTCGCCTGTGTGCGTCGTGGTCGGAGGTCAATCATTAGGCGAAGAATTCTACGTGCGTACGAGGCTTCAGATGAAGTGTTAATCAGGAACAAAATGCATCAGGTTGAGCCTGGATTTCTTGGTTGTAATGCTGGACTGGCGTTTTGCTTGAGGACAGCGTTACCCTTTGTTGGTGATTTGTCCTTATTGCAGCTGACCTCTTACCCATCATCTCTGAAGTTAAAATGATGTGGAGTGAACAAAATACATACTTCTGCAAAGAAAATGACCCTTCAGTCTAGGGTTTCCAGATCAGTGAAAAATCAGAGGACACCTATTAAAATGTAGCATGTAGCAAGGCTGAGTCAGCAGTAATGCAGTTTTAATGCAATCAGTGCAGCCCTGCTAACTGCATTAATTAAGAGCGTCCTACAATCAGCAGGTGATCTGGAAACCCTACTTCAGTCTAAAGTAGGCGGTACGCTGAAACATCATTTACAGCTGTCTTAATTGCTCACCTGCTACTGTACCACCTTGATTTTCCACCAGTTTAATAGCAGCCTTCATTGTACCACCAGTTTCAATCCACTGATCTACCAGCAATATCCGCAAACCTATAAACATTACGAGAAGAAAATATCCATGAAAGACCTAGGGCAAAACATTTGTGCCATCTGATATTTTTTAACTATATAGGCAGGTGCAATAAAGAACAAATTAGATTATTTAAGAGGTGCAACATTTTACCTGGCCTTTTAGGGCTAGGCCACACTAGCGCGGTTTTGGTGCATTTGCGCATGCAATTGCGTGTTTTTTCCTAACATTGCAATCGCGGCAATGCACCAAAATCGCACGATTTCAGACACAATGCGCATCTGTTTGCGATACGCAATCGCATGTGATCACCATTTTTATGCGCAATCGCATGCGATTTCATATCTTAAAAGGAGAAATCCCATGCACGAACACACAGAAATTGTGTAGGAATCGCACACGCAATTGCGCGCGATTGAGTGTGTGAATGCGTGTGCAGTGCATTGTGGCCTTGCCCTTAATCTGCAGTAACCAACCAGATGTTATCAAATGTTTTCTAACTGACCCGTAAGAATGTATCATCTGGTTGCTGCTAATTAACAAAACAGTGGAGAAGTGCAGAGGACTTTACAGAGAGAAGCAATTGCTCACCTCGCATCACTTTAATATAGCAGTTGCGGTTCTGTGTAAATGGCAATAGGGCTTTTAGCTGCTATTTGTGTTGTGCAAAAAAGCCAACTACCATATTAAGCAGGTAATCCCTCTGCTCAAATAGATTTTTATAAGCTTGAGCATGCAGAGGAGGCAGAAGGGGAAACAACAGCTGGTCATCATCATTGGTTGTGATGTCACCAGTCACAGCCTTCATTGACTTTATATAGGGAAGAGCCAGTTTACTGTGCCAGAATGAAGGCAATATTCTCTTAAATTATCCTTAAATATCTGGTTAATAATACATCTTATAACGTGCTGAATATGTTAGTTGGGGTTGGGGGCAGGTAACGAACATTTGACAAGTTTTTTGTTTTTGGTGCAGTATCACAAAATTGACCTTTTCCACCACTGTAAAATATTGCATGGTTCTGGCATTTATATTTTGCACAGAGATCATAACAAATCATTTGGTTCAACTGAGTATTTTTTGGTTTGCCAGGGGTGATGGTGGTTACAGCACAGAGGTTGGAATGTAGAGAGTACTTGTAGGTCATTTACTGATTTGACCCATACAAACAATTACTGGCACTAGTGTGCATGTCATCCAGAGACACACCCACCCCACAGTCAGTGAACTCCAGACTTTATTAATGTGTCTGTGATACTCTAATTGTCCAGTTGGATTTTAATGTTAATTTCTCATTGCAAGTGCTGCTGTAATCTAAAGCTTCACACTGTAATTATAACAGTGATGAAAACACAGGGTTCAGTTTCCAAACCTCACGCATTGACTTTACTATGTAAAACTTTGAATCTCTGCCTAGAATTAATGTCCTTGTAACAGCATCAGGGTGAAAGGCAAAGGAGCTCAGAGAGAAGCGCAGAGTAGCATGTGCCCAACATAACAGCTGAAATATCCTATCCTATCTTTAGAAAGTATGTTGATGGCCATAACTGGTGAAGTGGAATCCTGTGTTTTGCATACACTGAGCTTTGGTGGTTAACTGATAAGACACAGTCACCTTTTGTTCATCATTTGCATTAGTGACTTTTATGATTATATTTATGATCTTACAAACATCTGAAGATCTACTGGTTGCTTATCCCGTGATTCACGGATTTCGCAGGAATTCCGCTTTGCAGATTTTTTCGAGACGCATCGAAAGTTCAAAGAAAATTTCAAGACATTTTTGAAAATTTTGTAAAATATATACAGTAACTTACTATAAATAGTTTTGGGACCCGGAAAATGGCTTGCGGAAAAGACAATAAGAATAAAATAATCTGACAATAAGAATAAAAGAATCTGATTGGTTGCTATACAAATCAGATTATTTCTAAAAGAATCTAATTGTAACTGATTCTGATTGGTTACAATTAGATTCTTCCAGAAAGCATACCAATCAAATTCTTTCTGAAAGAATCTGACTAACCAATTCTAATCGGTTACAATCAAATTATTTTTTTTTGAGAGAGAATCTTAATGGTATACCAATCAGATTATTTTCCAATCAGAATTGGTTACAATCACATTCTTCCAGAAAGCATACCAATAATATTATTTCTAAAAGTATCTGACTGTAACCAATTCTGATTAGATACAATCAGATTCTTTCAGGAATTATCTGATTGCTACACTAACCAATCAGATTATTTTCCAATTAGAATTGGTTTCAATAATCTTATTGCAGAAAGAGTCTAATTGGTAAGTATTCCAATCAGATTATTTCTAAAAGAATTCTGATTGTGAACTAATTTGATTAGTTACAATCAGATTCTTCCAGAAAGCATACCAATAGATTTTTCTGAAAGTATCTGATTGTAACCAGTTTCGATTGGATACAATCAGATTCTTTCAGAAAGAATCTGATTGGTATACTACCAATCAGATTATTTTCTAAACAGAATTTGTACATTCAGATTATTTCAGAAGATTCTGTTTGGTTAGTATACCAATCAGATTCTTTTCCAATTAGAATTGGTTACAATTAGATTTTTCAGAAAGAATCTGATTGGTTAGTATACCAATCAGTTTCTTTCTGAAAAAAAACTGATTATAACCAATTCTGATTTGAAAAGATCTGACTATCTGTTCCCCAGACCATTTCCCAGGTCCCAAAGCCATTTACAGTAAATTACTGTATAATTTTTACAAAGACGTTCTTATGAGGGTGGAGTTGTCTTAAATACATTCTGTATGGGTTACTGAGATTAATGCAGTATACATAATGTTTGCATTGGAAATGTTTATCAGTAGAGATGAAACAAAACTGTTGATTTCACCTTTATAGATTTGGTTTTAAATTTTTCTGACACAGATCATGGATTTCGAAAAAAAACGACGGTGAATCGAAACAAGGGCTCTTCTCTAATACGTCTTTCACAGGACTATTCCAAATGTGCTAGTTACCTCATTTATTTAGTTCTAATATCTATTGTCTTACTTGTAAGACTCTGGAGAAACAAACCTCATAGACATAATACAAACAGACCGTAAAAATGGTTAGCGTTGACTTTAACCCCTTACGAGGAGGTTTGCTCCACAGGCCTGAAATTGTACTAGTATAATGTAGTCCTGGTACATATCTGTGTGTGCCTTCACAAATTTAATTGAACGGCACATGATATATTGACATATATAGGACAAAAGAAAATTCTTACACCACAGGTGTAGCTTTAGTGGATTGCTGTGCAGAAAGGCCTGGATTCACTGTAGTTTGGTACAAATGTTAACATTGGGGTAAGGACTGTGCTATTCCTTCCACCCAGAGAAGAGAGATCAAATAAAAGATCGTATCAAATCAATTCAATTCATGAAAAATCATACCATAAATATAAATGCATATTAAATGGATATTGAAAACACCACAGTCTTAAATCCAACCATGGGATTACTTTATTAGTGCACAAAAGAGCAAAAAGTGCAAAAAACAAGTGCATAAAATCAATTTCTCATCACATCAATTTAACAAGATGCCCACATTTCAAAAACATGGGATAGCTTTTAAAAGTCCGCTTTTAAAAACCTGTTTTTAAAAAAATTACTAATCAATTTTCACGAGCATTGTTTAAAAAGGTTTTTTAAAAAAGACTTTAAAGCATAATAGTTTTTGAATGTGGGCATATATAAATAGAATATAGATACCCTTATTTTATGCATCGTTTTTGCACTTTCACATGAATAAAGTAATCCCGTGGTGGGATTAACAAACGTTGTTTAGAAGCATATCCATTTATAGTCCATTTATATGTTTGGATGATTGTATCAGTGATTGAATTGTAATTGAATACTGATATTTTATTGATCTCTTTCTCCGGGTATAGTTCACAACAGAATATATGAAGGTGAAGGGCATATAAGCCGAGTAATATAGGGCGATATTTAATTGCTACTAAGCAGTTGTACACCGGCGTTGCCGTCCGACACTTGGGTGTTAAAAGAACTTTATGGGCATGTAATGTGTGTTTGGCTTAGATGGGAGAGACAACGGGGAAAGAGAGGCCACAGTTGGGTAATCGTACGTCATTGATTTTGATAAGGTTATGGGGGAGGGGGTTGAGGACGCTGGTGACATGTTATAGGGACGTATAAGCACATATGTTTATTGCAAGACCGTATATACAACGTTATCAGTTTGTTCACTTGGAGCCTAAATAACAATGTTGTGTGTGAAACCTGTGTTTGAACAGATAAATGGAATTGCCATTGGAATGAAAAAGTGTGATTGCAACTGAAATTATCGCAAGCCAGTTTGAGTGACTGATGGTCTAGGTCTCTGATATTGGACGCAGCTTTTGTCTGTGTTGTAAAGCCTGGGTTTCCATTTGTTGCGCGTCTGAGCTTGGGTGTTTTATTAAGCATGCTCAAGTTTCCTTTGCAACTTGGAGCAAGTATGTCCACCTTGTTTGCACTTTGCCACCCACACTTTATATGACTATCAGATCCTAATCAATAAAGTTACCTTGTCGGTCCGATTGAAAATGCCATGAGTGTCGGGTTTTTATGTTGTCAACTTACGTGTCACTTAGGTGTGTACATGCGGGGAAGTGTGTGTTGCGTCCAGGTTAATGCGGTAACTCCTGTGTAGTACCATACCCCCAACCCAGTCCAGCGTTGGAATACGGGTGGGCACGTCATGGATGTCTTGTGGTGGTTTGGGCGATTGGAATATCAGCGCCTTGTTGGACAGTTGGGTCATGTCTTGATCATTGGGTGCCAGGAGGTTGGACGTGAAATTGGCCCCCTGTTATTTTTTTTGGTCAGATATGTGGAGGGCATGGTCCACGCTGGTTTCAAAGCTGTGGCTTGCCATTTAGTGGTGCGTGGTGTTTTGGGGGGTGCTGTTGATGTTTGGGGCATAGAAGATGAGAATGTTTATTTGAGATTTCAGGGAATTGGTGAACTCTATTCCACAATTCTGCAGCTGCTGAAAAGACTTATAGGATAGCTGTCCTTTGTCTTCTGGGTTATCAGGGTGTTTTGGCTTGTTTGACTATTTCTTGATATCTGACACTCCATATAGTTTATGATATACATTGTCTCGGAGTCATGTTTGATACACATAAGTTGATTTCACTCCCCCCTTGCTGCTCACAGGATGTTGCCATTAGGATGAGTGAACATTCCAGGTTCTAACGATCCTTCTTCTTCCCAGGAGGCACCACATCCTTGGAATGTTCTAAACAGTAAATATCTACTGATTGGCTGTTGGGATGGGTCAAACATGCTCAGAATCTCACTGCAGCAACTGAATCAACCCAGTCGCTGGGTCAAGGGCAAAACCAAAACGGTCCTCTACTAGGGGTCCTACAAACAGGAAGTCCAGTATTACGGTTGCATTTATTTTTGATAAACAGACAAAATGCTGAATTCGCAGGTTAAGGTCATTGGGCATAGAACAATATACTGCTCTTTTTTCTTAACAAAGCATAGTATTTCCACTGAACTTCCCCCTTTAAGGGCACGGCCACACTGCGCCGCACACGCAATCACACACAATTGCGAGTGGGTTTCCTGTGCATTTGCCGCATTTCTCCTTTTGATACGAAATCGCATGCAATTGCGATCGCAAATAGAAACGCAATCGCATGCGTTGCCGCGATTGCAAAATCGCATGCACGAGCGCAGACACAAAGAAGTTGGATAGTGTGGCTTATAGCCTTAAGGGATGTCGTGATCAAAGTCTTTGATCATGTTATAGAAGATTTTGTTCTGTGTGGCAGCTCTCTGAGTTGTGTAGCCGTACATTATGCTTGTTGTGTGCACTGAAGTGGACTTGTGTCTGTGTGATGAAGCCGGGCAGCACACAGAGCCCAGGCCCTTCATCTGAGCTACTGAATTGGGGAATCATACTCTGCAAGGACGTGCAGGTTTTATTGGTAAAACATGGACTCCATGGGCGTTGGCCCTTTTAGGGGCGTAGCCATTATGTTGAGTCATTCAAGGGTGTGGCTGTGAGGTGAGAACATTATATACATACATTATACACATAAAGTACAGATTTCTGCTTTATATAGTAGTTTTGCAACACCACACAACTTAACGAAGTCCTTTGGTACTAGAAACGATACAACACACGGTAATACATATGGCACTACTGTAAGAATAGAGCTAATAAAGCTATAGCTGTACAATTAGACTACCCGGTATGTAAACAGATAGACTGAAACCACTGCATCTTACCGGTACCATACTTACCACGGCTTACAGTAGAACTCTAAAATGTTATAGGGGTTCAGTTGCAGTTCGTTCGGATTCACAGGCTCACACGCTTTATGAGAAGGACAACATTTTTAATTACATTAGAGGCGGCAACATTGTCTGAGCTGCTTTATTCGCATCAACCAATCAGTGCTACATTTTGCTGGTTAACTACAGTTAGAAAATGTTCATTAGATCTTATGTTATTGCAGATTAAACACTTTTTCACCTCATTACTCAATATGCCCTCATTATTATGTCCAGTTTAGGTTTTCATTCATAACCTTTCTAGAAAGTAAAGTGGCAACAGCTCCCCATTATTAGAATTACAATGCAGGGTCGTTTTCTGCTTTTTTAACTGCAGCCAAAAATCCGTAAACAAAACACCTAAAAAATGCAATAACACAATCACACAAATATACAGAAGTCATGTTAAAAAAAATAAATAGAAAAAAAAGAAATATACTTGACATTTGGGGTTACTAAATTGGACCAATGGTAATAAAACATTTCAGACCATTGCACACATGGCAATTGGAAAATGTTCTAGAGGCACACCTGTGTTCTTAAATTTTACGTAAAGTTTGTAATTACCCATATTTATTAAATTTACAGTGTAACTTGTATACATATAGATGTGTACATACACTGGCTGTAATTTACCTCAATATATATTTTTAGCAGAAAGGAAGTTTATATAGGAAAAAAATTTCCACAACCAAAAATTTGAAGCACACCTCTGGCTCTCTGACTCTTTAAGTCACATCATTTGTGCCCCGGCACACCCTTGGAGAAACCCTGTTTTAGACAATAGGTGCGTACAGATGTGCGATTGCATCTGTGACCCCAGCCACGCCTGACGGGCAGTTGTTCAATACTGGTCGCACCACGATAGCACGTCTTTACCTAGCAACTGTGCTTTAGGTCTGTATGGGCTCTTCATGGGAGAGATGGCATCACACTGACATGCCCAGTTATGACCAATCACAATAAATTTAGATTTTCTAAAGAGAGTTTATATTATGTTGTGTTTTCCCATTAAAGAATGGTGTCCAGTTTTATATGTTACAAGTATATACAGGATACTGACTGAATACCTCAGATAAATATCTGTTTATTTAGGGGCCATGAAACAAAGGCATAATAATTCAGGTGGGAAACTGAAACATAACAAATACGCTCTGTGCCCTGCCTTTGACTTCACATCATAAAAATATTTTCCTTCAGAAAGATAAATTTTAGAAGATAAAGATCTGATAATAAAGTTCATAGAACGTTGAATAAAGTACACATTACTAATGGAACGCTCCCACCATTAGCATTAAACATTATGTACACATACCACACATCAGACATTTATTGGTGTTTGCTTAGAAAGAGAAGAGAGAGATACCTTTCTCTGTTTAAATTCTGTGTACAATAAAGAGACTTAGAACCTATGACATGTCAGAACAGTGTTTTCCCATCACATGTAACACCCGTGTGCAGTGAGAATACGCCATTTGAAAATCGCAATGCTGACATGTTTACACAAGTTTCTTTGATGGGGTAAAAAGAGGAAGTTTAGAAAAAGATAAGTTTTGTTTGCAATTTCTTCTAATAGATGCCAATTAGGGCATTTAACAAGGCCCCAGTTAATGGACATTTATGTTTCCCATTCCATTCCCTTTCTCTGCAGAGCATATAATGTTCTCTTGCAAAGCATTCGAGGTGGTGATGGCTGAGATCTGGGGCCTTGGGGGGATTACGCAGGATTTTAACGTCTGCCATGTTCAGTTTCATGGTCCTTCATTCAGACCAGGCCAAAGTCTTGATCATCCTGACAATGGCAAATTTACAGCAGCATAGTGAATTTCATCCTGTGTATTTTTTTTGAAAATATTATATCTTCTACAAGAAATCAATGATAAGTGTTAAGTTAAAGAGCATGGTAACATCACGGCCAGTAAATGAATGCTTTTATTAGATAGATGGTCAGATTTGATCATAAAAAACCAGATAAAGGATTACATATCACGTAGAGCGAAACTTTTAATAACTCAACATGACTTTCTTTTAATGGGTTTTATTCATTTTAATAATTATAGTGTCAATGATGATTATGGCCTTTTAGATTCCTGTGATTGAAGCTCTATTTTCAATCTCTGGTCTTTACAGCCTTTATACAAGTGAAATGTAGCTCCTTTCACATGGGGGACCTTGTCCTAATCATTTTACTGATACATTTTTGTTGTGCTGTGTCTAGGTGAATGCAAATAGCTGAAATACAGTATTTTATAGCTCTAGGCGTTTATTGTAAGAAAACATATAACCATTAAAATGTTCATTGGAATCATTTAAGGAACTATATAGAGTTAATTACCAGATGATCAGCATGGAAAGAAGAGGAACATAGAGAAAGAAATGACAGAGAACAAATGTGAAGGGAGAAGATGGAGCAGGTCATGTGAATGCAGTGGGTTTGGTGATTACTTTGCTTACACTATAAATGAATGTACCCTGTAAAAGGGGGAGTGTGTACACTTCTACACTTTTATAATAACTTTATATATGTAAAAGCTGTTACAATAGCAATGGACATGTAGGTTTGATGTCAAACACACATTAATGTCCAACACTCCAGACTATTACTACTATATTAGTTATATACTTATTTGATGATCCAGACTTGAGGTGGCCATACACTACAAACTGCTGACCAATACGCAAACGTATCTCCCAATGTTCTACAATGTTACAATACCGCCCAGCATGATCATTAACCGATTTTTATTATAATTAGAAAAACTACCAGATTTACGGTTGCAAACATAATCTGGCTGAGAAATGTCAAGGGAAATTTGGCAAGTAAAACTGCTCCACTGGACATTACAATCTGAGATGTGATACATAGTGTATTGCCAGTTTATGGAAAAAATATAATCTCAAGCTTCTCACTACCACTCTACTCTTTCAACCAAACTGACTTTTCTCATTACTGTGGGTATGGTGGCAAATGCATCATAGGAGGATAGCAAGGAGTAGACACCCAAAGGGTATGGGCCCACTGGCACTCCCTGACATTTTTTTGATAAAAAATTCCCTTAAGGATAGGCTAGATGGAAATTTTTCCATCTAACCCAATTTTACGTTTTCCAACCACCATCAAAATCTTCAAGTAGCTGATTGAAATGAATCAGAAACCCACCTGACGATTTGATCAAATATGCCAAATCAGTTGAAATATGTTGAATACCACTCCAAGGAAAGTTAAAATTAGTTCTCCTTTAACATACACACCACTATGCATGTGGTTAAAAAAAATGCTTAGTGTTCACATTTCTCCTTTCTTTCAATGAATTAGAATAAATTATTATAAACTGTCGTCTTTTTGGTATAAAGAAAACAAGGTAATAAACTGACTTGCTTTCAAATGAATTCAAAACCTGAGACTAAAAGGATGATCAAACTTTCTGTTGCTGACAACTGTTCATCCCTTTCTGTTTTCTATATTATTTAAATATGATTGGTTCTGTAAAAAGAAGGTGGATTTTAGGGTATTACAAATCAATGCAATTCCTGTTGAATATTTTCAGGTAATTTGCATGATTTCCTTCAAGGATATCCTTCATAAAAGTTCTTCTCTACGTACAATCCACCAGTCCCATCGGGATGAATTCACACAGGCCTGTGAGGTAGGAAGCGAGTTACAAGCATTCTTCCTGAAACATTGTTTTTCTCTGCAGTCAAGTGATAAAATCCAGGTAGCTCCCCTTCATTTAAATACAGAACAAATCAGGTTAAATCTGCATCTTCTACCTCCAAAACCTGAGCATGTGGACAGTCTGACACTTTAAATATATTAAATTCTATTTACAATTCTCCACATGTACATTTATTGTACACTGACTGGTTCCCATCAACTATATTCCAGCAATGGTGAAAAATAAGTTATCCTGAACATAGCAATGGAAGAAAAATGATGTCAGATGTGTAAGTCCTATGAGCAATTTAATACGCTATAATTCAGCTTTGTAGGAATCAAGGGCCCTATTTAAAAACCCAGGTATTCTGTACTGCGGTTATGTGAAGTAAGGCCACAGCCTACAATACAAAAAAAGTACCAAACTACCGCTATGGTATGGATTGGTCATAATTGTACGATCGGAATTGTAATATCACAATCAAATTTTATAACCATGATCACAATAGTAAAAACTGCTGATCGTTTAAAGTTGTTAGTACGCTTGATAAATAGGGCCCAATGTGCAGAAAAGTCTGTAAGTACATAAAATCTGTTTTCTAATTATTAAAATAGAAGTTGTATTCTAGAAGATTTTCTATATGCTACATAAGAGTTAAAGTTTTAGATTATACAGAAAATTTTGTTTTGTATATAAATATCCATATGTATGTATTGTAAATAGCAGGTGTGGGGGGGCATATTTTATAAAGATGGTTATGGAATTACTGTTTACAATCCTTTTATACCACTATTCCACCATTAAAATATGTCATGGTTTGTAATACACGACTATGATCTGAGGGCTATTTCTAGCCATGTCCAGTCCTTGCAAAACCAAAAAACAGGTCCTAATATCGAAGCCAAAAATCCCACAAGTGCTGGGATGTGGAGGCACCTTGTGTAATGGGCAAGAGCTGCGTTACTGTACCAGGTGGGACGTGTGTGGTGGGTGCAGATCACTAGCTACTTATAGAATACTGATTGAAAGTTTTCAATGAGGCACAGTTATAAGCACAGGTTTGTCAAATGGGTGAGCAAGTTTTTTCCCAAAATACTACATACATTGCAACACGAAATGTGTCTTCTAACAATGTAGATCTAAATCCCCACTAGGCAGACACTTTGCCCTGTGTAATAGAAGCGACCCCAAACAATGTCAATTCAAAGGATAGAAAAGAGGAAGGGATATACAGGAAATCTCAGCCGAAGGGAGGCCTCTGGATCTTTACACTTAGTTGGGATATTTCTTATATATTCTAAATGCATAAATTTCCCTTGGAATCACAAATACAAAAGTCTCTTCTCCCACCCTCTTTTTCCTCTATTAATGGGTTGCTAATTCTTCCTGCTGAATATTAGCCTATACATTTTCCTTAGATATCATTATGTGAATGATCACTGGGAATTATGTATTGCATATTGAAGAGAATAAATGGCTACAAAGTATCAGATCATTTGTACAAAGTTTAATTATCGTATCATTTTAATTATGGAAACTTAGTGTGAAGATTACCCCTTTATCTATTATCCCTGTGTTCTCACACCTAATGTTAACTTTGATAATGTTCTTAATGAATACTTTTAAATGGAAAGGTCTTGTTCTATTATCTATGAGCTTTTGCCTGAAACAAACGTTAGACACCATGGGGTGCATTTTTGGGGGGGTTTGCTCACCCACTTAGATGTGTTCAAAACTGCTTTTATATTCTTCCAATAAAGGATCATGCTTTTATATGAGACTGACCCAAGAAGGGCAGGTGTTTGGTAACATCTTCCATTTTGTGAGTTTAACCCAGGAAAACGCGCCCTTGGTTCCCACAGCACCCTGATCCTCGTACCAATTTCCTTAAAGGGCATGTCCACTTGAAAAACTTCCTTTTGCTATATGTTCTTTATGGCTGCCCCACCCACAACGCTATAATAAAACTAAAAAAAGTTTCAGATATCTACTTACAGCCCTTCACTCCCACGAGTCTCTTTCCCTCCTGCTTACAGGAAACAGAGAGAGGGGCCTGACGGCAGCGCATCTGTGATTGGCTGCCAGTCAGCCAATCACAGATGGACTGCCGGCTAAGAAGTTGTGGGAGCGAAGGACTGTAAGTAGATATCTGAAGTTTTTTTTTAGTTTTATATAGCGTTGGGATAGGAAACCCTTAAGAATATTATAGCAAAAGCCTGTTACGGTAGAAGAAGTGCAGCAGATGGGATACGAGGAGGGAGGGGAAAAGGGCCTTGCACATGTCAGCATCCCTCCCGGAGGCAACAGCGCGGCAACAAGGCAGAGAAGATTGGACAGGAAGACAGTACTGCTCTACAGTTTCTGGACTTTGGACAAGGACTACAGGAGAACCATAGGGAGCAGGAATGTAAGTTAAGGATTTCTCAAAACTATACATAGGGGTCAGATGAGGGTGGAGATGCCCTTTAAAAATTTAGGAAAATCCTATGGAACAGAAATGTCAGAATGTTCCAGACTCCTTGGCAGACCAATGGTACATTAAGCGCGGGGCGCTGAGTCAAGCATGAAACAGGTCTTCACCCAGAGCCCCATTGTGGGGATGCAGCCCCGTTCTGCAGTAAAGGGAGACTGAAGAGCCGAAGAACAGGAACGAGGCACAGTAGTAGAGACTAGGAGCCTAGCACTGTGAACAATGCACTGGAAACAAGGCTCTGGAACTAGACACTGGAACCGAGGCACAGGAAAAGTGCAAGGCACAGAACAGGACGAGGCACAGGACACTGGGAATGGGCAGGAACCAGGAAAAAGAAAGATCAGAAAGATGGTGTGGGAACTAACATCTAGCACCAGTTTCTGACTTCCTGTTCTTTTAAACCTTGGGGACACACATGGTGCCCCGCACCCAGTGCAAGCACGGACATGCTCTCGCACCATAGCAGAATTCCCTAGGCCACCATAGGCAACACTAGGACCCTAGGGCCCAGGACACTTCTTCAGAAGCAGTACCATATTTTAGTCTACACAATATATGCAGAAAAATGGGGCATATAATAATGGCCCTGCCTAGGGCCCCATATGACTTAATCATATCTTTGGCTCGACTGCCCGCCGCGGACGTTGTGCGTGCATCCTCACAGGAAGCCCAGCCGTTGAGGGACTCCGAGCAGGTAAGCACCACTGATCCTGACAAGAAGAAGGTGGAGCCAAGAACAAAGTTTTTTATTAGGCAAAATCTAAGAAGAGAAACCCTTCATCGGCAGAACTATCTGGCCTGAATAATGTAATTGGAATTCTCCTGAATCAATACTGACAATATAGAATCTTCCTTTACAACAAAAGTGATTGCAATAACATTAAAGATTAGTTTACCAAATTATAACACTTTCTTAATCAAATTTATAATTCAACTAGCAAAAGGTGCCTGTTGGTGCACAGTGGGAATTATGTGGATGCTTGGCTGTGTGGGTACAGTGGATATACAATCTTACACAATATCTACACAGGGGTTGTGCAAATAAAAATTAGATAAGAAGTAATAAATAATTTAAAAGAAATGAGAAAAAGTTAATAAAGAAATCCTATTAAAATCCTGCTTAATTAGGCGTCACATCCCTAAACTAAAAAAAGTATGAAGCACTTGTTTTTGGTATACGTATTAGTTGTTTTGGATCAGTTGCTATATCTGGACTTGTAGAATTCATAGAGAAATGTTCACAAATGTATGGGCACTTAAAGGCCTTGAAGCTAGTTATATTAATTGTTTTTGAATTGGTACTTGTTATAGTATCACAAACACCCGTACATTTTGTACTTGTGCAAGCTCTGTAATATATGGGACATTATATAGCACTATTACAAAAGATTTTTTTCTATTGGCAGAGACATTTGGACCTGTGTAATGGGACCAATCTATTATATATCACTTTGTTGTTTGACTTCACATCATTATGGAAGCACCTTGTTGCCTGTACTGCTGGTTGGAGCCTGGAGATAGTTATTTAAATTATTAAATTGGAATCTTGTTATAGTTGCACAACTTGAAACATAATTATTATACTATATTATATTTTCTTGTATTTTAGAAAATTTTAGAAATTACGTGAAAACTCTTAATTTGAAAAAATTCAAAAATTACTAAAAATCCGTGAATCGGAAGTTCGGAAGGCGGAAAATCCGGAAAAAATCCGCCGTTCGCGAACGGGATAAATCGCAGCGGATCCGGGTTCGGATCCGCGACCGGCATCCCTAGTTATTATGTATGCGCTCACCTCACAGCCCCACACCCCTGAATACATCACATAACAGCGACGCCCTTTGAAAGGGCCGATGCCCATGAAGTTCAGTTTGACCAATAAAAAGCCTCCGTCACTTTGCAGAGTGTGATGTAACTCAGATGAAGGGCCTGGCTCTGGTGCCCGACTTCAAAACACAGAAACAGAGTCCACTTCAGTGACACAGCAACAGTGTAATGTACGGCTACACACAATCAAGAGCTGCAGACACAGAACAACAGCTTCTATAACAGATGGAACCAGACATTTCCCTAAGGTCTGTAAGATATTACAATTTGCTCCTGGAAGGTTTCAATGGTGATATGAACCACATTTATATACAAAATATAAACCCGGAAAAGACATATTACTATTGAGATATGAACCACATTTAATACAAATATAAACCCGGGAAAGACTATGTTACTATTGGTGATATGAATACATTTATATACAAATTAAACCCAGGAAGACTAGTTACTATTGGTGATATGAATCACATTTATATCAAATATAAACCCGGGAAAGACTATGTTACTATTGGTGATATGAATCACATTTATAATACAAATATAAACCCTGAAAGACTATGTTACTATTGGTGATATGAACCACATTTATATACAAATAATAACCCTGGAAAGACTATGTACTATGGTGATATGAATACATTTATATACAAATATAAACCTGGAAAGATATGTACTATTGGTGATATGAACCACATTTATATACAAATATAAACCCGGGAAAGACTATGTTACTATTGGAGATATGAATCACATTTATATATAATATAAACCCTGGAAAGACTATGTTACTATTGGTGATATGAATCACTTTATACAAATATAAACCCTGGAAAGACTATGTTACTATTGGTGATATGAACCACATTTATATACAATATAAACCCGGGAAAAGACTATGTTACTATTGGTGATATGAATGACATTTATATACAAATATAAACCCGGGAAAGACTATGTTACTATTGGTGATATGAATCACATTTATATATCATATAAAACCCTGGAAGACTATGTTACTATTGGTGATATGAATCTACATTTATATATAAATATAAACCCTGGAAAGACTATGTTACTATTGGAGATATGAATCACCATTTTTATATAAATATAAACCCTGTAAAGACTATGTTACTATTGGTGATATGAACCACATTTATATACAAATATAAACCCTGGAAAGACTTTCAGGGTTATTCAATAAAAGTTCTTATCATTAAAAATTGTGCTAATTTTGTCCCAACCAACAATGTTAACTTTCAAATGTTAAATAAGATCTGGTTGGTTGGGGCAAAATTAGCACCATTTTAAACGATAAGAACTTTTAATGAATCTCCTGTATGTTGCAATTGGTAATATGGATCACATTTGCGAATATTGTCATGCTAAGAAATTTAAAGCAGAGCCTCCTGGAATGTGACCACACCCCCAGATATTGCTGTCAGAGCCACATCCTCAAACATCACGGTCACTATCATACCCCAACCATCAAGGCCACGCTCCCAAACATCACGCTTATACCTCATCATGAAGGCCCCAAAGATAATTGCCATGCCCCCAAACATTGCAACCATGCCCCAAATGTTGTGAGCATGCCCCAGATTTGTGGTCACACACACACACACCCCAAAAAAAACCACATACATCCGTGTATTGTATGTATTCATTTGGAAGCCAGGTCAAGCTTCCAAAAGCACCCCAACACGGCCCTTTAATGGGAGGTTATTTATATAAAGCACTGGGTGGATGGCTTTCACTCATTTTAAAAAGCCAAAGTGCTGGGGGGAAGTGAGAAGCCTGCTATATGGATCCAGTGCACAACTATGAGAAATGCAAAAGTTTGCTAATGGTAATTGAAAGTAAAAAAGTTAGGACCTTCCAGACTGGGGTTACCTTGACGTGGTGGAAGGCTTTTTATCATGTGATCACAGTAATGATATACTGCGGATAATATGATATTGTATGGGGCCTAGGAATGCTCATTGATTATCTTTTCTATGTTTGTAATGTATATATTGTTGCACATATAAATTTGTTTATAAAATAATAGTGCACAGGGGGTAGGTGATAGCTGGTCAAGAGTTTTATTTCACATCTGCAACAAGATGGATGATGAACTTAGTTTCTGGTAAAACTCTGGTGCAACTAATAAAAACATATTATACAGTAACAATTTCTATAATAGCTATGTTAACACCAGTTAAAATAATTACTATTATTACACAGAACATGGATCTATACAGCACATGGATATTTACTTGCATAAACAGTTTACTACAGGAATAAGGCGGTGTGAATTCAGTGTTCCTATGATCCTTTTGGCTCTATATATTAAGCTATATTGCATGTTATTAGCCAGCAGTTCTGGACACATGTATAAGCTAAGGGACATAAAGGAGTATTTTGCATATCTCCACCCCTTACTCTGGGGAACATGGGAGTAAGAAATTACTTAGTGTTAGCGAATCTTGTTGCAGGTATGAAACATTATTTGGAACTTCTAAAATCTTGTTTAAAGTAGTAACAGTTAATAGTTGTTTCTAGCAGTAAAGCATTGCAAAAGGTTATAAATGGAGAAACACCTCTTATAGCGAACGCATCTTGCAGTCTCATGCTATATGAAAAGCATTGCCCACAAAACATAAGAAACACCCTGATTTGTAATGGTATCTTCAAATGGAGTTGTAAGCCACACCCCAGGAAGTTTACAAGGAGGCAATGTAAGTACAAAGGAACATATCTGTAACTTCCCTTTAGTATGTATCCAATGGTTCTGCTTAATATTAGATTGACGAAGTGTTAGCGAATCAAAACATTTTCTGAGTGTTAGTAGGGAAGTAGGAAGTAAGTAGGAACTTGCAAGACTATATGTCACTTCCTTTGTAAAACATGTGACAGTCTCAGTAAAAAACTTTTTTCTCACTCTCACATAACTCCACCCCTTCCCTCTCAATAGACAAAAAGGAGAGTGCTGTTGCTGGACATGAAGGGATATCTATATATCAGGGATAGGCAAACAGTAGATCTCCAGATGTTTGGAAACTACAACTCCCAGATTCCCTAACTACAGAGTGCTTGTAGAGGAATGCTGGGAGTTGTAGTTTGAATTCCCTAACTACAGAGTGCTGTAGAGGAATGCTGGGAGTTGTAGTTTTCAAACATCTGAAGATACTACTGGTTGTTATCCCGTGATTCACGGATTTCGCAGGAATTCGCTTTGCAGATTTTTCGAGACGATCGAAAGTTCAAAGAAAATTTCAAGACATTTTTGAAAATTTTGTAAAAATATACAGTAACTTACTATAAATAGTTTTGGGACCGGAAAATGGTTTGCAGAAAAGACAATAAGAATAAAATAATCTGACAATAAGAATAAAGAATCTGATTGGTTGCTATACAAATCAGATTATTTCTAAAAGAATCTGATTGTAACTAATTCTGATTGGTTACAATTAGATTCTTCCAGAAAGCATACCAATCAAATTCTTCTGAAAGAATCTAACTAACCATTCTAATCGGTTACAATCAAAATTTTTTTTTTTTTGAAAGAATCTTAATGGTTTATACCAATCAGATTATTTTCCAATCAGAATTGGTTACAATACACTTCTTCCAGAAAGCATACCAATAAGTATTTCTAAAAGTATCTGACTGTAACCAATTCTGATAAGATACAATAAGCAGATTCTTTCAGGAATTATCTGATTGCTACACTAACCAATCAGATTCTTTTCCAATTAGAATTGGTTTCAATAATCTTATTGCAGAAAGAGTCTAATTGGTAAGTATTCCAATCAGATTATTTCTAAAAGAATCTGATTGTAACTAATTCTGATTAGTTACAATCAGATTCTTCAAGAAAGCATACCAATAAGATTCTTTCTGAAAGTATCTGATTGTAACCAGTTCTGATTGGATACAATCAGATTCTTTCAGAAAGAATCTGATTGGTATACTAACCAATCAGATTATTTTCTAAACAGAATTTGTTACATTCAGATTATTTCAGAAAGATTCTGTTTGGTTAGTATACCAATCAGATTCTTTTCCAATTAGAATTGGTTACAATTAGATTTTTTCAGAAAGAATCTGATTGGTTAGTATACCAATCAGTTTCTTTCTGAAAAAAACTGATTATAACCAATTCTGATTTGAAAGAATCTGATTATCTGTTCCCCAGACCATTTCCCAGGTCCCAAAGCCACTTACAGTAAATTACTGTATAATTTTTACAAAATTTTCGAAAATTCCTTTAAAATTCTACTTTTCTAAAATTTCGGTGACCCTCGAAAATAGAATGTGTAATTTTGAAAAACAGTTTGATCGTTCTGGATGTATGTACGTTTTTCCCAGACCATTTTCCAGGTCCACAGGCGGAACGGATTTTAGCAGTTTCGCCCATCTCTCAAAACCCTGGATTTAAATATCTCCCTGTATAGATTTATCAAAACAAATCAGATGTTAGGCTGCACTTTATGTATATTTAACATGTATTTCTAAAGCACTAATACTTCCAGTACAATTCAAAAGATGTGTGTATATATGTCCCCTCTAATACCTATCGGGGTACACCCAATAGGTTCCCTTCTGCCTCTGTATATTGTGTAAAATATTTATTTAGGGGATGGGACACTAATAGAACCAAGATTTCATATTATTTTATTTTTATTTTTAACCTCTTGCCTTTATTTTTTTTGTACAAATCCCTAAATTTAATAGTAGTGTGTATAAAGATTTTATATCATATGTAGCCACATATAGCTAAACATACACCCACATATTTCCCACTGTGCACCAATGCGGGCACACTTTTGCTAATATATATATATATATACAAATATAGAAAATTCCTAGGCCCCCATACAATATCATATTATCTGCACACTGGTATACTTTATAAACAAACGGGTTTTTAATATACATTACTGTGATCACATGAATCAAAAGCCTTCCAACCACATCAAGGTAACCCCAGTTACCTTGTATTGTATGTGTGTATATATATATATATATATATATATATATATATATATATATAGTAACATCAGCCACCAAATCCATAAACCACAATGGTAAGAAAGCTGACAGATGTAGAACTATGTTATGCAGTAAAATTTGCTTCTCTCCCTTCCCTCTGCTTCTCAAAAGATGTCCACCTCCTCTCCAATCTCTTTACAAGCTTGCACATGCTCAGAGGCTGCAGATGGGGGAATAACATTTAGCCATAGGCCATCATTTCAACTTCTGCATCTATGAATGACAGCTGCTAACTAGAAGAACAAAGCAGAGAGGGGTAACAGATCATCAAGCAGCATTTCAGGCTAGTCTTACATCTCTTGGATTTTTATCTTTTGCAGGTTTGGGGGTGATTTACCTATATGCAATTTTTCATTGCAGGTTGTACTTGCCCTTTAATCAATTCAACTTCTTTGTTGAAGCAATGCTATTAGCAGTGCATATATATGAAAAGCTGAATACAGAAGATAGTGGATAATGCAGTCTAAACAGAATTGAAAGCATAAAACTGGCTTCAGTGACAAATAGCATTAAAGGTCCTATTAAGTTGTTACTGAATGTTACTCTGCATTTTTATCAGCTGTCCCAGGTGTAGGAACCTGCTCTTTAATAAAGATGATAATGAAACAATTGAACTTGTATTTCTCATGTGACATAATGTCCATATTAACTTACTTTTAGGCATTTTGCAGTCCACATGTCAATAAATACCAGTTAATAACATGCAACTTTGAAAAATATGTCCCAGCGAGAGAATCATGTGTGATTATTTACAGGAAATGGCCACAAATTAGGGGATATAAACTTCTGTATTTCTCCAAACTAATTGCTTAGTGGATAACAGCCATGTTGGTAATTTGCAATCTGTCACAGAGATTAACAAAGTAATTGGGAAGTAAAGATGTTCCATTCAATATCATTACAACAAATCAATAAGGAAAGCAATAAGATGAGCATTAAGATCTCTCTCCAGTGAGTAAAGTATACGCTGCAAACCCTCCTACATGTCCAAATAACCAACAGTTATTTCAAAATACTAACAGGGTTATTCAATAAAAGTTCTTATCGTTTAAAATGGTGCTAATTTTTGCCCCAACCAATCAGATGTTAGCTTTCAAATGTTAAATAAGATCTGATTGGTTGGGGCAAGATTAGCACCATTTTAAACGATAAGACCTTTTATTGAATCTCCCTGGATGTGTAACAGTGTTTTCATGTCTTTGATATCAATACCTCAAAAGTCCATGAAGGAAGTTAGCAATGAGATCTAGGATTAGGCTACCATATGCATAATGCTTTAATACCAGTTTAAAGTGAAAGAAGCCTTAGCACAAAAATTGATGCTTCTAAACGTGCCCACTGGGACCACCGCTATCTTAGCAAGCAGTCATACACAAACTTATCATCATTGAATCATCATTCCCTATGTGCTCACTGCCTTAGGAGTTAAGATTAAGATAGGAGGAAGGGAGACTACAGATATTACATAAAGACTTTAACCCCAATAAGAAGGGGGAATAGATAAACAAGTGACTGCCACATAGAGGAAATAATTGTAGATTTTAAAAATGTTTAGTGTTAATTTATACAGTTTCCAGATCACCCCTTTTAAACTGGGCACTTCAGTGCAAATTGATATTTTTCTAACATACACATCTAAATACCGTATATACTTGAATATAAGTCAATCAGAGTATAAGTCGAGAAACCTATTTTTACATAAAAAATGAGTAAAAACAGATTGACTCGAGTATAAGTCGAGGGTAGAAAATATAACCACTGCTGCCTTCTGATTCTGTATTGTTTTCAAACTTTAGTTGCCCTTTAAATGGACAGCAGAATTCCCAAATCCAGTATGGCTATTACTGTATGGGACTACTATATGTGAATTCTGCTGTCCATTTAAAGGGCAACTAAAGACCGAAAATACAGAATCAGAAGGCAATCTTTAATAATAGATACCATCCTCCTGATTCTGTTTTGTGGGTTAGTTGCCCTTTAGAGTTACACAGTAACCCCCAATACCATGGAACTCCAGATGTTTGTAAACTACAACTCCCAGCATGCTTTAGTAGCTGGGAGTTGTAGTTTACAAACATCTGCAGTGGAAAACTGCACATACCCTACCCCCCCTCCCAGACACTGTACTAACTTGGAAATATTGGTAGGAATCCGAAGTCACTAACTTCAATGAGGAATCTGGCTGCCGCATCTGCTGACATCCCGCCTTAAGGCTCAGTCACTAACTTCAATGAAAAATCTGGCTGCAGCATCCACTGATGGTCGCATCCACTGACGTCACTACTCGGCGCCGGTCTCATTTCCTGGCGCTGAGTAGTGACGTCTGTGGATGCTACCATCAGAGGATGCGGAAGCCGGATTCCTCATTCAAGTAAATGACTGACCTGAGTATAAGTCGAGGTTCAGATTTCAGGCTGTTTTTACAGCCTGAAAACCTTGACTTATACTCGAGTATATACGGTACTGTAAATCAGGATTGGGGACTGAGATTTACTATGATAATGGGTTGACAAGCATCTTTATATAGCATTGAACATGTTACCTACAACTTTTTTTGGAATGGAATTGCCAGTCTCATAATCATACAATTATTTTATTATCAGTAGTGTAGCATCGATACCATTCATAAAACGCAAAATGACAGGTGCCCTGCCCACTCTCCACCCAATCCCCGCCCAATCCTTGCCCATGCCTGGCCTAATTCCATGCCCCTCTTCCTATCTCTTCTGAAGCCCAAACATTCCACCTTTTTGCTACTTTATGCCAAAATTTTCTGTGGAGTTACCCATAGTTTGAGTTATAACACCATTCCCTCTTTCCTCCTGATATTCACATTAAACAATTAGTAATTATACATGTTCATGAAATTGATCTTGAGTGTAAAATACAGGCTTTAACAAAACATCATGACAAAATGTATTGTCTAGTCATTATAATGTTTCTTATTAGGACAATAGTGTATGCATCTTTGCTTGTAATTAGAACAACGCAGACACAAAAGTTTACTGTGTTGTTGTATAAACTCACTTACAATACTGTGAATAAAGTGAATATTGTTAATACATTTTGAACTGACCTTCCTTTAGCTAAACAATGGAACATACAGAGTAATGCCCACACGTGAAAAACTTGCTGTGTCTTGTATTTGTCTATTTTGGGATTTTATCACTGTAGAATTTCTCGTTAAAAATCACATGAAGTCATTAGGAAAGATTTTGTTTGCTGGAGAAACTCGTAACTATTAAAAATATTGAAACATCTTTGCATAAAATAATCAATATATAATGCTGACCCTGCTGCTGTGAATTATCCGTATTCACAATATACGGGTCATGACCGATCTGGTACTTGGGTAGAAGATTGAATGGGAACATGCCCCAAAAGATTTACCGTGCGTAAAAGTCCCATTTAACTATTTTTGTTATTTATCTTGATAATATTTTCAGTAATGGAATACGCAATCATGTTAATAGTCGATTGTGTGGGTTCAGCTTGCAGATTCCCTGTTTTAACGAGAGAAATTTCCCCCTTGTTCCTGATCTGGCGATAACTTAAAAGCGAATAAGGAATAATCATTAAAAAATTCTGTCCGATGGACTGATAAGGCATTGTCTGTTGTCTGCTTGCTTTAAATATGGACAAGCGACCACGAATGGCTAAATTTGTTTGAAAATTGGGCTGGAAAGTCTTGTCGGGACCTGCTGTCTGTCTAAATATAAGGCAGCAAGAAATATTCTATTTTTGTGCTTTTATCAATACCTTTCAGATTTTTCTTAATTTGCAGTACTATGGTGACAAAAGTTCCCCTTTGGTTGCCGCATCCATACACATCTCCTTTATACAGCTAGGATGTGTATATGCACACCAATATTGCCATTAGACAAATTACTGAGGGTAAGCCCAAGATTTTGAAGATTTTGTTGTGGTGGTTCATCGTGTTAAAGTATCGGCCCTTGTGTACACAACCTTAACCTGGTTACAAACTTTAACAATAAAGGAATGAGCCGCCGCTTTATTATTAAAGTGAATAGCGCAGAAATGAGCATTCCTGAAAAATCCCCATCAACACAGTCAGCCCCCTCTGCTAATGTATAGGGAGGCGGCCACAGCCCAAAGGGAATGTGTCAGTCCTGAACATTCTCCTTATCCTTTATTTAGGGAAAATACTCAGGATTGTGTTTAGCCTACTCTTTTAAAAATGGCAGACAGAATCTTACAGATTTTAAACATTGTAAAGGTCTCTGATCGGTCGGGCTGATCATTAACGAGCCCCAACCAAATGGGCGTTTTGGCCGTCAAAGTGCCTATACATGGCACGATTATAGGTTGAAACCTCTGTGCATAAACATCGTGCGTTGCAGGTCGGCCCCCGTGATCGCACGTGTGTATGAGGCTTAAAGGTGGCCATACACTTGCGATTTCTATCGCAATGTGCCGACAGATCACATTGGTATCTGTCGGCACATTGTGTTGGGAACCGGCACACGGTATGGGGATCGGTCGGTCGTATGGCCATACACGTAAACGATCGTATCGGCTCCCTTTGCTAAAGTAATTAAAGTAATCGAACTCGCGGTTAGAGCAGTTTTCCGAACTCGAGGATGTATTTTCAATAACTATCGAAAATTCAATAATGATCAAATTTATGTACCGTTCGCTAACCCTCAATTTTGCCTATAATCCTCAAATGCAGATTTTCGCCGATAGCCCTCGGCAAAAACTCTCAAATGTATGGTTCAGTAACCCTCCAATGTATTGGATTTTTGGTGCCCCTTGAATGTGTCATTTCGATTTTCATTAACTCACTAATGTATCGTTCGGTAACCCTTGAATGTATCATTTTCGAATATGGTAACCCTCGAATCGAATGTTTGATTTACAAACATATTTGGAAATCCTTGAATGTAGTGTTCAATTTTTCAGTAACCCTCAAATGTATCGTTCGAATTCGGTAACCCTTAAACGTTTTGGTTTTTTCTTTTTCTGTAACCCTCGAATCTATCGTTCGAACATAAATGCAGTTCAGCTCACCACATCTCTTATAGATTTTGGTTGCCCAGATGTCTGTTCCTGGGCATAAATTCAAAATAAAAGTGTGTAGTATAGAGCAACCAAAAACTCAGACATCCCCACAGGTATTGCTATAAACAACCGTACATTTATTGTGCACACCACAACATGTTTCGGATAGTCTAGGTCCTTTCTCAAGTTCGAATTCGGTAACCCTCGAATGTATTGTTCGATTTTTAGTAACCCTGGAATTAATCGTATCAATTTGGTAACCCTCAAATGTAATGTTCGGTTTTCGGTAACCCTCGAATGTATTGTTTGAATTCGGTAACCCTCAAATGTACTGTTTGAATTCGGTAACCCTCAAATGTACTGTTTGAATTCGGTAACCCTCGAATGTATTGTTTGAATTCGGTAACCCTCGAATGTATTGTTTGAATTCGGTAACCTCGAATGTATTGTTTGAATTCGGTAACCCTCGAATGTATTGTTTGAATTCGGTAACCCTCAAATGTACTGTTTGAATTCGGTAACCCTTGAATGTATTGATTGAATTCGGTAACCCTCGAATGTATTGTTTGAATTCGGTAACCCTCAAATGTATTGTTTGAATTCGGTAACCCTCGAATGTATTGTTTGAATTCGGTAACCCTCGAATGTATTGTTTGAATTCGGTAACCCTCGAATGTATTGTTTGAATTCGGTAACCCTCGAATGTATTGTTTGAATTCGGTAACCCTCGAATGTATTGTTCGATTTTCGGTAACCCTCGAATGTAGCATGCGGAGAACGCATGGATTACATGTTCCCCAGACCATTTCCCAGGTGCCACAGACATTTACAATAAGTTACCATTGCTATTTTATTTGTAATTAATCCGAATTTTTTGAACTATTTTCTCCAGTCAACTTTCAAGGGTTTATTTCCGAACTTCCGAAATTTTGCTGAAGTTCAGAAATGAATTGAAGTTCGGCCATCTCAAGGGAAGGGTTGTTATTTTTATTACATAAATCCTTTGAATTTTTGTCTCTTTCTTAGTACCAATGTGAGGTTTTTCTTTCTGATTTTACATAGCTCTTAAAACAAATCCAGAAACCAAATCAAAGGATCCGTACATTAATCTGACAATGTGCTGCTAAAAGCTGCAATAAACCTTTCACTGGGAGGGGCCGCACTTTATATGGCTGCATTCGTTTACTTCGTACTTTACTGCTCATTTTCTTATCATTAGTAATTCATCAATCCCTGCCTTAGTGTACAGAAATCTTTATTTTTTTACATTAGTACACCTTATGGCTTTAAATGGTCATCAGGACACCTATTATGTTACAGTTAAAATGAGTTTCTATGACCTGATTGGTTATTGACTGTTGCCCTGAAAGTGATAGTTTATACGTCTTTTTATTTCACAGTTCACTTATTATTTTTTTACATTGTGAAAAACAGTTTTCTGTCGAATCTCACTGGTGTCAGAGGACAGTGACACAGAATGTACAAAGCCTGTTAATGTACTGGACCTCTTAAAAGGTTTCTTATCACAGCTCCACTTTAGAGCTCCATAACAAAGCACAAATCTATTGATTTACTGTTAAGTCACAATAACCATTTCTCAGCTTTTTACTTTACTTTTATTTTACAGCACAGTTGGGATCACTTTGTACTGCTGCATATTCAAAAAAGCCTGGTAATGCCGATTACTTTTACTATACATAGTATTTAGTGTAGGTATGGTGTGGGTGGTAAGACAAGTTTGTATACATTGCAGCCTGGGTTGATTTACTAATGTCTATTATATTACTGCATGGCCAGTGTAAGGTCTATTGGGGCCCCTTAGCACAAAATTGTTTGGGGAGTCCCAACCCTTGACCAATGAAAGCCAATGGTTTGTGGACCGTTACATGTGCGTATTTACATGTTTGTATATAAAATGTAACCACACAACATCTATGTAGTATTGCCACCTAGATGGCAGGGGAGCAGTCCCTGTGACTGCAGGGGGGCCCGGGAGCCAGAGGGACCCCATTTTCTTACTTTCAATATGAAAGATACAGCTTTCCCCCAGCCAAACACATTAAGAAAATGAGGGGACCCCTTTATAGTTTTGCAGGGTCCCTAGTGATTCCTAGTTATACGAATGATATATATAGGAATGACAGATGACATGTTGCAGACATATAGAGAAACTATCAAAAGACTAAACTAAATGTGATCTAAATCCCCAAGCCACACCAACAACACACCTCCCAGGCCAGTATCTTTGAGCCAGGACCTATTTACAAGACCTATTTACAGGGCATAACTATGGCCACCCTAGTGAAATTATAATAGGGCCAACTCAAGCTCATTTATTGATGAAAGCAAACCTACCTATTTAAAGAAACAGTACTATTTTAATTTCAAATCCAAAAGTAAATAATAAAAATATATAAGTGTGTGTCCCCCGCGAACGGAGTGGGTCCCTCACTGGCATCACTCTCTATAACAATCTAATAAATGGAACAGTAACTATAGAAATGATAGAAAGTAATTAATAATTGAATGTTGCTTTTAATTAAAAGTCATACAAATCAAGAATTACAATGTGTTTAAAATATATTTTTTAAATATTAAACTCTCAATATTAGTGTATATCATATATCTGGTACAATATAACCGTGTCCATAAACCGTGTCTCAACTTACCCCAGCTTGATCCCCAGGCAAGTTTCCAACCCGACCAACTGCTCTACTTGAGACACATATTTATGGACACGGAATTTACATAACATTATAATTGCGCTTACAACTGGAGGAGACATATAGATTGTGACTTACAGTATCAAAGATTTAATGAATTCTTATGGGAGTTGATATGCACTGAGCAATTTCTGGACATCATTTTGTGACAGGATAATGAGATATTGTTATACATAATATACAGGTTTTTAGATTTAGAATATATTTTTATACATATGGTTATTCTTGATTTTTATGACTATTAATTTAAAAACAACATTTGATAATTAATTACTGTTAAATAGATTGTAAGCTCTACGGGGCAGGGACCTCCTTAATTCTTGTGGCAAAGCTCTAGCACTTCTATTTATATAATTTATATATTTATGTACTGAACTATCTATGTATTTGTTCCCCTTGTATGACTTTATTGTATTTTCTTACTGTACAGCGCTGCGTCCCCAAGTGGTGCTTTATAAATAAACTATACACATATATACAATTACTGTTCCCTTATTTCAAATATATTACTGTTTTGACAATTTAGAAAGCAAACAAAAATTTGATATTTCAAACTTTGTATCACAATTAGAATCCTAGTAGATAGACAGCAGACATGTAGGTATACATGTGGATATTTAGGGAGCTCACGTTCCAAGCAGTCAGAGCTTTAAGCACAAATCACCACCCAATCCTATACCCACTTTCCTGGCTGTACACTAATTAAAGAGAAAGGATGTATTCCTTTGTGGCACTCCTTCACTTTGAGAATATCATCATAAAATATTTTGAGCATTCAGTTTCCTTCATTAGATGCCCAGTATGTCATACTGTTATTAAAGAGCATGTCAAGTGAAATTTTTTATTAGCTATAAATTTAGAGGATCCCCCCAAACCTAAGTTTTGCAATATCAATATTTATCAAATATGCCCCTGAAGGGACTTACCTGACCTGGTCCCTCTCCACCTAGGCGGCACCCCCTGTTCGAGAAAAAACAGGAGTAGAGGGCCTTTGCACAGACAGCTTTACTGATGTCCGCAACCAGGAAGTGGAGTGGCTGTCAGCCAAAGAGCAGAGTAGGGGTTGGGAAATATTGATAATGCGAAACCTAGGTTTGGGGGGTCTTCTACACTTTTAGCTTAAGTTTTTTTTTCACTGGACATGTCCTATAAGGGCATTTGAATAAATATTTTCTTTATTTTATGCTTATGGAGCCGGCTGTGTTATTTCCTTCTCGTTCCATTAATATGAAAATCCTATTTATATATTATCAAATAAAAATGTCAACATTTTACCTTTGAAAGTTTCCTGTCTAGTTATAGGTGGCTCATCCAACAATCTGTTTTAGGCAGGATTTATGCATAAGGCCTTGTATCTGAAAAACTGGGATATCTTTAGGTTCATTTAAGGGCATGTACACCCTTCAAATAAAATTATATGAAGGTAAATCAACCCTAATAACCCCAGAAAAGCTAACAGATGTTGGAGAAATCTGCTATGTAGCGAAATATTCTTCTCCCCCTTCTCTTTGCCTTTCAAAAGATTTCTGCCTCCTGTCCAAGCTAATTTACAAGCTTGCACATGCTAAAAGGGGGCAGCTAGGGGAATAGCATTGTCATTGGCTGTGATGTTAATGGTTACACCCATTAATGACAGTTACAAACAGGAAGAACCAAGTAGCAGAAAATGGGAACTATAACATTGAACAGCATTCCATGTAAGTCTTATTAGTCTTACTGTAACTATTGCAGTTTTTTTTTTACTTATATACAATTTTTCATTTAAGGGGACGACTTGCCCCTAATATAATTAGGGAAAATCCTGCAATGGAAATATTTCTATATGTTAAATTCTTAGTTGACAAATGTTATACATGTGGTTATATTTATATATATAAATATACATTACTTTCAGAATTACTAGACATGTATTTAGACATAGTCCACAAGTTAAAATAAAATAAAACCAAACTCACTTATATCAGGCCTGAAAAGCATTCTGGGATAGGAAACTTCCTGAAAATTATCTAGGAAATATAATGCTGAGTATGCGTCCTTCAACAAGCTAACAAATTGAACAATCAGTGCTAAGTAGGTTTAAATCCAAATGAAGAATGCCAAGGAAATGTCTCTAGGGAGTTTTTAACAGATGGACACTTGTAAATCTAACAGGATTTCCTACTGCCTGAGGTAAAATGAAGACTGTCTCATTAAACTGTCTGCAAGCTACTGTGCACCGTGTTGTTTATCTGAACAGAAGCAAAATAGGCTCCCCAGTAGCACATACGGCAATTTAATATCATTTACAATATGCAGCATATGTACAAAGTCAACACACAAGATGCTTAGCAACATGCAGATAATGAGAAAACGTCTAATGTGTAGTTACTTGGCTTACGCAATAAATAACAAATAAACGTTTCTATTCAGACCTTAGACCTTAGCATATGCAGCAGATTTAATAAGAAGCAAAAAAAAAAATGCAAGAATTTAAAAAAAAAACCAAACAAAAAAACACACGGATTAAAATCTAGTAATGGATGTTAATAAATTATCCCACTAATGATACTGATATACAGTCATGAAAAATCGTTATTAAAAATAAAAAGAGAACAGGGACCAGTGAAATTAAGGTGTCAGTAAATACCTTACTATATATATATTATGGAAAGTGCCATTCTGTTTTTGAATTTTTGAATTTCAAGAAAATACGAAAAATGTGAAAATCCGAAAGTACCAAGTAAAATAAGGGTAGAAAATACGAGGTAGTCGGCAGTAGATGGCTCAGGCACCTGGGAAATGGTCTGAGGAACATGTGCAAATCACCAAAATGTTATTAAAAAGAACAAGTTTCCTACATCCAGTAGCCCTCGAAAGCAGCCTCCTATATTCAGTAAACCTCAAAAGTAGTCTCATATCAGGGACGTTTTTAGGCATAGGTCACCTAGGCAAAGAACTAGGGCTTCTATGTTAAACCAGAGTGCCCAGTGTTCTCCCTGTCAGCTTGTACTTGCTGTTTTAGAACTGCTCTCCTTGTTTTGCTATAATTTGTAACATTGTAGTGAGTAAAGAGCCTGAACTCCACACCACTACCTCTTTTTTCCTTCCATCTAACTCTCCAATTAGAACTTAGAGTAGGTGAGGTGTGAACAATTTAATGGAGAAGACATGGAAAGCAGGTACATACTGTATATCATGACAATTCTGGCAGCTGAAAGTGTTAAAGGTAATACTTTGCTGGCACTGAAAGTGTTAATGGCAATACTCTGGGAAAGTGCTGGCACTGAAGGGTTAATGGCAATACTCTGGGAAAGGGCTGGCACTGAAATTATTAGTAAGATAGTCTGCTGGCACTGAAGGGTTAATGGTAATACTCTGCTGGCACTGAAGGGTTAATGTCAATATTCTGGGAAAGTGCTGGAAGTGAATGTGTTGAGTCCAAAACTTTTGGAGGGCTAGGCCACACTACTGCAATTTTAATTGCAATGGACGCTAGGGCACCAAGAAGGCTAGAAACGTCCCTGCCTCATATATTCAGTAAACCTCAAAAATAGCCTTGTATATTCGTTAAACCTCAAAAGTAGCCTTGTATATTCGGTAAACCTCAAAAGTAGCCGCGTATATTCGTTTAACCTCAAAAGTAGCCTTGTATATTCGTTTAACCTCAAAAGTAGCCTTGTATATTCGTTAAACCTCAAAAGTAGTCTGTATATTCAGTAAACCTCAAAAGTAGCCTTGTATATTCGGTAAACCTCAAAAGTAGCCGCGTATATTCGGTAAACCTCAAAAGTAGCCTTGTATATTCGGTAAACTCAAAAGTAGCCTTGTATATTCGTTAAACCTCAAAAGTAGCCTTGTATATTCGGAAAACCTCAAAAGTAGCCTTGTATATTCGGTAAACCTCAAAAGTAGCCTTGTATATTCGGTAAACCTCAAAAGTAGCCTTGTATATTCGGTAAACCTCAAAAGTAGCCTTGTATATTTGGTAAACCTCAAAAGTAGCTACTTGTAGCCTTGTATATTTGGAACCCTCGAAAGCAGCATCAGTAACTCTCGAAAGTAGCCTTGTATATTCGGAATCCTTGAAAGTAGCTTTGGTAGCTCTCAAAAGTAACCTTGTATATTTAGAACCCTCGAAAGTAGCCTCAGTAACCCTGAAAATTAACCTCAACAACCCTTTGAAAGTACACAAAGAAAAAAAGGGATGTAGATGCTTCCTGGAAGGTATTAAACAGCAACACGAACGGTAATTGCAAAAAAGCTTGTTTATTAGAGTGAAACACACAACATGCTTCGCAGACAAGGTCCTTTTTCAACCCTTAGAAAGTAGTCTCAGTAACCCTCGAAAATACAGTAGCTCCATATTTTTGAAAATACGAGGTTCCGAGGTCCAAAAGCTTTGAATGGTTCAGACAGAACTTTGGAACCGGGAGTTGCGAGTCGGGTTCTGTTTGAACTCGAGCTTTATATCGAATTACCTACAGTTACCAGGAAAACTGGTACCACAAGCACAATGATCCCTTTTAACTAATGAGATACAGACAGGTCGAGCCAAACTTAAACTATTCGAACTAATGCTGTATGGATACACTGAAAACAATGCTGTTTGGGTGTTAAAGTAGGGTTTGCAGGAATCTATGTACTGCAAACCTCATTTGTCCTAGGGAATAGGACAGGCACCTAGCAACAGCTGGTGGGCTTGGCGGCTGCCTCCCGAATCCGCTGCTAGAATTTTTTACGAGCCGCGCGCCTCCAGGAACTAGTGCCTGGTGCGCGCGGGAGATCTCGCGAGGTCCGAGATCTTGCGAGATCTCGCTCCTAGTCAGATTTTTTACGGGAAGCAGATGGCTGTCCTATAGCTGGTAGTAGAGTCATGAGGAATAATTATAAACTATTATTACTTGTGACTGAGGATGAATAAGGACATGAGAGTTGGTAGGTTTGAAACTATTTATTCAGGGACCCTAACTCAAAACGTAGTTCTATATATATATATATATATATTTTTTTTTTTTTTTTTTTCAAGGAATTTGTAACTGGGGAAACAGTTGGGTGTGGACTACCAAAGGTGCTGGTCCATCAGAGTGAGGAAAGGGGTCTCAGTAATTAGCATTAACAATTTTAACTGCTCGGTAACGGGTTGTCGTGCTTCTGGACTTGTGGTCTACTGATTGTAGATGGGGTCACTTCCTGGTTTCTGTCTGAGCAGCTGGGTTTCGCCGCTTCTGAACCTTGGACGTCCTGGATGTAGGGATGAATCGAGAGAGAGAAGCATTGTAATTAATGGTATTAGCATGGAGGTTATGTTACATTAGATGGAGGAGTTTAGACTTATTCTTTAAGGTACACACTATTACAGTATTGACCTATGTGTTTACAACAAGCAGGATTCCTCTTGGGAGGGTAGGGTTGGGCGCTGTTGCTAGGTGGCTGTCCTATTCCCTAGGACAAATGAGGTTTGCAGTACATAGATTCCTGCAAACCCTACTGTGCCCACGGGAGGCAGCCACCTAGCAACAGCTGGTGGGCAGAGTAGCACACACCTGGTTGTTGCCTTGTGAAGATAAGTCTCTCTGGCTCTGTCGGTCTCCAGTAGTGTCTGACAAAACGTCCTGTCGGAGGACCATCGGTGCTCTCAGTATTGTCATTAGGGGAAGTCCTTGGAGGCTGCCTTAGTGGTGGGGGCGTCTGAGAGAGTGGGGGCGGAATATGAGGTGTCGATATTAGCGCCCTCCATTGCAGAAAGTATCCAGCCTCTTATCGTTTTCGAGCATGCTGGTCTGAAAGGGGGTCGGATGTGATAAACAGTTGAGTGGTGTTCCCTCGTGTTCGGCAGAGAGTTCCATATATTTATTGAGGTGGATATTATGCATAAGGAGGGTTCAGAGGGGTCTTTGGGAGATCAATTTCCACCAGTTCTGGGGAAATGTGTGTTGTCTTGGTTTTCCCTTTGAGGATTAAGTGTGCTCCCCCTGGTGTGAATGACAACCAGGGCTCGTGAATATGTATGAGGGTGAGCTCGGCTGATCTGGCCACGAAGGTAGGGCTAGTAGAACATGCTAGTTTGATTCCTAGGGAACGAAGGGGTAGGGATGGTAGGTCCCACGAAGCTAGGAGAATTTAGGAGGATGTCAATATCCCAAGTTGATGTATATCCGGCCTTGGTGGTCGGGGAGAGGGATGCTCCTTTTAGTAGCCTTATGTACAGGGCATTGTAGTTCAAGTCTGGAATGATGATGTTTAAGGCCGATCCGTATGACTTTAAGGTATTGGATGATAGTCCTGATTGGAATTTGTGGGAGAGGAATTCTATTGCTTCCCAGAGGGGACTGGGTTGGGAGATCTGTGATCCTCGGTTGTGGACATGACATAAATTCTGCTATCAGATTTTTGTATTTTGTGATTGTCTTACGGTGCAGGGATGAGTCTATTAAGGTATTGGACATGGAGGATAGCTGCTGGAAGCGAAAAACTGATTTGAGCTGCGATCCACATTAATTGTGGCAGCTTGGATTAAAGGTCTTGGGATCCCTGGAAGCAGTCGACTGTCATGCCTAGCGGTAGTTTCTGTCCCAGTACCAGTGGTTGTATCTTGGGGAACCATGGTTGGATGGCCATAGTGGGTATACTAGGACTAAGTCCCTCACCCTGTCTGTTACAATTTTGTGTAGGACCTGTGGTATCAGTATTGGGGGAGGGAATGCATATAGGTTGGGAAGGTCTGTCCATGGAAAAGACATCGCGTCCACTCTCCATGCGTTTTTCGACCACTGTCTGGACACAAATTTGTGTGTCTGTGTCGACGTTTCTGAAGCAAAAAGGTCTATCTGCCTCTTGCCGAAGGTCTGGCATTATTTGGCAAACAGTAGGTGATTGAGGCACAGAATTGACAGAGACATCTGGTGCCTGGATAATGCATCTGCAAGTTCGTTTGACTTGCCTGGGACATATTGGGTATCAGATCTGTGGTGTAGGGCGAGTGCAATTTTCCAGATCTCTAGGGCTTCTAGGCAGAGGAGTTCTGATTTTTTCCCCCTCTCCTGTTGAATATGAGACCGCTGTTCGATTGTCCAGCTGTACCTGGACTGTTTGTCCGATATTACTTCTCTGGGTAATCTCTCTAGAGCCGTCTCACTGCTCTGGAGTCTAGGAGATTTATGTGGAGGTTTGATTCTGGTGGGACCAGCATCCCCCTGAGCGCTATTGTTGGGGTGAATGCTCCCCAGCCTATCAGGGATGCGTCGTGGTGATTGTCAGGTCTGGGGACTTGGCCTGAATGGGCGAGGGCAGAGACGGGGAATCTGCAGTATTTGTCGTATCTCTGTCTCACTACCGTGCATGGATGTACTGTTTGAGCCCATGAGTAGCCCTCCCGGAGATGATGCCTTAGGAACATCTGGGGTGTCTGCATAAGAGTGGGGCCTGTATGGCTCCTTGGTCTAGGGCTACAATCTTCCCTATGATCCTCGCTATGGATCGAAGTGGAAGATATTGCCGGGAAGGATCTCCCGAAGGAAGGAATGTATCAGGTTCCACTTGTGGTCTGGGACCTGTATTGTGAATCGTTGTGTGTCTATTTGGAATCCTAGGAATTCTAGTTTCTTGTAGGATTTAGAATGGACTTCTGCGTATATTAAGAACCCAATTGTGTGAGAGTGGAAATAATGTGGTCTCTCTGTTGGAGAATCACGTGTTCCTCTGGACCGAACACCAGCAGGTCGTCCAGGTAAATTAAAAAATGATGCCCTTCTGTCTGAAGTGTTGAATTACGGTTTTAATACCTGGTAAAGGTGTTGTAAGGGGGTTGGATAGGCCAAACACCATTACGTTCCAGTGGAATACCTGATTCCTCCAGTGGAACTGTAGGAGCCGTCTGTGGTTCTTTGAAATAGAGATTGTGTGAATGCGTCTTTTAAGTCTATTTTTATCATGAAATAGTCTTTGTTATGAGGAATTTTAGGTCTGACAGGTTTTCTAACCTGAATCTCTTCCGCTTTATGAAGCGGTTGAGAGATTTTACGTTTAGGACCGGTCTGATAGAGCGTCCTGTTTTTTCACTGGGAAAACATGGCTTACCAACCTTTCTTCCTGGTTGTGCAGGTTCTATCTTGCCTTGCGACAAGGCCGGTCTAGTACCTCGTCCAGGCTTGCTCGTGTGGAACTTCTGGGGGTCCTGAACTGGAAAGGGAATTTCACCAGCGGGATGGATAGTCCATGTTTTATTATTCTGAGGACCCAACGGTCTGAACAAATGGCCTCCCATGCTGGGTAGAACTGAGATGATTGGATTATGTGGGAAGAATGGGTACTTACGGGTGAAGGTTTTTCACCTGAGGCTTCTTGTCTGGTTGGGGAAGGCGCCTGGTCTGAGCCGAATCCTCTGGTAAATCTGCCAGAGTTGCCCTTTGGAAGTCTCGGGACGTCCCTTGGGCTTTAAAGTGGCGTCCTCCTGGCGAAAGGGCCCCTCTTGGATATATCAGGTTTTTAATTCTGCGAATGACTTTTTGCTTTATGTCTGACCTTGACCTCCTATATAAACTCTTCTCGAAAGGCAGCTGGAGTCTATGTTGGGTGTTCGTGGGACTTAGGGGCTAGCTGCCATGCCAGCTGAACTTAGCAACGTGCCCGTTTATGTTGGTAATGTGGTTGAAGGTCTGGCCGATCATTAAGGTAGCTCTGCTAGTGGCCTTTAACAGGGCTGTTTTGGAAGAAAGAAGGGAGCGAATTGATGGTCGTGGTCTATGTTCCCTTCCTGTTCAGCTTTGGACAGCATAAACAGTAGTGGTCCCGAGCGTCTGCGATTTTTGTACTGGATGTTACGCAGAGTCTGGTCCAACTGAGAACCCGTCTGTGATCGCTGCAAGTGGATAGCAGGCTGGGTCTAGCTCAGGGGCCATGAGGGCCTGCATATCCGGGACCCTAGGTGATTTCGCAGTACTAGGTCATCTTCCTGACTAGTGTGGACCTAAATGCGAGTTGGCGATAGTTAAATACTTCTGGGGAGTCTGAAATGTCCCAGTGTTGGGAAAACAGTTTTGAGGGGGGTGCTTTTCCTGCCAACCCCACGCGAGCCATTTGCAACTCGCTTATCTTTCTTTTCAGAGGAAGAGGAAGACCTGTTATAAGACTCCGAATCCCAATCCACAATGGAGTGGGATGTGGGTGCGTCTATCGACGCTTTTTGTGTGAGCAAACGCCTCTCCCCTTTATTATGTCTGCTCAAACGAGCTTCAGGGGTTAGCAGTTCGGGCCTACCTGGGGTGTTGAGTTTCTGGAATAAAACCCCCATGTTTTACCTTGTACAGGCATTTCTGCCAGAGCTGTGGCCCTTAACGGGCTGTGGTTGTGGCCCCTAACAGGGATGTTTGTTACCCTAACAGGGCTTAGACTTCCTCAGAGGCACTGGTAGAGTCAGAGGGCAGTTTCGAGAAGAAATTTCCTTGCCCTTTTGAAACTAGGCTCTTCCTGAGGAGGAAGAGTAAGTGTCCCTGATTACCCTTTGTGGGGTAGTTTTATGAGGGGAGAGGTGTCTGGCTGAGAAAAAACAGGTCACTACCTGTTGCAGCCACACTGACACTGTCCTCCTCCATTGCCGCCGCTAAAAATCTGACTAGGAGCGAGATCTGCGAGATCTCGGACCTCGCGAGATCTCCCGCGCGCACCAGGCACTAGTTCCTGGAGGCGCGCGGCTCGTAAAAAATTCTAGCAGCGGATTCGGGAGGCAGCCGCCAAGCCCACAGCTGTTGCTAGGTGGCTGCCTCCCGTGGGACCAAAGGGAAAGTCAAAACCCTAATACCTATTTTATTAAATTGATTCAGCAGGAGGGCTTCCTGTGTTGCATAAACAATAACAATGTTATTCCGCATGGGCCAAACATTGACACACAAAGCAGCACTTGAAATCTCCAACTGATTAGCACATTGGCCATCTGATATCACGTAATGTATGTTTTGTATATCCCAAGCCGAGCACAAAAACAAAATGTAAAAGATTAATGTTTGCTGTACATATGGTTGACAACAATGGGGGTAGAGGAGGTGATTCATTGCATGTATATTCAGGGAAATTCAATAAAAGTTCTTATTGTTAAAAATGGTGCTAATTTTGCCCCAACCAATCGGATGTTATTTAACATTTGAAAGCTAATATCTGATTGGTTGGGGCAAAATTAGCACAATTTTTAACAATAAGAACTTTTATTGAATACCATCTAGATTGTTAAAAATATTTATTTCTATGGTAAGAACAATTTTGGGAACTGTCTTTCAATACCATATTGGCACCCAAAACTTTGATGCATCTGGTACCAGATTTAATTTATTTGGTCTAAGGGCAACTGTTGTCTCTAAATAAGTTAGGGTTAATAATTAAAAGCCTAAAGTATTTCCGTTAAAATGAGCCCTAAATCCCATCTCTGACTGCACCCTATGGAAAATGATATAGCTTGAGTGACATTACCTGACCTTCTTCTCCTCCTCTCTCCCCAGGGGAGAAGCATGCTCACTAAAGATTCAATGCTGGGAAAGACAGGAAGTACCATATATACTAGAATATAAGTCGACCCGAGTATAAGCCTAGGTACTTAACCTCCAATTAACTTCAACTCCCAGCATACTTTGGTTGCTGGAAATTGTAGTTTTTAAACATCTGGAGTGGCAAGGTTCAACAAACTGCCCACCTCTAAACCCCCCTATAGAAGAAGAGGCACTGTGTCTTACCTGCTCTACTGACAGGAGAGTCAGTCCTTCCTTTTTCACACCTTCCAGTCCACCATTACTGTATGTCCAGGCTGAGAGGAGGCATAACTTACGTTCCGACATTACAGCGACTAAGTGCACGCTCGCACCTTCATGTACGCTCGCTCTCCTGACTGCTCCAGTTTGCAGAAAGGAAGGTAAGTAATGTATGTGACCCGAGTATAAGCCAAGGTTAGCCTTTTAGGCTAATTTTGAAACCTAAAAACCTCAGCTTATATTCGAGTATATACGGTACCTGCACAGACATAAAAAAAATAACAGTTGAGTGGGGAGGGCTATTAATGCGGGCAGAGGCTGGTCACATAACTAAAAGCTGGATGCATGCTACAAGTTGAAACCAAGTATTTAGGAAGTTGTATTTCTGAACCTTTCCAGCAACAAAGGGCCATATTAATAAACGCTAATTATCGCTAATTATTAGTTATCGCTAATGTATGACCGTGGCCATAAATATATGGCCGCGTTCGTACATTTATGCCGAATATTCAGTCGTAGATTACTAAACGGTAATAAACTACCGCAATGGCATTCTATGGGGATCCTAAATCTACAATCGCGTTTTCGTAGATTTACAACATGGCAAAGAACACTGAGGCTGAGGATAAGAAGATAAGTGATTTTATAAAGTGTTCTATGGGGGTACCATCTTTGATCCTCCTTCTGTACCCACTGGGTAAACATGCCCAATAGCTCTAACTGAGGCAAAATTGCATAGATTTTGCACTGGAAAAAAAAGTCAGAAGCTGAGTTAAACTTCTCTGTTATTTTACCCTATCACCAACTGATACAAAGTGTAGTGGTTGAGGATCTTACACACCTAACACAGTCAGATATCATGTGTTCAAATGCTGGGGGCTCGGCGTCTGTAGCCAGCAGAAATAAGTATGCAACAAAGTAACAAACTTGCTGGGCACTCCAGTCTTAAGTGCAACAAAATTTTATTTGTGACGTTTTGAAGCCAGTGTGTCTAAGGAAGAAGCCACACTGGCTTCGAAACGTCACAAATAAAATCTGGCGCATTCTCTTGAAGTCCCAGCCCTCCTCCCTCCCCATTGATCACTGATGTCATAAGCAATGATTGACTGAGCTTTCAGTACCTGCAACCTCTGTGTATGCTCAAGTTTGTAAAGAGCTTGTACAATGTGGGGCAGCTTCGGGAAGTCCAGCTATTATAAAATAACATGAGATTAGGTTTTTGTGGTCATGCCCTTTAAATTCAATGAACTCTTTCACTACAGAAATCCCTCACTTCATCCCCTTTCATTTCTACTTTTAGCATGGAGAGATAAAAACTAGCTAATTGGAGAATTCTACTCCCTCTCCCTGGGTAAACTCAACAAGTTGGGGAAGGGTTTAGTAACTGCAAGGCTTTCAGTTGTGTAGTGCTGGCCAGACAGTACTTGATTCCTGACCTTCCCGTGTGTTTCCTGACCCATCATCTTTCGGTCAACATTCAGTCACAAAATGGGGACATTGGAAAGTAAACCGCAGTCTAACAAATGTATGGCCAGTTTTTAGCTGAACATTTTGGGACTGAAATTATGACTGTAATGATGATCGCAAACCATGATCTGTCTGGGAAACGTAGCTGGAAGGTAAAGTCACTCCGGCGTATGGCCACCATGAGTTTTTAGAATATATCTTTGATTAGGGATTACATAGAAAGACAAGATATTTGTTGTTTTATTGTTTCTGGACTATAAAACAGGGAAAAGGTGTTTTAAGGGTGAACTTTAATAAATCATTTATTGCCTGGGGAGATGACCACTTTTCTTTCCTACATCTTCCCCAATAGTTTGCGTTACACGAAACATGTGCTGGGCAGTAACGTAAGCTCCTTTTGAAGTATATGAAAGCTTTTCTCCTGTTTCTATAGATGGAGAGTGCTAAACTATATAAGTTTCAAACCACCCAGAAAGCCCAGCTCACTGATATTGCACAAGTGTGATTAAACTAGGATAACAACATGCTCAAAACGCAGTAAAAACATCAAAGGAATGGCTGTCTATTCTTAAGGTTTGCAGAACATGGAGACAAAGCATGTAGATCATATCTGCACAGCACATGTAGATGTAAACCATGTAAAACTATTCTAAATATTATCCAGGTAGCAAACTGTCAGCATCCCTTTAATTTATGTCTTTAAAAGGGAAAAAACTGACCCCCAGAGCAAGCCATTTTAAAACTTTAAGACTTTAAAGACTTTAAGACTTTAAAACTTTAATGTTTTGCGTACAACCAGTGGCAGAACTAGGAAAGTGTTTTTGAGATAATAGGAAATTTAGAAAATCAGTAGACTTGTGTAAAACACTGATCTAAGAACAAGCTGAAATTCGCGAGAGGAGCTGTTAAAACTTTATTGTATCAGTAAAGGGGCACATAAAGGCTACCAGTGAAAGCTTGACTAACTTGAAAAATAATTTCATCCTCAATATATTTATATTGTGAGACTGTACAAAGCACAGTTGTAAACTTGCATGTGTTAACACTTCGTAAAAATATTTATATCAAAATGACACATGGATATGAGTAATAAAACATTGCAGCTTCAAACATGGAGGATGAACTGGGCATTTGAACAGTCAAATGAGAAAAAGTGCAAACTTAATTCAGTTTAAAATGAACCACAACAGGAGACCCTGCCTACCAGGACCTCCTATATTCCTAAAAAAACTTCTCGGTATCTGTGGCAAAATGACCGTCAATAGCAGATGTGATATATGAAACCCTTGTCATTGCTGTTCTCTACATCCGTTTAGGCCAGGTTCTGTAGACACAAGCAGATCACCAATCAGTAATTATCATTTGGTAATAATAGTGTGGCAGATTGACCAAATCATGTGGCATATTGGAACACACACAATCAGCTTGGATTTGTGGAAATTTGGAATTGTCCAGACCAAACAATTTTACAAAAAATAATTTGGTAACTATTGGTTGTCTCAGTTAATCTCAGCTGATCCCTGACTAATCCAACCAAAACATTGTGACAGGTGATTAAATGAGACTAAACATACCAAGCCTAAGGCTGGATACACACAAGCAGATATTTCGGGCCAATTGTCCGATATTTCCATATTTTGGTCAGAAATATCTGCTTTAATTCTTTTTCTTCCTATTTAGACGTAAGGGAGATCATGGACATTTGTGCAGTCTCCTATGGACCGCACAATTGATCAGCCACAGTAGACGGTTCAGCATTGGCGAGCAAACGGCTTGCCCAGAATAATCTTCCCATGTGTACCAGTTTTCGGTTGTTACAAAGATATGTTGAGTGACTCAAACAGTTATTATTAGGACAACATCTTGTATCGGCTGTTAAAGCCAATACTGACTGTTAAAGTAAGTGCAGTTTTCTTTGAAATCATCACATTTTTTACCTTTCATCTCCCGCTCCTGTAGCAAACCATACACAGGTAGATTCAAGCCAATCAGGCTAAAATTGTTTTCTACATTTCACCAGACTGCTTGTCCGTAAGGAGCATTTCATTGTATTGAAGCTGATGGCACTGGATGTAAAATCTACTGGTGATCGTATTAGCAGCTGCCGCATCTTGAGCAGATTTAACTGACTTTCAATTTGTTTTAAATTGACGGTAACAGTTTTAGAGCCTCTTCACCTGTACCTAGACATAAATGTTATGGGTGACTGGATGCTATGGGTTTGTACTGGGTCACATAAACAATCCCTTCTCAAATATATCCTCCTTCTAAACTCTTTCTGTACAGTGTCTATGTGTAGACCTCACAGCTCCCACCATGTTAGGAGAATATGGCCCCTCTTTAGATATATTCTCCTTATTTGCTACTTGTTACTTATTACAAATCTGACCTGCAGGAAATATGGATTTTTTACTAAAACGCAAATTGCCCTGTTGTGTAGATATCCAGAAAAAACAATTAGAGGTATTTACAGGGAGCCACGTGTGCTCACCCCCACCTTGCGCCTTAATTTGACCATAGAAGGATTGATATTGTCTTATTGCGGCCAATTATATGAATTACACTAAATTTTGTCTGGTCCAATAACAAAAATGTGTAATTTTGTTGGGACAATTTAAAGGACAACTCCACCCTCATAATAACATCTTTTAGAAAGAATGGCCTCTTTAAAATATGTTGATATATCATAGTTTGTCCTATTAATTCATTACTGTTTGCCTGCTATGCTTCTGGATGCTTCTGGAAACAGAGCAATTTAGAAACCTGTACTGAGCATCTACTGAGCCTGAGCATGCTCAGAAGAGGCAAACAGGGGATTAAAATTCAGTTATTGGCTGTGATGTCAACTGTCAAATCTATAACTGACAGTTACTAACCGGAAGAACCAGGAAGCAGAAACAGGGGAAACAGGACATTGTGCAAGATTTCGGGTTAGACTTATATATTTCGAATTTCAAACTATTACAGTTTTGGGTTTTGGGGGGTGATTTACCTGTATGTAAGTTTTCATTTTGGGGCTGTCCCTTTAATGTGCGGACACTATACATGGGGCAATTACTGACCGATACCGGGTATCTGCCGCTAATATCACAACTAGTTTGTTCCCGCAGTTCAGTCATATGATGTAATTAGTCAGATCCTTGTAAGAGGGTTAGAAACCAATGTACAGCTGGGGGTACACACAGTCACAAGCATTGTCCCTATAATATAAAGTATACATAAAGTATAGGGAGAAGATTGCTTGTGACTGCCACACACCTAATAATCAGTGCCGACTTCCTATACCATAGTACAGGGAACCTGCATGTAGATATTTTTCTTATCTTAAAAAGTATCAACCCTCAGTCTCTTAAATAATTCATGAGCAGAGCTATCGTTTTATCAGTCCCATTGTGTTGTATTTATTATGTTAAATTAAAATACCAGTTAAAGACATTAACAGTGATAAGGAAAAAACTGTAATATTTAGAACATTCTGTACTTTTCTATTTAAATACATGCTGAGAGACATGCTCACATCTTGGGGCCTGTGCTACACCAGTCACTAGAGAATAGTTTAATTGCTTAATCATATAAATTACAGTCACTTAATCATTTTAATCACCACCAGCCAATTAGCTTAGAGTTATGGCCTCTGAGCTAACAGTTATGCAAATGTTTGCTCCACTGTAAGCTATTATCAGCCATATTTTCCAGTTCTTGCTGACAATGAGTGATGGCCTGTAAAGGTGAAGCAAGCATTGTTTTAATTAGTGGTCTAAGGTGTCTAAGAAACTTGCACATGCAAGCGGATGTATATCTCACACTTACTGTAAGCTTGCTTAGAATTGCTTGCACGAGGAAAACCAAATGTAATGGCTGAGCAAAAAGATTGGTTTGTGGGGGGGTAAGGATGCAAATGAGACACCTGATTATAGATTAATACGCATTTTATATTGAGACAGTTATTAGCAACACTATCTTTTCATTTGACACTAGACATTAACAGGGCGATGCACCAACGTGCGCATCGCTCCTGATTTGGAGTTTAAGTCACGCTAATCGATGTTATATCGGTTAGCATGACTTTAACTCCTTCCTTGCAGCGGCTGCATGGCTAACATGAAAGTTAACAGCGCAGCCGCCGCATGCGATGCTATATGCCGAAATCGGCATTTTATTGCGGCACTTTCAACGACAGCTGATAGCTGGCGTTGAAAGTGCTGAAATAGAACAGCGCCAGGTAGAGATGTTCCGAGCGCCGCTATCGGCATATAACATCGCCGGGCTGTTTGCACCAGGTTGCCGATAGCAGCGCTCGGTGCATTCCCCTGTAAGCCCAAAGTGCCCCCTCACAGCCAGAGTCCCACCCACTGCCCTGCACTCCGAGTCCCCCCCTCTGTTCCACAGCCCGAGTCCCCCCCTCTGTCCGGCAGTCTGCATCCCTCCCTCTGTCCCACAGCAAGTCCTTCCTGTTCTGCAGTCAGTCTCCCTCTCCCCCCTCGGACCCACAGCCAGCATCCCCCCCTCTGTCCCACAGCCAGAGTCCCCCCTATGCCCCAAAGCCAGAGCCCCCTCTGTCCCACAGCCATCACCCCCCCTCTGTCCCACAGCCATAGCCCCCCTCTGTCCCACAGCCATAGCCCACCACTGTCCCACAGCCAATCCCCCCTCTATCCCACAGCCAGTCCCCCCTCTGTCCCACAGCCACCCCCCATCTCCCCTCTGTCACACAGCCAGTTCCCCCTCTGTCCCCAGGCCATCCCCCTCTGTCCTCCCAGCCATAGCCCCCCCTGTCCCACATCCAATCCCCCTCTGTCCCACAGCCATAGCCCCCCTCTGTCCCACAGCCAATCCCCCCTATATCCTAAAGCCATAGCCCTCTGTCCCACAGCCAATTCCCCCTCTGTCCCACAGCCATACCCCCCCTCTGTCCCACATCATACCCCCCTCTGTCCCACAGCCAGTCCCCCCCTCTTTCCCACAGCCAGTTCCCCCTCTGTCCCACAGCCAATCCCCCCTCTGACCACAGCCATAGCCCCCCTCTGCTCCCACAGCCAGTCCCCCCTCTGTCCCACAGCCAGTCCCCCCCTCTGTCCCACAGCCCCCCCCCATCTGCGTCCCACAGCCATAACCCCCCTCTGCCCCACACCATATCCCCCCATCTCCCCCCCTGTCTCCAGCCTCCCCCTCTGTCCCACAGCCGCAGTCCCCCTCTGTCCCACGCCAGTCCCCCCTCTGTCCCAAGCCAGTCCCCCCCCTCTGTCCCACAGCCAGTCCCCCCTCTGTCCCACAGCCATAGCCCACCCTCTGCCCCACAGCCAATCCCCCCTCTGTTCCACAGCCATAGCCCCCCTCTGACCAACAGCCAATCCAACTCCTCCAATGGAGTCTGTCCCGTGGGGGGCCCGCAGGTGAGAGTGGATCCCGTTGCATGGTGAGAGCAACGCACATGCGCAGTGCCCAGCATGGTGTCCCCGTGTCCATCCCCTTGTCTGCAGCCACTTGGGGGGGAGGGAAACTCCTCCTCCTCTCCCTCCTCCCCCAGTCAGTATCCGCAGATACTTTCTTAGGGGCCGAGAAGCTCCCCCTCTCACACTTGCCTCTCACTTACAAAAAGCATCACACGGATGCAAGGACGCACACTTGCATTTTATTATCCTATATAATAAAAGCCCTAATGTGTGTCCGTAAATCCATGTGGGGCACATGCGCAAGGAGGAGTCTTTCGGCTATGCGAGAGAGAGAGAAAGATCTAGCACCTGTTATGTTAACGGGCTTAACCGGCTAGTATAGGATAAATTGTACAACATTTAGATTATTCCATAATTATTGGATTCTTCTAGATAACATATAATTTGGCACACTTTCTCACATATAGCCAGTGAATTGGAACATTATGCTAAAAACACAATTTCCTGACTTCTAGATGTAAATCTGCTAATTAAACTGGTGGGCAACTAGACTTATTGAGTGATTTCCCATCAGAGATAGTGTAGCAGGGTGACTCTGTCAGAATATTTAGACTACCACGGGCCCACCCAAACAGGTCATAGTAGTGCCGCTTTAAGAGAAAAAGGCATCATCCCTTTAACAAGAACAGCCACAGGAAGCCACTCCCAGGAATCTAGAAAGGGCTCTTCTGTGATATACTCGGGGCTCAGTACAGCTCAGGTGGGTACCTCGGAGCAGTACCCAGTTTGGAAGTGTGCAGGCGGCTTCAGAGCGAAACAGCAAGCATTGGAGTGTAAAACCTCTGCTCTATCCGACAAACAATCGCGCAAGAAATCCAGAGCACTGTAGACACAGTGGGGTGGTGTGAGGCCTGGTCGTCCAGAAACCTTTGAAGCTGATTCTAGTTTGCCGTGTGTATGAGACCAACCGGCAGAGGCTGAATGCTATAAGGACTTTAAGCAGAAACCTTTGAAAGCGCAAGTCCAACATGAATCCACTGAATTGCGTTATATCAGTTTTTAGACCACATTTGCTTATGTCTGCCAGGCATGCTGGACTTGTTATCCTACTGGACTGTGTTCTGTGATAGTGCAACCTTTCATAGTTTCATCTCAGTTTGCATATGTGTTGTGTGTTACAGTCATAAGTTTGCGATTTTTACGCTAGCATTCTAAATAATAATAATAATAATAAAATGATTTATCTAAAAACTGTGTGATCCTTTGGTTCCACTGCACTAGACACCTGCCGTGTTATACCTGTGTGGAGTCAGCTCCTCAAACCACTTCCTTCTTCTCAAGCCACGGACTCTGGCATGCTCAGTGTGCTCTATCTAGATTGCAAGAGAAAGATATGCTACTTTGTATCTCCTGTTCTAGAGGTGAATGTTTTAATGAAAGTGAACTGTTGGGCTTGATTCCACAGAGCAATGCTGGTTGTGATCCAGCTGACTGAACATACTACAAAAATCAAGAAGAGTCCTCTTTATTCTGCCACCCCACTGCTTTGATCTTTCTAATAAAACAGGTCACATAACCATATCATTTGCTCTCCTAATTTCAATTCACATTGTATATGTGACCTACTAAAATAAATGGTTAAAGATAACCCAGTGCTTCCATACAATAATATTCTATTTCTGCTGCCCTATATTTGTGTCTTGGTGACTGAATTTTACACTGTTGCATATATATGAGTATGTACTGTATATTAATGCTATTCTAATTGTAATACTTTATCATACAGCATACTGGAATATTCTAGCATGATATATGTACAAATGGTTCTTGTTAAACTTAAAAGTTGTTTCTATGATTATTTTTTAAATGCTTTATTTAAAGGATAACTATACAATATTGTGTCATTGAGGAGCTTCAGCATGTACAGTTTTCATTTGCCATATATTTATATCTATATGTACTGCTTTTTTGGTCCCCATACACTTTCCACATTGTTTATATTTTATTATAATATGTAACACCATGGACTTTTTATATGGACTTGTAGCTAGACTATTTCTAGTTTCTTATTGTGTATAGCACTTTCACTCATTATCTGATGAAGGGTGGCTGAGGTTCCCCCGAAATGTTACACTGTGTTGTTCCACTGAATAGATGGGTTAAAGATCCACTCCATTGCAAAAGTGTGTGCGGTTCCTAATTTCTTCTAGTTTTGTTTACTGTGTTGTACAACATTACCTAACTAACTGTACCTTAACGGTTAACTAAATGTTCTAAAACAACCTTTGACGATTTTACTAAAATTAACCAAGTCACATACGGGGAGATTCAATATTAGTAAAATAAGTCGAGGTTTTTAGGTTTTTAAAAAAATGTAAAAATCCTACCTCGACTTATACTCGAGTCACTTACCTGAAACCCTTCAGCTGCTCGCTTCCTCTCTCTTCCATATCCCACGATACTGTGTCTGATGTCAGTACTCGGCGCTGAGTTGTGATGTCAGGCGCCTGGACTGTGGATGCGGAAGAGAGAGGAAACGTGCGGCTGCAGGATTTCAGGTTAGTGATTTTAGATAGATGCAGCTGGATTACCTTAAAGCAGGTCCTCTCCTCCACTGGAGGGGCTCTGGGGGGGATGGGGGATAGGTGCAGTGCTTGCCACTGAAGATGTCTGGAAACTACAACTCCCAGCAAACATCTGGAGTGACAAGGAATTGGGGGTTAGTGTGTTAGATTCCCCTCCATTTAAAGGGCAACTAATGTCTTAAAACAATACAGAATAAGGAGAATGGTATCTCTTGTTTCCTTCTGATTCTGTATTGTTTTGAGGCTTTAGTTGCCCTTTAAATGGACAGCAGAATTCCCATACAGTAGTCCTATATAGTAATAGCCATACTGGATTTGTCCATATTGCCCAAACATTTTGAGCCCTAAGGCCACACAACACTGGATCCTGGAGACATGGGGCCTTGCTGAACACTTGACAAAGCCCTGTGTGCTGAAATGTGTGTTTTTGTTTCTGCACAAAACATTGAGCATGCTAAGGACTGGACAGTCCTTTCATCTACGGAAATAGTGTAGGTCATTGGCAGCAAGCTGGCCAAATAAGGACTGGACACCTGGAAGGTACCCTGTGCATATGTGGTTTGGTTCCTGGTTGAACACATCATTTTGACAGTGTGTGTCCTACCAGCAAACTCTTTTCTAGAAAATGTACCCACAAGGTTAGATTTACGGAAAACAACAGCTATTAGCCATAAACCAGACTCATCTATACTTACTTGCAAGAAATCAGCCCTTACTAATGGTTAATTGGTTGCTTTGGGAGACAGGACAGGCCATCTTTGCACTGTTACTAATTCTGCTTTAGAAACATGTGATGATGATACCTGGTTAAATAGAAAATATACAGAATCTTATTTATAAGCCTTTGATCTTTTCTATTTCTTTCTACTTAATTTGCAAGTAAAATGTGGAGATATAAATTACTGCACAGAACATTTTTCTTGTAATTTTCCATAGAGATGATGGCACACAGGGCATTCTCCTGGAGATTTCTCATAGCTAAATTCGTAGATGTATATGTGTATATTGCCATGTAGTAATAGTCGTGATTATTTCCCACACACATGTTCATGAATTTCTTGTTGAGATAACGGAGATAGCACGGCATGTTGTACTTTCAATACAGCCAATAGAAGGCAGTGAATGAAAGCTGTCATACTGTTTACTCCAGCCAAAGTGTTCTACATAAACATAAACATACACATAACTGAACATTTGGCAGGTAATAAGACATATCCTAGAGCTAGTTTTGGTTTAATATGATCATTCATGTTCATGTAAGTATTAAAAGGGATGTCCACCCCCTAACTAAAATTTTCCCCACTGTTGACTTGAGCCCACAACCTGAAAAAAGTACAGGAAAGTAAAGAGTAGGAACTGCTCAGGGTGTATTCCATTTCCGTGCCATGTTTTGTGGCATGTACAGTGGAGCTCTGCCCCCTTCCTCCCCCTCCCTCCGGCTCCTGCATCGCATCTGAGGCAAAACCAAAAACTCAAAAAAGGTATGAAAGCCCTACAAACCTAGATGCTAAGTTTAAATCAGCTCCTAAATGTACTTACTCATCTCTCTTCCGTACGAAAGCAGCAGAAGGGGCCAGACCTGCAGGGGGGAAGGGGCCAAATCTCAGCCAATCACAGATGCAGCTGCAAGTCTGGGCCCTTCTGCTGTTCCCTGCACGGAAGCAGCAGAAGGAGCCAGGAACAAGGACTGGTAAGTACAATTAGGAGCTGATTTCAGGGTTTTAAAGGGCATGTCCACCCCCAAAATTATAATCCCCCCCACTACTGGCCCCATTGTGTAGTGCAGTTTAATCCTTTCCTTACATCCCAGCTCCATAGGGTTCTTCTGCTATCCGCCCACAAAAAAAGTCCCAAAAAATGCCAACCAGGAGTATTGCAGAGTCCATATAGGACTCTGCCTCCTGTTTCCCCTCTGGGAGAAGTTTGGCATGCGCACTGCAGCCCTTCTCTCCCTCCCTCCCCTTCCCCCTCCCTCTCCCTCCCGATTTTGAATTTCCTCCCCCTAGAGTAAAAACATTTTGATATAATATTCTCCCTGTCCCCCCAGCCCCAACCGCTGTAGTGTTAGTAAGTTCAGAAAGTGCCCCAAATATTACTTACCTTCCCTCTTTCCTCCGCCGCACTGAACTCCCGGCAGCCGCGTCCGTGATTGGCTGCCGCTCAGCCAATCACAGATGCGACTGTCGGTCCCGCCCCTCTGCTTGCATTTTCTCGCAAGCAGAGTGCCTGGCAGTGTGGCGGAGGAAAGAGGGAAGGTAAGTAATATTTGGGGACTTTCTGAACTTAACACTATAGCTATTGGGGCTGGGGGGACAGGGAGAATATTATATCAAAAATTTTTTAGAAGGGTGGACATGCCCTTTAAACCTAGGTTTGGGGAGGCTTTCCTACCGATTCTTAATTATTGGTTTTTGGGGGTGGAGATACCCTTTAACGTTAAGAAGAATATAATGGATTATAGAATTCATAACTTCTATACTTTTACACTTGCCCAGAGAAGTAAAAATGGTCTTTTAAAGAGATACCCAGAATTCTAGCAGGTAAACATTGTAATTAGAGACACTATTTTGGAGTTATGCCAGCTATTGGTCTCTGTCGCTGAAAGTAATGGGTTCAAGCCACGTTAATTGATCAGGAATCAGTTAGACTGAGGCCACTCTACACGGAATGTAATGTGTGTGAAAATTGCAATCACATTACCGCATGTATTACCGTCTTATGCGCACAATATTCTGGAATCAGAGCCCATAGGATTCCGGGGAAAATGGTGATCGCATTTGCTCTGAAAAGAGATTGCAGCGCAGGGCATACAATGAGGCCACAATAAGTGTGTGAGAAAAAGTGTGTGAGAAAGCATGGACTAGCCCTCACAGTGACTTTAATCTGTCCTGCCAGTGCTTCGGTTGGTTATAATTTCTGCAATGTTGATAAGAGAATAGTTCGCTCAGAAATTGAAATATTCGTTTTTTGCATTATCTGACTGAATTTCTCAATTCAGAATGACTTGTAAAAGAATCTGTTGGCAATTAAGTCCCAATTAACATATCACAGCCAGGTGTTAGGGACCTTCTGAATGCAAGGTGTGATTGCATTGTGACTAAGAGGTGTTATCAAAATTTCTCAGGGTAAGTGCTTGTGAAGTTTCTCGTTCATCCAGGTCATGGTATATCTGTTGTATCCAGTCAACTGGGCTTAAAGTTTAGTTCTTTCTCAGGGTAAGGTGTCAAAACAGCATTGTACATGGCAGACAGTTGGTGTCGAACCCCCCACCTCTACTCAGGCTTGGTTTCTTTATCTTCACATAAATGGCCTCCTTGGCACGTCTCTTGAGCCAGTCCTGTTCCTTTGCTAAGATGTTGACATTACAATCTTCAGTGGTATGTCCTTTATCCTTAAGATGCAGGTACACGGCTGAGTCCTGACCCGAGGAATTGTCTCTTCTGTGCTGGGCCATACATTGATGCAGTTGCTGTTTAGTCTCCCCCACATAGAAATCAGAGCACTTTTCACTGCACTGCACTGCGTATATGATGTCGCTTTTCTTGTGTTTGGGTATTGGGTCTTTTGGATGTACCAATTGCTGCCTCAGGGATATAGTGTTTTTTTTTTAAATTCTTCCTAATTTCTCGGAGACCCCTGCTACATATGACCACAGGATTGACCATGTTCTTTCTCCTGTCTTGCTTTCCCCCTTCACTGTTGGTATTCATGGCCTTTGACAAAGGCCTAGTCCAGATATCCACAAGTTTTAAGTGCTCCTTTACCTTCACCTCTGTGCTAGTGGGGAGGTTTTCTGCTCTGTGTTTAAGGGTTCTAATGACACCCAACATATGATGTGATCTTGATCTAAAGGGTGGTGGGAGTAAAACATCAAATACTGGTCTGTGTGGGTTAAATTTCTGTAAACCTCTACTTCCAGTTTACCAGTCTCCATGACTTCTACCAAGCAGTCCAAGAAAGCCAATGTGTTGTTTTGTACCTTTTCCTGTATAAACTATCTGCCATGTACAGTGCTGTTTTAACACCTTACCCTGGGCAGGTTTGATAACACCTCTTAGCCACGATGCAATCACACGTTGCATTCAGAATGTCCCTAACACATGACTTGAATGAATGAGAACCTTCACAAGCAATTTGAGAGAAGTAAAATGGTGGTAACTCACATATTTATCTGTGCTTACTTTGTCATTAAATTATTAATATTTAGTGAATACTCCTAATTGCCCCCACCTTCCCTTACTCACTGCCTTCAATAATTTTCTGTGACACTTATAAGTATTGCACAGCCTCTCCATGGACACTGCTCTGATTACACATCTCCCCCTCCCTCCCTTCTTTATTTTCTCTGCTGATTCTCTTAAATATGGCAGAAAGTGTGCTGGCAGGCTGCTATAGATTCTAGTAAGAAGTCATTGATGGAACATATTATAATTTCTGCTTCTGGAGTGACTGGCCTTTCCCTGTAAATACTGTGATTTAAAATGATGATTTATCAGAATTATTGTGGGTTTTATAGAAAACCCACAAGAATGATCCACCGCTGGTTCCTCAAACAATTCACAATTGTTTTCCAGCTTAACTTAACTATAGCGAGCATTAGTGCAGTCGGAAAAATGCTGGAAACCTTCGGGACCTGTCAGGGGTGGATCACACTCAACCCCTAAACCACACCCATTTTCTCTTTTTTGGGAAGAAAATAGACTATAAAGGGGGTGGATTGGTGGGGGGAGATTGACAGCCACCCCTCCAACCACAGGCGTGCCTACTGGTAAATCTGGGCCTGCTTGTTCTCTATCTTCGCTCACCGCTCCTCAGATAGACATAGCCCCTTTGCCTCCCTTTCTTTAATTAATGCAAAAATGTAAAGGGTCATTTTCTGAGTGAACCTATCCTTTAATCAGTAGCAGCCAATCAGCTTTTTACAATGTTTTCTAACTGTAGTAGACTAATAAAAAGGTATTGATCACTGCAAATTAACAACATAAGTGAGTTTTGAATATTGTATTGCGTGAATATAGGAATAAAGGGAAATAAAAGCATTCACTAAAATACCGTACTGTATTTATACCAGATGATCCACAGTCATACTAAGCTGTTTGCGACTAATTATGAAACAAACAAGCCTCATGTGGAGTATGCAGGTAGAGGGAGTGCTGTTGCTTTAAATACTTTCCCATCTTCTTTCCATGTTATTTTCCAGATGATACGTCGGTCTCTGATATAATATTCAAATGAGCCCTTGTGTCTCCTTGTAACTCATTATTTGATAGAGGCAATTTGAAGTCACAAATAATTTTGAAGCCTGAAACAAGCATTCTTTTTTGGTCCTAAGAGGACCTTTTGATCCTCTCAGCATTCCAACCAACATACATCATTAAAATATTCATGAGCAAAGCTACTGCTAAGGGATTGCTAGAGTTAGCATATAACAGTGCTTGATGAATGCTCCACTGAACAACAGGGCCCAGCACTTCATTGCTGTCCAAGCGAAAGAGGGGGAAGCAGTGGTGCTTAGCACAAAACAGAGCCGAAGCTGTAATAGGTCTATATTCATTATATCTTCCTGACCACACTACACAACATTCACATTAGCAATGGGAAACCCAACTGGTTACAGAGTGACATTTGTAGCGAAAGTAATATTTAACATTTGAAATATATGTTTCTTATAATCATATATCAATTAACACAGAACAATGATATTGTATATCTCTCGCTATCTATATACATGTATATATATATATATACATTTATATATATTTACATGTTTAACTATGATTGTGTCTAATATTGTGGACATTGCTACGCTAAATGACCACTGTAATGCCCCAAACTAAACTCTAAGTCCTGTCATCGTCCAGCTTTTAATAGTGGTCTGGCTCCGTCCCCTTCTAAAGTCAGAGACTCTCCAAACACTGTCCATTCCATTCATTAAGTGTGGAAGTCTAAAACGAGAGGAGGGGCCAGACTAGCACTTAGAGACAGATTAGACACATGGTATGTAAAAACCAGGGTAAACCCAGGGGTGAGGATTTAGATCCTTACCCTGGGAACTAGAAGGGGAGGGGATGGTTTGCTTTATAGTTCCTCCATTAAATTTCTATGCTAAACTGCAGTTGCAGCTAATATTGCATTCTAATTCCATCTTATTCTTAAAACGGAAAATTATTAAAATTGCTCTAAAAAGTGTGGGTTTAAATGATTGTTTCTCTTACTGCATTGCCCTACAACTACAAACATACAGCAAACTGTGCATGGGGGGCTGGGTTCTGATTCTTCTGTGTGGAGAGGTTGAACTTGATGGACTGTATATTTTTAACCCAAAATTAACTGTGTAAATGTGTGTAACTGTATGAGTGGAAATCTGCAACCATGGCAATCCCCATAAAATCACAGGACTGCAGTGTCGTGGTTTTATATGATTATGCAACTTCATGGTGACTTCTAATATCCAAATATTGGACAATAACAGGCCCATTAATCCACTATGCCAATATTTCTTCAAGTATTATGGGAATTTTTCATTTTTCACTCTACACAGTTTCAGGGTATTGGCTTTCCAACGGTCAGCCTTTATGATATAAAGCTATATTTAAACGTAACTACTGGAGACTCAATCAGGGAGATTCAATAAAAGTTCTTTTTGTTAAAAATGCTAATTTTGCCCCAACAAATCAGATGTTATCTTTAAAATGTTAAATAAGCTCTGATTGGTTGTTGCAAACCATTTTTAACGATAAGAACTTTTATTGAATCTCCCTGCATAGGTCTGACCATGCAAACATACAGTATGTTGACAAAATGTAATGTTTGCCATTTCCCTGCCATAATTCTCTTCACAAGCGTCTTTTTAATGTAATTGCTGCAGCCACCATACACAGAGATATTTATCCCAGGGAAAAGAAATTGTAGTGCTGGCACAGAGACAACTGACTGTAATTCTTAACAACCGAGTCTTATTAGATTTTTTTTTCTTTGCTTATTTAAAGTTTTAGCAGCTTTTTAACATATATATGTGTACAATCTAAAGAATAGAGGTGGCCGTGTGATATTGAAACTAACTATTCAGGTGTGTGAATCTCAAGTTTATGTGCTGTGTACGGGCAGCTTTAAGGATGTGATGTCACGGTGATGTCACTGATTTCTGAGTGTTCTGTCTGGGTTCCAGGGGCTAGGTACATCCTCATCTATTTGCTGAATCTGTGAAAGATTGGTTAAAGGAGGGTGGGATATAATTACCTTCTGACATGTGCTCTACTTTTCAATATCACCCCATGAAATGAAATCAAGAAAGTGAAAGTTTTATTATTTTTCTAGGAAGTCATTTACATTCCAACTCACTGTCTATTTTCATACCTTCCATGTGTGTCTGGCTCTATGGTACGTTCCAGTCCTGATTATCCTACCATCCGGTTTTACTGCACTCTGAGTATTTTACCAAGTATAAAAATAAAGTTACCTTCATTCTGCTCTTCCCTTGTTATATAACAGAACAGTAAAGCAGTTCATTCCAGCGTCTCACCCTGGATTTAATATAGTGATGCTGGACTGCGCTGTAGCTTAATTTACTGAAACTACATAAGGTTAACTGATCACACAGAAAATAGATGTTAATGTCTTATATGGCTGGAAAACTCTTATTTTCACAGCTCATTGGGAAAATTTAGATGCAGATTTGTACTTAACACACATACGGAATATTGTAAAATGGCACTTTGGGGTGAGAAGCACTAAATTAAATTTCATTTAGACTTCCATCTTTTTTTGTATTTCAGACTTGTGGCCCCAAGCTTTTTTTAATTTTAACTGTGAATATGCACTCTAAAGGAGAATAAAAGTCATAATAAATATGATCAGTAGCGCAATAATAGCCTCCTACTACTGGTTTTCGAGCATGCACAGCAGCAGTGGTACATTTCCGGATTGCGGCTGTAACTTCACCATCACGGATTGGACTGACAGCCACAACCAGGAAGCAGAGCGATGAAGAAGAGCTTTGTGACGAGGAACTGGGTCTTGTTTTTCCAGGCATCTTTGAGGAAGGTAAATATTTTGTTATATGGCTGGACATTCCCTTTAAAACCATCCCAAATATATTGATTGTTTGCTTCATGGTTCCTATGGTCCTTTACTACGGGTGAGGTAAGCCTCATTATTCAAGTATACGGAGCTGGTGGAACCAAATAAAGATTTGACTCAAAGAAAGGTTTTTCAGACTCAAAGGAGCTTGGGAAGAAGAGTTGGAACAGCACCAAACAGATACATTTTTAGGTAAGTAGGAGCAGTTTAAATGTTTTAGAGTCTGTTTTCTACCAGAAATCACCTGAACTCAATTTATTTAGACTTACTGCTCCTGCCTATTTACTTCCTGGGTCAGTCCTGATCTGTGTTGTACTTAATAGAATACAGCCTATTATTGTGTTAAAGTGTTAGCTCAATATGTGAGCTGTTTCATTACTAACAGAATACAGTGCTGAATTTATTGCATTTCCATGCTGATAGGTGGTGGATTTCATTTTCCACTACTGCAGGAACAGTGTGAAATAGGGTCCTTATTTGAAAAACTCCTCTTTGCCAAATATTGTTATGGTCGGGGGAGAGATTCTCAGCAACATATTCCTGTGTGCATGAAAGCAACTTGGCATAGGCATAATCACACAGACTGATTTTTTTAAAAATGGTGCTATACTCGTGACACTGCTCTGCCTCCTCCTGCAGTCAGTGTCTCTGACACTCCTTCTCTCTCTTACAAATGCGAGCATATGTTAACGAAGACTGGGGGAGGAGTCAGAGAGCAATCCATTACTTGAGTATAGTATCCCGTTAAACTTGTTATCTGGCTTTGGGATCACTGAAAGGTGGTTTCCCATTTGTAGATAATGCTGCATTGTTAATAGGAAAGCATTTTAAATAAGCATTCTAAAGCATGAACTAGATTTTTGACATTACATCTGAAATCTACAGTCTTCCAAATCATTGCACGTCTGCTGACAGTAAAACTGAATTGTTGTCTTTGCAAAAACAATTTGTAATGGGGATAGGAAAATCAGGCTTGTAGCTTGTATTGATTGTTCATTATAAAAGGATTATTGCTTGTTAGAAGATAAATCCAGCAAGCCTTTGTCAGATAACTGTTAAAAAAAGACGTTTTCCTTACTTATGTCACTTAAGCAAGAAGAAAATATTCCTGCGTTTTAAAAGCGCCTATTAGCATTTAATTGGGCCTTTGTTTCTCATTTAGAGAAATAACATATGCAGATCTGTGATTTGTAAATAAATGTGCAGTGTTGCATTATGGTTTATTTTTTCCTTTGGCTAATCCTAAAACACTTTACATTAGAACAAATTTGATGTTTCTGTAACTGAAGTCGGTGATAAAAGCATAAAAATGGGTCATAAAATGGGAAGATTTCCCAGTCATCTGTTGAAGAACAAGAATTCAGATGTTTTATTTGTGCTGCAATATTTAATGGCTCCTTAGGCTGAGGCCACACTACAACGAACCAAATCGCACGCACAATTGCGAGCTGTATCGATTCTTGTGCGGTTTGCGCGTGCATTTTTGCCATTTTCTGTTTTTGAAACGCATGCGTTAATGCACCAAATATGGTAAACATATGTGTTACCAAAACATGATCGGATGCGCAATCGCATGCGCATTGGAAATCGCGGGAATTTTTGCGTTCCTGCAATTTCTATTTTGAAGGAAATCGTGGGCGCTATTGTGAGCACAAAATGCGTGTGCGCAAAAAACGTGCTAGCGTGGCCTAGCCCTTATTACCCGGTAATCCAGTGTGCTTGATCCACATCCAAAAACTAACTGAAATGTATTGTCAGGTAGCCCTCTTCACACAGAAGAGAAATGGTATTCTAAACCAGACACCAGCCAAGGTCCATCCAATTCATAATCAGACAATTAGCAAGCTCAGATATAAATCAAAGTATTGAGGTTGAAATTGTTTTAGAAAGGTATTTGACTCCAAGAAACCAAATCATCATCTATCACTGCCCAATCCTGGACATCCAGAAATGCTATAAGTGATCTGGAACTCAAGGAAATAGATCTAAAACAGGGCAGATCCACAGATTGTGGCAGGGCTGCCATCAGTGGAGGAAAGGGGGGACTGCTGCATGGGGCAGCAGACTTGCCAGGGGCCCGCAGACTGAGGGGGGGAGAAGAAAAAGCAAAAAATATTTCCTGCAATACCGCATTCAGCCACTACTCTTCTTAGAAGAAGAAATGGAGAAGAGAAAGTGGGCATGTGCACCCTGGATTTCCTTGTGCCTGCTGCATGGCTCCATGACGCAGTCAGTAAGTAGATTTACTGTCTGTGGGGGCAATTTATATATACAGGTCAGTGTGTGCTGGATATTGAATTTATATATACAGGTCAGTGTGTGCTGGACATGGCATTTTATATATACAGGTCAGTGTGTGCTGGACATGGAATGTTATATATACAGGTCAGTGTGTGCTGGACATGGTATTTTATATATACAGGTCAGTGTGTGCTGGACATGGCTTATAGATACAGTTCAGTTATGTGCTGGACATGGTATTTATAATACAGGTCAGTGGTGTGTGCTGACATGGGAATTATATATACAGGTCAGTGTGTGCTGGACATGGTATTTTATATATACAGGTCAGTGTGTGCTGGACATGGCATTATATAGATACAGTTCAGTATGTGCTGGACATGGTATTTTATATATACAGGTCAGTGTGTGCTGGACATGGCATATATAGATACAGGTCAGATATTGTGGACATGGTATTTTATTATACAGGTTAGTGTGTGCTGGACATGGAATTTTATATATACAGGTCAGTGTGTGCTGGACATGGAATTTATATATACAGGTCAGTGTGTGCTGGACATGGCATTATATAGATACAGTTCAGTATGTGCTGGACATGGCATTTTATATATACAGGTCAGTGTGTGCTGGACATGGAATTTTATATATACAGGTCAGTGTGTGCTGGACATGGAATTTTATATATACAGTTCAGTGTGGGCTGGACATGGCATTTTTTACATACAGGTCAGTGGGTGCTGGACATGGCATTTTTTACATACAGGTCAGTGGGTGCTGGACATGGCATTTTATACATACAGGTCAGTGGGTGCTGGACATGGCATTTTATACATACAGGTCAGTGTGTGATGGACATGGCATTTTATATATATATACCAGAGGCGTAACTACCGCCCCCTTCCCCCAACAATCTCTGCAGCAACCAGCCGTTTTTAAACAGATGATCACACGTATGAAGTAAACATACGTGCGATCAGCTTAAACCTTGATGTTGTTCCGGTTTGGTTCCGAAAGCAACTTCAAGGTATCTTGTATTGGAGTCATGCGTGCGGCGCACACATTTCTCGCGGCTGCGCATGCACATTTGCCGGTCAAGGGAGATTTTTTTTCCCCCACTGTCTGTCTGATGCCTTTCTTCTTCAGTGCAGGGGTGCTGCCTGAGACAAATGTCTCACTCTGCCTAATAGTAGATGTGGCCCTGCAAGAGAGAGAGGATGTGAGATAGAGAATATAAGAAATTGTGTGTGAGAGATAGAGACTGCAGGAGAGAAAGCAGGGGCCTGGGCCACCCCGCAAGATTGGAGTCCGAGCCCCTGAGCCACCCCCTCCACAATCAGCAGTTTTTAAACAGGTGATCGCATGTATAAAGAAAACATACACGCAATCAGCTGTTTAAAAAACAGGACCTAAACTTCTGGTTCGGTTCCAGAAGTTTGGGTCTGGTCTTAAACAGGAAGGAAAAGAAGTAAACATACGCATGATCAGCTGTTTAAAAACAGCTAATAGCGGAGGTTGTGGCGGGCCCTCCTACAGTCCGGGCCCTCTTGTGGTCGCAGGGGCAGTAGTTACGCCACTGAGAGAGAGTGTGTAAGAGATAAAGAATAGAGACTGCAGCAGAGAGAGAGAAAGAATGTGAGAGAATAGAGACTGCAGGAAAGAGAAATAGTGTGAGAGGTAGAGGAGAGACTGCAGGGGAGAGAGTATGTATGAGAGAGGATAGAAACTCTAAGAGATCAAGAGGATGTGAGAGACAGGGAATAGAGACTGCAGAAGAGAGAGAGAGTGTAAGAGAGGATTGAAACTCATAACCCGAACTGCAAGCAGGTGGCCAGGCTGGGTTCAGCCAATCAGAGACACGGCTGCCGCAATAAAGAACGCTGGGGGAACGAGGGACTGTAAGTAGAGTTCTGCAGCTTTTTTAAACAAATGGGTTCCCTACAATATGTTAAGAGTTTTTAGAGGTAGGGCACCTGGCAGCAAAGATGGGGGGATGGATGGAGGGAGGGGGAAAAAGGGCTCCCCTGCACATGCCACTGTCGTCTCAGAGGACATGGAGGAGGAAGCGAAAACCTTTCATACAAAAAAAACCCTACTCATTTTCCTGAACTTTGGATAGTTACTGCAGGAGAACCATTTGTAGCAGTGATGTAAGGTAAGGGTTTTTTAACACTACACAGTGTGACCAGTATGGGGTTCAATTTTAGTTTTGGGGGTGGACATACCCTTTAAAGTATGACCCACAGAGATCTGCACTATCCCTCACCCTTTGGATTGCATAGTGATCTACAAAGCACCTTTTAACTCTGTCACTAAAACAGGTATCCCACCTTTCCCGGATTGCCCGGGAGTCTCCCTCATTCTGGGGTGGTCTCCTGCACTCCCGCGACTGAGAGGAGACTTTAGTCTACTCCTCAGTCATGCCCCTTTTCTCCAACCACGCCCCCAGAACACCCCTAACCCCATCTCCCTCCACCCCTAGGGCACTAGTCACGCCTCAGCGTGACATGACGCCCCCCCTAAGTGACACCACGCCCCCCCTCACCATACCCCCCTTTCCCAGCCTGCCCGGAAGCCTAAAATGGCAGGGTGGGATGTCTTCTAAAAGTCATGGCTTGAGCATCCTAACACAGAATAATGACCCAGATTCTAACCCAATCTAGGTCAAAGAGTTGTATTATAGAAAATAATACATAACAAAAAAGTATATCTTACTTACTGGATCAAAGACTAACATTCTGCAAAGCATATGGCTTTGTCAGTAGCCTGACTGGACATAGAGGACAGGAAGAGATAGCTGAAAGGTATAAAATAGTAAGCAATAAAGCGTGGTGTTAACTTTCGGTCTGCCCGATCAGTTGGTATTTAACACCAGCTAGAAAATGTCAAGTGTCTTATTATCATAAACTCTTTTGCTGGACAGTTCTGCTTTTACTGGGATGGTGACAGTTGGTATGTGTTAACTGCATTGGTTAGATGGAAGGTTGTGTCGGTTAAGCCTCCCTATTTTAACGGGCACAACCTTCCATATGAACCTGAGAAAATAGCTTTTCTAATGGTGGCCATAGATGCTACAATCCGCAGGTCGTACGATTGGATTGCTGGTCGGGCAAAATTTTTTCAACTGGTCCAATGTGGAAATTATTGGAAGATATAAGGCTCGTGCGCATGGAAGTGCATGCGCGAATGCTCTGGCATGCGCTCGCAATTGCGATCACAATTCGCAACTGGAGCATATGCGATTGTGCACAAAAATAGGGAACATATGCGCTGCGATTTACGAATCGCAACGCAGTGCTCCCTAGCACACTAGATGTTCCACCAACCTATCTTTGATTCTTCTGGATGTATGCCCAACATAGATCTGTGGGCAGCTTCATAATAAAGCATACACAATGTTAGTGGAGTTACAGTTTATGTTTCCCCCTATGGTATAGCTATTTTTCTGTTGTGAGTCTGTTGTGTTTTGTGAATTTACTGACAAAAAGCGTATCCCCCACAGGGGAAGCATCCTTTTAATTTGGAACCTCTGCCCAAACTGTGTTTGGCCCAGGTGTAGTGACTGTTAGTCAGTATGTCCCCTATATTTCTACTTCTTCTAGCCATCAGTTGGAGATAGTCTGCAATAAAATTTGTCAAAGTGGGATCATTATGTATGATTGGCCAATATCGGAGAAGTTATTGCTTTACATATGCCCATTGCTTCCCAAATGTTGTTATAAACCTTAGGTTAGCAGTCTTGTCTCTATGTGTAGGTTTTAACAAATCCGTTTGGGTCTTGTATGATGCCAAAAGTTTACATTTATTAACAACTGAAAGTGGATACCCTTGTTGTTTAAATTTGTCACTCAACATTCACGCTTCCTCTCTATAATCGCTTAACAATGTACAATTTCTGTATGACCGTATCCCACGTTTTAAAGATTCCGGATGGGCATGTGCAAAATGTAGAAACAGGTTGGTGGCTGTGGGTTTCCTATACAACTTTGTTGTGATTAACCACGCGTCAGTTACTTTGATAGAGAGATCTAAAAAATACTACTTCACAGGGAGAATAGGTAAGTGTTAATTTAATATTAAATTTAGTATTAAGTTGGTCTATCCACTGAAGTAGGGCTTGTTCAGTCCCTTTCCATACGAAAAAGACAATCTATATAGGTATACCAGAGGGCTGCCATGTCTGAGTAGGTGGGAGATGCGAACACATGTTCTCCCTTCCAAAACCCTAAAAATAAGTTGGCATAAACTGGCATGATTTCGCACCCATCGCAGTCCCTTTGGTCTGTAAGTAATAGGTACCGTCAAAAATAAAAAAACTTATGGGTTAACGTGAATCTCAGAAGGCGTAGCAGGAACAAATGGTAATTTACCTTGTGTACGTTGCTCATATTTAGGAAATATTCTGGAATAATTCACAGACCCAATTGATGGTCTATAGCTGTATACAGTGCCTCAACATCAAGCATAACTAGGAGGCAACCAATATCCTGAAGCATGCTGGTCAGATCCATCGTATAACGCAAGTATGAATCTAGGTAATCCTGCTCCTCCCTCTACTAACACAGACACCTTTATTATTATCACTTCCTAATCCTCTTTATTGTCTCTCTCCTTGTAACAATAACTGTGAGTGGGCCATCTTAATTAAACCTCAACAAGTATGTTGCTGATAGTTCTAAAGGTTCGTACACACGTGCGATTGTGGGGCTGACCAGTGATGCATGATTTGTAATGATATCTCTTGGTCGGCCAAAAATGGCCGTTCGATCAGGCTTCTTTGATGATCTGACCCAGCAGATCACCAACTAGGCCCAACTAAACGACCATTGGAACATATTGGACTAGGTTCAAAGTTATTTAGATTTAATTAAGACAAGCTATAAAGTTCCAAGTTGGTCCAGGGATTAGTCCAACTTCCACTTGAAGTCAGGGAGGATTTTTTTCTCTTCTCAAGCAAATTGAGAAGAGAAAATTCTCATTCCCATGGACCAGCCCTGGGATAGGGTAAAATTCGGGGCTTTGTTTTGTTAGAATGTGTGGACCTGCTGCCTTTAGCTGTATTCAAAATGAGGACCTACTGAGGACAAACATGTCCTCACTCCAGGAAGTACAGAAGGTAGTTTGATACTTACCTCCTAGCTGCAGATGCCACTCTGTCTTGGGTCGTTCTTGCCCTATCCCCTTCCTAAATGGCCAGCACAGGGGAGGAGACAGGGCTAGAGAGAGGTGGCCTCAGCAGCTAGTAGGTACACAGGCCACCTTCTGTATTACCAGAGGTTAGGACCTAGCGTTTTAGGCCCTCACCCTGGGTACAGCCAATGGAGGGGTTTTATATTTAAGCTTTGGTTTTATTTAAAATGAAAAATGTTCTTAATTTGGTCCAGAGATTAGTCCGATTGCCATACAAACCTCAGTATATTAGCATTTGAAGGTTCTACTTATTAAAGTCAATGGGAATATTATCTCTGTTGATAAATCCTAAACACTTCCATGGATACCATAGCTAAAGACATCACACTTCTCTCATATGTATCAGTAATTTTGGGCCATATTTAAAAAGGAGCAGTATCGCTAAATAGCAATACCGTGCCTTTAAAGATTGTAAATTTTGTGATCGTACAAATATAATTGTGATAGTTTGTTCATTTACCATCAATGGCGTGGCTGCAGTTTTTCGTAGGCATTTCGACTTTTTGCAGATTTCCTAAAAAATTAACATAAAACATTTAAAGGTAGAAATCATGCCAAAACGCCATGTAATGTAAAAGTTACCAAATATCAATCTCCCAAATGCCCTGAATCAAATAATATGCCATATGCGTGGTTACACACATGGACGTAGAATTGACTAGCCACCAAGTGATACAATGCATGATGGCTCCAAAACAGCAAAAATATTTAGTCAACTCAGAAATTGATCAGGCTGCAATTTTTACCACAAAACACCCCCCTAACTCAGAAATACCCTCCACAAACTATATATTCTAGGAAATATACACACCTTCAGCTATGTAAAGCTGTAGTTTGTTCATCTACCATCAATCGCGTGGGCGCAGTTCTTGCACTTTTCGCAGATTTTCTGAAAAAAGTAATTAAAAAAAACAAACATATCAAAACCCCATGTAATGTAAAAAAAAATAATTTCTTAAGTGTACTGAATCAAATGGTATGCCATATGCATGGTTACACACGAGGACGTGGAATCGACTAGCCAGAAGGTGAGCCAATGGACAGTGGTCCAATTACAGCAACTTTTAGAGTTGTCAGACTAAACACCCCTCTATATAAAAAATACCCCCTAACTATATATTCTTGGAATCTAGAAACCTTCAGCTACACAACGGTGTCATCCTATTATGCATACCACCAATAGTGTGGTATTTCGCACTTTTATAAGATTTTCTGGAAAACTTTACAAAAATAAATTTCAAAGTTCAAATCATGGCAAATTCCCATGTAATGTAAAAAAAAAACAACTTGTCAAGTATTAATCTCCCAAATGCCCTGAATAAAATGGTATGCCATGTATGCATGGTCACCCATATGGACATGGAAGCCAATGTGCAGTGGCCCAATAACAGCAACTTTCCAGATTTTTCTATCTGAACACTCCTCTAACTCAAAAATACCCTCCAAAACTATATTCTATTGTGAGAATTTACACACTTTCAGCAAAGCCATTTAGGTGCCATTTTTAAAATTCATACCATCAGTTGTGTGGGAGCAGATCTTCGTAGAATTTCACACTTTTAGCAGATTTTTTTTAACAATAAAGGAAAAACAAATTTCAAACTTAAAAATCATGTCAAAAAAGGTACCAAATATCAATCTCACAAATATCTTGTGTGCATGGGTGCACCTAGAGGCTTGGCCACCAGCTAACTCAAATGGGAAGCATTCACAAGTGCAATTACAAGAAAAATCAAAGTGCTCTGTAATTTGAACAGCCTACACTTTTTGAAAGGAAACAGCCCCATAACTTGCATATAACCCCCACAAATAAAAAAGCCACTAAATTTTTATCTCCCATGCACAAGTGCAATTACAAAAAAAAATCAAAATGCTCTGTAATTTGTACAGTGTATCCTTATTCAAAGGAAACAGCCCTGAAACTTGGAAATACCCCACACAATCTATATATTTTTGGAATCTACACACCTTAAGCTATGTAATGGTGCCATGCTTTCATACATACATGAAGAATTCTAGATGCAGTAATCCAAAGAACTCTGTGTTTTTAGGAGATTTTGTGCAAAAATAAAATAAGATGATTCAAAGTTTGAAATCCTACCTAAACCCACTTGACAAGTAAAATAACCCACTAAATGTCAATCTCCCACATGTCCTAAACCAAACAAGTGCAATTTCAAGATAAAATCAAAGTACTCAGTAATTTAAACAACCTACAATTTTTCAAAGAAAACAGCCCCGAACTATGTATTTTTGGAATCTACACACCTTCAGCTACGTAATGGTGCCATGTTTTCATACATACATGAAGAATTCCTGACACAGTAATCCGTAGAACTCCTTGCTTTTAGGAGATTATGTGAAAAAATAAATTAAGATGATTCAAAGGTTGAAATCCTACCTAAACCTACTTGACAAGTAAAAAAAACCAACTAAATGTCAATCTCCCTCGTGTTCTGAATCAAACAGTTTGCCATATGCATGGGGGCACGCAGAGACTTTGCTACTAACTAGCTCAAATGGGACACATGCACAAGCGCACTTCTAGAAAAAACAGTAGACAAAGCAGCTAGAAAGCTTAGGGAGAGGTGGACCAAAAGGAGCAAAAAGTCCTCCACTGAGCATAAAAATGGAGCAGAACCTTCTTATAACAGAAGGCATCTTGCAGTCTCATGCTATATGAATAGTATTGCCCACAAAATCTAAGAAACAAGAAGTAATTTCTTACTACCAGGTTCTCCAGGGTAAGGGGCGGAGTTATGCAAAATTTTCCTTTATGTCCCTTGGCTTTTGCACGTTTCCAGAACCGCTGGCTGATCAACAAGCAATATGGCCTATTGTATAGAGCCAATCATCTTACCTGCAGACATGATATGTTCCGATATCATCAGTGCAAGATACAGATTCATGAATAGCTATAAAGTGTATTGTGGCACAAGGACCCATAATTGGTATGGTTAAGTACTCAAGTGAGCTCAGGTGCAGGTACCAGAATCAAACATATGTACTAAATCAAAAAGAGAAAAAGAAGGTACCGCACACAGAATATGCAAGTTATATACAACCCTTTATTTAGAGATAGACTGGGGTATAATGTGAACATATAAGATTAAAAACACTTAAAAGATACACTATTTACAAATAAATAACAAGAGCTCCCTGACTCATAAATACAAAGTGCCTAGTGCAAGTGCAGCCCTCCATCACTGAAAAGCAAAGCATGTAATAGCATGTACAACTCCATATTGGAATACCATACACTTATCTTGGCGATGTAACAGTCAGATCAGTGCAGTCAGTCCATGCAGAGAATCAGGTCTCCATTAACCTACGGGGTTAACGGAGACCTTTTCTAGGCCAAAGGTCTTTAGATCTTTATATGAACCCCCATGGGCTGTCAAAAAGTGTCTTGCAATTGTCGTAAGGGTGATACCCTCAAGTCTTCTTGTCTGGGCTAGTCTTATGTCGGAGATATGTTTTGCTAGTCTATTTTTAAATTTCTGGCGAGTTTTCCCCACATAAAGCATAAAAACTTCTATGCCACGAATCAAGGTGGATCTATCTCCTAAAAACTATATACCCGGGTGGGCTCAATGAGTCTCTGGACTTTACATCTTTCCTGTGATGTGACTATTGCCTTATTATCAGATGAACTTGCCTATTTTGTGACATTGGATGCATTATCTTATTTGTTGAAATTTGATTATTCATCTTATAGATACTTCTCACAGAGTGTTAATCCTTGATTCGAAGAAGCAGCACTTGGATTCTACAAATTCAAAGTGGGGACCCACTTCAACAGCAATTACTCTTTTATCTTGGGAAGACATTAATACTCTACATAGAGATTCCACATCGATATATTCATAATCACGTCATTATTTACAATGGTCTTTATTGGTTGATCAGCTTTCTCCCGTCTCTTTCCACATTTGGAGGAAACCTTTATTATCACAATGAGGATTAAACCAACATCTTTGGAGAGGATCTAAATTTCCCTGACAGTGGTCTTGGACCCGTATAAATAATTTAACTTTTTGGACCAAGTTTGCCCACTTATATGCCACCTTGCACACGCTGAAAGCCCTTGCACAGGGCGAAACGCGCCCGGCGTCTCTTGGGTCACCCCTCTCTCTGTATTCTCTGCACTGACTGACTGCACTGATCTGACTGTTACATCGCCAAGATAAGTGTATGGTATTCCAATATGGAGTTGTACATGCTATTACATGCTTTGCTTTTCAGTGATGGAGGGCTGCACTTGCACTAGGCACTTTTTTTTGAGTCAGGGAGCTCTTGTTATTTATTTGTATATAGTGTATCTTTTAAGTGTTTTTAATCTTATTTGTTCACATTATACCCGAGTCTATCTCTAAATAAAGGGTTGTATATAACTTGCATATTCTGTGTGCGGTACCTTCTTTTTCTCTTTTTGATTTAGTACAAATACAGATTCATGGCTCTATGGGGTAGGACTTGGGCACACAATAGACAAGGCAGCTAGATAGCTTAGGGAGAGGTAGACCAAAAAGAGCAAAAAAGCCTTTCACAGAGCATAAAAATGGAGCAGAACCTTCTTATAACAAAAGGTATCTTGCAGTCTTATGCTATATGAATAGCATTGCCCACAAAATCTAAGAAACAAGAAGTAATTTCTTACTCCCAGGTTCCCCTGAGTAAGGGGTGGATAGATAGATAAAAAAACAGTAATTACTGTATAAAATATAGGAGGCCAGTAATCACTGTATAAAGAATAGGGGGCCAGTAATCACTGTATAAAGTATAGGGGGACAGTAATCACTGTATAAAGTATAGGGGGCCAGTAATCACTGTTAAAAGTTTAGGGGCTGAAAGTATATGGGCTGGGCCATCTCTAGACTTTTTGGTACCTGAAAAAAAATTTCAAATGCAGCCCCCCTCGTCGCTAGAAGGGGTGGGGTTTTATAATTGAAAGTGGGTTATGCTTTGTCCAGAAGTAAGTGTGGCTTGTCCAGAAGTTGGAGGGGTTTTATACACATGACTGGTAATTAATGCCCATAATGACTGGTAAATGAAACCCAAAGTAACTGGTATTAGATGCCCACAGTGACTGGTAAATGATCAACATTGATTTTTGATCTGCAGGGCTGACAAACATTGATATGGATCAAATGAATTGCCAGTGAGAAGGAAGGGGGAGTAGTTGTAGCTACATTCTGTTACGCAATCAAAGTCATGGCTTCCCCTGCTATTTAAAGTGTCAGTACCTCCCGAAAATCTGTGTTTACAAACGGCAATTTTGGGGGCCCTGGCATCTGGGCCCCAGGCACATGGAAAAAACCATGTGCCTCAGGCGCATAATACCAGGAAAAAGAAAAAAAAACATTTGTTTTTGGCATCAAAAGTGCTGCCTCTGTAATGTGTTTCACCCTGCCTCATTAGGGAGGCAGCCCTGTATAGGGGGGCAGTAATCACTGTATAAAGTATAGGGGGCCAGTAATCACTGTATAAAGTATAGGGGGCCAGTAATCACTGTATTAAGTATCGGGGGGGCAGTAATCGCTGTATAAAGTATAGGGGGCAGTAACTGCAGAATAACTTATAGGGGCCAGTTACTGTTGTATTGCCTGGCTTTTCAATATTCAATGAAAGGGGTGAGTGGCATCTTACTGCATTGGGGATTTGGGGGGAGATTGTACTTAAATAGGGTGGGGAAGTGGCAGTTTCAGAAATGGGGATTTACTGTGAGAGTGGTTTCTTACTATATTGTGGGTGGAGTGAGGAAGATCCTTTTCTTATTTGTACTAAGAAAGTGGTGGGAGGAGTGGCTTATCAGAAATTGTTTTTTTAGAGGAATTTGGCTTGTCAGTGTATGAGGTGATATAAAAGTGGTGTTGTGGGTGTACAGCAGGGGTGTCCAACTTGGCCGATGCCAATGTAGGCCATTTCCTGTATGAGGTCAAACTATTTGCAGGGGTGTAACAGCAAAAATCTAGAAAGGGCTTCTTCCCTGACTATAAAATGCCAGTGGGCAGGGGGGAAGTCATAAAGCCTGCTATATTGATCCAGTGTGAGAAATGCAAAAGATTGCTACAGGGGCGAAACTAGAAATCAGTGGGCCTCCAAGCCAAATTTTTGGTGGGGCCCCCACGCCACCCACCCACAACTCCCTTCTCCCCCTGACACGACTACCTTGGCTATAATTGCCATAAAAATAACCATATATCTCTGTCTACCTATCATATATTGGTATGTCTATATCTCTATCTATCTATGTCTGTCTGTCTTGTGTCTATCTATATATCATCTATCTATGTATCTATCTGTCTATCTATGTATCTATCTATGCATGTCTATCTGTCTCTGTAAAAGTATCATTACTCATTTCATTTTCATTTATAATTGTTAGTAGACAGGACTTACTGTAGTCTGGGCTGACTCGGATTTAATGTGCACAAGTTATACAGCTGCAGCAGGTGCCAGGGCAGGCCAGGCCAGGGGCAGTCACAATCAATAGGCAGTCCCAGCTGCAGTCCGGACTGGAGGAGTGAGGACACCAAGTGGCGTGGATGGAACCCGCAGCACCAGCAGTTCCACGGTTTACAGCTCTTCACTTCCGCCTTCCTATCCCACTCCCAGAGTCGAGAGTTCATTCCAGGGTCACGCAGAGGAAGTGGTACAGTGCAGTAAAACATTAAATGTGCTTCCCCACAACACGGACACCATCTGCCCACCATGCACGCACCCCCTCCCCGGTGGCAGCGCAAGCTTAATAAGAACTGGCCCGGGCCCCCCGGCGGTTGCAGGGGTAGCGGGGGTAATAGTTACGCCACTGGATTGCTAAAAGTTATTAATGTAAAAAAGGTTAAAAGTTAGGACCTTCCAGACTGGGGTTACCTTGACGTGGTTGGAAGGCTTTTCATTCATGTGATCACAGTAATGTATACTAAAACCCCTTTGTTTATAAAGTATGCCAGTGTGCAGATAATATGATATTGTATGGTGCCCAGGAATGTGCATTGATTATATTTTCTGTTTGTATAAATGTATGACCAGATCATTAGCACTTCTGAAAAATGTAATTGTAATTTAGCCAAAGGAGTGCTTCCAAGGTCCTTCTATTGAGTTAGAGTAAAAAAAGAGTTAGGGTTATGGAAGTCACCCATGCTGTTTAAAGGATTTTAAAGGAGAACTTTAGTAAGCAAAGTTTTTTCAAAAACAGTTAAAATGAAAAGTACCATGGGCAGGGAGGTTGGATTGGTAATTCTACTTCCCAATAACATTTTTTATGAGGAGCAGCAACACAAAGAAAACTGCTTCTGTCAGGCCCCCGAGTGTCAGGCACTAACCTGGGAGATGAAAACTGCATGTGCTGTAGATCCTTAACAAAGCAACATTGGGAGGTAGGATCAATCTATCCTGACTACCTACCCCAAGTACTTTTCAGTTTTAAAAAGTACATTTTTACAGTGTAGTTATCCATTAATATTTGTGTGAAAATTTTAATGCCAGAATATAGCATTTCATCTGGATTTACCATAAATTGCCATTGCTATATTAAATAATGAGATTGCACCTACCAGTAAATTCCTGATTGAGTTAAACTAAAAATGCTAAATTTAAAGAAATACAAATCTATGATGAAAAAAATATTTTAGTAACTTTATTAAGTTAAGCATCCTCTAAAATTTCTTGTCACTGTTTATTTAAATATGCCCTCTGATCACATTATCCCTACTACAATAAAATTTATTACATTCTAAAAGGTTGGGTTTAGGAAACCTAAATTAGTAACTCAATGTTACACAGTATCTCAAAATAACTGTAAAATGAAAATGTGTATTTTTAAAAAAGGTGTTAACTGGGAACACTTATTAGTAGAAATGTACCCAATAGTCCAATGAATAACTTTTATGTTGCTACTAAATTGGATGTATCCATCAAAAGTGTTTACCTAAAGAGTATATAAAGAATCGTTGTATTTTATTATGGCTGAGCAAACAGACTATAAAAAGAAACCCAAGAGAAAACATGTCATTATCAACCAGAGTACAAGTCAAGTGCTTCAGAAGTTTAGGAGCTTAAAGATGTTTTGAAGAAGAACTAAATGCTGTGTAATCCCTCTGTCCTGTACACCACAGATACTAAATGCTGTGTAATCCCTTGTCCTGTACACCACAGATACTAAATGCTGTGTAATCCCTTGTCCTGTACACCACAGATACTAAATGCTGTGTAATCCCTTGTCCTACACCACATATCTAAATGCTGTGTAATCCCTTGTCCTGTACACCACATACTAAATGCTGTGCAATCCTCTTGTCCTTTACACCACATATACTAAATGCTGTGTAATCCTTGTCTGTACACCACATATACTAAATGCTGTGTAATCCCTTGTCCTGTACACCACATATACTAAATGCTGTGCAATCCCTCTGTCCTTTACACCACTATACTAAATGTGTGTAATCCTTGTCTGTACACCACATACTAAATGCTGGGTAATCCCTCTGTCCTTACCACCACATTACTAAATGCTGTGTAAACCCTTGTCTGTACACCACATTACTAAATGCTGTGTAATCCCTCTGTCCTTTACACACATATACTAAATGCTGTGAATCCCTTGTCCTGTACACCACAGATACTAAATGCTGTGTAATCCCTGTCTGCCTACACCACATATACTAAATGCTGTGTAATCCCTCTGTCCTGTACACCATACTAAATGCTGTGTATCCCTGTCCTGTACACACAGATACTAAATGCTGTGTAATCCCTTGTCCTGTACACCAAGATACTAAAGCTGTGTAATCCCTTGTCCTGACACCACATATACTAATGCTGTGCAATCCCTCTGTCCTTTACACCAATATACTAAATGCTGTGTAATCCCTTGTCCTGTACACCACATATACTAAATGCTGTGTAATCCCTTGTCCTGTACATCCCCAGCATATCTAAATCTGTGTAATCCCTGTCCTGTACACCACATATACTAAATGCTGGTGTAATCCCTGTCCTGTACACCACATATACTAAATGCTGTGCAATCCCTCTGTCCTTTACACCACATATACTAAATGCTGTGTAATCCCTTGTCCTGTACACCACATATCTAAATGCTGTGTAATCCCTTGTCCTGTCAACCACATATACTAATGTCTGTGCAATCCCTCTGTCCTTTACACCACATATACTAAATGCTTGTGTAATCCCTTGTCCTGTACACCACATATCTAAATGCTGTGTAATCCTCTGTCCTTTACACCACAATATACTAAATGCTGTGTAATCCCTTGTCCTGTACACCACATATACTAAATGCTGTGTAATCCCTCTGTCCTTTACACCACATATACTAAATGCTGTGTAATCCCTTGTCCTGTACACCACATATACTAAATGCTGTGTAATCCCTTTCCTTTACACCACATATACTAAATGCTGTGTAATCCCTGTCCTTTACCCACATACTAAATGCTGTGTAATCCCTTGTCCTGTACACCACAGATACTAAATGCTGTGTATCCCTTGTCCTGTACACCACAGATACTAAATGCTGTGTAATCCCTTGTCCTGTACACCACATATACTAAATGCTGTGTAATCCCTCTGTCCTTTACACCACATATACTAAATGCTGTGTAATCCCTTGTCCTGTACACCACAGATACTAAATGCTGTGTAATCCCTTGTCCTGTACACCACACACATATACTAAATGCGTGAATCCCTCTGTCCTTTACACCCACATATACTAAATGCTTGTTAATCCCTTGTCCTGTACACCACATATACTAATGCTGGTGTACTCCTCTGTCCCTTTACACCACATATACTAAATGCTGTGTAATCCCTTGTCCTGTACACCACAGATACTAAATGCTGTGTAATCCCTTGTCCTGTACACCACAGATACTAAATGCTGTGTAATCCCTTGTCCTGTACACCACAGATACTAAATGCTGTGTAATCCCTTGTCCTGTACACCACAGATACTAAATGCTGTGTAATCCCTTGTCCTGTACACCACATATACTAAATGCTGTGTAATCCCTTGTCCTGTCCTTAACACACAGCTAACTAAATGCTGTGTAATCCCTTGTCCTGTACACCACAGATACTAAATTCTGTGTAATCCCTCTGTCCTGTACACCACAGATACTAAATGCTGTGTAATCCCTCTGTCCTGTACACCACATATACTAAATGCTGTGTAATCCTTTCCTGTACACCACATATCCTAAATGCTGTGTAATCCCTTGTCCTGTCACCACATATACTAAATGTCTGTGCAATCCCTCTGTCCTTTACACCACATATACTAAATGCTGTGTAATCCCTTGTCCTGTACACCACATATCTAAATGCTGTGTAATCCTCTGTCCTTTACACCACAATATACTAAATGCTGTGTAACCCTTGTCCTGTACACCACATATACTAAATGCTGTGTAATCCCTCTGCCTTTACACCACATATACTAAATGCTGTGTAATCCCTTGTCCTGTACCCACAGATACTAAATGCGTGTAATCCCTTGTCCTGTTACACCACATATACTAAATGCTGTGTAATCCCTGTCCTTTACACCACATAACTAAATGCTGTGTAATCCCTTGTCCTGTACACCACAGATACTAAATGCTGTGTATCCCTTGTCCTGTACACCACAGATACTAAATGCTGTGTAATCCCTTGTCCTGTACACCACATATACTAAATGCTGTGCAATCCCTCTGTCCTTTACACCACATATACTAAATGCTGTGTAATCCCTTGTCCTGTACACCACAGATACTAAATGCTGTGTAATCCCTTGTCCTGTACACCACATATACTAAATGCTGTGCAATCCCTCTGTCCTTTACACCCACATATACTAAATGCTTGTTAATCCCTTGTCCTGTACACCACATATACTAATGCGGTGTAACTCCTCTGTCCTTTACACCACATATACTAAATGCTGTGTAATCCCTTGTCCTGTACACCACAGATACTAAATGCTGTGTAATCCCTTGTCCTGTACACCACAGATACTAAATGCTGTGTAATCCCTTGTCCTGTACACCACAGATACTAAATGCTGTGTAATCCCTTGTCCTGTACACCACAGATACTAAAGTGCTTGTAATCCCTTGTCCTGTACACCACTATACTAAATGCTGTGTAATCCCTTGTCCTGTACCACACACAGATACTAAATGCTGTGTAATCCCTTGTCCTGTACACCACAGATACTAAATTCTGTGTAATCCCTCTGTCCTGTACACCACAGATACTAAATACTGTGTAATCCCTTGTCCTGTACACCACAGATACTAAATGCTGTGTAATCCCTTGTCCTGTACACCACAGATACAGAATATTCTGACCACACCTCCTGTTCCATTAAGGGCAGGGGTTCTAAATAGACAAACAATCCCTCTAATTGGAAATTGTATGTGTGCGCAGATATACATTTTCTGTGCCCATACAAAATGAAATTGTGTGCGCTACATACCACAGCACATATTTTCCAGCAGATTTTTGTGCGCGCACCACTTTAACCTGTGAGGGCAGGCCTGCAGAGTTCTGTGCACACCTTAGAGGGAACACTGCACATAATAAATTTTGCAATGACCAAACTTAATACAGAAAAACAAAATATGCTATTGCATATCCAATTCTTTATCAATTTATACTCTTGGAGAGCTGTGTTTCTCTACTTAAATGTACAATAAACCACAATTCTCTATCCACTAACAAGATTACACCTAATGTTTAGGGCCCAGTTCTCTCCTTGAAAGGTTATGTTAGAAAAGAAATACTACATGTGCAAATGGTCATGTAATAACTATGCAGTTTCGATTGTTTAAAGGGCAAATATGACCAAAACAGCAACCTAAAATGTAAGGTGCTGCAGCAGACAGCTCATTGCTCTCTTACGTGTACAAACAGAACAAAACACAATGAACAAGTGCCCATGATACAGTGCAAAATAAATACCGTAAGTGTACAAATATAATTTGATAAAGGGTGGATAACCCACAAAAATGTGACTGTCAGTCCCAAGGGATTGTTGATAAAGAGTTCTTAATGAAAATAACTTTTTATTAACAATCCCTTAGCCATGGAATTTTAGGATTAGCCCATTAAGTGTTTCATGAAAAATCTCCCCCAGAAATTGTACATGAAAGTGTAAATACACTGAGCTGTATTGGTGCATTGTTGAGCAGTAAGCGCTGCTATTTTATCCTTAATCAGTAAGAGCCTGTGGGCTGTTTTCATGCTGTGCTTCATTTTTATACATTACAGAAGGATTCTCTGTGTATGGCATTTAACAGTTTGTAAATGTTCACCACAATTAGCCTGGGCTACTCATTTGTTCATGTCTCTGTGCATATTCACCTCAATTATGTGATATTTCCCGTTTCTTTTATTATACTTTAGTGATTATGCACTTTCCTTGAACTGTTTCTCTTGCTATTCAAAGGTGATTTTCCCACTGAGGAAGTCTTTAAGTCGATTTGTTACTGTGTGTTTTCATAACTAAGGCTAATTATCCCTTTACTTGTAGGTGTGATGTCTGCAACTAGCCTATTATTTTTTTTTTTTGCTCCAGGCTTAAGCATGGTCTATTTAATGCCTCTGGGACCACATCCACGTCCCGTCCTTTTACACCATATCAAACAAGTCTTCTGCCTCCAAGCTGTAGCTTTAGGATCAGGCTATATGAGATATGAGGCTGGTACCACAGGAAATGCATCTCTCCATCTCATTGCAGTTTGATTCTTCATGCTTCAGTGAGGATTTTTTCTTTTATTCCCAGCAGGGAGACTGGCTGGTAGAAGGCATGCTGGTCTTTTTACTGTATCTTTAATTGGGTCCCTATCTGGTTTAATAAAAAGCTAACGGAGTCCCTAGTTGTTCTTTACAAATCTTATCCTGAGTGGTAGCCTGTAGGGAGGGGAGTGCACATTCATTTTCTTTTCTCTGCATTGTGACTTTATTTCACATTGCCGTAGGCCAAGTAGGCCAGTTACTTGCAGTTTACAACCAATATTGGGTGTTTGTTCCTGGGTTTGCTTTTAATGTGTATTGTTTATAAACTGCCTGCATTCGCATAGGATGGATGAGTGCATTTGTCTTTGTATTTCTTTACTATTAAACATTCCATGGCTTTATATCTATGTCTTGTTATAACAATAAATGACATTGCCACAAATACATAGATGGCTGTAATGTTTCATTTTGTTTGTTATTTTATTCTTGCGGTTTTGTTATTTGGGTTGGAAGTTAGAGATAATCTCATAATTCACTGGTTACAAATCAGGGGGATCACATTTTATTCCCAAGTTTGGAAATGTAGGGATATGCAGAAGATGGGGTGAATGCAATCCAAGTACTATTTTCCTTTTGGCATGAATTTCTGGGTGACCCCCTAATAGCATCTCCAAAGCATTGCAGTATGCCATAAAGGGAAGGGTGGCTGCCTCTTTATTATATATGTGTAGACGGGGGGGCAAAAGCTGGCAAAATACAGCTGATGCTATACCGGGTTACATAGCAACTGAATGGAATCCACTGATATCATCTGCCATGATTTGGGCATACACGTTCAGGCAAACTTCTGCTTTTCTGCTATATAGAACTGATGGTACAGGATCTTATAGACCTTAGCAGGATCTGCAAAGCGTTCGTATACCCATAACGGTGTCTCAGTCTGTGCATGGCTAGCTTTAATGTTTTATATATGTCTATATGGCATATATTTTGCAGCTTTGAGTTGGGTAAGAATGGTTTCTACCATGTAGGCTTTATATTCCATCTGGAATAAACAATCGGTCATATCTTTCAGTAGAAAAAACATCACTGCAGTTGCATAAAAATCCCGCACACAGGGGACTAACATAATATATTTATCCAGCCTCCATTTCTTTAAACTTTCCCCCCTACCCTGAATCATTGCTGGCAACAATTTCAAGAGTGCATCTAATAACCCACTGGGTGAGGAGTTTATAAGAACCATAGTTCTACTAAAATACATTTCTGACTTAACTGGCTGCCTCTTAGTGACACGGTTTGTGATGCACTGTTTAGTTCAGCTAAACATGGCTAATCCTATATAATAAAAGCCCTTATGTGCGCCTGTGAATCCGTGTGTGGCTTTTTGGTTATGCGCATACACAAGAGGAGTCTGTCGGCTATCATCCAGCTCACCAGACGAGAGAGAGTGAGGCCTGAGCAACGTGCACACAAGGAGGAAGGGGAGGAGCTCTGTAACATAGTAATTGAGGTTGAATAAAGATATCAAGTCCAACCTATTCACCCCCTTTTTAAAAAATTGTTTAACCCTACCTAACCGTTGTTTCAGAGGAAGGCAAAAAAAAAAAACCAGAAAAAAAAAGGGGGGGGGGGAATTCCTTCCTGATTCCAAACGGCAATCGGAAAGAATCCCTGGATCAACCAGATCTATATGTATTAATACCAGTAATTAGCAATATTTTTTAGTTTTAGAAACTTATCCAGGCCTTTTTTAAAGCTATTTAATGAACTTGCCATTACCACATCTGCTGGAAGACAGTTCCACAGTTTCACCGTTCTCACTGTAAAGAAACCTCTCCTAACCTGAAGATGAAACTTCTTTTCTTCCAACCTTAAAGGATGTCTATGAGTCCTCTGATACGACCTATTAGTGAACAATGCACCAGAGTTCATTTTATGGCCCATTAATATATTTGTATAAGGTTATCATATCCCCACGCAAACTCGCGTCTCCAATGTAAACAGCCCTAACTTGTCTAATCTGCCTGCATATTCAAGACCCTCTATTCCCCTTATTAATTTAGTTGCCTTTCTCTGAACTGCTTCCATTTCAAAGATGTCCCTTTTGTATATGGGATTCCAAATCCCACATAGATGTAGCTCCATATACCACCACTTTCTGCTTGCCAGTTCTCTATCCATGTACAAATGTTTTCTTCTAGGCCAACAGTCCTCAGTTTATACATTAGTCGCCTATGTGGCACAGTATCAAAAGCTTTTGCAAAATCCAAGTATACCACATCCACTGCTATGCATGAATCCAAATTCTTACTCACTTCTACAAAAAAAAACAATTACATTTGTCTGGCATAATCTATTTCTCATAAATCCATGCTGACTACTACTAATAAGATGAGCTCTGGAGACAAAGTCAAGGATATAATAATGTAACAAAGTTTCCATCGCCCTCCCTACCACTGATGTTAGGCTTACAGGTCTATAGTTACCAGGCTGTGAACGACTACCTTTTTTGAATATTGGTATTACATTGGCCAATCCAGCGGCACATCCCCAGACCAAAGTGAATCTGAAAAGATAAGAAACAGTGGTCTAGATAGAACTGAACTAAGCTCTTTTAAAATCCGAGGGTGTATTCCATCCGGTCCTGGGGCTTTATTGATATTAACTTTGTCTTATTGTTTCCATACCATATCCTCCTTCAGCCAATGTAAATACTCTTCATTTCTTCCCTGCATATTATTACAATCCTTGCTGTAAGGCCTAGGATTCTCAACAGTAAAAACCGATGTAAAAAAACAGTTTAGCAGATTAGCCTTTTTGGCATCCTCTAGAACCATCTCAGCCCCATTATTTAATGTCTAGCGCCCTTTTATATAACGGGCTTAACTGTCTAGTAAAATATATAAAAATAACTAAACATTATGTCTGTCATTAACCTTATGATATTATGGTTTTAAATGCAAGGTTTTGCTATAGTGTTTTATTATTTGCTCCGCTACATATACAGTTTGTTCCCAATTAACCTTATTTTCATCTCTTGCCGACTAATTACTCCTTTTCTGTGAATTTTAATTTGTAGACATTTTAATGTTGGTACATATTCCCCATACAATTCTCCAGCTAGTAATACCATTTTATGCTGCTAGAAATGGGTTTAGATTTTGTATTACAATTAGAACTCACCTCCGGACCGATCCAGCAACATTGAAGCAATTCTTCAGGAACCGCCGTTCTCTTTTGTGCCCGACATACCATCCCAAAATGAATGAACAAGGAGGGACTTTCGCAGGAAGTTCGCAAGGCAAAAAAAAACACTGGCACTTAAGATATTAGATAGATTGTGTGAAGTCTAATGTCTAATCTATCCAATATCTTACTAGTATATGGGCACCTTAAGGTAGTGCTGGAATTTGTCCTCTCATAGACGTCAATACAATTCACCAGCCATTTTTTTGCCTCAATTTAATCACCAGCTAAATAAAACTCTGAGGTTTTGTCCAGTTAATTAACCAATGTTAGAGGGGAGAAAACAAAAAGTGGTAGAGACATAACCATCTTACAAATGTCTGTCATTTTGCTGTTGCATCTTCTTTCCCCCTTTTTTGTTATATAGCATACCATGCCACAGTGAAGTGGAGATTTATTGCTCTAGGCTTCCGATGTACTTGCCTTTAAATACATATTTAGTGCCAGACTTCAAAGGTGAAGCCTTAATTAGCTTGGTGAACAGGAGGCAATACATTGTGTACAATTACAGTTTAGTTACAGCAAACTGAGCAACTGAAAATCCGCGTAACCATTAACAGACATCATAGAGAACTGGCAGATTCACATTAAGAATATTTTACAAAATGAATGAACAAAGCTGAATTCATGGCATCACGATATGTTTCATATTAAACCCACACTAATTAGTTAATCTGATGAAATATCAAGTCACCGCTGTGAATACACTGATTCCAACCCTTAATTTGTTCTTTAAATGTCACTATTTTACAGGTAATCCGTTTCCATAATGAAGGTGACATTCTAAAGTTTTACATATCTTAGCCTGCCATTCCACCAGGAAAGGGGCAAACAGGCATCACAGGGTATTTGGTGAGAGTTAAAGGGCCATAACATCCGTTAATGAAAATGTATGCATTGTATTTATTTTCTTTTATATTGTCGATTTTCCACCGTTTTTCTTTTTTTTTTTACATAACATCATGTTAAGGTAGGTGATTCACATCTAAGTACCATCAACAGGAATGGCAGGACCCAAGGTTTCTCAGCAGAATATGTTCTAAAGCATCAAGCTGCCGCTGCAAATTTGCCTTCTTTCCAGAATATATCCTGGTGCCCCATCTCCCCAGGTACCAACTAGCCACCTACATGACGTAAATAAAACATGATTTATCAGACCGTTCCACCTTCTTCCATTGGCACCATGTGTCAGTGCAGATACTAACATGTCCATGCTATATGCTTTTTGTGGCATGTTGAAAAGGCACCCTAACTGGTCTGCCACTTTGCAGACACAACAAACTGCGATAGGAAACCAGCATTTACAAATTCATTCATTTGAGTGCAAGAATAATTAACAGTGCAGAAATAAATTTTTCGAAATTGCTATGTGAAAGATGAACCATAAAAGGAAAATATTTTCGTAAGCATTTACAATATATTGTAGTTAGACTTGTGTTGGCCATGCATGTATTAAAGGGCAAGACCAGCCCCAAAATGAAAACTTACATTACAGGTAAATTACCCCCCAAAACCCTAATAGTTCGAAACCTGAAATATATAATTCTAACCTTAAATCCTGCACAATGTCCTGTTTCCCCGTTTCTGCTTCCTGGTTCTTGCAGTTCGCAACTGTCAGTTATGGATTTGACAGTTGACATCACAGCCAATGACTTAAAGGACAATTATACTCACCTTCCCTCCGCTCCACATCTTTGTGCAGTAGCTTTTACCCAGGGTGAGGACCTGAACCGCTAGGTCCTCACCCCTGGGTTCGCGTAACCTACAGCAGCGCCTTACAGCAACGCTGATCGGTAGGCTCCGCCCCCTAGCCCATCGGCCGATGAGGCCAATAGGAAGGCACGCACTGCAACAAGCGTGCCTTCCTATTGGCCTCGTTGCCGATGGGGAGGGGGCGGAGCCTTCCAGAGCAGCGTTGCTGTAAGACGCTGCTGTGGGTTACGCGAACCCAGGGGTGAGGACCTAGCGGTTCAGGTCCTCACCCTGGGTAAAAGCTACTGCACAAAGGTGTGGAGCGGAGGGAAGGTGAGTATAATTGTCCTTTAATGTTAATCCCCTGTCTGCCACTTCTGAGCATGCCCAGGCTCAGTACAGGTTTCTAAATTCCATAAGGCATCCAGAAGCATAGCAGGCATACAGTAATGAATTCATAGGACAAACTATGGTATATCAGCATATTTTAAAAAGGCCATTCTTTCTAAAAGATGTTCTTATGAGGGTGGAGTTGCCAATTAAATATTAAACAGATCCAGGTTTTTGTGGAGGGGTTGAAGTTGATGGACTGTAACTGTGTTCAATCGTGATGTTCCCCATCCTGGCCAATTTATTTTGTGATCATTCTGAATTGCATGTCAATAGCAAAATGAATGGGCCAGGAATTGCAACATTATGGGAAGTTTCACAGTGTATGACCAGTATTACACAATCCATAAACCAATCGAGTTATGTCTGATCGACATTTTGTTGTTTAATAAAATGAGAATCAATTTTCAATTCCCTAAGTTCAATTCTTCTTAAGTAAAATTCTATAGGTTTTCTATCCAGCAAGAATAGATTTTAAAGCAATATTATAAAAAGAATCTCAAGAACAGATCGATAACATTAATTGACCATTGTATGGCTATCTTAAAGCCCCCCATACATGGAATCGTCATTGAGCCCATCACTCAAAAATTACAAAAAAGTTTTCCGTTCAGAAAAACGATGATCGGGCCAGGCAGAATATTTCTGCCCGTGTACGGCCAGCATTAAACCAGATCTTTACACTAGAAAGGGAAAATGTCAGTCCTTATTCTGCATTAGAAAGATAAGAATATTACTGGTTATTTCCAGAACAGCCCTTTAGAATTAGTTTGCAAATCATTTAAGTGCTCTTAAGGTCAGACTTTAAAACATGTACACAAATGAGATCAAAGACTCTCTTATATTTAAATAACAGCTTTAAATCCACTTTCTACTTTTATGCCTGTAATGTTGTTTACAAACTAAGGTATCCTGGCAGTGACTTAATGCTAATTTCTGCACTTAAAGTAAAGGAAGTGGTAATGATTAAAGATTAGGTTTTATCACAACTCAAGGCACAAGTGCTCTTCAAAAGACAACAATACCAGCTCTCCAGCTATCTCATTGTGTATTATCAAGGGGCTTTTCTTCTTTTGACACACTGGAACCAAAACTATAACAGCTATAGACTAGCGGAAAAAAATTTAGGGTTAAGCTAGGTACACACAGTACAGATTTCTGAAAGATGACAGACAGGATCTGCAAGATCCTGTCTGCCATCTTTCAAAGATCTGCATACACACAGTCCCGAGCGTTCGGGACTGTGTTTTCCATCGGCCGCGCTAGACTCCCTATAGGAGTCTAGCGCGGCCGATGGAAATTTTCGGCCTTTCCCGAAAGAGCGTTGGCTGACCCGATCGTTTGGCGGCCGCGCGCGCTCGTTCGGGAGGAAACGAACGTACACACGTAACGATTAGCCCCGATACCGTCGGATCCGACGGTATCGGGGCTTAATCGTTAATGTGTGTACCCAGCTTTAAGCAGCATGGAAAGGCCAATCCTAGATATCAGTCTTTGGACTTTAGAAATCAGTGGTTTTAGTGAGCCAAAGATGTTAAAATATTATTATAATACTCCTACCTCCCATTCTGCAATGTAAAGGTTCATAGACACCTGTGATGTTTCCGCCGTTAAAGTGTCCATACATGGCACGATTATGGGCCAAAACGGCCGTTCATACATATTGTGTGTCGCGGTTCAACACCCGCGATCGCACGTGTGAACTATTTTTAGGCTGGGTACACATAGTAAATTTTTGTCCCTACCAAGTGTTCGCTACTAGCGTGCGCTCCGCCGGAACAGATAACGGTCAGCCACGGCAATAGTGGCCAACACTGACCGTTTGCATGACCGATAGTGTGGTTGCATAGGGAAGCACACGATCGTCTGTGATTTCCCAACAATCGCGAATATTGGCTGAACGGGCGACAGAGCTTGGTTGTGGCCGGCTGCCCCACACCAGGCAATATTTCCAGCTGGCCAACCGATGCACGTCACTATCGTTCAGTTGTCCAAAAATATCTTATGGTGCATACCCAGCCTAATAGATTAGCTGTCAAACGTGTAATGGCTCAACTTTCCAGAATTCTTATATTAATCTTCAGATCGTAAATATCAAAGTACCCATACTCTAGGAACTTACCTTCCAATGTTTACTCAACAAGAGTCACCCAGTGTCTAACTGGCCCACAGGGTTACAAGGGAATCCCCGAGTTGGCCCACAGCCCATTCACCCCCCCCCAAAAAAGAGAAAACTGTTTAAATCTAAATAGAGAGCCAAAAGGATATGTAAATGAGTGATAATAAAGGTATGAAATTTTAGGTGGGCACCTTATGTCAGATTTCCTTGTGGGCCCCAACAGTTCAGTTCGACTATGGACAATGTGACTGAACCCCTTACATTTTTAGACCTTTGGTAACCGTATTACAGTCTATATTTGGACTTTATTAAGTGCCGTCCATTATTTAATTTTGCTGAAATTCATGAATCTTCCTTCCACCAGCCTAGCATTCTGAGAAGAAATTATTCAGCTGAAAGAAATCCTTAAGCCTCAGCTAATTAAATTTTAAGATGGTTCTGGTTATATGTCTGGATTTGTGATTTGGCTCTTCCAAAATAAGTTCATTCTATCCTAACACAGACTAATAACATTCTTTTATAGTAACATTTTAACATTGAAATGAAATTTTCTTTAGGCTGTGACCCCACTTGAGCACACAGGAGAATGCACAATCTCAGTAATGTACAAATGCGCGCACTAGTGTGCGCGTACGCTTCCAATATTAAGCCCAAACGAAGATCATGCATTATGCACCATGGTGATCCCATGCGCTATGATAGTGCACAGAAGCACAGAGCATATAATGGGGCCCAGTCCCATAGGGTTCTACATGCCATTTGCTTCCACTAGCACGATTAGATTGCAAATTGGATCTGAAACGCACTAGTGGGGCCTCGCCCTGAGTACTTCCATCTTGGTGAATTCAAGTACCCCCTACAAAATGTAATGTAAACTCCAGGTAGGAAATATAAGAGGTGCACTCTGGGAGACCTGTGCCACATTAGGTAAGTATCATATGAAAAAATGCATGTGCCTCTCCATTTTTCCATACCACATACAGCACACAGGAGCACATAGTTCATTATATATATATTTATTGTCTTTACAAATCCCATTTTCGTGTCATTATAAAATACTTCCAATAGGAGAAAGTACCTAGCCACCATGAGAACACAATTTTCACTGCAACATTCATAGGAACAAATCCTATCAACAAACCATACCTACTTTTTATGATTTTAGGTTGGCATATGTAGGAATAAAATGTGCAAACTCTACCTATCAGTGTTTCCCTTACTAAGAGAACAAAGTTAGTTGACACCATCAGCTCACTTTACATTGTGGGGACAGACAATTTTTTTGTATTTGTTTCAATAAGTTGAACTAGATTTGACAAAGTAGGTTTTATGAAAATGGTTATTGTTTGTTTTTAGTCACATGCAGTTTGTTTTCCCACAATATACAGGTAAGCGTTGGAAATACCAAAGGGCTGATGCAGAAAGGGGTGCAATAAATTGCCAGTGCTATTAAAGGCAATTTTGTGTACAGCTAGAGCACCAACAAAAATGCTAAAGCTGTAATATTCACACAGCCCATTAGTGATATTAAAAACAGATGTATGCTTTCCGATCTGATGCTTCTATACTGCAGCTCCTGACTCTTCTTCATGGCCAGTGACTGCAGGGTATTCCTGGAGATTCCCTTACTGAGTGTACACTTTCTAACAACACTTCTGGGCTGTTGGGAGTATTACGGTTTTGGCTTGTGCTTTAGCCCTTTAAATTTGCAGCAACCAATCAGACCTGTGTACCTGTACCTATTAGCCCTAATATCTTATAGACTTGGCTTCTACCTACTACCCAAAGCTAACTACAAAGATTTCTTTCAAGTATAAAGAAACAGTAGAAATGTACATTAACTGTGCATCTAATCATCCTGCATTTTGATACAGGTTTTGCTTTCTGGATTGTTAATCAGGTGGGTTGTCAGGAATATGTTTTGTAAGGTGGAAACGGGAGGGAACATGGAATGTGAACAGATGTAAAATTAAGGCTGGGTACTCACAAACATTTTTTGGGGCGACTCATATTCACGATATACATATTGGCCGAGTGGCCCCAAAAATTTGCAGTGGTTTTCCTGTCCGACACTTCTTCGTTTAGATCGGACAAACGGGTGTTCGGACATGCTGGTAAATCACAGGCGATCGTTCGATCTCCTATGAACCACTTGATCTAGTGGCAAATGGTTGGCCCGGGACAAAGAATCTACTAGTGTGTACCAACCCTAAGAGAGGGCAGTGGTAAACTGCTACAGACAAACCAACTGAAGTAGACTGTCTCAATATACAAGGCTTTCAAACCAGATTTTTAAATAACATTTTTTTCCTTATTACAGAGGTATTAACATCATAGTAAAATGTTACGGTAAAAAGTTGTCAGTAATTTTTTTTACGCATTAGAAAGTAATAACACGTAAGTGGGAACATTCAAATGCAATGACTTGTTTATGCACTTTCATCTTCACGTAAAAATTGGAAGACAGATGAGAAGTCTTTCGTAGCATAGCCCTTAGCACACATCAGCCTATAGATTTGATGTGACAGAGATCCTAGTGGGGTTGGACTCTTTGTGTTAGTGGCAGAGTTCTGTGCTAGTCCAAGATCCTACAAGAAAACAGAAACCATGTTACTGATGCAATTGTTGGCAAACAAAGAAATGTATGTTTACATATATTTAAACATTTTAAAGGGGAACCAAGCCTAAAAATATCAAAAAACTGCAAAAAAGATAAAACCAGGGTTTGAGCTCCATAAATGCTACACATGATCCGATGTCTGCACTATACTACCTTTCACCATCAATCTTGAGTAGATTTTAGCTTGAAATCTGGCCAAGATTATGTGGCCATGAAAAGGTTTGATGGGAATTTTTCCGACTAGTCCAATCATCTTCTCTCAGATAAACTGCCCAATCGAATCTGTCCAAAAAAGAAACTACTGTATGGATAGCCTAAGATTTTTTAAAACCATTAAACAGAAATTAATAAAATATTTGCAACATGAAAACACAAACGGTAAATAAAAAGAAACCCATTCAATTTTTGTTTCACAAGTTAAGGTTCTTTGCAATTGGGAAAAAACTATTGTTTGATCAACTCCTTTACAGTGCAATAAACATTTAGTGTTGGATGACTTCCTCTAGCCAATTCATAGCTCACCCCTTATAATTCAATAATGGGAAGTTACAGGGCTTCATGTAATATATTGCTAATTACATTCAATTCTGCAATCTTTTACAAGGCTGTATTAATCTTTAAGCGAGAACCTTTGAGGTTAATTTATGTAAGGAATGTGTAAATATTGATTTTTAAGATGCAATAGGGAAAACTTAAAAGGTCACGATACTAAAGAAAATGAGATTCCAGTTTTGCAGTAAAACGTAAGGCTTAATAGGATTTAAAAAACTGTACTTTATCTTCCAGGTACAATTGTCCAAGCCAATACGAGGAACTGAAAGACCTTGGCTGCTACAGAGCTGTGCCTTGAAATTCAACATTACTGGATAGAATTCTAAAAAGGAAAAATAGGACAAATCCTCCCTTGGGCACTTTATGGTTATATTTAACTTCATAACTTCTACAGTGTGTATGATTAGAACTTTAGAACCCAATATGAACATAACCAAACAGCTCCTGTTAACAGGCATGGTAGATACCACCATATCCCTTTGTAAAATACAAATCTAAAGCTGGGTATACACAGTAACGATAAAGCCCTGATACCGTCGGATCCGACGGTATCGGGACTCTATCATTATGTGTGTACCTTCGTTTCAGGAAAGAACGAAAATTTCCATCGGCCGCGCTAGACTCCCTATAGAGGAGTCTAGCTTGCCAGATGGAGACACACAGTCCCGAGCGTTCTCTCTATGATGTTCAATAGGGAGAACGCTCGGGACTGTGTGTATGCAGATCTTTCAAAGATGGCAGACAGGATCTTGCAGATCCTGTCTGTCATCTTTCAGAAATCTGTACTGTGTGTACCTAGCTTAAGGAAGCACAACATGAGATTAACAGAGAAACCTTCTGCAAAATAAATCCCCCTTTCATTCAGTTATTTTTTTACAAATTTAGCAATAACTGTTAAGTATGTGTACCTTAGCCATAAGAGTTGTCCCAAATCCACCTTGGTAGTTGTTTGCAGAGGGCACACCTTCCATCACCCCTGGAACAGGGTTATAGGTATCGCTTGACCAACAACGACCAGAACTCATGTTGAGGATTTTGGCCAGCAGCTTTGGGTCAAGCCCTAATCTATAAAGGGTCAAGGAAAGCATATTAATGTCAAAATACATCCAGACATGGATGGCTTGTTTTACACATTTGAAACACAGTGCAATTTTTCACACTTTATTATGTGTCCAATACAAATTAAAACCCATAAATCTGGCATTTGTGTTATTATGTCTCCTTGTTTACAACCTCAGTAGAAATGTTTATCACAGATGTTACACGATTAACTCTTTTCTTGGTACCGTACCCTGTAGACTCTAGATCTCCCAACAAATCTACTGGAATTCTTACAGACAAACAAAATTTTAAAATGTTAGTGTGCAATTAAATTAATTATTTTTTTAAATAAATTTGAAAGGGGAAGTTCAGTGCAAATACATATGCTTTTAAGAAAAATAACAGTATTTTTTCATCCTAATGACCTTAACCTGCCAATTCAGAAATTTGTCTGTGTATAAATAAATGCTTCTGAAATACTGACTTCCTGTTTGCAGGACCCCTAGTAGAGACCGTTATGGTCTTGCCCTTGACCCAGTGCCTGGGTTGATTCAGTTGCTCAGTAGAGATCTGAGCATGCTTGATCCATCCAACAGCCAATCAGTAGAAATTACTGTTAGGAACATTCCATGTTAGTGTGCATTTTGGGAAGAAGAAGAACCGTTACAGAACCTAAAATATATCAGCTCACTAATGTCAACAGCAGGAAATAGCAAGGGGTATAAATTCTACTGATTTGTTAAAATGCAAGAGAATATGTAGAATAACTAGGTATGCATAATATAAACTAAGAATTTCAAAAATAATGATATTTTCTACTGAACTTTCCCTTTAATGTAGCATATAATTCATATTTTAATATACATTTCTTTACTTGACCTGGGGAGCACTGGTTGCTTTGTTAATTATATTAAGTACATGTAAGTACACTGGAAAATAAATTTAAAGTGCCCGAAACTGTAATTCTTCCCAACCACCACTGTACCATTTTTAGTTGATCTGTCACCTATTTCTTTAGGCTGGTAAAGAATCACCAATAGCGCACACCAAACTTACAAAATCAAATGTGTTTATTCACACGTGACGTTTCAGTGACATTTGAAGGTGTCAGATGACATCGAAACGTCACGTGTGAATAAACACATTTGCTGTTGTAAGTCTGGTGTGTGTTACTGTATTAATGATTCTTTACCTGGATTTTCTGCCATTGGCTGTGACATCGTTGCGGCACCCAGTATATATTACTAACATTGTTGGACAATGGCCTGGGAGAACCTACCTTTATTATTTCAAGGTACACAGACTGATTGCAACTTTTAACTGGTTGAAGCACAGATAGAAGACGGGCAAAATTCGACCTCACCTATTGTTCGGTTCATTGAAGGCCACACAATCAGACAAATTTTTCTGCAATCAGTCAAAAACATTTGCCTGACATTGGTCTGTCTTGGCTGCAAAATTTTAGTTGATTGGGCTGAAATATAACACCTGTACACAGCCTACATTATCCAATCTGAATCTTACAGTTCAGCTGTCAATGGACTCCCCTATTATCATAATCTCTTCTGATGTATGCACGATGGGTAACTCCCAGTGGTTCCCCATAGAGATTACTTAGAATGTTACCCTCAAATTAATGAGGCAAACTTTCCAGTATACATCCCCTTTAACACTTTAATGTTAGTAACAAATTGAATATTTCTAAATAACGAGATTTTGTTGGTTTGGTTCTAATCAAAAAGCATCCATCGGTTTTTAGAGAGGGACAAACTTTTGCTTCCACAAAATGCTAGAATAAAAAATAGGAATAAAATCATCGACAAGGTATTCACATAGACCTTTCTTAATCGCAGGGATTGCATCCATTTTCCCTAGTAAGGGAAGTTGTAATTTTAGTATTGGGGCTTAATAATCCAAAATAGTAAATAAAACAGATACGTTATAATTCTATTTTTATTTAATGTGTTGACAATGGTTAATGGTGAAACTTACAGTTAAACAACAGTATTTTTTCATGCAAATAGAAATATACAGATAAGTAACATAAATCATAGGGTTATAGGGTGTCACAACTCTTTTAGTTATGTATTAGTCTGTCTCAATAATATAGAAACAACCTGTACAGTTTTCTATGTGAGGCACACAGTGATCTTTCTAGGTAATGGATTTCTGAGTTTACTTTGGTTTATTTAACATGGAGTCAATGACTCAAGACGGATGAATTTTCTACAGGCAATAATTTACAATTGTACAATCTGGAGAAAATGAATTCTTAGCACACCCCGTTTGCTTATGGAAAATAGCGTACAATGCAGATATGGGGTTAGAGTGCTGTGCTACACTGGATAGCTGAGGCAATGGAGAGGGACAGTGGCTCTCTGTACATCACCCCAATAGGTCTTTAAGTTTAAAGGGCATGTCCACCCTTCCTAATAACTTTTGACATAATGTTCTCCTTGCTCCCCCAGCCCCAACTGCTATATTTGTATAGACAGAAAGTGCCCAGATAGTTACTTACTTTCCCTCTTTCCTCCGCCGCACTGGCAGTGTGTATGCGGAGCCGGATTGCCGAGTGATGCAGCCGGATTCCTAGATTAGCACACAGGCAAGTCCTCTCCTCTTTACCATGGGTTTAACAACAATTCATCTGGATAGAGTTGCCATTATAGCATTGCCCTGTATATGTCCATGTAGGCTGTGCAATATGGGGGTTTCTTTGTCCAGTGGGGTAACATGTATGTTTTTTGTTTATTGGGGTATATGAGCTTGTGTATGTATTTTATGAGCTGTAAACAAAGAAGAAATAGGGAGTGGGAACAGAACATTGTGCAGCATATCAGGTTAGTCCTGCAGACGTTTGGAAACTACAACTCCCAGCAGCGAAAGCATGCTGGGAGTTGTAGTTTCCAAACATCTGGAGTGTCAAGAAGGTTAATGTGTGGGATTACTCTCCATTTAAAGGGCAACTAATGCCTCAAAACAATAGAGAATCAGGAGAATAGTATCTATTGTTCAAGATTGCCTTCTGATTCTGTATTGTTTTGAGGATTTAGTTGCCCTTAAAATGGACAGAAGAATTCCCATACAGTAATCCCATACAGTAATAACCATACTGGATTTGGCTATTACTGTGTGGAGTACTGTATGGAAATTCTGTTTGGTGATAATTTCTACCCTCGACTTAGGCAGTAGTGGTGATAATTTCTACCTTCGACTTATACTCAAGTCAATCATGTTTTACTAATTTTTTAGGTAAAAATAGGTACCTCGACTTATACTTGGATCGACTTATATTTGAGTATATACGGTAATTAAAGAAAAGAAAAAATATTTTACTTTTGCACACAAAAGTTACTTCTAACGTAAATAAATATCTCAACACAACTTGAAGGGATATAGAATATTGCTTAAACAGTCATGGCTCCTTTTTGTATAATTCTTCTAAAAACAGATAAGAAGTCAACATTTATAAAGATTTAAAGTTGGAGTGGGGCAAATTATTATTATTGAATTGCTTAAGGAATGCAAAACTTTTCACACCTCGATATTACATATATTTATTACTCGATATGACAACATCAAAATGATTGTATCATCAAGTGAAGCTTCCAAAGTTTGTTTCTGATGCAAAATTCCTGGCTGAATCATTGCTTGCAATCAATATGAGAATTTTGTGTGGTAAGTTTGAAGTATATGTAGATTTTTTGCAAATATTTTTTGGGTCGAAATATCAACAAAATATCAACAACCAATGCCGGTCAAACCTTTGGGCAAAAAGGATGAAAGTTTGATCAGACACTTCAGTAAATTTCTGCCGCAACAGAGGATATTTCAACATGGCTGACCAGTCAATCCGCTAGAAATATTGGCCTGTGTGTACCAATCATATCTTGTAACTATAGAAAGCTTATGAAACGTAATAAGGGAATTAGGTTTATTCTTTATAATAGTTACTATAAATCAATACCCACAGTAAAAATAATTTAATAATAAATAGAAATAAATTGGTTAAAAATAGTGCAAATGCATAAAGGTATATATCCATCCCATTGGCGAATAGAAGCCCCATACAATTAATGGGCAAGTACATTCTCAAAATAAAATTATATTTATATCCAGGACCCCCCCCCCCAACCTATACTTCCCTTATTTTCATACACACGGGGTACCCTTTATCTGTAAATAAAACATCAGTTGCTACAATTAATGGACAATAATAATTTAATTGCCAAGTAGTAATAACTAATAATTAGTTAATGAGTGAATTCACACAAACAGTATTCATATAGTTAATTAAAATACTTGGCACAACTAAATTAAATTTATCAAACAGAAATTCATGTACCTTATCATTCAACCTGATCCAAAAAAAAGTCTTCCTGAATAAATTAGATTCATGTGAAGATGCATTCATTTCATTTTTGTAGTAATTAGAAATGAATTCCATATAGCTTTTAAATGAATCTATTCAGAGCCCTAATTAATTCATTAACACTGGATCAATTAAAAGTGGATTTATGATATTCAAAATGGAGTTCTAAATAGTTCAAATGATTTGATAGTAGATCCGTTATGTAGGAATAGAGTCAGCTTAGAATAAGTTTATAAATCAATAAAATAAATAGAAATTGCCAAAGTTATATAGGAAAGCATTACACAAGCATTAGTATTTAAATCTGGTTTTGACCTTTCCAGGAGACTTGGCTGCATGAGTTTCATCGTATGTCATACTTGGTATACAGGCCTTTTTTCACACCTAAACACCTCACATGATTTTTTACTTTTTTTAAACTCCCCATTACTGGAAATTATAATTCTTCTCAACAAGGCCTCAATAAGGCACTTATTTGTTGAGCTGTCCCCTAGACAAATCTTTAGATATCCAAATCTGAAATCTCTTACATTTCAGCTGACAGTCAAGTGCCTTATTTTCATATACGCTTCTGCTGTGTGCAGTATTTTTTAACTAGAATGGTGATAGTTGGTGTGTGAATTGCATGGTGGGAATTTCCCTCCCAGTATGGTCTTGAAGTGATTACTGAGCATGCAGGACTATACAGAAAGTCAGGTCAGATTGAAGAAGAAGTTGGTCAAAAGTGGGAGGAGGGTATGGAGCAGGAGTAAAACAAGTGCTGTGTCTATTCATTTATTATTTATGATTAAGATCAGGCAAAATAATTGTCCTTATTTACTAGATTTGTGTGCTTTGTTGGATAGTGCTGGAATTGTAGAATACTGATCTCCAGTTTGGCCGTCTTAGCAGGCCACTGGCTGAAACCCATATTAAATCTGCCTAAAAAGTTAATTAATCTCAAAGAAGGTGGAATAAGTGGACATTGATTATCCATGTATGTTGGCAAATCACAAATGGAAACAATGTATTTGTGTTTTTTATTGCTTATTACTGGAATAAGGTGGTGGGGATTGTTTAAGTAAACTTCAGGCGCAAGGTTTCTAAAATAAATACTTGTTTTCAACTGCATTCTTACCTGTAGGGTGGGGTTGGGAAGGAACAAAAGAGTTTTTTTATGTTGTTTCTTTACTCTCTGGTTGGATGAGGGTATAGCTAATTTTTAAGGGATGCATTAAGAAACAAAAGCGTTTAGAACAAGAAAGGGTTAAAGAACAAGATTGCGGTTTCTGTTGATGTGCATTGCTATTGCTGCTAATATGGACAGTTTTGTTGGGGCCACGCAATGTGCATCCTGCCACATGTATGGGATCTTGGAGCAGCTGCCCCAAGGGACCTATGTATGTGTCAGATGTATGTGGGTTGCCCATTTAGAATCTGAGGTGCAGAATCTAAAAGGTAAACTTGCAGGATTCCTGGGGGAAATGCAGGTACTGGCTAGGGACGGTAAACTGGAGGGTGGAAATGGGGAAGATAAGGTAGTGAAAGAAGATAGTTTTGTAAGGGTCACCAGGGGAAGTAGGTGACGGAAGGGTCGGTTCAGTCGCCAGTCGATCCCAAAACTGATTTGCCGTTGCTGTCTGGCATTGTTTGCTACAGCTAGGTCTTTTATTTACCAAATCTTTTTCCATTCTATTCTGCAACATCTTCCAACCAGGAAAGTATTGCCATCTTAAAGGATAACTATAGTCTAAAATTCAACTTTTTAAAAATGGAAAGTACCTGGGGCAGGGAGGTTGGATTGATTAAGGAGCTACAGCACTAACAGTTTTCATTTGCCAGGTTAGTCCTGAACTAATCCTTTATTAAAGACAGTGCTGAAACCAGGAGGAAGACTGGCAAAATCAGTTTTCTTACAGAAACATTATTTAGAGGTAGGAATAACCAGTCCTGTATCCCTGTCCCAAGTACTTTTCATTTGAACTGTATTTTAAAAAAAACTTTATATACACAATTGTTATCCTTTAGTGGTCGTTATCTCATGAATAGACTTTAAATTGGGGTGAACATGCCCTTTAAAACATCTGCTAATTTTTTTTTACCAGCACAGCTTAATAAATAGCAAACAAATACCACCAGAGGAATCAATTGTTAATCCTGAAAGATATAATGTTTATAACAATCAAACTTCTGTTTTGACAATTAATTAGCTATTGAAAAAAATGAAAAAGACCAGGGTTAAGGGAAATATTAAATAACCCAAGGAAACTGTCAAAGTGAACTGTACATTTTACATAAAACTCGCAATACATCTCCAAGAAGGCTTATTTTATTCAGGTATCCTTTAAAGCACTAAGCCCTTTCCTAAAGCAAGTGTAGCATTAAAGAAGAAAGTAAGAAGCATTTTGCATTTCATCTCCTTGAAGATTCTTCTACTGGCCTCCGTATAACTGACAGTGAAAATTAGACATGGTATTAAAATCAGTTACTGAAGTTCTCTGTCTTCCACTAAGACCAAAGCATGTAATGGTCTAAAACAAGCTTCAATATAATTGTCATTCAGTAAGAGTCTTTTCTAGAAAGTCATGCTTCATTGGAGAAGACTGAGTTTCCATTTGAAATCAACAAATTAATCCGAGACAGGTATCTGAAAGGGCAAGTTTAATAGGAAGCAGCTACGGGGCTCTCAACCATGATAAAATGTTATTGCTGTTTCGCTGTAAATTGGCTGGGAACATATGATACTTTCTGCATATGAGCACCATTGCTGTGCGAAAGATATACTGTTCAAGCTATCAAAGTGATGACAGTCTGTCAGTCCCCATAATAACACGCGTTCACACAGCACAACTATCGGCAAGTGTTTACAATAGGGAACACTTTCCAAGATAAAAGAAAAAAAAACACAAAAAGATGTTATTATTCCTACAAAATTCAAACTAAGGCACTGAATCAGATGTCACATTATAAAAGCCAAAAAACTATTGATACAGTGCTAACCAAACAATCAAACAACGATCTATCATGCATAACTAGGAATATATATACCGTATATCTCCAAAGAGAGGGCACCCGCTATTAAATGTTCATATACTTACCCCCGTGCTACAGAAAGGTTATAGTAACATATCTTTCAAAAGAAAGTCCAGTGCACTCAAAGAAAATGCCTTTTATTTATATGGGAGGGGCCAGAGGATCCCGCAAATGGGAGGGGCCACAGGGCCCAAAAGTGGGGAAGGGACAGGGGGGCCAAAGAGTGGGAGATACTTTAAAAAAAAAAAAAAAGTACACAACTTATACACTTCCCACTGTGGGCTGTGCTGTGCTATTCTCCTTTCATTATTTTTTTTACATCGTTTTGAAGATATCTACTTTTCATGTGGTAGCACAACACCATAGCACAATAGTATCCAGATTAATAAGACTAATTTCTGTCATATTTAGCTGGAATTTACCTGGAATTTGCCTGGGGATAGCTCACGCAGTGTGTATTTTTACATTATAACAAGTACCCCACAGGGTGACTTTGACACACATAAAGGGGAACCAAAGCCACCAGACATCATTGCCCCAATAGACAAAGCACTTTACAAAGATACAACAAGCTGTGTCTCACCCCTCCCTTTGCTGGGCTTTTGGTGGAAGTCATGGTCATGTAAAGTCTGAGGATTTGAACCTGTAATTTCATGGGCTGTCTTTCTAAGTAGAGCATTAGTCCTCTAATACACCAGAGCTAACACAAAGAAAATAGGTACAGTTAAAAAAAAAAATAGATTTTGCTAGGAACCGAATGAAAGCAAAAAAGAAAAAAAAGGCAGCAAAAGGAGACTTTGAAAGCTGCTTGAAAATCTGATCAGGGACTTCCACAATGGGGTAGAGATATGTGTATTTAAAATTTGAGCATAGAAACATATAGAGTTATACTGGTAACAACATGGAAAAATAGTTTAATGGATTTTCTAAGAACATAGTTCTAACTAAAGATACTGATTTTCTGACTAACTGGCTGCCTCTTAGTGACAAAACGGTTTTGTGATGCACTGTTTAGTCAGCTAACAGGCTAATCCTATATAATAAAGCCCTTATGTGCGCCTTGGAAATAGCCGTGTGTGTGCTTTTTTGTGTGATGCGGCAATACCAAGGAGGAGTCTAGTCGGCTATCATCCAGCTCACCATGACGAGAGAGAGTGCGAGCCTAACAAACGTTGCACACAAGGAGAAGGGGAGGACTCTGTAACATAGTAATTGAGGTTGAATAAAATATCAATTCCAACCTATTCACCCCCTTTTTAAAAAATGTTTAACCCTACCTAACCGTTTTTCAGAGGAAGGCAAAAAAAAACCAGCAAAAAAAGGGGGGGGGGTATTCCTTCCTGATTCCAAACGGCAATCGGAAAGATCCCTGGATCAACCAGATCTATATGTATTATACCAGTAATTAGCAAATATTTTTTAGTTTTAGAACTATCCAGGCCTTTTTTTAAAGCTATTAATAACTTGCCATTACCCATCTGCGGAAGACAGTTCCACAGTTTCACCGTTCTCACTGTAAAGAAAACCTCTCCTAACCTGAAGATGAAACTTCTTTCTTCCAACCTTAAGGATGTCTATGAGTCCCTCTGATACGACCTATTAGTGAACAATGCACCAGAGTTCATTTTATGGCCCATTAAATATATTGTGATAATTATCAATCCCACGCAAACTCGCGTCTCCATGTAAACAGCCCTAACTTGTCTAATCGCCTGCATATTCAAGACCCTCTATTCCCCTTATTTAATTTAGTTGCCTTTCTCGAACTGCTCCATTTCAAAGATGTCCCTTTTGTATATGGGATTCCAAATCCCACATAGATGTAGCTCCATATACCACCACTTCTGCTTGCCAGTTCTCTCATCATTACAATGTTTTCTCTCTAGGCCAACAGTCCTCGGTTTATACATAGTGCCCTTTGTGGCACAGTATCAAAAGCTTTTGCAAATCCAAGTATACCACATCCACTGCTATGCATGATCCAAATTCTTACTCACTTCTACAAAAAAACAATTACATTTGTCTGGCATAATCTATTTCTCATAATCATGCTGACTACTACATAAGATGAGCTCTGGAGCAAAGTCAAGGATATAATAATACAACAAGTTTCCATCGCCCTCCCTACACACTGATGTTGGCTTAAGGTCTATAGTTCCCAGGCTGGAACACTACCTTTTTTGAATATTGGTATTACATTGGCCAATCCAGCGGCACATCCCCAGACCAAAGTGAATCTGAAAAGTAAGAAACAGTGGTCTAGATAGAACTGAACAAGCTCTTTAAAATCCGAGGGTGTATTCCATCCGGTCCTGGGGCTTTATGATATTAACTTGTCTTATTGTTTCCATACCATATCCTCCTTCAGCCAATGTAAATACTCTTCATTTCTTCCTGCATATTATTACAATCCTTGCTGTAAGGCCTAGGATTCTCAACAGTAAAAACCGATGTAAAAAAACAGTTAGCAATTAGCCTTTTTGGCATCCTCTAGAACCATCTCACCCCATTATTTAATGTCTAGCGCCCTTTTATATAACGGGCTTAACTGTCTTAAAAATATAAAAATACTAAACATTATTCTGTCATTAACCTTATGATATTATGGTTTAAATGCAAGGTTTTGCTATAGTGTTTATTATTTGCTCGCTACATATACAGTTTGTTCCCAATTAACCTTATTTTCATCTTCTTGCCGACTAATTACTCCTCTTTCCTGTGAATTTTAATTTGTAGACATTTTAATGTTGGTACATATTCCCCATACAATTCTCCAGCTAGTAATACCATTTTATGCTGCTAGAAATGGGTTAAGATTTTGTATTACAATTAGAAACTCACCTCCGGACCGTCCAGCAACATTGAAGCAATTCTTCAGAACCGCCGTTCTCTTTTGTGCCCCGACATACCATCCCAAAATGAATGAACAAGGAGGACTTCGCAGAAGTTCGCAAGCAAAAAAAACCACGTGCACTTAAGATATTAGATAGATTGTGTAAGTCTAATGTCTAATCTATCCAATATCTTACTAGTATATGGGCACCTTAAGGTAGTGCTGGAATTGTCCTCTCATAGACTCAATACAATTCACCAGCCATTTTTTTGCCTCATTTAATCACCAGCTAAATAAACTCTGAGGTTTTGTCCAGTTAAATAACATTTAGAGGAGAAAAACAAAAAGTGGTAGAGACTAAACACTACAAATGTCTGTCATTTGGCTGTCTCTTCTCTTCCCCCTTTTTTAATAGCATACCATGCCACAGTGAGTGGAGATTTATTGCTCTGCTTCCGAGTACTTGCCTTTATTCATAGTTACATGCCAGAGACCAAGGTGAAGCCTTAATAGCTGGGGTAACAGGAGGCAATACAGTGGGTACAATTACAAGTTTGACAGCAAACTGAGCAACTGAAAACCGCGTAACCATTAACAGACCATAGAGAACTGGCAGATTCACGATATTTACAAATAATGAGAACAAAGCTGAATCATGGCACACGATGTGCATATTAAACCCACACATAGAATCGGGAAAATCAAGTCACCGCTGTGAATCACTGATTCCAACCCTTAATTTGTGCAAATGCACTATTTACAGGTAACCGCCATAAGAAGGACATCTAAAGTACAACTTAGCCTGCCATCCCCAGAAAGGGGCAAGGCCATCACAGGTATTTGGTGGAGAGTAAAGGGCCAACACCTTAATGAAAATGTATGCATGGTATATCTTTAGGCAATTGTGTCCACCGTTCTTTACATCAACACATGTTAAGGTGGTGATGTACCACAAGCCATCAACAGAAGGCAGGACCCAAGGTTTCCAGCAGAATGTCAAGCATCAAGCACATACGTGCGACACAAGCCTTCCAAATATATCTGGTGCCCCATCCCCCAGGTACCACTGCCACCTACATGACGTAAATACATGATTATCAGACGTTCCCTTCTTCCCATTGGCACCAGGTCGTGCAGATACTACATGTCCATGCTATATGCTTTGTGTGTGGCAGTTTGAAAGGCACCCTAACTGGTCGCACTTTGCAGACACACAAACTGCGATAGGAAACCACTACAAATTCATTCATTTGAGTGCAAGAAATTTAACAGTGCAGAAATAAATTTTCGAAATTGCTATGTAAAGATGAACCATAAAAAGGAAAATATTTTCGTAAGCATTTACTATATTAGGTAGACGTGTGTGGCCATGCATGTATTAAAGGGCAAGACCGACCCCAAAATGAAACTACATTACAGGTAAATTACCCCCCAAAACCCTAATAGTTTCGAAACCTGAAATATAAATTCTAACCTTAAATCCTGCACAATGCCTGTTTCCCCGTTTCGTCTCTCTTCCTGGTTCTTGCAGTTCGCAACTGTCAGTTATGGTTTGACAGTTGACATCACAGCCAATGACTTAAAGGACAATTATACTCACCTTCCCTCCGCTCCACATCTTTGTGGCAGTAGCTTTTACCACAGGGTGGAGGACCTGAACCGCTAGGTCCTCACCCCTGGGTTCGCGTAACCTACAGCAGCGCCTTACAGCAACGCTGCTCTGGTTAGGCTCCGCCCCCTCCTGCCCATCGGCGATGAGGCCAATAGGAAGGCACGCACTGCAACAAGCGTGCCTTCCTATTGGCCTCGGTGCCGATGGGGAGGGGCGGAGCCTTCCAGAGCAGCGTTGCTGTAAACGCTGCTGTGGTTTACGCGAACCCAGGGGTAGGACCTAGCGGTTCAGGTCCTCACCCTGGGTAAAAGCTATGCACAAAGTGTGGAGCGGAGGGAAGTGAGTATATTGTCCTTAATGTTAATCCCCTGTCTGCCACTTCTGAGCATGCCCAGCTCAGTACAGGTTTCTAAATTCCATAAGGCATCCAGAAGCATAGCAGGCATACAGTAATGAATTCATAGGACAAACTATGGTTATCAGCATATTTAAAAGGGCCATTCTTTCTAAAAGATGTTCTTATGAGGTGGAGTTGCCAATTAAATATTAAAACAGATCCAGTTTTTTTGTGGAGGGGTTGAAGTTGATGGACTGTACTGTGTTCAATCGTGATGTTCCCCATCCTGGCCAATTTATTTTGATCATTCTGAATTGCATGTCATAGCAAAATGAATGGGCCAGAATTGCAACATTATGGGAAGTTTCACATGGTATGACCAGTATTACACAATCCATAAACCAATCGAGTTATGTCTGATCGACATTTTGTTGTTAATAAATGAAATCAATTTTCAATTCCCTAAGTTCAATTCTTCTTAAGTAAATTCTATTATGTTTCTATCCGCAAGAATAGATTTTAAAGCAATATTATAAAAGAATCTCAAGAACAGATCTAACATTAATTGACCATTGTATGGCTATCTTAAAGCCCCCCATACATGGAATCGTCATTGAGCCCATCACTCAAAATTACAAAAAAGTTTTCCGTTCAAGAAAACGATGATCGGGCCAGGCAGAATATTTCTGCCCGTGTACGGCCAGCATTAAACCAGATCTTTACACTAGAAAGGGAAAATGTCAGTCCTTATTCTGCCATAGAAAGATAAGAATATTACTGGTTATTTCCAGAACAGCCCTTTAGAATTAGTTTGCAAATCATTTAAGTTCTTAAGTCAGACTTTAAAACATTTACACAAATGAGATCAAAGACTCTCTATATTTAAATAACAGCTTTAAATCCACTTTCTACTTTTATGCCTGTAATGTTGTTACAAACTAAGGTATCCTGGCGTGACTTAATCTAATTTCTGCACTTAAAGTAAAGGAGTGGTAATGATTAAAGATTAGTTTTATCACAACTCAAGGCACAAGTGCTCTTCAAAAGACAACAATACCAGCTCTCCAGCTTATCTCATTGTGTATTATCAAGGGGCTTTTCTCTTTGACACACTGGAACAAACTAAACAGCTATAGACTAGCGGAAAAATTTAGGTTAAGCTAGGTACACACAGTACAGATTTCTGAAAGATGACAGACAGGATCTGCAAGATCCTGTCTGCCATCTTTCAAAGATCTGCATACACACAGTCCGAGCGTTCGGGACTGTGGTTTTCCTCGGCCGCGCTAGACTCCCTATAGGAGTCTAGCGCGGCCGATGAATTTTCGGCCTTTCCCGAACGAGCGTTCGGCTGACCCATCGTTTGGCGGCCGCGCGCTCGTTCGGGAAACGAACGTACACACGTACGATTAAGCCCCGATACCGTCGGATCCGACGGTATCGGGCTTAATCTTAATGTGTGTACCCAGCTTTAAGCAGCATGGAAAGGCCTCCTAGATATCAGTCTTTGGACTTTAGAAATCAGTGGTTTTAGTGAGCCAAAGATGTAAAATATTATTATAATACTCCTACCTCCCATTCTGCAATGTAAAGGTTCATAGACCCTGTGATGTTTTCCGCCGTTAAAGTGTCCATACATGGCACGATTATGGCCAAACGGCCGTTCATACATTTTGTGTCGCGGTTCCACACCCGCAGTCGCACGTGTGAACTATTTTTAGGCTGGGTACACATAGTAATTTTTGTCCCACCAAGTGTTCGCTACTAGCGTGCGCTCCGCCGGAACAGATAACGGTCAGCCACGGCATAGTGGCCAACACTGACGTTTGCATGACCATAGTGTGGTTCATAGGGACACACACGCGATCGTCTTGTATTTCCCAAAATCGCGAATATTGGCTGAACGGGCGACAGAGCTGGTTGTGGGCGCGCTGCCCACACACCAGGCAATATTTCCACTGGCCAACCGATGCACGTCACTATCGTTCAGTTGTCCAAAAATATCTATGGTGCATACCCAGCCTAATAGATTAGCTGTCAAACGTGTATGGCTCAACTTTCCAGAATTCTTATATTAATCTTCATGCCGTAATATCAAAGTACCCTACTCTAGGAACTTACCTTCCAATGTTTACTCAACAAGAGTCACCCAGTGTCTACTGCCCACAGGGTTACAAGATCCCCGAGTTGGCCCACAGCCCATTCACCCCCCCCAAAAAAGAGAAAACTGTTTAATCTAAATAGAGAGCCAAAGGATATGTAAATGAGTGATAATAAAGGGTAATTTTAGGTGGGCCCTTATGTCAGATTTCCTTGTGGGCCCCAACAGTTCAGTTCGACTATGGACAATGTGACTGAACCCCTTACATTTTTAGACCTTTGGTAACCGATTACAGTCTATATTTGGACTTTATTAATGCCGTCCATTATTTAATTTTGCTGAAATTCATGAATCTTCCTTCCACCAAGCTAGCATTCTGAGAAGAAATTATTCAGCTGAAAGAATCCTTAAGCCTCAGCTAATTAAATTTTAAATGGTTCTGGTTATATGTCTGGATTTGTGATTTGGCTCTTCCAAAATAAGTTCATTCTATCCTAACACAGACTAATAACTTCTTTTATAGTAACATTTAACATTGAAATGAAATTTTCTTTAGGCTGTGACCCCACTTGACACCCAGGAGAATGCCAATCTCAGTAATGTACAAATGCGGCCGCGCACTTGTAGCTGCATGTCGCTACGCTTCCAATATTAAGCCCAAAGAAGATCATGCATTATGCACCATGGTTGATCCCATCGCTATATAGTGCACAAAGCACAGAGCATAATGGGGCCCAGTCCCTAGTGTTCTACATGCCATTTGCTTCCACTAGCACGATTAGATTGCAAATTGGATCTAAAACGCACTAGTGGGGCCTCGCCCTGAGTACTTCCCATCTTGGTGAATTCAAGTAACCCCCTACAAATGTAATGTACTCCAGGTAGGAAATATAGAGGTGCACTCTGGGAGACCTGTCCCACATTAGGTAAGTATCATATGAAAAATGCATGTGCCCTCTCCTTTTTCCATACCACAACAGCACACAGGACACATAGTTCATTATTATATATTATTGTCTTTACAAATCCCATTTTCGTGTCATTATAAAATACTTCCAATAGGAGAAAGTACCTAGCCACCATGAGAACACAATTTTCACTGCAACATCATGGAACAAATCCTATCAACAAACCATACCTACTTTTTATGATTTTAGGTTGGCATATGTAGGAATAAAAGTGCAAACCTACCTATCATGTTTCCCTTACTAAAGAACAAAGTTAGTTGACACCATCAGCTCACTTTACTTGTGGGGACAGACATTTTTTTGTATTTGTTTCAATAGTTGAACTAGATTTGACAAAGTAGGTTTTATGAAATGGTATTGTTGGTTTTTAGTCACATTGCTTTTTGTTTTCCCACAATATACAGGTAAGCGTTGGAAATACCAAAGGCTGATGCAAGAAAGGGGTGCAATAAATGCCCATTGCTATTAAAGCAATTTTGTGTACAGCTAGAGCACCAACAAAAATGCTAAGCTGTAATATTCACACAAGCCATTATGATATAAAAACAATGTATGCTTCCGATCTGATGCTTTAACTACGCAGCTCCTGCTCTTCTTCATGGCCATGACTGCATGGGATTCCTGGAGATTCCTTACTGAGTGTACACTTTCTAACAACACCTGGGCTGGTTGGGAGTATTACGGTTTTGGCTTGTGCTTTAGCCCTTTAATTTGCGCCACCAATCAGACCTGTGTACCTGTACCTATTAGCCCTAATATCTTATAGACTTGGCTTCTACCTACTACCCCAACTAACTACAAAGATTTCTTTCAAGTATAAAGAAACAGTAGAAATGTACATTAACTGTGCATCTAATCATCCTGCATTTTGATACAGGTTTTGCTTTCTGATTGTTAATCAGGTGGTTGTCAGGAATTGTTTTTGTAAGGTGGAAACGGGAGGGAACATGGAATGTGAACAGATGTAAAATAAGGCTGGGTACTCACAACATTTTTTTGGGGCGACTCATATTCACGATATACATATTGGCCAGTGGCCCAAAAATTTGCAGTGGTTTTCCTGTCCGCACTTCTTTGTTTAGATCGGACAAACGGTTTTCGGACATGCTGGTAAATCACAGGCGATCGTTTCGATCTCCTATGAACCACTTGATCTAGTGGCAAATGGTTGCCCGGGACAAAGAATCTACTAGTGTGTACCAACCCTAAGAGAGGGCATTGGTAAACTGCTACAGACAAACCAACTGAAGTAGACTGTCTCAATATACAGGCTTTCAAACCAGATTTTTAAATACATTTTTTTTCCTTATTACAGAGGTTAACATCATAGTAAAATGTTACGGTAAAAAGTTGTCAGTAATTTTTTTACGCATTAGAAAGTAATAACACGTAAGTGGGAACATTCAAATGCAATGACTTGTTTATGCACTTTCATCTCACGTAAAAATTGGAAGACAGATGAAGTCTTTCGTAGCATGCCCTTAGCACACATCACCTATAGATTTGATGTGACAGAGATCCTAGTGGGGTTGGACTCTTTGTGTTGTGGCAGAGTTCTGTGCTAGTCCAAGATCCTACAAGAAAACAGAAACCATGTTACTGATGCAATGTTGGCAAACAAAGAAATGTATGTTTACATATATTTAAACATTTTAAGGGAACCAAGCCTAAAAATATCAAAAAACGCAAAAAAGATAAAACCAGGGTTTGAGCTCCATAAATGCTACACATGATCCGATGTCTGCACTATACTAACCTTTCACCCATCATCTTGAGTAGATTTTAGCTTGAAATCTGGCCAAGTTATGTGGCCATGAAAAGGTTTGATGGGAATTTTTCCGACTAGTCCAATCATCTTCTCTCAGATAAACTGCCCAATCGAATCTGTCCAAAAAAGAAACTACTGTATGGATAGCCTAATTTTTTAAACCATTAACAGAAATTAAAAAATATTTGCAACATGAAAACCAAAACGTGAATAAAAAGAAACCCATTCAATTTTTGTTTCACAAGTTAGTTCTTTGCAATTGGGAAAAAACTATTGTTTGATCAACTCCTTTACAGTGCAATAAACATTTAGTGTGGATGATCCTCTAGCCAATTCATAGCTCACCCCTTATAATTCAATATGGGAAGTTACAGGCTTCATTATATATTGCTAATTACATTCATTTCTGCAATCTTTTACAAAGCTGTATTAATCTTTAAGCGAGAACCTTTGAGGTTAATTTATGTAAGGAATGTGTAAATTATTGATTTTTAAGATGCAATAGGGAAAACTTAAAGGTCACGATACAAGAAAATGAGATCCAGTTTTGCAGTAAAACTAAGGCTTAATAGGATTTAAAAAACTGTACTTTATCTTCCAGGTACAATGTCCAAGCCAATACGAGGAACTGAAAGACCTTGGCTGCTACAGAGCTGTGCCTTGAAATTCAACATTACTGATAGATTCTAAAAAGGAAAATAGGACAAATCCTCCCTTGGGCCACTTTATGGTTATATTTACACTTCATAACTTCTACAGTGTGTATGATTGAACTTTAGAACCCAATATGAACATAACCAAACTCTCTGTTAACAGGCATGGTAGATACCACCATATCCCTTTGTAAAACAAATCTAAAGCTGGGTATACACAGTAACGTAAAGCCCTGATACCGTCGGATCCGACGGTATCGGGACTCTATCTTATGTGTGTACCTTCGTTTCAGGAAAGAACGAAAATTTCCATCGGCCGCGCTAGCCTCCCTATAGGAGTCTAGCTTGCCAGATGGAACACACAGTCCCGAGCGTTCTCTCTATGATGTTCATAGGAGAACGCTCGGGACTGTGTGTATGCAGATCTTTCAAAGATGGCAGACAGGATCTGTGCAGATCCTGTCTGTCATCTTTCAGAAATCTGTACTGTGTGTACACTTTAAGGAAGCACAACATGAGATTAACAGAGAAACCTTCTGCAAAATAATCCCCCTTTCATTCAGTTATTTTTTTACAAATTTAGCAATAACGTTTAAGTATGTGTACCTTAGCCATAAGAGTTGTCCCAATCCACTTGGTAGTTTTTTGCAAGGGCACACCTTCCATCACCCCTGGAACAGTTATAGGTATCGCTTGACCAACAACGACCAGAACTCATGTTGAGATTTTGGCCAGCAGCTTTGGGTCAAGCCCTAACTATAAAGGGTCAAGGAAAGCATATTAATGTCAAAATACATCCAGACATGGATGGCTTGTTTTACACATTTGAAACACAGTGCAATTTTTCACACTTTATTATGTGTCCAATACAATAAAACCCATAAATCTGGCATTTGTGTTATTATGTCTCCTTGTTTACAACCTCAGTAGAAATGTTTATCACAGATGTTACACATTAACTCTTTTCTTGGTACCGTACCCTGTAGACTCTAGATCTCCCAACAAATCTACTGGAATTCTTACAGACAAACAAAATTTTAAATGTTAGTGTGCAATTAATTAATTATTTTTTAAATAAATTTGAAAGGGGAAGTTCAGTGCAAATACATAGCTTTTAAGAAAAATAACAGTATTTTTTCATCCTAATGACCTTAACCTGCCAATTCAGAAATTTGTCTGTGTATAAATATGCTCTCATACTGACTTCCTGTTTGCAGGACCCCTAGTAGAGACCGTTGGTCTTCCCTTGACCCATGCCTGGGTTGATTCAGTTGCTCTAGAAGATCTGAGCATGCTTGATCCATCCAACAGCCAATCAGTAGAAATTCTGTTAGGAACATTCCATGTTAGTGTGCATTTTGGGAAGAAGAAGACCCGTTACAGAACCTAAAATATCAGCTCACTAATGTCAACAGCAGGAATACAAGGGGTAATAATTCTACTGATTTGTTTAAAATGCAAGAGAATATGTAGAATAACTAGGTATGCATAATATAAACTAAGAATTTCAAAAATAATGATATTTTTCTACTGAACTTTCCCTTTAATGTAGCATATAATTCATATTTTAATATACATTTCTTTACTTGACCTGGGGAGCACTGGTTGCTTTGTTAATTATATTAAGTACATGTAAGTACACTGGAAAATAAATTTAAAGTGCCCGAAACTGTAATTCTTCCCAACCACCACTGTACCATTTTAGTTGATCTGTCACCTATTTCTTTAGGCTGGTAAAGAATCACCAATAGCGCACACCAAACTTACAAAATCAAATGTGTTTATTCACACGTGACGTTTCAGTGCATTTGAGAGTGTCAGATGACACGAAACGTCACGTGTGAATAAACACATTGCTGTTGTAATTCTGGTGTGTGTTACTGTATTAATGATTCTTTACCTGGATTTCTGCCATTGGCTGTGACATCGTTGCGGCACCCAGATATATTACTAACATTGTGGACAATCCTGGGAGAACCTACCTTTATTATTTCAAGGTACACAGACGATTGCAACTTTTAACTGTTGTGAAGCACAGATAGAAACGCAAAATTCGACCTCACCTATTGTTCGGTTCATTGAAGGCCACACAATCAGACAAATTTTTCTGCAATCAGTCAAAACATTTGCCTGACATTGGTCTGTCTTGGCTGCAAAATTTTAGTTGATTGGGCTGAAATATAACACCTGTACACAGCCTACATTATCCAATCGGAATCTTACAGTTCAGCTGTCAATGGACTCCCCTATTATCATAATCTCTTCTGATGTATGCACATGGGTAACTCCCAGTGGTTCCCCATAGAGATTACTAGAATGTTACCCTCAAATTAATGAGGCAAACTTTCCAGTATACATCCCCTTTAACACTTTAATGTTATTAACAAATTGAATATTTCTAAATAACGAGATTTGTTGGTTTGGTTCTAATCAAAAAGCATCCATCGGTTTTTAGAGAGGGACAAACTTTTGCTTCCACAAAATGCTAGAATAAAAAATAGGAATAAAATCATCGACAAGTATTCACATAGACCTTCTTAATCGCAGGGATTGCATCCATTTTCCCTAGTAAGGGAAGTTGTAATTTTAGTATTGGGGCTTAATAATCCAAAATAGTAATAAAACAGATACGTTTTAATTCTATTTTTTTTAATGTGTTGACAATGGTTAATGGTGAAACTTACAGTTAAACAACAGTATTTTTTCATGCAAAATAGTATACAGATAAGTAACATAAATCATAGGGTTATAGGGTGTCACAACTCTTTTAGTTATGTATTAGTCTGTCTCAATAATATAGAAACAACCTGTACAGTTTTCTATGTGAGGCACACAGTGATCTTCTAGGTAATGGATTTCTGATTTTCTTTGGTTTATTTAACATGGAGTCAATGACTCAAGACGGATGAATTTTCTACGGCATAATTTACAATTGTACAATCTGGGAAAAATGATTCTTAGCACACCCCGTTTGCTTATGGAAAATAGCGTACAATCCAGATATGGGTTAGAGTGCTGTGCAACACTGGATAGCTGAGGCAATGGAGAGGGACAGTGGCTCTCTGTACATCACCCAATAGGTCTTTAAGTTTAAAGGGCATGTCCACCCTTCCTAATAACTTTGACTAATGTTCTCCTTGCTCCCCCAGCCCCAACTGCTATATTTGTATAGACAGAAAGTGCCCAGATAGTTACTTACTTTCCCTCTTTCCTCCCCGCCCACTGGCAGTTGTTGTATGCGGAGCCGGATTGCCGAGTGATGCACGATTCCAGATTAGCACACAGGCAAGTCCTCTCCTCTTACCATGGGTTTAACAACAATTCATCTGGATAGAGTTGCCATTATAGCATTGCCCTGTATATGTCCATGTAGGTGCTGTCAATATGGGGGTTTCTTTGTCCAGTGGGGTAACATGTATGTTTTTTGTTTATTGGGGTATATGAGCTTGTGTATGTATTTTATGAGCTGTAAACAAAGAAGAAATAGGGAGTGGGAACAGAACATTGTGCAGCATATCAGGTTAGTCCTGCAGACGTTTGGAAACTACAACTCCCAGCAGCGAAAGCATGCGGGGAGTTGTAGTTTCCAAACATCTGGAGTGTCAAGAAGGTTAATGTGTGGATTACTCCCATTTAAAGGGCAACTAATGCCTCAAAACAATAGAGAATCAGGAAATAGTATCTATTTTTCAAGATTGCCTTCTGATTCTGTATTGTTTTGAGGATTTAGTTGCCCTTAAAATGGACAGAATATCCCATACATAATCCCATACAGTAATAACCATACTGGATTTGGCTATTACTGTGTGGAGTACTGTATGGAAATTCTGTTTGGTGATAATTTCTCCCTCGACTTAGGCAGTAGTGGTGATAATTTCTACCTTCGACTTATACTCAAGTCAATCATGTTTTACTAATTTTTTAGGTAAAAATAGGTACCCTCGACTTATACTTGGATCGACTTATATTTGAGTATATACGGTAATTAAAGAAAAGAAAAAATATTTTACTTTTGCACACAAAAGTTACTTCTACGTATAAATATCTCAACACAACTTGAAGGGATATGAATATTGCTTAAACAGTCATGGCTCCTTTTTTATATTCTTCTAAAAACAGATAAGAAGTCAACATTTATAAAGATTTAAAGTGGGAGTGGGGCAAATTATTATTATTGAATTGCTTAAGAATGCAAAACTTTTCACACCTCGTATTACATATTTTATTACTCGATGAACAACATCAAAATGATGTATCATCAAGTGAAGCTTCCAAAGTTTGTTTCTGATGCAAAATTCCTGGCTGAATCATTGCTTGCAATCAATATGAGAATTTGTGTGGTAAGTTTGAAGTATATGTAGATTTTTTGCAAATATTTTTTGGGTCGAAATATCAACAAAATCAACCCAATGCCGGTCAAACCTTTGGGCAAAAAGGATGAAAGTTTGATCAACACTTCAGTAAATTTCTGCCGCAACAGAGGATATTTCAACATGGCTGACCAGTCAATCCGCTAGAAATATTGGCCTGTGTGTACCAATCATATCTTGTAACTATAGAAAGCTTATGAACGTAATAAGGGAATTAGTTTATTCTTTATAATAGTTACTATAAATCAATACCCACAGTAAAAATAATTAAAAATAATAATAGAAATAAATTGGTTAAATAGTGCAAATGCATAAAGGTATATATCCATCCCTGGCGAATAGAAGCCCCATACAATTAATGGGCAAGTACATTCTCAAAATAAAATTATATTTATATCCAGGACCCCCCCCCAACCTATACTTCCCTTATTTTCATACCACGGTTACCCTTTATCTGTAAATAAAACATCATTTGCTACAATTAATGGACAATAATAATTTAATTGCCAAGTAGTAATAACTAATAATTAGTTAATGAGTGAATTCACACAAACAGTATTCATATAGTTAATTAAAATACTTGGCCAACTAAATTAAATTTATCAACAGAAATTCATGTACCTTATCATTCAACCTGATCCAAAAAAAGTCTTCCTGAATAAATTAGATTCATGTAAGATGCATTCATTTCATTTTTGTAGTAATTAGAAATGAATTCCATATAGCTTTTAAATGAATCTATTCAGAGCCCTAATTAATTCATTAACACTGGATCAATTAAAAGTGGATTTATGATATCTCAAATGGAGTTCTAAATAGTTCAAATGATTTGATAGTAGATCCGTTATGTAGGAATAGAGTCAGCTTAGAATAAGTTTTAAATCAATAAAATAAATAGAAATTGCCAAAGTTATATAGAAACATTACACAAGCATTGTATTTAAATCTGGTTTTGACCTTTCCAGGAGACTTGGCTGCATGAGTTTCATCGTATGTCTAACTTGGTATACAGGCCTTTTTTCACACCTAAACACCTCACATGATTTTTTACTTTTTTTAAACTCCCCATTACTGAAATTATAATTCTTCTCAACAAGGCCTCAATAAGGCACTTATTTGTTGAGCTGTCCCCTAGACAAATCTTTAGATATCCAAATCTGAAATCTCTTACATTTCAGCTGACAGTCAAGTGCCTTATTTTCATATACGCTTCTGCTGTGTGCAGTATTTTTTAACTAGAATGGTGATAGTTGTTGTGTGAATTGCATGGTGGGAATTTCCCTCCCAGTATGGTCTTGAAGTGATTACTGACATGCAGGACTATACAGAAAGTCAGGTCAGATTGAAGAAGAAGTTGGTCAAAAGTGGGAGGAGGGTAGGGAGCAGGAGTAAAACAAGTGCTGTGTCTATTCTTATTATTTATGATTAAGATCAGGCAAAATAATTGTCCTTATTTACTAGATTTGTGTGCTTTGTTGATAGTGCTGGAATTGTAGAATACTGATCTCCAGTTTGGCCGTCTTAGCAGGCCACTGGCTGAAACCCATATTAAATCTGCCTAAAAAGTTAATTAATCTCAAAGAAGGTGGAATAAGTGGACATTGATTATCCATGTATGTTGGCAAATCACAAATGGAAAACATTGTATTTGTGTTTTTTATTGCTTATTACGGAATAAGGTGGTGGGGATTGTTTAGTAAACTTCAGGCGCAAGGTTTCTAAAATAAATACTTGTTTTCAACTGCATTCTTACCTGTAGGGTGGGGTTGGGAAGGAACAAAAGAGTTTTTTTATGTTGTTTCTTTACTCTCTGGTTGGATGAGGGTATATGACTAATTTTTAAGGGATGCATTAAGAAACAAAAGCGTTTAGAACAAGAAAGGGTTAAAGACACAGATTGCGGTTTCTGTTGATGTGCATTGCTATTGCTGCTAATATGGACAGTTTTGTTGGGGCCACGCAATGTGCATCCTGCCACATGTATGGGATCTTGGAGCAGCTGCCCCAAGGGACCTATGTATGTGTCAGATGTATGTGGGTTGCCCATTTAGAATCTGAGGTGCAGAATCTAAAAGGTAACTTGCAGATTCCTGGGGGAAATGCAGGTACTGGCTAGGGACGGTAAACTGGAGGGTGGAAATGGGGAAGATAAGGTAGTGAAGAAGATAGTTTTGTAAGGGTCCCAGGGGAAGTAGGTGACGAAGGGTCGGTTCAGTCGCCAGTCGATCCCAAAACTGATTTGCCGTTGCTGTCTGGCATTGTTTGCTACAGCTAGGTCTTTATTTACCAAATCTTTTTCCATTCTATTCTGCAACATCTTCCACCAGGAAAGTATTGCCATCTTAAAGGATAACTATAGTCTAAAATTCAACTTTTTAAAATGGAAGTACCTGGGGCAGGGAGGTTGGATTGATTAAGGAGCTACAGCACTAACAGTTTTCATTTGCCAGGTTGTCCTGAACTAATCCTTTATTAAAGACAGGCTGAAACCAGGAGGAAGACTGGCAAAATCAGTTTTCTTACAGAAACATTATTTAGAGGTAGGAATAACCAGTCCTGTATCCCTGTCCCAAGTACTTTTCATTTGAACTGTATTTTAAAAAAAACTTTATATACACAATTGTTATCCTTTAGTGGTCGTTATCTCATGAATAGACTTTAAATTGGGGTGAACATCCCTTTAAAACATCTGCTAATTTTTTTTTACCAGCACAGCTTAATAAATAGCAAACAAATACCACCAGAGGAATCAATTGTTAATCCTGAAAGATATAATGTTTATAACAATCAAACTTCTGTTTTTGACAATTAATTAGCTATTGAAAAAAATGAAAAGACCAGGGTTAAGGGAAATATTAAATAACCCAAGGAAACTGTCAAAGTGAACTGTACATTTTACATAAAACTCGCAATACATCTCCAAAGGCTTATTTTATTCAGGTATCCTTTAAAGCACTAAGCCCTTCCTAAAGCAAGTGTAGCATTAAGAAGAAAGTAAGAAGCATTTTGCATTTCATCTCCTTGAATTCTTCTACTGGCCTCCGTATAACTGACAGTGAAAATAGACATGGTATTAAAATCAGTTACTGAAGTTCTCTGTCTTCCACTAAGACCAAAGCATGTAATGGTCTAAAACAACTTCAATATAATTGTCATTCAGTAAGAGTCTTTTCTAGAAAGTCATGCTTCATTGGAGAAGACTGAGTTTCCATTTGAAATCAACAAATTAATCCGAGACAGGTATCTGAAAGGGCAAGTTTAATAGGAAGCAGCTACGGGGCTCTCAACCATGATAAAATGTTTTGCTGTTTCGCTGTAAATTGGCTGGGAACATATGATACTTTCTGCATATGAGCACCATTGCTGTGTGCGAAAGATATACTGTTCAAGCTATCAAAGTGATGACAGTCTGTCAGTCCCCATAATACACGCGTTCACACAGCACAACTATCGGCAAGTGTTTACAATAGGGAACACTTTCCAAGATAAAAGAAAAAAAACACAAAAAGATGTTATAATTCCTACAAAATTCAAACTAAGCACTGAATCAGATGTCACATTATAAAAGCCAAAAAACTATTGATACAGTGCTAACCAAACATCAAACAACATCTATCATGCATAACTAGGAATATTATACCGTATATCTCAAAGAGAGGGCACCCGCTATTAAATGTTCATATACTTACCCCCGTGCTACAGAAAGGTTATAGTAACATATCTTTCAAAAGAAAGTCCAGTGCACTCAAAGAAAATGCCTTTTATTTATATGGAGGGGGCCAGAGGATCCCGCAAATGGGAGGGGCCACAGGGCCCAAAAGTGGGGAGGGACAGGGGGGCCAAAAGTGGGAGATACTTTAAAAAAAAAAAAGTACACAACTTATACACTTCCCACTGTGGGCTGTGCTGTGCTATTCTCCTTTCATTATTTTTTTTACATCGTTTTGAAGATATCTACTTTTTCATGTGGTACACAACACCATAGCACAATAGTATCCAGATTAAAAGACTAATTTCTGTCATATTAGCTGGAATTTACCTGGAATTTGCCTGGGGATAGCTCACGCAGTGTGTATTTTTACATTATAACAATTACCCCACAGGGTGACTTGACACACATAAAGGGGAACCAAAGCCACCAGACATCATTGCCCCAATAGACAAAGCATTTCAAAAGATACAACAAGCTGTGTCTCACCTCTCCCTTTGCTGGGCTTTTGGTGGAAGTCATGTCATGTAAAGTCTGAGGATTTGAACCTGTAATTTCATGGGCTGTCTTTCTAAGTAGAGCATTAGTCCTCTATACACCAGAGCTAACACAAGAAAATAGGTACAGTTAAAAAAAAAAATAGTTTTGCTAGGAACCGAATGAAAGCAAAAAAGAAAAAAAAGGCAGCAAAAGAGACTTTGAAACTGCTTGAAAATCTGATCAGGGACTTCCACAATGGTGTAGAGATATGTGTATTTAAAATTTGAGCATAGAAACATATAGAGTTTACTGGTAACAACATGGAAAAATAGTTTAATGGAATAAAAGTGTATTCCTCCTTTAAGTTTCATTTCTAAACTTGTGGAAAGGAAGAAGAAACACAGAGACAACAGGGAAATCTAGGCAGATCATAGCTACTACCCCATACTCAAGTTTCCCTACATAAATATTTATAAGTTTGAAAATTCTGCCCATGGGAAGCAAATTAATTGCCCAGTCTCTGTGATTTTACTCCATTTTACTGAATATAAAACTATTTTCCACAGTCAGTGGACTACTTTGGTCATTTTTGAAAACAAAATATACATTTCAGGTTTAAATAGCCAACATGTTTTGTTAAGTATGTCTGTACATTTTTTAACTACAATGAACATTACAAATAACTACAAGTATCCCCTATAAAGTTTAAACTTTAGTACTATCTTAGTAACTGTCATTGTAATAACTCTTATCAACAGTTAACCTATTAAACAAATTAACTTAGAAATTAAGTTGTTTGCATAAATATGATTTCTTTAATATCCTTTTAAACTGGACAGACCTGGGCCAACTTCAATGACATTGATCTGATCAGCTTGACAGCTGCTTGTTCACAAACTGTACAAACAAGGCATAAATGTGGGTGGGCAAATTGCACTGAATTAACAGATCTGTCAGATGGTGTGATGGGGAGACAGGTGCCACCTCTTGTTGTTTACAGATTAACTCTATCACTTCTGGGTTTTATTTTGATATGATATTGTGTGGGCCTCCTGGTCTTGCAACAAGTGGTTTTTATTCACATCACATCAATGGCAACGTTTCGGTCCCTGGTCTTGGACCTTTATCAAGCCTTGATAAAGGTCCAAGACCAGGGACCAAAAGTTGCCATTGATGTGATGTGAATAAACCCACTTGTTTGCAAGACCAGGAGTGCCCTGATTCATGTGCATATTGTATTTTGGATCCTTCGGGAGCACCCTGGCATTGTTACTGAGGGAGTGAGTGCCAGTCTCTTCCATTGATATATATATATATATATATCAATGGAGGTGGACAATATCTGGGACGGAAAGGTTTAATTGCAAAAACATGCACCCAGAGTAGATTAAAGGGCAAGTCCAGCCTAAAAATAAGTTGCCTTTAAAATCTTAATTATCCCCCCAAACCCTACTTTCGCAAGGTTCATATTTCAAAGATCCCCCAGAACTTACTTTCCTGACCTGGTCCCTTGCAGTCTAGGTGCTGCCCCCTGCTCCTGTTTCGAGCAAAAACAGAGCAGGACTCTGCGCTGACAGCCTCTTCATTTCCTGGTCGCGGCTGTCAGGTGATTGTATGTGATGTCATGTCACGCCTTAACCACAGCCACAACCAGGAAGTGGAGCGGCTGTCAGCACCACCACGGAGTAGAAGCGGCGAGGACCGGGTCAGGTAAGTTCTGGGGAATCTTTGAAATATATAACCTTGCGAAAGTGAGGTTTGGGGGGTTATTAACATTTTAAAGGCAACTTTTTTAGGCTAAACATTCCCTCGTGTTGCTTTATTTCTGTAAACGTTAGAGGGAATGTTTAGCCTAAAAACAAGTTGCCTTTAAAATGTTAATAACCCCCCAAACCTCACTTTCGCAAGGTTTGGACTCCTATGATCATAATCTCTTCTGATGTATGCACGATGGGTAACTCCCAGTGGTTCCCCATAGAGATTACTTAGAATGTTACCCTCAAATTAATGAGGCAAACTTTCCAGTATACATCCCCTTTAACACTTTAATGTTAGTAACAATTGAAATTCTAATAACGAGATTTTGTTGGTTTGGTTCTAATCAAAAAGCATCCATCGGTTTTTAGAGAGGGACAAACTTTTGCTTCCACAAAATGCTAGAATAAAAAAATAGGATAAATCATCGACAAGGTATTCACATAGACCTTTCTTAATCGCAGGGATTGCATCCATTTTCCCTAGTAAGGGAAGTTGTAATTTTAGTATGGGGCTTAATAATCCAAAATAGTAAATAAAACAGGACGTTATAATTATTTTATTTAATGTGTTGACAATGGTTAATGGTGAAACTTACAGTTAAACAACAGTATTTTTTCATGCAATAGAAATATACAGATAGTAACATAAATCATAGGGTTATAGGGTGTCAACACTCTTTTAGTTATGTATTAGTCTGTCTCAATAATATAGAAACAACCTGTACGTTTTCTATGTGAGGCACACAGTGATCTTCTAGGTAATGGATTTCTGAGTTTACTTTGGTTTATTAACATGGAGTCAATGACTCAAGACGAGATGATTTTCTACAGGCAATAATTTACAATGTACAATCTGGAGAAAATGAATTCTTAGCACACCCCGTTTGCTTATGGAAAATAGCGTACAATGCAGATATGGGGTTAGAGTGCTGGTGCTACACTGGATAGCTGAGGCAAGGAGAGGGACAGTGGCTCTCTGTACATCACCCAATAGGTCTTTAAGTTTAAAGGGCATGTCCACCCTTCCTAATAACTTTGACATAATGTTCTCCTTGCTCCCCCAGCCCCAACTGCTATATTTGTATAGACAGAAAGTGCCCAGATAGTTACTTAATTTCCCTCTTTCTCCGCCGCACTGGCAGTGTGTATGCGGAGCCGGATTGCCGAGTGATGCAGCCGGATTCCTAGATTAGCACACAGGCAAGTCCTCTCCTCTTACCATGGGTTTAACAACAATTCATCGGATAGAGTTGCCATTATAGCATTGCCCTGTATATGTCCATGTAGGCTGTGCAATATGGGGTGTTCTTTGTCCAGTGGGGTAACATGTATGTTTTTTGTTTATGGGGTATATGAGCTTGGTATGTATTTATGAGCTGTAAACAAAGAAGAAATAGGGAGTGGGAACAGAACATTGTGCAGCATATCAGGTTAGTCCTGCAGACGTTTGGAAACTACAACCCCAGCAGCGAAAGCATGTGGGAGTTGTAGTTTCCAAACATCTGGAGTGTCCAGAAGGTTAATGTGTGGATTACTCTCCATTTAAAGGGCAACTAATGCCTCAAAACAATAGAGAATCAGGAGAATAGTATCTATTGTTCAAGATTGCCTTTTCTGTATTGTTTTGAGGATTTAGTTGCCCTTAAAATGGACAGAAGAATTCCCATACAGTAATCCCATACAGTAATAACCATACTGGATTTGGCATTACTGTGTGGAGTACTGTATGGAAATTCTGTTTGGTGATAATTTCTACCCTCGACTTAGGCAGTAGTGGTGATAATTCTTACCTTCGACTTATACTCAAGTCAATCATGTTTTACTAATTTTAGGTAAAAATAGGTACCTCGACTTATACTTGGATCGACTTATATTTGAGTATATACGGTAATTAAAGAAAAGAAAAAATATTTTACTTTTGCACACAAAAGTTACTTCTAAGTAAATAAATATCTCAACACAACTTGAAGGGATATAGAATATTGCTTAACAGTCATGGCTCCTTTTTGTATAATTCTTCTAAAAACAGATAAGAAGTCAACATTTATAAAGATTTAAAGTTGGAGTGGGGCAATTATTATTATTGAATTGCTTAAGGAATGCAAAACTTTCACACCTCGATACACATATATTTATACTCGATATGACAACATCAAAATGATTGTATCATCAAGTGAAGCTTCCAAAGTTGTTTCTGATGCAAAATTCCTGGCTGAATCATTGCTTGCAATCAATATGAGAATTTGTGGGTAAGTTTGAAGTATATGTAGATTTTGCAAATATTTTTTGGGTCGAAATATCAACAAAATATCAACAACCAATGCGGTCAAACCTTTGGGCAAAAAGGATGAAAGTTTGATCAGACACTTCAGTAAATTTCTGCCGCAACAGAGGATATTTCAACATGGCTGACCAGTCAATCCGCTAGAAATATTGGCCTGTGTGTACAATCATATCTTGTAACTATAGAAAGCTTATGAAACGTAATAAGGGAATTAGGTTTATTCTTTTAATAGTTACTATAAACAATACCCACAGTAAAAATAATTTAAAATAAATAGAAATAATTGGTTAAAAATAGTGCAAATGCATAAAGGTAATATCCATCCCATTGGCGAATAGAAGCCCCATACAATATGGGCAAGTACATTCTCAAAATAAAATTATATTATATCCAGGACCCCCCCCCCAACCTATACTTCCCTATTTTCATACACAAGGGTTACCCTTTATCTGTAAATAAAACATCAGTTGCTACAATTAATGGACAATAATAATTTAATTGCCAAGTAGTAATAACATAATTAGTTAATGAGTGAATTCACAAAACAGTATTCATATAGTTATTAAAATACTTGGCACAACTAAATTAAATTTATCAAACAGAATTCATGTACCTTATCATTCAACTGATCCAAAAAAAAGTCTTCCTGAAAAATTAGATTCGTGAAGATGCATTCATTTCATTTTTGTAGTAATTAGAAATGAATTCCATATAGCTTTTAAATGAATCTATTCAGAGCCCTAATTAATTCATTAACACTGGATCAATTAAAAGTGGATTTATGATATTCAAAATGGAGTTCTAAATAGTTCAAATGATTTGATAGTAGATCCGTTATGTAGGAATAGAGTCAGCTTAGAATAAGTTTATAAATCAATAAAAAAATAGAAATTGCAAAGTTATATAGGAAAGCATTACACAAGCTAGATTTAACTGGTTTTGACCTTCCAGGAGACTGGCTGCATGAGTTTCATCGTTGTCATACTGGTATACAGGCCTTTTTCACACCTAAACACCTCACATGATTTTTTATTTTTAAACTCCCCATTACTGGAAATTAAATTCTCTCAACAAGGCTCAATAAGGCACTTATTTGTTGAGCTGTCCCTAGACAATCTTTAGATATCCAAATCTGAAATCTCTTACATTTCAGCTGACAGTCAAGTGCCTTATTTTCATATACGCTTCTGCTGTGTGCAGTATTTTTTAACTAGAATGGTGATAGTTGGTGTGTGAATTGCATGGTGGGAATTTCCCTCCCAGTATGGTCTTGAAGTGATATTCTGAGCATGCAGGACTATACAGAAAGTCAGGTCAGATTGAAGAAGAAGTTGGTCAAAAGTGGGAGGAGGGTATGGAGCAGGAGTAAAACAAGTGCTGTGTCTATTCATTTATTATTTATGATTAAGATCAGGCAAAATAATTGTCATTTACTAAGTGTGTGCTTTGTTGGATAGTGCTGGAATTGTAGAATACTGATCTCCAGTTTGGCCGTCTTAGCAGGCCACTGGCTGAAAACCATATTAAATTGCCTAAAAAGTTAATTAATCTCAAAGAAGGTGGAATAAGTGGACATTGATTATCCATGTATGTTGGCAAATACAAATGGAAACAATGTATTTGTGTTTTTTATTGCTTATTACTGGAATAGGTGGTGGGGATTGTTTAAGTAAACTTCAGGCGCAAGGTTTCTAAATAATACTTGTTTTCAACTGCATTCTTACCTGTAGGGTGGGTGTGGGAAGGAACAAAAGAGTTTTTTTATGTTGTTTCTTTACTCTCTGGTTGGATGAGGGTATAGCTAATTTTTAAGGGATGCATTAAGAAACAAAAGCGTTTAGAACAAGAAAGGGTTAAGAACAAGAGTTCGGTTTCTGTTGATGTGCATTGCTATTGCTGCTAATATGGACAGTTTTGTTGGGGCCACGCAATGTGCATCTGCCACATGTATGGGATCTTGGAGCAGCTGCCCCAAGGGACCTATGTTGTGTCAGATGTATGTGGGTTGCCCATTTAGAATCTGAGGTGCAGAATAAAAGGTAAACTTGCAGGATTCCTGGGGGAAATGCAGGTACTGGCTAGGGACGGTAAACTGGAGGGTGGAAATGGGGAAGATAAGGTAGTGAAAGAAGATAGTTTTGTAAGGGTCACCAGGGGAGTAGGTGACGGAAGGGTCGGTTCAGTCGCCAGTCGATCCCAAAACTGATTTGCCGTTGCTGTCTGGCATTGTTTGCTACAGCTAGGTCTTTTATTACCAATCTTTTTCCATTCTATTCGCAACATCTCCACCAGGAAAGTATTGCCATCTTAAAGGATAACTATAGTCTAAAATTCAACTTTTAAAAATGGAAAGTACCTGGGGCAGGGAGGTTGGATTGATTAAGGAGCTACAGCACAACAGTTTTCATTTGCCAGGTTAGTCCTGAACTAATCCTTTATTAAAGACAGTGCTGAAACCAGGAGGAAGACTGGCAAAATCAGTTTTCTTACAGAAACATTATTTAGAGGTAGGAAAACCAGTCCTGTATCCCTGTCCCAAGTACTTTTCATTTGAACTGTATTTTAAAAAAAACTTTATATACACAAATTGTTATCCTTTAGTGGTCGTTATCTCATGAATAGACTTTAAATTGGGGTGAACATGCCCTTTAAAACATCTGCTAATTTTTTTTTACCAGCACAGCTTATAAATAGCAAACAAATACCACCAGAGGAATCAATTGTTAATCCTGAAAGATATATGTTTATACAATCAAACTTCTGTTTTGACAATTAATTAGCTATTGAAAAAAATGAAAAGACCAGGTTAAGGGAAATATTAAATAACCAAGGAAACTGTCAAAGTGAACTGTACATTTTACATAAAACTCGCAATACATCTCCAAGAAGGCTTATTTTATTCAGTATCTTTAAAGCACTAAGCCCTTCCTAAAGCAAGTGTAGCATTAAAGAAGAAAGTAGAAGCATTTTGCATTTCATCTCCTTGAAGATTCTTCTACTGGCCTCCGTATAACTGACAGTGAAAATTAGACATGGTATTAAAATCAGTTACTGAAGTTCTCTGTCTTCCACTAAGACCAAAGCATGTAATGGTCTAAAACAAGCTTCAATATAATTGTCATTCAGTAAGAGTCTTCTAGAAAGTCATGCTTCATTGGAGAAGACTGAGTTTCCATTTGAAATCAACAAATTAATCCGAGACAGGTATCTGAAAGGGCAAGTTTAATAGGAAGCAGCTACGGGGCTCTCAACATGATAAAATGTTATTGCTGTTTCGCTGTAAATGGCTGGGAACATATGACTTTCTGCATATGAGACACATTGCTGTGCGAAAGATATACTGTTCAAGCTATCAAAGTGATGACAGTCTGTCAGTCCCCATAATAACACGCGTTCACACAGACAACTATCGGCAAGTGTTTACAATAGGGAACACTTTCCAAGATAAAAGAAAAAAAAACACAAAGTTATAATTCCTACAAAATTCAAACTAAGGCACTGAATCAGATGTCACATTATAAAAGCCAAAAAACTATTGATACAGGCTAACAAACAATCAAACAACGATCTATCATGCATAACTAGGAATATATACGATATCCCAAAGAGGGGCACCCGCTATTAAATGTTCATATACTTACCCCCGTGCTACAGAAAGGTTATAGAACATATCTTTCAAAAGAAAGTCCAGTGCACTCAAAGAAAATGCCTTTTATTATATGGGAGGGGCCAGAGGATCCCGCAAATGGGAGGGGCCACAGGGCCCAAAAGTGGGGAAGGGACAGGGGGGCCAAAGAGTGGGAGATACTTAAAAAAAAAAAAAGTACACAACTTATACACTTCCCACTGTGGGCTTGTGCTGTGCTATTCTCTTTCATATTTTTTTTTACATCGTTTTGAAGATATCTACTTTTCATGTGGTAGCACAACACCATAGCACAATAGTATCCAGATTAATAAGACTAATTTCTGTCATATTTAGCTGGAATTTACCTGGAATTGCTGGGGAAGCTCACGCAGTGTGTATTTTTACATTATAACAAGTACCCCACGGGTGACTTTGACACACATAAAGGGGAACCAAAGCCACCAGACATATTGCCCCAATAGACAAAGCACTTTACAAAGATACAAAAAGCTGGTCTCACCTCTCCCTTTGCTGGGCTTTGGTGGAAGTCATGGTCATGTAAAGTCTGAGGATTTGAACCTGTAATTTCATGGGCTGTCTTTCTAAGTAGAGCATTAGTCCTCAATACACCAGAGCTAACACAAGAAAATAGGTACAGTTAAAAAAAAAAATAGATTTTGCTAGGAACCGATGAAAGCAAAAAGAAAAAAAAGGCAGCAAAAGGAGACTTTGAAAGCTGCTTGAAAATCTGATCAGGGACTTCCACAATGGGGTAGAGATATGTGTATTTAAAATTTGAGCATAGAAACATATAGAGTTATACTGGTAACAACATGGAAAAATAGTTTAATGGAATAAAATAGTGTATTCCTCCTTTAAGTTTCATTTCTAAACTTGTGGAAAAGGAAGAAAGAAACACAGAGACAACAGGGGAAATCTAGGCAGATCATAGCTACTACCCCATACTCAAAGTTTCCTACAATAAAATTTATAAGTTTGAAATTCTGCCCATGGGAAGCAAATTAATTGCCCAGTCTCTGTGATTTTACTACCATTTTACTGAAAAACACCACCGCCGTGGACACTTTGGTCATGAAAACAAAATACACAGGTTAAATAGCCAACATGTGTAAGTAGTCGTACATAACCACAAGAACATACAAAAACTACAAACCCTAAAAAAACTAGTACATCTAGAACGTCAGAAAACTCTACACAAACCTAAAAACAAAAACTAGAAAAAGGCATAAAGACAAATCCTAAACGGACAGACGGGCCAACCAAGACATTCGACAGCTGACAGCGCACGCAAACTGTACAAACAAGGCATAAATGTGGGGGGCAAGTGCACGAAAACAGAGTCAGAGGGTGAGGGGAGACAGGCCACCGACAGAACGACAGACTATAAAGATGATAAAAAAAGAGATAAAATAAAGATATATATATATATATATATATATATATATTATATATATATTAGTATATATATATATATATATATATATTATATTATATATATAATATGCACAATGAATCAGGGCACTCCTTGGTCTTGCAAACAAGTGGGTTATTCAATCACCTCAATGGCAACGTTTCGGTCCCTGGTCTTGGACCTTTATCAAGCCTTGATAAAGGTCCAAGACCAGGGACCGAAAAGTTGCCATTGATGTGATGTGAAAAACCCACTTGTTTGCAAGACCAAGGAGTGCCCGATTCATTGTGCATATTGATTTTTGGATCCTTCGGGAGCCCCCTGGCATGTGTACTGAGGGAGTGAGTGCCAGTCTCTTCCATGATATATATATATATATATCAATGGCAGGTGGACAATATCTGGGACAGGAAAGGTTTAATTGCAAAAACATGCACCCAGAGTAGATTAAGGGCAAGTCCAGCCTAAAAATAAGTTGCCTTTAAAATCTTAATTATCCCCCCAAACCCTACTTTCGCAAGGTTCATATATTTCCAAGATCCCCCAGAACTTACTTTCTGACTGGTCCCTTGCAGTCTAGGTGCTGCCCCCTGCTCCTGTTTCGAGCAAAAACAGGAGCAGAGGACTTCTGCGTGACAGCCTCTTCATTTCCTGGTCGCGGTGTCAGGTGATGTATGTGATGTCATGTCACGCCTTAACCGACAGCCACAACCAGGAAGTGAGCGGCTGTCAGCACCAGCCACGAGTAGTAGAAGCGGCGGAGACCGGGTCAGGTTAGTTCTGGGGAATCTTTGAAATATAAACCTTGCGAAAGTGAGGTTTGGGGGGTTATTAACATTTTAAAGGCAACTTGTTTTTAGGCTAAACATTCCCTCTAACGTTTACAGAAATAAAGCAACATTAACCAATTTTATCTACATTTCTTAAATCCTAATCTAGAACTATGAAAAAATATTTATCACATGGTATTATTTCTTAATTATCTTAAACCTGTTTGCTGGGTTCTGGGTATTTTATAAATTAATGTTTCTATTTATTTGAAAAGGTACAGATCTGCCTGTAGTATAAAAGCAAATCCCATTGTGGATATTACTTAAAAGGAGAGCTTTCTAGAACATCAGTGATATCAATGGAAGGGTGCCCACACATTTTTTTTTTTTGCTCGCACTATTGCTGTGTTAATCTGTACAATAAGAGACCACTGCTTGCTGCCACAACTGTAGATGCCAACCCTGAAACTGTGCTCTTTCCAGTATCTTACTTGGCTGAATAAAAGAACATTGCTAGACATAGACTAAAATGCTTAGGTTGAGAATTGATTGGCAATTCCATCTCATATCAGACACAACGTTGGTATTGCCTTCTGCCGTTCCTTGCTCGGGACAATTCATTTTGTGGTTGAAAGTCCATTTTGTTATTGGTCAAGGCAGTTGTCAGAAAGCTAAGGGAATGCCAGGAGGTGTGTTTAATAGCCCATGGGTAGCTTTGGTGTACCACTTCCTTCCAGGTATGTTGTCAAAGAAATGCAATCCATTTCCTTTGTTATACACATTAAACATAAATATTACAAGAAAAACTTTTCTTGTAAGGCCAGTAAAAAAGGGCAAGGAACATGGGCGAAGAACAACCTTTTAACCGATAATCGGACACGTGTATGCGTTCAGTTGGGCGTTGTTCAGAACGACGCCCAACCGATTGCATACACACGTGCGATTATCGGTTGAAAAAAAAGTAAAAATCGGATATGTGTTACAAAGCTTTAGGCTTACACCTAGTTCGCCAGAATCCAGGGGCCATGGCCTAGATGAAGAAATAGTATTACAGCCCATACATATATAGAGAAGAACGGAGCACAAAATCACAGCCCTGCCCAAGGCCCTATTTGATTTGAATCCATCTCTGCTCTTCAAATGTTTACAACATCTTAAAAACTCTGTATCAACATGTAAATTGCCCAGAATATTGATAAACCAATTATCACTGATGCAAAGCAAATTTCTATTTTATCTCAATTACTGTTTGACAACATAATAGGTCAAGACAGTTTAACATCTAAAGCAAGGACACACTTCAATAAAACAGCTCAATTTTGATATGGTAATTACAAGTGAACCAATGCATTTCAAAGACAATAAAATGAGTAAAATTACAAATTGAAACCTTTCCCATCTTAAAAATTGTAAAGCATAAAGCAATTAGATCAGCATACCAGCATATTAATATGTTCAAGACATATGAGGCAGTATATTTCAGTTTTGTAAGTGTTATTCCAATATACTATATATATATATATATATATATATATATTATATTATATATATATATATATATATATTTATATATATATTATACTATATATATAGTTTAGCACTAATATATATATTAGAGTTTCACACCTTTTACAGTGCAACATTTAGACTTTATTTCACCAGGTGCATCAGAAACAATGTTCTGCTGTGTTTTTTGGCACAGGCGGTGGGTGAGATTGGTTGCCCGGATTAGAAATGTTGGTAAATCACTGCCGATCATTCGGTCTCCTATCCTTTCACCTCGGCAAACAGCTCAGTGGTGACGAATGGTCAGTCAGGCTGAAAAATCCTTCCATGTGTATTCAGCCTCCATTACAAATAACAAAATTGACTCAATGTACAAAATTAGTCCATCCCCACCATTAATACTTTAAAATACCTTCAGGATTCCCCAAAGCCCTGAGCAGTGGCGTAGCTAGAAATCGCAGGACCCCATAGCAAGATTTCAGATGGGGCCCCTCAACCCACAAAAAAAACAGTTTGGTGCAGTTCAACCCAACCTGGGCAGGTTTTTTAAAGTGCATGTTCACCCTTCTAGGAAAATTTTGATGTCACATAGTTCAGCCCCATAAAACCCTTTTTCCTTTTACGTTTACCTTTCTAAGATGTTCCCAGGCTCATATATTCTACTTATAAAACCCTCGTTGGCGTGTACACTCCTCCACTGATGCTGTTGAAAGCTGGTTGGTTACGAGCATGCACAGTAGCAGTGGAGTCTCCTTCTTTAACGGGCGTCAGCCATTGGCCGTAATGTCCCTATCATGGATGAAGAGAGGAGCTGGTCATCTCTGTTCTTGCCTCCTCTGCAAACTCATCCATCAAGAAGCTGCGCCCTTATGAAGCTCATCCACCAAGAAGTTGCGCCCATATGAAGCACACATGCATAGTCGAGACTTATGGCTGCAACCAGAAAGGAATTGCTTCTATCTACAGCCTATCCAAAGTTACTGCAGCTGTGAAATCACCCGCACTTGGGGTCTGCCTCCGAGTTTAACGTTGCATCTTCTGCATCATAACCCCTACCCCCTAACTTCTAAATCATTTTTAAGGGTAGCCACAAGCCTGAAAATATTTTATTTCTCTCCCTAAGGCCCATAGGTAGAGGAATCGAGAGAGAATGTTTGCAGGATTGTAACAAAAAGGATTTTTGGGGGTGGGGCTTATGACAGTTTATAACAAATGCCTTTCACAGAGACAGGGCAGTCAGGAAAGTTTACAAAACTATACAAAGTGTACAAAGATCCAGAGAAGCCAGAGACATCACCCTAGGCTTGAAAGGTATGAGAGCGTTATTTTCAATAAATAAAACTTGTATGGAGACCACAGTTACCCTTTAAAAAAAAAGCTTTTGTCTGGATATCTAAATTTCATTTTAAACACCCACTGTGCAATCATTTATGCAATGTGTTAATTATAATTAATCTTATAACTATGTACAAGGTGTCTCCTGACAGTTCAATTAATTGAGCTCAAATTGCAAGTTCTTTAGCTCTGCATCACCGAGGAATTCCCTTTTTCATAGTAAAACTCTTACAATTAATTTAACATACAATTCATCTCAATAAAAAAAATCTGTGAAATAGGTTTCCCCAGTAAAATTTTCTATTAAAAACATGATTATAAAGTGTTAATAAAAAAGCTCTTATCATAAGGGCTAAGCCACACTTGCGCGTTTTTTGAGCGTTTGCACACGCGTTTTGCACTTGTGATTGCACCTCCGATTTGGTTAAAATGGAAATCACGGAACGCAAAAATTCCCACGATTTCCGATGCACATGCTTTTTGGTAACGCATGCGTTTACCACTTTCGGTACATTAACGCATGCGTTTCGATAACTGGAAATGGCAAAATCTCATGCGTAAAACGCATATGATTCCGTGCGCGATTCCTGCGCGTTGCAGTGTGATCTCAGCCTCAGACAACGATAAGGACCTAGCTACAATTTTCTATATGGCTGGGCTGTCCCATATGCCTTTCCTTCACTCTGTAAATAAACCCTGCCCAATCCCAAAAGCCACCAAAAAATGCGACCCTATTCTAGAAACACTGTGGCTTGTAGAAATGAACAAAACTGGACAATGAAAACCATTGATATTTTAAAGGATTAGAAGATAAAGATTGTTGGACGGATGGTCTTCAGCTATCCATACATGCATTAACAAATCCCAGATAGTTCATCTGATCTTTTTATCCCAATTGAATAACCAATCCAAATGTACCTTCTTGTACTGTCAAAACTGAAAATGATGGTCTGACCTGATCACCTTTATTTGAATATATCGATCAAGAAAATGGGCACAAATCATTTGAATCGATGGAGAATTCTACCTATTGTATGGCATGCTTAAAGATAGGTCCAACAATCTTTCTCAAACAAATGTACAAACCCAAAGATTGCAGATAATTTCAGCTGAATTCTCTTTAGAACACTGCAGTTTCAATTCTCTATGTAACAGAACATTTCCTTGTAACTTTTATTCAAAAGTAAAAATGAACTGAATATTTTCTGTACAATATCTATATAAAATTAGATATATGCACATACCGGATTCCAAGATTCATAGTCTCTGCCGTTCCAATCATCCCAATAGCTAAAAGCATATTGTTGCAAATTTTTGCAGCCTGCAATTAATAAAAATAAAAATATGTTCAAAATATGTTACATATAAAAGTAAAATCATAAACTTAAATGTAATAAAAGAAAAAATGCATTAATTGCTTTTCGGTTTCTTTAACGACATGAATACTGCACTTTATAAAGACCCATGTGTGCACTGATGACTATTTTGGATGATATGTATGATTAATTAGTAGTCACAGACAATCACTGCCCAATCTGACCTAAATATCTAGCCAGGTGGTCGAAATATTGGCCCGTATCTACCCAGATTTACTTGTGCCATTTTTGTTACTGAAACTATAGGGAATACTGTATCTCTTTCCTCAAAAGATACAAATAGATTTAGGATCTGCACATTCTAACTACAAAATTCCAACAGGGTTATTCAATAAAAGTTCTTATTGTTAAAAATGGTACTAATTTTGCCCCAACCAATCAGTTAAAAAAAGATCTGATTGGTTGGGGCAAAATTAGCACCATTTTAAACGATAAGAACTTTTATTGAATCTCCCTGCAAGTCCCAGTGCACGATCATGTCTGTTATCTAGCGTGGTACTAATGTGCTGGGATGGTGAGCCCTTCTATATTATTTCACAAGGGAAGGTAGGAATAGCAGTTCATACATTCCCTAACAGTAGAAGCAAATTTAAAGTTTTAATTTTGCAGTATATATACCCTTTAAAAGTCACTAGAGAATCTTTGGCTAGGCAGGAGTAGTTACAATTTAGAAGGCTGTCAGCTATCTTTATTTTACAAATATTGCATTTTTTTCCCTAAGAATAAAAAAAGAAAATCCCAGCACAGATCAGTAATAGGTGATCAGTATTAATCACCTACAGTATGTTCCAATCTGTGCTTGGAGTGACAGCATCGCTTCTTTAAAATTGCTTCCCAGGAAATGATTCTCCCTGGGTAGCTTATGTGTTGTTTTACTTTTAGAAACAGCATGGATGCACTTTTCACATGCACACAAATACAAACCAAATTTGCTTGTAAAAGAAAAAAGTAGGAATACTCTTTTTACACTTACCGGTAATTCACAAAAGCTGCTCTTGTGATCAGAAAATTTTAGAATAGCACAAAAATGAAAAATGACAGGCACAAATAAAAATATGTGCTAAAGACAGTAATGCTTTTTTACAGTTTAACAATCATTAAGCTTTCTAAAAATGTATTCGTTTTTTAAATTGTGAAAAAGGAAAACACAGATAAAAACCAAAGCAAATAAATAAAATGTACAACAATAAAGGGAGTTAACACCACTAAGGTTAAGTCCTAGTATCACACACTGCAGGGCATGCATGATATGTAACGTGTGCTGCACTCCTGTACACATCTCAGTTACTGGAAAGCATGAAATATGCGCGTACGTACTGCACGCATGTGTTACAGCAATAGATCAAAGAGCATCGCACATAGTGGGAACACTTTAAAAACATTGCGTTAGCAATGCGAATCGGAAGTGCAATCAGAGAACAAAATAGGATTTGAATCGTGCTAGTGGGCCCTTACCCTTAGAGCCCTAATAATTTCAAGGGGAAACTGTGCTCCAATAGCAAAGTTAAGCCTTTTTGTATATTTGGCACAATGAAAGAGACATAATGACTTATACAAGAATCTGTGGCAATTATGATTTCCAGGGTATTGTATTATGGTACAATAGGTATTGTATTATGATTTTCCAGGGTACATAATTGCCACAGATTCTTGTACAAGTCATTCTGAATTGAGAAAGCCAGTCGGATGACTAGCGAAACGTCTTTAAGAACTAAACTTCAAGTCCAGTTGATCTAATTGAATACAAACAGATATACCATGACCTGGATGAATGAGAACCTTCACAAGCATTAGACAGAGTATGCATGGTATTGGACACTGTAATCTGACTGTTTTGGATCACGTTAATAAATATGTTTGCCAAAAAAAGGATTGTGGCTTACCGAAAGACACCTTTTGAATACGGTCTTCTTTCCAAAGTCACATGACAAGGTGGGATTATTTTAATGACAAGGGAATTGGCAAAACAAATTGGACCCAGTATTTTCTTGAATATTAAAAGTCTAATGTACAATTATAAATTGTGGGGGGCCTTATAGGGACACTAATGTCTGCTTTTCAAAAGTGTAGGATATGCTTGGAACCTTATTGAATGCGGCACTGGCAAGCAATAAATGGCATATACAATAAGTTTGGCCTTATTTTTAACACACATGTTCGCTTATGCAAAAATTGTTGTGCCTAATCCCAAAATATGCTTCTCAAAATGTTTTCAAAGAGGGGCAGTTTGCACCAATTTCCCAACTGTACAACTAGATAGGATTTGCGCCAACAGATTAGCAATTAAAGAATTTGCATCTCTCTGTGAATTCCCCCAACTATGTTTTATTAAATGAGAACCTTTTAATGTATTTTTAATTAAGTGTTCCTTGAAACACTGTAATCTGGCACTTCTTTTCTTTAATGTTCGTAAATTTTAACATATTTTCAGTTTCTTGATTTTGTTTAGAAAAATATCAATCCAATTTTGAAGAACTAATACCACAGATATAACATGGCCTGGATGAAAAAGAATCTTTACAAACATCTATCCATCTACCCAAACACCCAAACTTCAAGAACTAACCAATTCCGCAGATACACCATGACTTGGATAAATAAGAATCTTTACAAGATTACATACATAGCACTGGAGGTTGAATAAAGACATATGTCCATCTAGCTTACCCATGAACCCTACCTATATACTCATGAACCCATACAAGAAATTTCACATATAGATGTAGCATCCCCCAAAATCCCCCAAGGGATGGCACAGGACCGGGTCTTGTAAGTACCTTCCTGGGCATCTTTGGGGAAGATTAAGCATTCCCCCCGAACTTAGTAGGTTTGGGGGAATGCTTAATCTTTATGTGAAATTTCTTTTTATGGGTGGAAATGCCAACATCTGCTAAAAGACAGTTCACTATTCTCACTATAAAAGAAACCTTTCCTAACTAGAGATGTAATGTGTGTTCGAATAGAACCAAGTTTCGAATCGAATCTGAGGGTTTCGAAGCCCCGCCGAAACTTTAGGAACTCCCGGATTTCACGTAACCCGGATTTTTTGAATTTTCAATTTTCTGCGAAAATTGAAATAGATGATTTTCGAAAATCGAAAGTAGACTATTATTGAAAACTGAAATCGAATCCTCGAAAGTATTGATCGATTTCAGTAACTCTCGAAAATGGAACGCGGAAGCACGAAAACAGCCCGACTGTAAGGAAAGATAGTTTTAAAACAAGTTTTGGTTATATTTACGGGTTCCCCAGACCATTCTCCAGGTCTCTGTGTCATTTACAGTAACCTACTATTACTATTTGTCCCTTAGAATAGACAGAAACTTTCACATTTATTTCTCCCATAGACTTCTATGGCTCCGTTTTCGAATTTTCCAGAAAATTCGAAAACGGAATGAAACTCAACAGTTTCGAACATCTCTATTCCTAACCTGAAAATGGAACTTCTTTTCTTCTAATCAAAGGATGTCCACGAGTCCTCTGAAATGACCAATTGGTGAACAATGCACCAGAGAGATTATTATATGGCCCATTGATGTATTTATATACAGTGATCCTATCCCCACACAATGGTAGCTCGTCTGGTGTAAACAGCCCTAACTTGTCTAATCTGTCAGCATAGTTAAGCCCCCCATACTTCTAATTCATTTAGTTGCCCTTCTCTTAGCTGGTTTCCATTTCCAAGTACTTCCTGTCTACAACTATATATGCTGTCCTGAAGGCAGACCAACAGCTAGACTTGATAAAGGAAACACAAGTTTCTGAAACGTTGTCGTCCTGGCTGTATTAATATGACAATAAAATATTGATACTACAGCAGCTAATTATTGTGTTCCAGGGTGGTACTACTTTATTACTACATATTTGGGGTGATACAGAATACCCTGTACTATGCAGGTGGGGGTAGGCTAAAATAATATTATACATGGTTACAGTGTATATTGTAATGTAAAAGGTATAACATTGATTAGTTTATTAATCTGTTCTAAATAAAGATATATAAGTGTGTAACAGTGTGTAAATGGTATATGAAATAAAAAATAAAAAAGTACTAACATACAGAATCTCCCCACGTTTGAATGGACTGGTCAAAATGGGAGCTATAGACACACCTCCCAAATTTATTCAATTCTGCATGGGAAAATAAAAGGAAGTTTGCTGTCCTTATTATCCAATAGGTGTGCTTCTGGTAGCTGCTGTAGCACTATTAGCCAATGAAAAGAAAGTTGCAGTGTTTACATCACATCCGGATGCAATGCATGCTTTATAGTAACATCCTTTAGCTTTGCATTGTGGTAGAGAGCATGTGCGAGTTAATGGCCAATAAAAATAAAGTTTACTTTCCCAGTAAGTGTAGATGACATCCGGCTGTATTGCATTGTGGGAGAGAGTAACAGGATGCTTTAGAGTTATTTCCTGCTGTATTGCATTGTGGGAGAGAGTGTCAGGATGCTTTAGAGTTATATCCTGCTGTATTGCATTGTGGGAGAGAGTGTCAGGATGCTTTAGAGTTATATCCTGCTGTATTGCATTGTGGGAGAGAGCTTCTCAGTCTCTCTCTCTCGGCCTCTCTCTCTCTCGGCCTCTCTCTCGGTCGCTCTCTCTCTCTCTCTCGGTCGCTCTCTCTCTCTCTCTCGGCCTCTCTCTCTCTCTCTCGGCCTCTCTCTCTCCCTCCTCCCCCACCCCCTCTCGGCTCTCTCAATCTCCAATCTCCGCCTCGCTCTCTCATCAGGCCTCTCTCTCCTGTCCTGTTAGCAGCAGTGCTCACAATGATCAGCTTCAAGGTTAGTACAATTATTATAAATTGTCACATTACTGTAATAGTGGCCGACTGTATTCTAGCAGCCAATAGGAATACCCCATATTATACAAGCACCAGGTTCCTCCTTACTGCCGCATGTGTGTAAACTACAGCATCTAACAAACCCCTTCCACATTGGTCGGAATCCAGGTAAAAGCCAATAGTGTTCCGTTTAACTGGGAGAGAAGGCATTGCTTATAGAAATGGTGGGCGATCCCTGCTGTTGCTAGGTATTGAGACGCTTCCTGTTCCTGCTTGAGAGCCCTGGGGATTAGCTGGAGGAGGGAGTTAATGTGTGTACAGTATTGTATGTATACAACTTGACAGCACCTGGTCTGTCTCTCTCTCCTGGAAGACGGAACTACCGGGAAGGGCTCCAAGAAGCCTCCCAATACTCGCGGCGGGGCCTGGGAGCCTGGTTTTCAGTCACGACCAGCCACAAACTACCCCTGGAAGACGGAACTACCGGGAAAGGCTCCAAGTGCCGCGGGAAGTTATCATTAGGAAAAAAACGTATCTAATACATAATAATTACACTACAAAAATAACAGCATTATTACTTAAAATATGTCATTCTTAGATAGGACTACCCTAATATGGAGGGCCTTGTAAGTGGCGGGTAGCTCACACATATATTTTAATCAATATATGTAACTAACACTCCAGCAAATAATATAAAAACATTTTTAGTATTATTAATATAGATGTTGGTTTATTACTCATCATTTATTTTATTTTTATTTATTTTATTGCCCCAACCAATCAGATGTTAGCTTTCAAATGTTAAATAACATCTGATTGGGGCAAAATTAGCACCATTTTAAACGATAAGAACTTTTATTGAATAACCCTGTTAGTATTTAATGTAGTTTATCTGTCTATAATTATAAGTATTTTGTATCATTCAGTTATAGAGTTTTATGTGTAGCATGGGACATTTTGGGAAGTATATTTAATGGTCCTCAGTTCACTTCTGTAAATAAAACTTTTAAATTGACTTTTTAACTTAAAAAATTAATTAAAAAAACATGTTTAGAAAAAAAGCAGCAAAAAAACAATTGCTTTAATGCATTAATATTATGATCCTTTTTCCGGTTTTGATTTATACTCATGGAGTGTCTCTCTAATGAGGCAATATAAGCAATATGCTCAGGCGGCGCCCCGGCTAAATACCAGAGAGACGGCAGGCAGAGGTCACAAATTTTTTTTTTTTAGAAAAGTGGCAGGTAGAGGAGAAGGATAATAAAATTGTGGGTGCGTGAGCATTTACCTTCTTAACTCTGCACTAACTGCCGCTTTCATGCAGGTCCTGCTCTGATCGAAATAGGGTAAGTGGGTAATTATTTGTGTGTGCAGAGCTGGGCACATCTTACTTTCAACATAGTTTTTGTGATCTGGGGATTAGGAAATGCTATATGTACCAGTCTGGGTGATCTGGGCATTCAGGCATCTTTTATGTAATTATCTGTGTGATCTTGGCATTAGGGCATGCTATATGTGCCATCTGGGCATTAGGGCATGTTATATGTACCAGTGTGTTTGATCTGGGCATTAGGGCATGTTATATGTATAGGTCTGTGTGAGCTGGGCATAAAGGCATCTTATATGTACCTATCTGTGTAAGCTGGGCATGAGGGCAATTGGTTAGGTTAATTAGGGCCCCGCGGGAAAAAATCTATCTTGACGTGGTGGCAGGATTACAAATCTTTTGGGGAAAATTTTGTGGATAAAAGGTATTTTTGAGGAACTGAATAAATACCGAGATGTAAAGTTTAAAACAACCAAATGTTAAACCACCCCCATTCAAGGAAGCCACGCACACCTAAGCCTGGTTGCAGTGGCACACTTCATGGCACCTAGTGGTACATAGGGCAGCATTCAAAGATTTGGCTCAGGTGGCAAAAACCCTAGAGACGCTCCTGTTTATACTCAGGAGATTTAGTACTTTTAAGAATAAATATCATTCCCTGCATGAAACAGCATGGTCTGGACTTATGGAGAGGCCACCAAAAAAGTACATTTTGGGGTGGAGGTACCCTTTAACTACATCATTGTGCCGTCTGCAACAGTATCACGAAAGACACCAATGATACACCATATATGATTTGTGCATAGTTTAGCGAGACTTTCTAACACCAGCTATTATGCTATGGGTAAATCCACGTTGCACAAATAGCCGATTGAATTAGGAGGTGGAGATTTAACCGTAGCGATAGCAGCTCTGGGTAAATCTTCCCCTATTTGTTTCTTCCATTTCTTCAATATGGCAAGAAAAATGTGAGTTTTCCCATTTTTATTCCCATTATTTGCTTCAGCCCTCCCTAATATTTGGAAGACCTTTTTCTTATTTGAAAAGCTAAAGTTGTTCTAAAAATATACAGGGAGATTCAATAAAAATTATTATTGTTAAAAATTGTGCTGAACCAATCAGATGCTAGCTTTTCATTTGAAAGATAACATCTGATTGGTTAGGGCCAAATTAGAACAATTTTTAACGATAAGAACTTTTATTGAATCTCCCCAATTGTTAGGGACCAACAATTTAACAAACCAGTAAACCCTGTAAAAGGAGAACTACATCCCCCCCCCCCCTTAATGTAATAAAGAAAACAGTGTTTTAAACTCATGTTTGTTTTTTGTGTTGTTATCCTCCCCCTGACATGTTGATCCTCGTGTGTTTGCTCTTGTCGCTAATTTCCGGCCTTCTGTTATGTTGTGCACGCGTGCATGTTGTTCCTAATGCGCCCACACATCGGAGAGTCTTCGCGACCGCGGGTCCTTGCGCAGGTCTATACTATGCAGATTTCCGATGTAGTGTTTACGCATGCGCATTGGGTGAGATGGATGGACCAGCACCATTGAAACCGTAAACAATTGCCACAATTGGTTACCAGCAGCTGTGGGCACGAGAACATGACGCGAGATCATAGCTGGCAAAAATAGCATGTTAAGGTGTGCAAGCAAGATAAGCTGCACCGCCGTAGTAGTGCGAACAGCGCAGGGACCGATACGCCATACCGCCGAATGGGGAGTTAACTCCTGAAGTGCATTATGGCCACTGATACGGTGCATTGTTAAACAATTAAACAACGCAATTTGCCAGGGAGAGCACACTTCTTCCAGAGGCAAGTAAATATCATGCGGCAATATGTTTCCTAACCTTAAGTTCTCCTTTAAAGAAAAGCAGCCAACTGAGGAGATGGCAAGTGTCTTTCTTAGGCCTGGGTACACTTGGGACATGGAAATTTGGTCCAATAAATCTAACTGAAAGATGGAAATATTGATCAGCCCTGTTGGTCAGAATTAAACCAACCTTACCAATATTTAGTCTGACCACAAACTCAAACTTTTACGGTATTTATTTATAAAGACTATTTCTTTTATTCATTTTAAACCAAAAATTAAAGCCAATACATTACTAACAAAGGGAAGATAAAGATAGGTATACATCGCGCCCATTTTCAGCAGATCACAGTCCATCGGATTCCACCCGTAGACTGCTACAGATGTGGCTACAAACAGTCCCGACCTGGTCTCACTATACAAAGTGGCCACCAATGTAGCAAGCGGCAGAAGTTTCCAGTCAGAACTAATTAATGCTAGGGCAGGCAGCAGCAGTTTGTTGGATGAGGGATCAACCAGGTTCTAGTCCTAACATGTCAAAAATAGTCTAATCGTGCTGGGCCTAAGGCTGGGTACACACACCTGAATTTTTCGTCCAGACCGACTGTTCACCACAATCGAGCGGTCAGCCGGAACGTTCACTGTCAGTCACAGCATAAAACATCACGGGCAAAGTCCATGGGAGACCACATGAGCAACCACAGGGGAGGCTGGGAACCAAGTGGCCGCCATCTTCTTAATTATAGATAAGCCTCCTTCCAGAAAACCACTGTAGATGAAGCACGGATAGTGGCCCCATCATAGTTTTGCCAATATATGCTTTGTGTGTACCCAACCCTTTAGGACTGGCCTATTATCTGTACTGGGAGTATTTAGCTTTCAGCCGTGCTAACACAAATTCAGTGTGTTTGAACAAAGGCTTCATAGGCCGAAATCCTACATATAAGTTACCTGCACTAATAAAAGAAATCATGCCATATTTAGAATGATTGCGTCTTTGTTCTACCTGCTAAAGTTGTTAGTGTAATTTGAGTTGCTGGGATTCTGAAAAAGTAAAAAATGTATGGGAACAGAGTTGAGGTAAAAATAATTCTCACAGTAAGGGCACGGCCACACTGCAACACATTCGCACTCTGAATCGCATGTGATTTTGTTGCGTTTGCGCACGCGTTTTTCCATTAAGTATTGAAAAACGCATGCGATTGCAATTTAAAATGCAGAACGCAAATCGCAATTACAATGCACCCGAAAACACGCGTTTACGATGCGTTGCTGCCTTTTCAATGATATGAAAAAGACGCAAGCGCAAAAAAGGCGCAGCAGTATGGCCTAGCCCTGAGACACGGGAAACCTGTACGTGTACAATTTGTACAGGCCACTCAGTTAGTTTTACCTGGTCTCTGAGGAAGCGGCTTTCCGGCAATGAAACACGTCAGACCTATGGTACTGCTGTCTCTCTCCTTCCTATTTTTGCACTAAGAGTTTTTTACGCAGTTAGTTTTAGGATCTGTTTCTATTTAAAGAACACTAAACCCCAAAAAAAGAACTATGTGCCATTCGTTTCTATTATTCACAGGGAGGCGAGAACGCTTATTCTCACCTCCCTGTGAATAATAGGACGCTCGGGGGACCTGGAACTTACCTTACCGCCACTCCACTCGCAGCCGCTCCTTCACTGACAGCCGCTCTGTCCCGACCACGCGCGCCAATACAAAAGATAGGGCGTGCGATCGGGAGAGAACAGCTGTTTAGTGAAGGAGCGGCTGAGAGCGGAGCGGCAGGTAAGGTAAGTTCCAGGTCTCCTGAGTGTCCTATTATTCACAGGGAGGGGAAAATAAGCTTTAACAACTCCCCTATAATAATAAAAAACGAATGGCACATAGTTTTTTTTAGGGGTTTAGGGGAGTTTACAGTCCCTTTAAATTATAGGAATCCTGGGTTTCTTATTTTAATTCGCCGTTTAAAAATTAAAACTCCAGGTACGCACAGGAGAAAAGGTTTAGCAACATCAATGCACTAATTTAGGTCAAATTTTAAACCTAAATTATCTTAGTTAAACAGATAATGCCATGATTAGAGTAGGGCTGTTGCTTTTAATTATTTTATGCTGATGAATTTTACATTGATACATCATAAAACAGAATCATACCTGTCCAGTACCAACTTCCCCACAGTAAACCACATTTGCTGCCATGCAAGTCAACAACTCTTTTGCTGCATCAAATTCTTGCTCCACTCCACCCACCATGAATGTAAGGTTTCCAGATCGAGCAGCTCCAACACCTAGAAGGGAAAATAGGGATATGTAAGGAATTTCCAAATCACTATACAGTATGCAATAGGGCCCAGGCACACTTAGACAAAGTGATCCTTGAAACACTGAGTGTGTGTGAGCCACAAATAAATTTATAATACAAAATCAGTAGTGTGCACCTCGTGTTTTGCTTAGAATATGTAAGGAATCATTTCAGTTATTGAACTCAAATCAGCACGTTATTTGCTTATGGCATTAAAACAAATAGGGTTAAAATCATATAAATCATAAACCTACCAGTACAACTTATAGCCTCTTATTTTACACTGCAAGTTATTTTTTGAAAATCTCCTTTGCACAAGGGATAATGATACCAGATTCGGTACCCAGATAAGAAGCTTTTGTTTGGTTTTAAGCCATGAAGCTGAGCAATTGAATCAGGTGACAACAAATCAAAAATACCTATACCTAACAACCAACCTCGATAAGTGAATAAGCAATATTGCCTGCAGCAGCGTAACTAAGAATCTCTGGAGCCCCCAGTAAAACTATGATGGGACCCCTATCCGTGCTTCATCCGCAGTGGTTTTCTGGGAGAAGACTGTACCTATATTTAAGAAGATGGGGGCCCCTTGGCTCCCAGGCCCCCCTGCTGCTGCTCCCCTGGTAGTTATGCCCCTGATTACCTATGGTAGATGATTGTCCCAAACCATCCCTGCTTCAGTAGCAAACAATTATGTGGTATAAAGGCGATACCTTTATTGGCTAACTAAGATAATCATAGCAAGCTTCCAGAACATTCTAGTTTATTTCAAGCTGACTACAAAGGTTTTCACTGTGAGCTGGATATACAGGTCGAGAAATTAACATATAAAAGATATGAACAAGGTAGTAAAGGTGGATGGGTACGGAGAGGTGCTGATAGTTGTTGGTTAATAATAGTAATTGCAAATATTGTTATGAGCTGTGCACATTGTTGTATGGAAAACAATTTAGCTTTTACATAGGAGGTCCATATTGTCCCTCAAAGACACTTCCACTTTAAAATGAATTATTTCTGCAGATACACAGGCACTTACAGAAAGTCACACACTCAATATCACCGTTTTATTGACACATAAAGAAGGTTCGTCTTGATAACTGCCCCAAAGGAAGTATTCATTCAATTTTAGTCATGGAAATAAGAGGATGAAGTGACTACTCAACGATGGTTACACAACACCTACATATGCTGTGATTGCTATGTAAATAGCTTGGATTCTTAAAGGACTTTCCATCTGTTAAAAAAAATCAATGACCATATACCCTTACCCTTATGGAAGGACCATAATCCTACCATGATAGGATACATCTAAATTTTAGCTCTAATTTTCCAATAACCAATAGAGTTGTTTTCCCCTGTAACTGGTTTGCAGCAGCAAAATGCAAAGGACGTTTCCAAGGGTCTTTGAATGCCATTCATTTAAAATACGATTGCCGATTAAATCCAATATTCTGGAAAATAGCCAGTAGAATTACATGAAAAGCTACTTTTAACCTTAACACACCCTAACTAGTAAATCATTATTTAGTCTTAACAAAGACACGCATTAACCAGAATCCCACCAAAAGAAAAGGCCAATGGGACCCGGCCAGCAATCTGAACAGTGCTTAAAATGCAATTGTTCTAATCATTTTCTACAGATGCAGCCTCACAAGAGGCGGCTGTCACAGGGACCATTTACGACGTATTATGGTGTCTCTATTGTTTAAAAGCGACATTCGCTAAACAGGCGACAGCTGTGTTAGAAAGCTGCTACTCAAAGAACAATATCCTCCCTAAAAGTAATCAACAAATTTAAGGGTGTTAATTAACTTTACACTTTATCATGTTCAATTAGTTGTCTTTTTTAGAAACGATTGCCGTGCACAATCAGTTTGGAGCATGTCATGTTTGATTTGTAAGTGATCACCGTTCCTCTAGCAAAGCTCATGTCAGATGTTCTCAAGGGTTTTGGTGACACAGATGAACGACTCCACACATGCTTAGTAATAGGATGATCTGGTTTAATAAAAACCACCATAACATAACCCCTTGTTAACACACCCTGGACCATAGCCAGGATAGAAAATCAATAGGACCCCCAGCTCTTTTTAATTTTAGAAATGCAAAGAAATATTCAGTAATCAAATAGATCCAGGACAACACATGCAAATAGATTTTTATCAAATAAAGATACATTTTTGTTGCCTTTAGTTTTCCATAGTTTTATTTGCACTGATTAGGCAAGTGAAAGCATTCAACTATACAACAGTCCATGGAAACACAAAAGAGAGATGACATTTTATTTCCTATAAGATTTGCATGCTTGCATTTTTTTTTCTCTAAAGCTGGGTACACACATTAACAATAAAGGGTACTGCCAGGATCTCTCCATTTTCGGTAATGTGTGTATGTGTGAAACCATTTCTGATGCTGATGAACTTGTAAGTGACTGGAAGTTTCCCTGTACTGTAGTATAAGGAGTTGGATGGGATTGTTACACTTTATAGAGGGAGAACGTTTGGTACTGAGTGTACTCACATCTTTTACAATCTTACAGATTCTGTCTGTCATCTTTCAAAAAGATTGGTACTGTATGTATCCAGAAGCAGTTGCACACAAAGGCTTAAATTAGAATCTGATACATTAACACTAGTTACTTTACATCAAAACAACTAATCAAATCCTCTACTACAAACACACATACTGAGCATAATGAATTCCTGTACAGTCATAACTACTATGACAGAAACATAAATGGGGAAACTAGGCAGATCTTTAAAATTCTAACTTCTAAAGAGCAAAATAGCTGATAAGTTGTATAGTTGTTCACTTTGAAACCATAATAATGAGTTAAGTTAAATTTTATATAAGGAAATTATGAGCTGTATTCTAAAACAGCTGAAACCTCAATACACAGCAGCAAAAAACATTTGTTTTCAGTAGAAGATCTGCAGGGAGCAGGGAAGCGGTCGATAGATCCTTAAATTGGAAGCAATAGTCGTACTTCTGTCCCATGTTGGCAGCTGCTGCATTTGCAGACCTGGTTCATTATTTACCCATAATGACCATCAAGCTCCAGTCAAAGTCAGATCACAACAACTGTCAGCAGCTCTTTTAATTAGCCTTGTTTGAATTCAGATAAATATCACAATGGCCCAGCTTCTGCTGAAAAAGCAACAGAATGCTGCAGGAGTAGGATTTATCTGCCAACGGGTCCCTAAGCATTGGGAAGAAATTCAAGGCAACGATGAATCAGCATGTAAACAAGGGGATGAGTGTTACATATGTTTGTAGCAATACCACAGAGGTTGTAGAGTGCTTCCCTTTAGATGGATTTTAAATAGCCTACAATAAGAAACAGAGGGCAAGTTCTACAGTATTTAAAGCTCTATTCTGTAAGGATTAACACATTCTGGTACTGCAAGACAACTATTGGTCTTAAAGCACCAATGCAAGAAAAAAAGCTGGCATTAAAGATTCGGAAAGGGTTAACCCCATTTTTATGCATAGAGAGCAGTTATCATCTCGGTGCATTTCCTTAAGGGGGCAATAGAGAGCGGTACATCTCCCCTTATGTGCCTGCAAACAGCAGGGGAAATAAAGGGGCCCGACACTTACCTTATAAGAGTGTTCCACTCAAAACTAATTTATATGGGATGAACTGAAGCTAATTTGTTTAGTACACCTTAATAAATGTTTTGAAGCTGCATGGAAAAAAATTATGTTGTTCCAAAAAACCCTTAACACAAAAAACTAGTCACGTGTCCGTTACCTACCCCCAACCCCAAATGATATATTCCGCACATTATTATATTTATTATTAACTAGATATGGGCAGCACAGTGGCTCAGTGGTTAGCTAACCTAACGAGTCTAGCCTAGCCCAACAAACTAACTAATGCTAACCTAACCATATATAATGATTTTCACAACATCATATCTGTTACTTACATAATGGCTCAGTGGTTAGCATGGATGCCTTGCAGAGCTGAGGTCCTAAGTTCGATTCCACCGTTCAACACATTTGTGCAAGGAGTTTGTATGTTCTCCCCGTTCTTGCATTGGGTTTCCTCCGGGGCACTCATTGAGCAGAGGGAGGAGGCAGATACCTTTGCCAGAATATTTAGTATTAAACATCTGGTTACACATTCATGTAATAAACTGATACAAATAGAAGTTGGGGTTGTGGGCAGATAACTGACAAGTCACTAAATTTTTGTTTTCTAAACCATAGAATGTTCCCAATTCCAGTGCTTGGTTTTAATTACTTGAGAAAGGGTCCAGAAACATGTTGGTTGAACAGGGATTAAAGAAAGTTTGAGCAGTTATTTTGCCTGATTGCCTGCCTTACTTCCAAAAAATACCAATATTTAAATTTTTTTGTAAATATTGGTATTTACAAAAATACCAATATGCCCCCTTAAGCTTAAATGTTAAGGGTAGGTATACACGAGCAGATATTTCGGGCTGGTCAACTGATATGTCCATATATCTGTTAGGCATGTCTGATCAAAAGGTTGATCAGGCATGTTAATAAATCTGGCCTCTCATGGACAACACGATTTGTCACAGTAAAGTGTCAGCAGTAGCTATGTTCGTCACAAGCGACACAAATTCTGCCTGGCCGACTGGTCAATAGTGCCAATTGGTGGGCCAGGCTAAAAAATATGCCCCCTGTGTACCAGCCTTAATGCTGCTAGTGCACCAAATATTGAACTACACCAACTTATCCTACCTTTCTGAGCATCAGCAGAACAAATCATTGTTACCCCTTTGAAGCACTTTGTACCCTTCCCCCCTACTTGTATCTGTATGTTGTCCCTCCCACTTAGATTGTTAGCTCATTGGGACAGGGATCTCATTCCTAATGTGTCAAGACTAATTCATATATATGCTTTCTTAACCGATGTATGAAATTCTATTTATTTTAATTTTTATTAATCTGTATAATGGCTTGCACTTATCCCCTTGTTTGTATACTTGTATTTTATAATGTACAGCGCTGCATACCCAAGTGGCGCTTTATAAATAAAATTATACATACATACAGCAAGAGCTGGTGCAGTGAAAAGCAAAAGTTAAACATTTTTCTGACCTCTTACCATACTTTAACCTCCAAACAATTTGGAAAGACACTATTTACTTGCTCTAGTTATAAGAAATTATATAAGAACTATGACAATTTGGATCCATAATATATTCATAAAATATATATTACAAAATATAACAAGACTATTTGGATCCATGTCACTGTAACAAGGATTGTAACACTGTTAGCTTAAATAGGATAAAATAAAGTTAGTTAATGACGTTAGGATAGCTGAACAAAGCAGGAGTAACCCTTAACAATTTTTTGAGTTTATTATTAGTAAGACGAAGACTAAAAATGTGGGGCCACATAACAATGGGGATAAGATATTTAGATAGTTAGCAAGAAGACTGACTCTTGCAGGTTCAGTAGCCTCTAGAGTAACAGCAACCTAACACATGACATTCAAGCAACTATAGTAGTGTTTACAAAATGCAGGGTCCTAGTAAGGCAGAAGAACCCTCTGCACATTATCCTGTACAGTGGAGCAACATAAGATGTAAAACCTTATTTGTGACTAATGCCATTCTTTGGATTGAGCGCACAGCACAATAATTGGTAATTATTCAACACCAAAACTAATTTATTTTTCATACTTTTTGTGAATGCAACACGTTTTACAAAATGTGTCAGTCACGCAGAATCATCAGAGACCTGTATGATCAATCATTTAAATTGTTCAAAATTGCCCAGACTGACATTTTTAATGCTATATTACCAATAAAATAGACCTTTATTTATATGGGTGTAGGGTGAGGGAGCTCTTTCCATGCTTTGTTTGGGGGCAGCTGCATCCATTAAAGCACAAATTTAAAGGGCATGTCCACCCCGGAAACTATAATTTCACCCACTACTGGCCCCACTGTGTAGTGCATAAAAAGCCTTACCTTACATCCCAGCTCCAAATGGTTCTCCTGTAATGTCCCTCCAAACTCCAGAAAACTGGCCACCAGGAGTCTGGCCAGGAGGGAAATTGTTTCCGCCTCTGAGACATCCTCTCAAAAGTTTTTGGCTTGCTCAGAGCAGCCCTCCCCCCCTCCCACTAACTACAAACCCCTTTGATAAATAATAGGTCTTCCTCCCCAGCCCCAACACTATAATAGATTTTCCAGAAACTCCCCCGAACTCTACTTACCTTACCTCTCTCCCCCCGGCGTTCTGTGCAGCCAGGTCCTTGATTGGCTGTCAGCCAATCACAGATGTCGGTCTGGCGCCCTGCTTGCAGTTTCGTGCTAGCAGAGGGCTGGGACAGTTTCCCGGAGGAAAGAGGTAAGGTAAATAATGATCGGGGGAGTTTCAGGAAAATCTATTATAGCGGTTGGGGCTGGGGAAGGGAGACCTACTATATATCAAAAATTTTTAAAAGGGGTGGACATGCCCTTTAAATATATATTTTCTGGTCCTATATGGGGTAAAGTAGTAGCATCCACAAGCTGGGTACACACCATATAATAATGTGGCCAAAACGACCGATGTTTCAATGGTTCAGTCAGTCGAGATGACGGTCATGGCCACTATCGCCGTGACAGACAATCCTTTCTCCTGGACAACCAGTCGGAAATGCTGAATAGTCGGTCAGGAGGAATCATCGCAACATGTGTACCCAGCTTTAGATTTTTACCTGTAGCGACCGGAACACAACTACGGGTGATAGACCAGGCATTATTTTATAGGGATTTAAATGAGTCACGTGACAACAATGACAGCTAAGGGGCGTTTATAAAGATATATCAGATATATATATATATATATATATATATATATAAAAAGATATACAATAGATACATCAGATATACAAAATAATTTACAGGATATTCATATCTCGTGTATTTTTAAATGTATATATTTCAACCCTGATGATGGCCCAATAGCTCCGGGCTGAAACGCGTCGGTGAAACGGACCATATTTGTTTGAATAAAAATTGTTGCTAAGTCCTTAGAGTGCCCAGTATCCTGTTTACGCTGTACTTACCTTTAACTATTGGCACCCAGGCCATTGAACTCGGACCGGAGTGCATCGGAGAACCTTTGTTTCTTATACAATAGATACATCAGATATACAATATAATTTACGGAATCGCAATCTCGGCTCTTCAAATGTTTTCAACATCTTAAAAACTCTGTATCAACATGTAAATTGCCGAATATTGATAACAATTATCACTGATGCGACAAAGCATAATTTCTATTTTATCTCAATTACTGTTTTGAAACATAATAGGTCAAGACAGTTTAACATTCTAAAGCAAGGACACACTTCATAAAACAGCTCAATTTTGATGTGGTAATTACAAGTGAACCAATGCATTTCCAAGACAATAAATGAGTAAAATTACAAATTGAAACCTTTCCCATCTTAAAAATTGTAAAGCATAAAGCAATAGATCAGCCATACCAGCATATTATATGGTTCAAAGCATATGAGGCAGTATATTTCAGTTTTGTAAGTGTTATTCCAATATTGTTTTCACCTCGGCAAACAGCTCAGTGGTGCGAATGGTCAGTCAGGCTGAAAAATCTTCCATGTGTATTCAGCCTCCATTACAAATAACAAAATTGACTCAATGTACAAATTAGTCCATCCCCACCATTAATACTTTAAAAATACCTTCAGGATTCCCCAAAGCCCTGAGCAGTGGGCGTAGCTAGAATCGCAGGGCCCCATAGCAGATTTAGATGGGGGCCTCAACCCACAAAGAAAAAAGAGTTTGGTGCAGTTCAACCACCGGTCAGGTTTTTTAAAGGGCAATGTTCACCCTTCTAGGAAATTTTGATGTACACATAGTCAGCCCCATTAAACCATTTTCCTTTTACGTTTACCTTTCTAAGAATGTTTCCCAGGTCATTACTATTCTAACTTATAAAAAACCCTAGTTGGCGTGTACACCTCCTCCACTGATGGCTGTTGAAAGCTGGTTGGTTACGAGCCATGCACAGTAGACAGTGGAGTCTCTCTTTACTGGTGTAAAAACGGGCGTCAGCCATTTGCTGTAATGTCTCCTATCATAGGATGAAGAGAGGACAGCTGGTCATCTCTGTCTTGCCTCCTCTGCAAACTCATCCTCTCAAGAATCTGCGCCCTTATGAAGCTCATCCCCAAGAGTTGCGCCCATTATGAAGCACACATGCATAGTCAAGATACTTATGGCGCAACCGAAAGGAATTGCTTCTCATCTCCAGACGCTATCCAAGTTTCGTTTAGCAGCTGTGAAACACCCGCACTTGGGGTCGCCTCCGAGTTTAACGTTGCATCTTCTGCAATCATAACCCCTCACCCCCTAAACTTCTAAATCATTTTTACAACGAGCATGTCCCACCGAATTTTTTTTTTGGTTATATTGTAATCCCCATGGGCTCCAGCCCCAACCGCAAATTTATTTTTTAAAAAGGCCCCCAAAATCTACTTACTCCCCTCTTTCTCACGCCGCGCTCACCGCCCTCTGCTTGCTAGAAAATGCAAGCCAGGGCGCGGACCGGCAGCCGCGTATGTGATGGCTGAGCGTCAGCCAATCCGGACGCGGCTGCCGGCAGCTCACTTCGCGAGGAAGAGAGAGGTAAGTAAAGTTTGGGGACGCTTTCTAAGGGTACAAATATTGCCGGTGGGGTGGGGCCCTTGGGATATGACTATAATAAATCATTTTATGCAGGGGGAGGGGAATCGAGATAGGGTAGGGAAGAGGGAGGGGGGAGAAGAGCTGCAGTACGCATGGCAAAATCACCTGAGGCCAGGAGCAGGAAGTGTCTATATGGCCCTGCTAGCCTCCTGGTGGGGCAGTTTTGGGACTTTGGGGGGGCACTACACGGAGAAACCCCTATGGAGCTGGGATGGTGAGGGTAAGGATTAAACTACCTAATGGTGGGGCAGTAGTTGGGGGGGGGATTATAGCTTTTGGGGGTAGACATCCTTTAAGGGTAGCCACAAGACCTGAAAAATTTATTTCTCTCACCCAGAGGTCCATAGGTAGAGAATCGAGAGAGAATGTTTGGCAGGATCTGTAACAAAAAAGGATTTTTGGGGGTGGGCCTTATGACAGTTTAATAACAAATGCCTTTCACAGAGAAAGGCATCAGGAAAGTTTTACAAAAATATACAACGGTACAACACAGATCCGAGAAGCCAGAGACAATCCACCTAGGCTTGAAAGGGGATGAGAAGAGCGTTATTTTCAATAAATAAAACTTGTATGAAGACCACAGTTTACCCTTTAAAAAAAAAGCTTGTGTTTGCAGTACTAAATTTCATTTAAACACCCAGCTGTGCCAATCATTTATTGCAACTGTGTTTTTATAATTACTCTATATAGTACAAGGTGTCCTCCTGGGACACGTTCAATTAATTGGACTCAAATTGCAAGTTCTTTAGCTCTGCTCACGAGGAATTCCTTTTTCATAGTAAAAATCTTACAATTATTTACATAACATACAATTTCATCTCAATCTCAAACAAAAATTGTGAAATAGGTTTCCCCAGTAAGTAAAATTTTCATTTAAAAACATGATTAGTAAAGGTGTTAAATAAAAAGCTCTTATTCATAAGGGCTAAGCCACCTGAGCGTTTTTGTGAGCGTGTTGCCCACGCGTTTTGGGCACTTGGTATTGCAACCTCCGATTTGGTTAAAACAAATGGCAATCACGGAACGCAAAAAATTCCCATCCGATTCCGAGGCAAACTTTTTGGTAACGCAATGCGTTTAACCCACTTCGGTACATTAACGCATGCGTTTCGATAACTGGAAACGGCAAAACCTCATGCGTAAAACGCATATTGATTTGTGCGGCATTCCTGCGCGTTGCAGTGTGAGCTCACCTCAGACAAGGATAGGACCTAGTACTACATTTTCTTATGGCGGGCTGTCCAATATGGCCTTTCCTCACGCTAATAAAAAACCCTGCCCAAGTCCCACAAGCCACCAAAAAAAATGGCGACCCCCCTTATAGAAAACACTGTGGCTTGTAGGAAATGAACCAAAACTGGACATGAAAACCGATGATTTTAACAGGATTAAGATAAGATGTGTTGGAAAGGAGTTGGTAGGAGGCTTCAGCTTATCATACACTGGCATTAAAAATCCAGATAGTTCACTGATCTATTCATCCCAATGAATAACCAATCCAATGTCACCTTCTTGTCGTCAAAACTGAAATGTATGGTCTGATGACCTGATCACCTTATTTGAATAATCGATCAAGAAAATGGGCACCAAATCATTGATCGATGGGAGAATGCTACATTGTATGGCATGCTTACAATATGTCCTAAACAAATCTTTAATCAAAACAAATGTTCGAACCCAAAGATTGCAGATTTCAGCTTGAAATTCCTCTTTAAACCGCAGTTGTCAATTCCTCTATGGACACAGAACATTTTCTTGTAACTTTTCATTCAAAAGTACAAAATGAAACAATAATAGTTTTTCTGTACAACATTCTATAGAAAAATTAGATATGATTCATTATACCGGATTCCAAGATATTCTAGTCTCTGCGTCCAAGACATCCCAAATAGCTAAAGCATAGTGTTGCAAATGTTTTGCAGCTGCACTTAATATAAATCAGTTCAAAATAGTTACATATAAAGTAAAATAAATAAACTTAAATGTAATAAAAGAACAAAATGCATTAATGCTTTTCGGTTTCTTTAACGACATGAATACTGCACTTATAAAAGACCCATGTGTGCACTGATGACTATTTTGGATGATAGTGATGATAATTAGTGTCACAGACATCACTCCATACTGACCTAAATATCTAGCCAGGTGGTCGAAATATTGGCCGGTACTACCCAGATTTACTTGTGCCATTTTTGTTACTGAAACCTATAGGGAATACTGTATCTCTTTCCATCAAAAGATCAAATAGATTTAGGATCTGCACATTCACTACAAAATACCAACAGGTGTATTCAATAAAAGTTTTATTGTTAAAAATGGTACTAATTTTTGCCCCAACCAATCAGTTAAAAAAAGATCTGATTGGGTTGGGGCAAAATTAGCACCATTTTAACGATAGATAAGAACTTTATTGAATCTCCCTGCAAGTCCAGTGCACGATCATGTCTGTTATTAGCGTGGTACTAATGTGCTGGGATGGTGGCCCTTCTATATTATTTCACAAGGAAGGTAGGAATACAAGTTCATACATTCCCTAACATGAAGCAAATTAATTTTTAATTTTGCAGTATATACCCTTTAAAAGTCACTAGAGAATCTGGCTAGCAGGAGTAGTTACAATTTAGAAGGCTGTCAGCTATCTTTATTTTACAAATATTGCATTTTTCCCTAAGAATAAAAAAGAAAATCCAGCAAGATCAGTAATAGGGTCAGTCATTAATCACCTACAGTATGTCCAATCTATGCTTGGAGTGACACATCGCCTTCTTTAAAATTGCTTCCCAGGAAATGATTCTCCCTGGGTAGCTCATGTGTTTTACTTTTAGAAACAGCATGGATGCACTTTTCACATGCACAAAATACAACCAATTTGCTTGTAAAAGAAAAAAAGTAGGAATACTCTTTTTACACTTACCCGGTAATTCACAAGCTGCTCTTTGATCAGAAAATTTTAGAATAGCACAAAAATGAAAAAGACAGGACAAAAAAAATGATGGTCGTAAAGACAGTAATGTTTTTTACAGTTTAACAATCATTAAGCTTTCTAAAAATGTATTTGTTTTTTAAATTGTGAAAAAGGAAAACACAGATAAAAAACCAAAGCAAATAAATAAAATGTACACAATAAAGGGAGTTAACACCACTAAGGTTAAGTCCTATGTATCACACACGCCGGGCATGCATGATATGTAACGTGTGCTGCACTCCTGTTACACATCTCAGTTATTGGAAGATGAATATGCTGGCGTACGTACTGCACGCATGTGTTACAGCAATAGATCAAAGAGCATCGCACATAGTGGGAACACTTAAAAAACATTGGTTAGCAATGCGAATCGGAAGGGCAATCAGAGAACACATAGGATTTGAATCGTGCTAGTGGCCCTTACACCTTAGAGCCCTAATAATTTCAGGGGAAACTGTGCTCCAATAGCAAGTTAGCCTTTTTGTATATTTGGCACCAATGAAGAGACATAATGACTGTACAAGAATCTGTGGCAATATGATTTTCCAGGGTATTATTATGGTACAATAGGTATGTATTATGATTTTCCAGGGTACATATTGCCACAGATTCTTGTACAAGTCATTCTGAATTGAGAAAGCCAGTGGATGACTAGCGAAACGTCTTTAAGACTAAAACTTCAAGTCCAGTTGATCTAATTGAAACAAACAGAATATACCATGACCTGGATGAATGAGAACCTTCACAAGCATTAGACAGAGTATGCATGGTATTGGACACTGTAATCCACTGGTTTTGGGCTCCGTTAATAAATATTTGCCAAAAAAAGGATTGTGGCTTACCGAAAGACACTTTTGAATACGGTCTTCTTTCCAAAGTCCACATGACAAGGTGGGATATTTAATGACAGGGAATTGGCAAACAAATTGGACCAGTATTTCTTGAATATTAAAAGTCTAAATGTACAATTTAAATTGTGGGGGGCCTTATAGGGACATAATGTCTGCTTTTCAAAAGTGTAGGATATGCTTGGAACCTTATTGAATGCGGCACTGGCAAGCAATAAATGGCATATACAATAAGTTTGGCCTTATTTTTAACACACATGTTCGCTTAGCAAAAATTGTTGTGCCTAATCCAAAATGATGCTTCTCAAAGTTTTCAAAGAGGGACATTTGCACCAAGTCCCAACTGTAAAACTAGATAGGTTTGCGCCAAAAGATTAGCAATTAAAGAATTTGCATCTCTCTGTGAATTTCCCCAACTATGTTTTATTAAATGAGAACCTTTTAATGATTTTTAATTAAGTGTTCCTTGAAACACTGTATCTGGCACTTCTTTTCTTTAATGTTCGTAAATTTTAACATATTTTCAGGTTCTTGATTTTGTTTAGAAAAAATATCAATCCAATTTTGAAGAATAATACCACAGATAACATGGCCTGATGAAAAAGAATCTTTACAAACATCTATCCATCTACCCAAACACCCCAAACTCACAGAACTAACCAATCGCAGTACACCATGACTTGGATAAATAAGAATCTTTACAAGATTACATACATAGCATTGGAGGTGAATAAAGACATATGTCCATCTAGCTTACCCATGAAACCCTACCATATACTCATGAACCATACAAAAATTTCACTATAGATGTAGCATCCCCCACAAAATCCCCCAAGGGATGGCACAGGACCGGGTCTTGTAAGTACCTTCTCTGGGCATCTTTGGGGAAGATAAGCATTCCCCCGAACTTAGTAGGTTTGGGGGAATGCTTAATCTTTATGTGAAAATTACTTTTTTGTGGTGGAAATGAAACATCTGCTAAAAGACAGTTCCCATTCTCACTATAAAGAAACCTTTCCTAACTAGAGATGTAATGTGTGTTCGAATAGAACCAAGTTTCGAATGAACTGAGGGTTTCGAAGCCCGCCGAAACTTTAGGAACTCCCGGATTTCACGTAACCCGGATTTTTTGAATTTCAATTTGTGCGAAAATTGAAATAGATGATTTTCGAAATCGAAAGTAGACTATTATTGAAAACGAAATCGAATCCCGAAGTATTGATCGATTTCAGTAATACTCGAAAATGGAACGCGGAAGCACGAAACAGCCCGACTGTAAGGAAGATAGTTTTAAACAAGTTTGGTTTATTTATTAGGGTCCCCAGACCATCTCTCCAGGCTTCTGTGTCATTTACAGTAACCTACTATTACTATTTGTCCCTTAGAATAGACAGAAACTTTCACATTTAATTTCTCCCATAGATTTTTCCAGAAAATTCGAAAACGGAATGAAAACTCAACAGTTTCGAACATCTCTATTCCTAACCTGAAAAAGGAACTTCTTTTTCTAATCAAAGGATGTCCACGAGTCCTCTGAAATGATCAAGGTGAACAATGCACCAGAGAGATTAATATGTGGCCCATTGATTGTATTTATATACAGGATCCATCCCACACAAGGTACTCGTCTGGTTGTAAACAGCCCTACTTGTTCTAATCTGCAGCATAGTTAGCCCCCCATAACTTCTAATTCATTAGTTGCCCTTCTCTTAGCTGGTTTCCATTTCCAGTAACTTCCGTCTACAAATAATATGCTGTCCTGAAGGCAGACCAACAGCTAGAACTTGATAAAGGAAAACACAAGTTCTGAACGTTGTCGTCCTGGCTTTATAATATGACAATAAAAATATTGATACTCACGCAGCTAATTATTGTGTTCCAGAGGTGGTAGTACTTTATTACTACATATTGGGGTGATACAGAATACCTGGACTCTTCGGCTTATTATATATATATATGATAATATATATATATATATATATAGAAATAAAAATATTTTACATTTTGTGAGATTGCATTGAGTTTTTAGACTGTACTGTAGGTGGGGGGTAGGCTAAAATAATTATTACATGGTACAGTGTATATTGTAATGTAAAAGATTATAACATTGATTAGTTATTATCTGTTCAAATAAAGATAATAAGTGTGTACAGTGTGTAAATGGTATATGAAATAAAAAAAAAAAAAGTACTAACCTAGAATCTCCCCACGTTTGAATGGACTGGTCAAATGGGAGCTATAGACACACCTCCCAAATTTATTCAATTCTGCATGGGAAAATAAAAGGAAGTTTGCTGTCCTTATTATCCAATAGGTGTGCTTCTGGTAGCTGCTGTAGCACTATTAGCCAATGAAAAGAAAGTTGCAGTGTTTACATCACATCGGATGCAATGCATGCTTTATAGTAACCTCCTTTAGCTTTGCATGTGGTAGGAGAGCATGTGCGAGTTAATGGCCAATAAAATAAAGTTTACTTTCCCAGTAAGTGTAGATGACATCCGGCTGTATTGCATTGTGGGAGGTAAACAGGATGCTTTAGAGTTATTTCCTGCTGTATGCATTGGGGGAGAGAGTGTCAGGATGCTTTAGAGTTATATCCTGCGTTATTGCATTGTGGGAGAGAGTGTCAGGAGTGCTTTAGAGTTTATCCTGCTGTATTGCATTGTGGGAGAGAGCTTCTCAGTCTCTCTTCTCGGCTCTCTCTCTCTCATCGGCCTCTCTCTCTCGGCCTCTCTCTCTCTCATCCTCTCGCCCCGGCTCTCTCTCTCTCTTCTCTCTCGGCCGCTTCTCCCTCTCGGCTCTTCCTCGTCTCTCCCCTCTGGCTCTTCCCTCTCGGCCTCTCTCTCTCGGCCCTCTCTCTCCTCTCGGCCTCTCTCTCTCTCGGCCTCTTTCTCGGCCCTCTCTCCTCTCGGCTTATCCTCTCGGCCTCTCTCTTCGGCTATCTCTCTCTCGGCCCTTTCTCCGTCCTGTAGCAGCAGTGCTCCAATGATCAGCTCAAGGTTAGTACAATTATAAAAATTGTCACTACTGAATAGTGGCCGACTGTATTCTAGCAGCCAATAGGAATACCCATTTATACAAGCACCAGGTTCCTCCTTACTGCCGCATGTGGTAACTACAGCATTAACAAAACCCTTCCACATGGTGGAATCCAGGTAAAAGCCAATAGTGTCCGTTTAACTGGGAGAGAAGGCATTGCTTAAGAAATGGTGGGCGATCCCTGCTGTTGCTAGGTATTGAGCGCTTCCTGTTCCGCTTGAGAGCCCTGGGATTAGCTGGAGGAGGGAGTAATGTGTGTACAGTATTGTATGTATAAACTTGACAGCACCTGGTCTGTCTCTCTCTCCTGGAAGACGGAATACCGGGAAGGGCTCCAAGAAGCCTCCCAATACTCGCGGCGGGGCCTGGGAGCCTGGTTTTCAGTCACGACCAGCCAAAACTACCCTGGAAGACGGAACTACCGGGAAAGGCTCCAAGTGCCGCGGGAAGTTATCATTAGGAAAAAAACGTATCTATACATATAATTACATACAAAAATACAAGCATTATTACTTAAATATGTCATTCTTAGATAGGACTACCCTAATATGGAGGGCCTTGTAAGTGGCGGGTAGCTCACACATATATTTTAATCAATATGTAACTAACACTCCAGCAAAATAAAAAAACATTTTTAGATTATTAATATAGAGTGTTGGTTTATTACTCATCTTATTTGATCATTTTGTATTTAGTTATTCAATATCTTTTAAATTGCTATTGCCCAACCAATCAGATGTTAGCTTTCAAATGTTAAATAACATCTGATTGGGGAAAATTAGCACCATTTTAAACGATAAGAACTTTTATTGATAACCCTGTTAGTATTTAATGTAGTTTATCTGTCTATAATTATAAGTATTTTGTATCATTCAGTTATAGAGTTTTATGGTGTCGATGGAAATTTTGGGAAGTATATTTATGGTTCTCAGTTCACTTCGTGAAATAAAAACTTTTAAATTGACTTTTTAACTTAAAAATTAATTAAAAAAACATGTTTAGAAAAAAAGCGCAAAAAAACAATTGCTTTAATGCTTAATATTATGATCCTTTTTCTGGTTTTGATTTATACTATGGAGTGTCTCTCTTAATGAGGCAATATAAGCACTATGCTCAGGCGGCGCCCCGGCTAAATACCAGAGAGACGGCAGGCGAGGTCACAATTTTTTTTTTTAGAAAAGTGGCAGGTAGAGGAGAAGATAATAAAATTGTGGGTGCGTGAGCATTTACCTTCTTAATCTGCACAACTGCCGCTTTCATGCAGGTCCTGCTTGATCGAAATGGGTAAGTGGGTAATTATTTGTGTGTGCAGAGCTGGGCACATCTTACTTTCAACATAGTTTTTTGTGATCGGGGATTAGGAAATGCTATAGTTACCATGGGTGATCTGGGCATTAGGATCTTTTATGTAATTATCTGTGTGATCTTGGCATTAGGGCATGCTATATGTGCCATCTGGGCATTAGGCATGATATGTACCAGTGTGTTTGATCTGGGCATTAGGGCATGTTAAATGTATAGGTCTGTGTGAGCTGGCATAAAGGCATCTTATATGTACCATCTGTGTAAGCTGGGATGAGGGCAATTGGTTAGGTTAATTGGGCCCCGCGGAAAAATCATCTTGACGTGGTGGCAGATTACAAATCTTTGGGGAAAATTTTGTGGATAAAAGTATTTTGAGGAACTGAATAATACCGAGATGTAAAGTTTTAAAACAACCAAATGTTAAACCACCCCCATTCAAGGAAGCCACGCACACCTAAGCCTGGTTGCAGTGGCACACTTCATGGCACCTAGTGGTACATAGGACAGCATTCAAAGATTTGGCTCAGGTGGCAAAACCCTAGAGACGCTCGTTTATACTCAGGAGATTTAGTACTTTTAAGAATAAATATCATTCCCTGCAGAAACAGCATGGTCTGGACTTATGGAGAGGCCACCAAAAAGTACATTTGGGGTGGAGGTACCCTTTAACTACAACTTGTGGTCTGCAACAGTATCACGAAAGACACCAATGATACACCATATATGATTGTGCATAGTTTAGCGAGACTTTCTACACCACCAGCTATTATGCTATGGGTAATCCACGTTGCACAAATAGCCGATTGAATTAGGAGGTGGAGATTTAACCGTAGCGATAGCAGCTCTGGGTAAATCTTCCCCTATTTGTTTCTTCCATTTCTTCATATGGCAAGAAAAATGTGAGTTTTCCCATTTTATTCCCATTATTTGCTTCAGCCCTCCCTAATATTTGGAAGACCTTTTTCTTATTTGAAAGCTAAAGTTGTTCTAAAATATACAGGGAGATTCAATAAAAATTATTATTGTTAAAAATTGTGCTGAACCAATCAGATGCTAGCTTTTCATTTGAAGATAACATCTGATTGGTTAGGGCCAAATTAGAACAATTTTTACGATAAGAATTTTATTGAATCTCTCCCAATGTTAGGCACAACAATTTAACAAACCAGTAAACCCTGTAAAGGAGGAACTACATTCCCCCCCCCCTTAATGTAATAAAGAAACAGTGTTTTAAACTCATGTTTGTTTTTTGTGTTGTTATCCTCCCCCTGACATGTTGATCCTCGTGTGTTTGCTCTTGTCGCTAATTTCCGGCCTTCTGTTATGTTGTGCACGCGTGCATGTGTTTTCTATGCGCCCACACATCGGAGAGTCTTCGCGACCGCGGGTCCTTGCGCAGGTCTATACTATGCAGATTTCCGATGTAGTGTTTACGCATGCGCATTGGGTGAGATGGATGGACAGCACCTTGGAAACCGTAAACAATTGCCCACAATTGGTTACCAGCAGCTGTGGGCACGAGAACATGAGCGAGATCTAGCTGGCAAAAATAGCATGTTAAGGTGTGCAGCAAGATAGCTGCACCGGCCATAGTGTGCGAACAGCGCAGGGACCGATACGCCATACCGCCGAATGGGGAGTTAACTCCTGAAGTGCATTATGGCCACTGATACGGTGCATTGTTAAACAAACAACGCAATTTGCCAGGGAGAGCACTTCTTCCAGAGGCAAGTAAATATCATGCGGCAATAGTTTCCTAACCTAAGTTCTCCTTTAAGAAAAGCAGCCAACTGAGGAGATGGCAAGTGTCTTTCTTAGGCCTGGGTACACTTGGGAATGGAAAATTGGTCCAATAAATCTAACTGAAAGATGGAAATATTGATCAGCCCTGTTGGTCAGAATTAAACCAACCTTACCAATATTTAGTCTGACCACAAACTCAAACTTTTACGGTATTTATTTATAAAGAATATTTCTTTTATTTAACCAAAAATAAAGCCAATACATCTAACAAAGGGAAGATAAAGAAGGTATACATCGCGCCATTTTCAGCAGATCACAGTCCATCGGATTCCACCCGTAGACTGCTACAGATGTGGACAAAACAGTGACCTGGTCTCACTATACCAAGTGGCCACCAATGTAGCAAGCGGGCAGAAGTTTCCAGTCAGAACTAATTATGCTAGGGAGGCAGCAGCAGTTTGTTGGATGAGGGATCAACCAGGTTCTAGTCCTAACATGTCAAAAATAGTCTAATCGTGCTGGCTAAGGCTGGGTTCACACGCTGACTGTTCACCACAATATAGCGCGGTCAGCCGGAACGTTTCATGTCAGTCACAGCATAAAACATCACGGGCAAAGTCCATGGGACACACATGAGCAACCACAGGGGAGGCTGGGAACCAAGTGGCCGCCATCTTCTTAATTATAGATAAGCCTCCTTCCAGAAAACCACGTAGATGAAGCACGGATAGTGGCCCCATCATAGTTTTGCCAATATATGCTGTTTGTGTGTACCCAACCCTTTAGGACTGGCCTATATCTGTACGGGAGTATTAGCTTTCAGCGCGTGCTAACACAAATTCAGTGTGTTGAACAAAGGCTTCATAGGCCGAAATCCACATATAGTTACCTGCACTAATAAAAAAAATCATGCCATATTAGAATGATTGCGTCTTTTTCTACCTGCTAAAGTTGTTAGTGTAATTTGAGTTGCTGGGATTCTGAAAGTAAAAAATGTATGGGAACAGAGTTGAGGTAAAAATAATTCTCACGTAAGGGCACGGCCACACTTGCAACACATTTCACTCTGAATCGCATGCGATTTGTTGCGTTTGCGCATGCGTTTTTCCATTAAGTATTGAAAAACGCATGCGATTGCAATTTAAAATGCAGAACGCAAATCGCAATTACAATGCACCCGAAAACACGTGTTTACGATGCGTTGCTGCCTTTTCAATGATATGAAAAGACGCAAGCGCAAAAAAGGCGCAGCAGTATGGCCTAGCCCTAAGACACGGGAAACCTGTACGTGTACAATTTGTACAGGCCACTCAGTTAGTTTTACCTGGTCTCTGAGGAAGCGGCTTTCCGGCATGAAACACGTCAGACCTATGGTACTGCTGTCTCTCTCCTTCCTATTTTTGCACTAAGAGTTTGTGCGATTATGCAGTTTTGAGCTTCAATAAAGCGTGATGTTATACTTACCTGCTGGTGTTGTTCTACCGTAATGACGAGCATCACCCCCGCATCTTTGGCCAAGTACATTGTCGCGAGACTTGGGGTTCATTACTGTGAGAGATCTGGCTGACGCGTACCAGAACCGGACACAGAGGCACATCAGAGAGCGCTCCTGCATCGGACCCTCGGTTGCGGTTTTTACGCAGTTAGTTTTAGGATTGTTTCTATTAAAGAACACTAAACCCCAAAAAGAACTATGTGCCATCGTTTTATTATTCACAGGGAGGCGAGAAAGCTTATTCTCACCTCCCTGTGAAAATAGGACGCTCGGGGGACCTGGAACTACCTTACCGCACTCCACGCGCTCCTTCACTGACAGCCGCTCTGTCCCGACCACGCGCGCCAATACAAAAGATGGGCGTGCGATCGGGAGAGAACAGCTGTTTAGTGAAGGAGGGCTGAGAGCGAGCGGCAGTAAGGTAAGTTCCAGGTCTCCTGATGCCTATTATCACAGGGAGGTGAGAATAAGCGTTCTCACTCCCGTGATAATAGAAACGAATGGCACATAGTTTTTTTAGGGGTTTAGGGGTTTACAGTCCCTTTAAAATATAGGAATCCTGGTTTCTTATTTTAATTCGCGTTTAAAAATTAAAACTCCAGGTACGCACAGGAGAAAAGGTTTAGCAACATCAATGCACTAATTAGGTCAAATTTTAAACCTAAATTATCTTAGTTTAAACAGATAATGCCATGATTAGAGTAGGGCTGTTGCTTTTAATTATTTTTGCTGATGAATTTTACATTGATACATCAAAACAGAATCATACCTGTCCAGTACCAACTTCCCCACAGTAAACACATTTGCTGCCATGCAAGTCAACAACTCTTTTGCTGCATCAAATTCTTGCTCCACTCACCCCACATGAATGTAAGGTTTCCAGATCGAGCAGCTCCAACACCTAGAAGGAAAATAGGGATATGTAAGGAATTTCCAAATCACTATCAGTATGCATAAGGCCCAGGCACACTTAGACAAAGTGATCCTTGAAACACTGAGTTGTGTGAGCCACAAATAAATTTATATACAAAATCAGTGTGTGCACCTCGTGTTTTGCTTAGAATAGTAGGAATCATTTCAGTTATTGAACTCAAATCAGCACGTTATTTGCTATGGCATTAAAACAAATAGGGTTAAAATCATATAAATCATAAACCTACCAGTACAAACTTATAGCCTCTTATTTTACACTGCAAGTTATTTTATGAAAATCTCCTTTGCACAAGGGAAATGATACCAGATTCGGTACCCAGATAAGAAGCTTTTGGTTTTAAGCCATGAAGCTGAGCAATTGAATCAGGTGCAACAATCAAAAATACCTATACCTAACAACACAACCTCGATAGTGAAAGCAATATTGCCTGCAGCAGCGTAACTAAGAATCTCTGAGCCCCCAGTAGTAAAACTATGATGGGACCCCTATCGTGCTTCATCCACAGTGGTTTCTGGGAGAAGACTGTACCTATATTTAGAAGATGGGGGCCCCTTGGCTCCCAGGCCCCCGGAAGTACCTATGGTAGATGATTTGTCCCAAACCATCCCTGCTTCAGTAGAAACCATTATGTGGTATAAAGGCGATACCTTTATTGGCTAACTAAGATAATCATAGCAAGCTTCCAGAACATTCTAGTTTATTTCAAGCTGATCCAAAGGTTTTCACTGTGAGCTGGATATACCGGTTGAGAAATTAACATATAAAGATATGAAACAAGGTAGTAAAGGTGGTGGATGGGTACGGAGAGGTGCTGATAGTTGTTGGTTAATAATAGAATTGCAAATATTGTTATGAGCTGTGCACATTGTTGTATGGAAAACAATAGCTTTTACATAGGAGGTCCATATTGTCCTCAAAGACACTTCCACTTTAAAATGAATTATTCTGCAGATACACAGGCACTTACGAAAGTCACACAATCAATATCACCGTTTTATTGACACATAAAGAAGGTTCGTCTTGATAACTGCCCCAAAGGAAGTATTCATTCAATTTAGTCATGGAAATAAGAGGATGAAGTGACTACTCAACATGGTTACACAACACCCTACATATGCTGTGATTGCTATGTAAAAGCTTGGATTTTAAAGGACTTTCCATCTGTTAAAAAAAATCAATGACCATATACCCTTACCCTTATGGAAGGACCATAATCCTACCATGATAGGATATCTAAATTTAGCTCTAATTTTCCAATAACCAATAGAGTGTTTTCCCCTGTAACTGTTTGCAGCAGCAAAATGCAAAGACGTTTCCAAGGGTCTTTGAATGCCATTCATTTTAAAATACGATTGCCGATTAAATCCAATATTCTGGAAAATAGCCAGTAGAATTACATGAAAAGCTACTAACTTAACAACACCTAACTAGTAATCATTATTTAGTCTTAACAAAGACACGCATTAACCAGAATCCCACCAAAAGAAAAGGCCAGCAATCTGAACAGTGCTTAAAATGCAATTGTTCTAATCATTTCTACAGATGCAGCCTCACAAGAGGGGGCTGTCACAGGGACCATTTACGACGTATTATGGTGTCTCTATTGTTAAAAGCGACATTCGCTAAACAGGCGACAGTGTGTTAGAAAGCTGCTACTCAAAGAACAATATCCTCCCTAAAAGTAATTAACAAATTTAAGGGTGTTAATTAACTTTACACTTTATCATGTTCAATTAGTTGTCTTTTTTAGAAACGATTGCCGTGCACAATCAGTTTGGAGCATGTCAGTTTGATTTGTAAGTGATCACGTTCCTCTAGCAAAGCTCATGTCAGTCAGGGTTCTCAAGGGTTTTGGTGACACAGATGAACGACCCACACATGCTTAGTAATAGGATGTCTGGTTAATAAAAACCACCATAACATAACCCCTTGTTAAAACACCCTGGACCATAGCCAGGATAGAAAATCAATAGGACCCCCAGCTCTTTTTATTTAATTTTAGAAATGCAAAGAAATATTCAGTAATCAAATAGATCAGGACAACACATGCAAATAGATTTTATCAAATAAAGATACATTTTTGTTGCCTTTAGTTTTCCATAGTTTTATTGCAATGATTAGGCAAGTGAAAGCTTCAACTTTACAACAGTCCATGGAAACACAAAAGAGAGAGAATTTTATTTCCTATAAGATTTGTATGCTTGCATTTTTTTTCTCTAAAGCTGGTAAACACATTAAAAAAGGGTACTGCCAGGATCTCTCCATTTTCGGTAATGTGTGTATGTTGTGAAACCATTTTGATGCTGATGAACTTGTAAGTGACTGGAAGTTTCCTGTACTGTAGTATAAGGAGTTGGATGGGATTGTTACACTTTATAGAGGGAGAACGTTTGGTACTGAGGTACTCAATCTTTTACAATCTTACAGATTCTGTCTGTCATCTTTCAAAAAGATTGGTACTATGTATCCAGAAGCAGTTGCACACCAAGGCTTAAATTAGAATCTGATAAATAACACTGTTACTTTACATCAAAACAACTAATCAAATCTCTACACAAACACACATACTGAGCATAATGAATCCTGTACAGTCATAACTACTATGACAGAAACATAAATGGGGAAACTAGGCAGATCTTTAAAATTCTAATTCTAAAGAGCAAAATAGCTGATAAGTTGTATAGTTGTTCACTTTGAAACCATAATAATGAGTTAAGTTAATTTTATATAAGGAAATTATGAGTGATTCTAAAACAGCTGAAACCTCAAACACGCAGCAAAAAACATTTGTTTTCAGTAGGAGATCTGCAGGGAGCAGGGAAGCGGGTCGATAGATCCTTAAATGGAAGCAATAGTCGTACTTTGTCCCATGTTGGCAGCTGCTGCATTTGCAGACCTGGTCATTATTTACCCATAATGACCATCAAGCTCAGTCAAAGTCAGATCACACACAACTGTCAGCAGCTCTTTTAATTAGCCTTGTTTGAATTCAGATAAATATCACAATGGCCCAGCTTCTGCTGAAAAAGCAACGAATGCTGCAGGATAGGATTTATCTGCAACGGGTCCCTAAGCATTGGGAAGAAATTCAAGGCAACGATGAATCAGCATGTAAACAAGGGGATGAGTGTTACATATGTTTGTAGCAATACCACAGAGGTTGTAGAGTGCTTCCCTTTAGATGGATTTTAAATAGCCTACAATAAGAAACAGAGGGCAAGTTACAGTATTTAAAGCTCATTTCTGTAAGGATTAACACATTCTGGTACTGCAAGACAACTCTTGGCTTAAAGCACCAATGCAAGAAAAAAGCTGGCATTAAAGTTGGAAAGGGTTACCCCATTTTATGCATAGAGAGCAGTTATCATCTCGGTGCATTTCCTTAAGGGGGCAAGAGAGCGGTACATCTCCCTTATGTGCCTGCAAACAGCAGGGGAAATAAAGGGCCCGACACTTACCTTATAAGAGTGTTCCACTCAAAACTAATTATATGGGATGAACTGAAGCGAATTTGTTTAGTACACCAATAAATGTTTTGAAGCTGCATGGAAAAAATTATGTTGTTCCAAAAAACCTTAAACACAAAAAACTAGTCACGTGTCCGTTACCTACCCCCAACCCCAAATGATATATTCCGCACATTATATATTTATTATTAACTAGATATGGAGCACACGTGGCTCAGTGGTTAGCTAACCTAACGAGTCTAGGCTAGCCCAACAAACTAACTAATGCTAACTAACCATATTAATGATTTCACAACATCATATCTGTTACTTACATAATGGCTCAGTGGGTAGCATGGATGCCTTGCAGAGCTGAGGTCCTAAGTTCGATTCCACCGTTCACACATTTGTGCAAGGAGTTTGTATGTTCTCCCGTTCTTGCATTGGTTTCCTCCGGGGCACTCCATTGAGCAGAGGGAGGAGGCAGATACCTTGCCAGAATATTTAGTATTAAACATCTGGTTACACATTCATGTAATAAACTGATACAAATAGAAAGTTGGGGTTGTGGGCAGATAACTGACAGTCACAAATTTGTTTTCTAAACCATAGAATGTTCCCAATTCCAGTGCTTGGTTTTAATTACTTGAGAAAGGGTCCAGAAACATGTTGGTTGAACAGGGATTAAAGAAAGTTTGAGCATTATTTTGCCTGATTGCCTGCTTACTTCCAAAAAATACCAATATTTACATTTTTTTGTAAATATGGTATTTACAAAAATACCAATATGCCCCCTTAAGCTAAATGTAAGGGTAGGTATACACGAGCAGATATTTCGGGTGGAACTGATATGTCCATATATCTGTTAGGCATGTCTGATCAAAAGGTTGATCGGCCTGTTAATAAATCTGGCCTCTCATGGACAAAACGATTTGTCACAGTAAAGTGTCAGGAGTAGCTATGTTCGTCACAAGCGACACAATTCTGCTGGCCCGACTGGTCAATAGTGCCAATTGTGGGGCAGGCTTAAATTTAAGTTTCATTTCTAAACTTGTGGAAAAGGAAGAAAGAAACACAGAGACAACAGGGGAAATCTAGGCAGATCATAGCTACTACCCCATACTCAAAGTTTCCCTACAATAAATATTTATAAGTTTGAAAATTCTGCCCATGGGAAGCAAATTAATTGCCAGTCTCTGTGATTTTACTCCATTTTATGAATATAAAACTATTTTCCACAGTCAGTGGACTATTTGGTCATTTTTGAAAACAATATACATTCAGGTTTAAATAGCCAACATGTTTTGTAAGTATGTCTGTACATTTTTAACTACAATGAACATTACAAATAACTACAAGTATCCCCTATAAAGTTTAAACTTTAGTACTATCTTAAACTGTCATTGTAAAACTGCTCTGATACACAGTTAACCTATTAAACAAATAACTAGAAATTAGTTGTTTGCATAAATATGATTTCTTTAATATCCTTTTAAACTGGACAGACCTGGGCCAACTTCAATGACATTGATCTGACAGCGACAGCTGCTTGTTCACAAACGACAAACAAGGCATAAATGGGGGGGCAAATGCACGAAACAGACAGAGGGGATGGGGAGACAGGGCCACCGACAGCCCCAATAATACATAGATAAACAAAAAAATAAGTATATATATATTATATATATTATATCATATATTATATATTATTTATATATATATATAATATGCACAATGAATCAGGGCACTCCTTGGTCTTGCAAACAAGTGGGTTTATTCACACATCAATGGCAACGTTTCGGTCCCTGGTCTTGGACCTTTATCAAGCCTTGATAAAGGTCCAAGACCAGGGACCGAAAGTTGCCATTGATGTGATGTGAAAAACCACTTGTTTGCAAGACCAAGGAGTGCCCTGATTCATTGTGCATATTGTATTTGGATCCTTCGGGAGCACCCTGGCATGTGTACTGAGGGAGTGAGTGCCAGTCCTTTCCATTGATAATATATATATATATCAATGGGAGGTGGACAATATCTGGGAAGGAAAGGTTTAATTGCAAAAACATGCACCCAGAGTAGATTAAAGGGCAAGTCCAGCCTAAAAATAAGTGCCTTTAAAACTTAATTATCCCCCCAAACCTACTTTCGCAAGGTTCATATATTTCAAAGATCCCCCAGAACTTACTTTCCTGACCTGGTCCCTTGCGTCTAGTGGCTGCCCCCTGCTCTGTTTCGAGCAAAAACAGGAGCAGAGGACTCTGCGCTGACAGCCTCTTCATTTCCTGGTCGCGGCTGTCAGGTGATTGTATGTGATGTCATGTCACGCCTTAACACAAGCCACAACCAGGAAGTGGAGGGCTGTCAGCACCAGCCACGAGGAGTAGAAGCGGCGAGGGACGGGTCAGGTAAGTTCTGGGGAATCTTTGAAATATAAACCTGCGAAAGTGAGGTTTGGGGGGTTATTAACATTTTAAAGGCAATTATTTTTAGGCTAAATTCCCTCTAACGTTCAGAAATAAAGCAACATTAACCAATTTTATCTACATTTCTTAAATCCTAATCTAGAACTATGAAAAAATATTTATCACATGGTATTATTTCTTAATTATCTTAAACCTGTTTGCTGGGTTCTGGGTATTATAAATTAATGTTTCTATTTATTTGAAAAGGTACAGATCTGCCTGTAGTATAAAAGCAAATCCATTGTGGATATTACTTAAAAGGAGAGCTTTCTAGAACATCAGTGATATCAATGGAAGGGTGCCCACACATTTTTTTTTTTGCTCGCACATTGCTGTGTTAATCTGTACAATAAGAGACCACTGCTTGCTGCCACAACTGTAGATGCCAACCCTGAAACTGTGCTCTTTCCAGTATCTTACTTGGTGAATAAAAGAACATTGCTAGACATAGACTAAAATGCTTAGGTGAGAATTGATTGGCAATTCCATCTCATATCAGACCACACGTTGGTATTGCCTTCTGCCGTTCCTTGCTCGGGACAATTCATTTTGTGGTTGAAAGTCCATTTTGTTATTGGTCAAGGCAGTTGTCAGAAAGCTAAGGGAATGCCAGGAGGTGTGTTTAATAGCCCATGGGTAGCTTTGGTGTACCACTTCCTTCCAGGTATTGTGTCAAAGAAATGCAATCCATTTCCTTTGTTATACACATAAACATAAATATTACAGAAAAACTTTTCTTGTAAGGCCAGTAAAAAGGGCAAGGAACAGGGCGAAGAACAACCTTTTAAACCGATAATCGGACCACGTGTATGCGTTCAGTTGGGCGTTGTTAGAACGACGCCCAACCGATTGCATACACACGTGCGATTATCGGTTGAAAAAAAAGTAAAAAACGGATATGTGTTACAAAGCTTTAGGCTTACACCTAGTTCGCCAGAATCCAGGGGCCATGGCCTAGATGAAGAAATAGTATTACAGCCCATACATATAAGAGAAGAACGGAGCACAAAATCACAGCCCTGCCCAAGGCCCTATTTGATTTGAATCCATCTCGCTCTTCAAATGTTTACAACATCTTAAAAACTCTGTATCAACATGTAAATTGCCCAGAATATTGATAAACCAATTATCACTGATGCAAAGCAAATTTCTATTTTATCTCAATTACTGTTGACAACATAATAGGTCAAGACAGTTTAACATCTAAAGCAAGGCACACTTCAATAAAACAGCTCAATTTTGATATGGAATTACAAGTGAACCAATGCTTTCAAAGACTAATGAGTAAATTACATTGAAACTTTCCCATCTTAAAATTGTAAAGCATAAAGCAATAGATCAGCATACCAGCATATTAATATGTTCAAGACATAGAGGCAGTATATTTCAGTTGAAGTGTTATTCCAAATAATAAAAATATATAATATATTATATAAATTTCTATATATTATATATATATATATATAGTTTAGCACTAATATAAATTAGGTTTCACACATTTTACAGGCAACATTTAGACTTATTTCACCAGGTGCATCAGAAACATGTTCTGCTGTGTTTTTGGCACGCGTGGTGAGATGGTTGCCCGGATTAGAAATGTTGGTAAATCACTGCGATCATCGGTCTCCTATCCTTCACCTCGGCAAACAGCTCAGTGGTGACGAATGGTCAGTCAGGCTGAAAAATCCTTCCATTGTATTAGCCTCCATTACAAATAACAAAATTGACTCAATGTACAAATTAGTCCATCCCCACCATTAATACTTTAAAATACCTTCAGGATTCCCCAAAGCCTGAGCAGTGGCGTAGCTAGAAATCGCAGGACCCATAGCAAGATTTCAGATGGGGCCCCTCAACCCACACAAAAAAACAGTTTGGTGCAGTTCAAACCCAACCTGGGCAGGTTTTTTAAAGTGCATGTTCACCCTTCTAGGAAAATTTTGATGTCACATAGTTCAGCCCCATAAAACCCTTTCCTTTTACGTTTACCTTTCTAAGATGTTCCCAGGCTCATATATTCTACTTATAAAACCCTCGTTGGCGTGTACACTCCTCCACTGATGCTGTTGAAAGCTGGTTGGTTACGAGCATGCACAGTAGCAGGGAGTCTCCTTCTTTAACGGGCGTCAGCCATTGGCCGTAATGTCCCTATCATGGATGAAGAGAGGAGCTGGTCATCTCTGTTCTTGCCTCCTCTGCAAACTCATCCATCAAGAAGCTGCGCCCTTATGAAGCTCATCCACCAGAAGTGCGCCCATATGAAGCACACATGCATAGTCGAGACTTATGGCTGCAACCAGAAAGGAATTGCTTCTATCTACAGCCTATCCAAAGTTACTGCAGCTGTGAATCACCCGCACTTGGGGTCTGCCTCCGAGTTTACGTTGCATACTTCTGCATCATAACCCCTACCCCCCTACTTCTAAATCATTTTTAAGGGTAGCCCCAAGCCTGAAATATTTTATTTCTCTCCCTAAGGCCCATAGGTAGAGGAATCGAGAGAGAATGTTTGCAGGATGTAACAAAAAGGATTTTTGGGGGTGGGGCTTATGACAGTTTATAACAAATGCCTTTCAAGAGACCGGGCAGTCAGGAAAGTTTACAAAACTATACAAAGTGTACAAAGATCCAGAGAAGCCGAGAGACATCACCTAGGCTTGAAAGGTATGAGAGCGGTATTTTCAATAAATAAAACTTGTATGGAGACCACAGTTACCCTTTAAAAAAAAAACTTTTGTCTGGAATCTAAATTTCATTTAAACACCCACTGTGCAATCATTTATGCAATGTGTTAATTATAATTAATCTTATAACTATGTACAAGGTGTCTCCTGACAGTTCAATTAATTGAGCTCAAATTGCAAGTTCTTTAGCTCTGCATCACCGAGGAATTCCCTTTTTCATAGTAAAACTCTTACAATTAATTTAACATACAATTCATCTCAATAAAAAAATCGTGAAATAGGGTCCCCAGTAAAATTTTCTATTAAAAACATGATTATAAAGTGTTAATAAAAAAGCTCTTATCATAAGGGCTAAGCCACACTTGCGCGTTTTTTGAGCGTTTTGCACACGCGTTTTGCACTTGTGATTGCACCTCCGATTTGGTTAAAATGGAATCACGGAACGCAAAAATTCCCACGATTTCCGATGCACATGCTTTTTGGTAACGCATGCGTTTACCACTTTCGGTACATAACGCATGCGTTTCGATAACTGGAAATGGCAAAATCTCATGCGTAAAACGCATATGATTCCGTGCGCGATTCCGCGCGTGCAGTGTGATCTCAGCCTCAGACAACGATAAGGACCTAGCTACAATTTTTCATATGCTGGGCTGTCCCATATGCCTTTCCTTCACTCTGTAAAAAACCCTGCCCAATCCCAAAAGCCACCAAAAAATGCGACCCTATTCTAGAAACACTGTGGCTTGTAGAAATGAACAAAACTGGAACTGAAAACCATTGATATTTTAAAGGATTAGAGATAAGAGTGTTGGACGGATGGTTTCAGCTATCCATACATGATTAACAAATCCCAGATAGTTCATCTGATCTTTTTATCCCAATTGAATAACCAACCAAATTACCTTCTTGTACTGTCAAAACTGAAAATGATGGTCTGACCTGATCACCTTTATTTGAAATATCGATCAAGAAAATGGGCACAAATCATTTGATCGATGGAGAATTCTACCTATTGTATGGCATGCTTAAAGATAGGTCCAACAATCTTTCTCAAACAAATGTACAAACCCAAAGATTGCAGATAATTTCAGCTGAATTCTCTTTAGAAAACCTGCAGTTTCAATCTCTATGTAACAGAACATTTCCTTGTAACTTTTATTCAAAGTAAAAATGAACTGAATATTTTCTGTACAATATCATATATAAAATTAGATATATGCACATACGGATTCCAAGATTGTCTCTGCCGTTCCAATCATCCCAATAGCTAAAGCATATTGTTGCAAATTTTTGCAGCCTGCAATAATAAATAAAAATATGTTCAAAATATGTTACATAAAAGTAAAATCATAAACTTAAATGTAATAAAAGAAAAAATGCATTAATTGTTTTCGGTTTCTTTAACGACATGAATACTGCACTTTATAAAGACCCATGTGGTGCACTGATGACTATTTTGGATGATTAGTATGATTAATTAGTGTCACAGACAATCACTGCCCAATCTGACCTAAAATACTAGCCAGGTGGTCGAAATATTGGCCCGTATCTACCCAGATTTACTTGTGCCATTTTTGTTACTGAAACTATAGGGAATACTGTATCTCTTTCCTCAAAAGATACAAATAGATTTAGGATCTGCACATTCTAACTACAAAATTCCAACAGGGTTATTCAATAAAAGTTCTTATTGTTAAAAATGGTACTAATTTTGCCCCAACCAATAGTTAAAAAAAGATCTGATTGGTTGGGGCAAAATTAGCACCATTTTAAACGATAAGAATTTTATTGAATCTCCTGCAAGTCCCAGTGCACGATCATGTCTGTTATCTAGCGTGGGTACTAATGTGCTGGGATGGTGAGCCCTTCTATATTATTTCACAGGGAAGGTAGGAATAGCAGTTACATTCCCTAACAGTAGAAGCAAATTAAAGTTTTAATTTGCAGTATATATACCCTTAAAAGTCTCCTAGAGAATCTTTGGACTAGGCAGGAAAAGTTAAATTTAGACAGGATCTTGCAGCTTCCTTTATCTTTTCAACCAAACTACTGTTGCATTTCTTTTCCTACATAATCCGCATATTAAAAAAAGAAAATTCCCAGCAACACCGCATCACCCAGCTAATAGGGGACTCCACCAGCTTTACCTCTCAATCATCATACCAAGTTATGTTTTCACACACAATCGCCTTCGTGCTTGGAGTCCGATTTTATACGGCATTCGATTCTTTTGACACTTAATGCTTTTCGACTTCCCAATTGGCAATATTGACTTCCCTCCCTGGTTTGTCAGACTCTATCCGTGCTTGTTGTTCTACGCTCTCAGTTTCCCAAAAAACCATTTTCCGCTACTCGAGCCATTTGCCACATCGTTTTCCCCTTAATAATGCATCAAACCATACCACCATCCTAACCATTTCTTAATTTGCTTGTAAAAGAAAAAACGTAGGAATTTTACCACTCTGTTGAGGTACAACTCCGGTTTAATTCTTACACACACAATTGCCGCCGCAGTTCTTAACATTAAGATTTTCCGGATTTTTTAAAATTATAGTAGATACGGAGATACTTTCGAGGGTTACTGAATTTACTTTTAGGGGTTACTTTTAAGGTTTACTGAAATTACGAAGCTACTTTCGAGGGTTACTGAATTTACGAGGCTAGTTTTGAGGGCTACCAAATATATAATATATAATATATAGACCTTTATCAAGGCTTGATAAAGGTCCAAGACCAGGGACCGAAACGTTGCCATTGATGTGATGTGAATAAACCCACTTGTTTGCAAGACCAAGGAGTGCCCTGATTCATTGTGCATATTGTATTTTTGGATCCTTCGGGAGCACCCTGGCATGTGTACTGAGGGAGTGAGTGCCAGTCTCTTCCATTGATATATATATATATATATCAATGGCAGGTGGACAATATCTGGGACAGGAAAGGTTTAATTGCAAAAACATGCACCCAGAGTAGATTAAAGGGCAAGTCCAGCCTAAAAATAAGTTGCCTTTAAAATCTTAATTATCCCCCCAAACCCTACTTTCGCAAGGTTCATATATTTCAAAGATCCCCCAGAACTTACTTTCCTGACCTGGTCCCTTGCAGTCTAGGTGCTGCCCCCTGCTCCTGTTTCGAGCAAAAACAGGAGCTGCGCTGACAGCCTCTTCATTTCCTGGTCGCGGCTGTCAGGTGATTGTATGTGATGTCATGTCACGCCTTAACCGACAGCCACAACCAGGAAGTGGAGCGGCTGTCAGCACCAGCCACGGAGTAGAAGCGGCGAGGGACCGGGTCAGGTAAGTTCTGGGGAATCTTTGAAATATATAAACCTTGCGAAAGTGAGGTTTGGGGGGTTATTAACATTTTAAAGGCAACTTGTTTTTAGGCTAAACATTCCCTCTAACGTTTACAGAAATAAAGCAACATTAACCAATTTTATCTACATTTCTTAAATCCTAATCTAGAACTATGAAAAATATTTATCACAGGGTATTATTTCTTAATTATCTTAAACCTGTTTGCTGGGTTCTGGGTATTTATAAATTATTTTCTATTTATTTGAAAAGGTACAGATCTGCCTGTAGTATAAAAGCAAATCCCATTGTGGATATTACTTAAAAGGAGACTTTCTAGAACATCAGTGATATCAATGGAAGGGTGCCCACACTTTTTTTTTTTTTGCTCGCACTATTGCTGTGTTAATCTGTACAATAAAGAACCACTGCTTGCTGCCACAACTGTAGATGCCAACCCTGAAACTGTGCTCTTTCCAGTATCTTACTTGGCTGAATAAAAGAACATTGCTAGACATAGACTAAAATGCTTAGGTTGAGAATTGATTGGCATTCCATCTCATATCAGACACAACGTTGGTATTGCCTTCTGCCGTTCCTTGCTCGGGACAATTCATTTTGTGGTTGAAAGTCCATTTTGTTATTGGTCAAGGCAGTTGTCAGAAAGCTAGAATGCCAGGAGGTGTGTTTAATAGCCCATGGGTAGCTTTGGTGTACCACTTCCTTCCAGGTATGTTTGTCAAAGAAATGCAATCCATTTCCTTTGTTATACACATTAAACAAATATTACATACAAGAAAAACTTTTCTTGTACGGCCAGTAAAAAAGGGAAAGGAACATGGGCGAAGAACAACCTTTTAAACCGATAATCGGACACGTGTATGCGTTCAGTTGGGCGTTGTTCAGAACGACGCCCAACCGATTGCATACACACGTGCGATTATCGGTTGAAAAAAAGTAAAAACCGGATATGTGTTACAAGCTTTAGGCTTCACCTAGTTCGCCAGAATCCAGGGGCCATGGCCTAATGAAAGAAATAGATTACAGCCCATACATATATAGAGAAGAACGGAGCACAAATCACAGCCCTGCCCAAGGCCCTATTTGATTTGAATCCATCTCTGCTCTTCAAATGTTTACAACATCTTAAAAACTCTGTATCACCATGTAAATTGCCCAGATATTGATAAACCAATTATCACTGATGCAAAGCAAATTTCTATTTTATCTCAATTACTGTTTGACAACATATAAAGTCAAACAGTTTAACATCTAAAGCAAGGACACACTTCAATAAACAGCTCAATTTTGATGTGGTAATTACAAGTGAACCAATGCATTTCAAAGACAATAAAATGAGTAAAATTACAAATTGAAACCTTTCCCATCTTAAAAATTGTAAGCATAAAGCAATTAGATCAGCATACCAGCATATTATATGTTCAAGACATATGAGGCAGTATATTTCAGTTTTGTAAGTGTATATTCCAATTATTGTTTTCACCTCGGCAAACAGCTCAGTGGTGACGAATGGTCGTCAGGCTGAAAAATCCTTCCATGTGTATTCAGCCTCCATTACAAATAACAAAATTGACTCAATGTACAAATTAGTCCATCCCCACCATTAATACTTTAAAATACCTTCAGGATTCCCCAAAGCCCTGAGCAGTGCGTAGCTAGAAATCGCAGGACCCCATAGCAAGATTTCAGATGGGGCCCCTCAACCCACAAAAAAAAACAGTTTGGTGCAGTTCAACCCAACCTGGGCAGGTTTTTTAAGGGCATGTTCACCCTTCTAGAAAATTTTGATGTCACATAGTTCAGCCCCATTAAACCCATTTTCCTTTTACGTTTACCTTTCTAAGATGTTCCCAGGCTCATATATTCTACTTATAAACCCTCGTTGGCGTGTACACTCCTCCACTGATGCTGTTGAAAGCTGGTTGGTTACGAGCATGCACAGTAGCAGTGGAGTCTCCTTCTTTAACGGGCGTCAGCCATTGGCCGTAATGTCCCTATCATGGATGAAGAGAGGAGCTGGTCATCTCTGTTCTTGCCTCCTCTGCAAACTCATCCATCAGAAGCTGCGCCCTTATGAAGCTCACCCACCAAGAAGTTCGCCCATATGAAGCACACATGCATAGTCGAGACTTATGGCTGCAACCAGAAAGGAATTGCTTCTATCTACACCTATCCAAAGTTACTGCAGCTGTGAAATCACCCGCACTTGGGGTCTGCCTCCGAGTTTAACGTTGCATCTTCTGCATCATAACCCCTACCCCCTAACTTCTAAATCATTTTTAAAGAGCATGTCCACCCGAATTTTTTTTTTTTTATATTGTAATCCCCATGGGCTCCCAGCCCCAACCGCATAATTTATTTTTTAAAAGCCCCCCAACTCTACTTACCTCCCCTCTTTCCTCCGCGCGCTCCCGGCCCTCTGCTTGCTAGAAAATGCAAGCAGAGGGGCGGACCGGCAGCCCGTCTGTGATTGGCTGAGCGGCAGCCAATCACGGACGCGGCTGCCGGCGCTCACTTCGCCGGAGGAAAGAGGAGAGGTAAGTAAAGTTTGGGGAGCTTTCTAAGGTAAAATATTGCGGTTGGGGCTGGGAGCCCTTGGGATATACATATAAATCATTTTATGCTAGGGGGAGGGAATCGAGAGAGGGAGGGAGAGGGAGGGGGGAAGAGCTGCAGTACGCATGGCAAAAATCTACCTGAGGCCAGGAAGCAGGCAGTGTCCTTATATGGACCTGCTAGCCTCCTGGTGGGCAGTTTTGGGACTTTGGGGGGGCACTACCGGAAACCCTATGGAGCTGGATGTGAGGTAAGGATTAAACTACACTACATGGTGGGGCCAGTAGTTGGGGGGATTATAGCTTTGGGGGTGGACATGCCCTTTAGGGTAGCCACAAGCCTGAATATTTTATTTCTCTCCCTAAGGTCCATAGGTAGAGGAATCGAGAGAGAATGTTTGCAGGATTGTAACAAAAAGGTTTTTGGGGTGGGGCTTATGACAGTTTATAACAAATGCCTTTCACAGAGACAGGGCAGTCAGGAAAGTTTACAAAAACTATCAGTGTACAAAGATCCGAGAAGCCAGAGACATCACCCTAGGCTTGAAAGGTATGAGAGCTTATTTTCAATAAATAAAACTTGTATGGAGACCACAGTTACCCTTTAAAAAAAAGCTTTGTCTGGATATCTAAATTTCATTTTAAACACCCACTGTGCAATCATTTATGCAATGTGTTATTATAATTAATCTTATAACTATGTACAAGGTGTCTCCTGACAGTTCAATTAATTGAGCTCAAATTGCAAGTTCTTTAGCTCTGATCACCGAGGAATTCCCTTTCATAGTAAAACTCTTACAATTAATTTAACATACAATTCATCTCAATAAAAAAAATCTGTGAAATAGGTTTCCCAGTAAAATTTTCTATTAAAAACATGATTATAAAGTGTTAATAAAAAAGCTCTTATCATAAGGGCTAAGCCACACTTGCGCGTTTTTTGAGCGTTTGCACACGCGTTTTGCACTTGTGATGCACCTCCGATTTGGTTAAAATGGAAATCACGGAACGCAAAAATTCCCACGATTTCCGATGCACATACTTTTTGGTAACGCATGCGTTTACCACTTCGTGTACATTAACGCATGCGTTTCGATAACTGGAAACGGCAAAATCTCATGCGTAAAACGCATATGATTCTGTGCGCGATTCCTGCGCGTTGCAGTGTGATCTCAGCCTCAGACAATGATAAGGACCTAGCTACAATTTTCTATATGGCTGGGCTGTCCCATATGCCTTTCCTTCACTCTGTAAAAAACCCTGCCCAATCCCACAAGCCACCAAAAAATGCGACCCTATTCTGAAACACTGTGGCTTGTAGAAATGAACAAAACTGACTGAAAACCATTGATATTTTAAAGGATTAGAAGATAAATTGTTGGACGGATGGTCTTCAGCTATCCATACATGCATTAACAATCCCAGATAGTTCATCTTCATCTCCCAATTGAATAAATAATCAAATAGTACTATCTTCTGTACTGTCAAAACTGAAATGATGGTCTGACCTGATCACCTTTATTGAATATATCGATCAAAAAATGGGCACAAATCATTTGAATCGATGGAGATTCTACCTATTGTATGGCATGCTTAGATAGGTCCAACAATCTTTCTCAAACAAATGTACGAACCCAAAGATTGCAGATAATTTCAGCTGAATTCTCTTTAGAACACTGCAGTTTCAATTCTCTATGTAACAGAACTTTCTTGTAACTTTTATTCAAAAGTAAAAATGAACTGAATATTTTCTGTACAATATCTATATAAAATTAGATATATTCACATACCGGATTCCAAGATTCATAGTCTCTGCCGTTCCAATCATCCCAATGCTAAAACGATATTGTTGCAAATTTTTGCAGCCTGCAATTAATATAAATCAGTTCAAAATATGTTACATATAAAAGTAAAATAATAAACTTAAATGTAATAAAAGAAAAAATGCATTAATTGCTTTTCGGTTTCTTTAACGACATGAATACTGCACTTTATAAAGACCCATGTGTGCACTGATGACTATTTTGGATGATATGTATGATTAATTAGTAGTCACAGACAATCACTGCCCAATCTGACCTAATATCTAGCCAGGTGGTTCGAAATATTGGCCCGTATCTACCCAGATTTACTTGTGCCTTTTTGTTACTGAAACTTAGGGAATACTGTATCTCTTTCCTCAAAAGATACAATAGATTTAGGATCTGCACATTCTAACTACAAAATACCAACAGGGTTATTCAATAAAAGTTCTTATTGTTAAAAATGGTACTAATTTTGCCCCAACCAATCATTAAAAAAGATCTGATTGGTTGGGGCAAAATTAGCACCATTTTAAACGATAAGAACTTTTATTGAATCTCCCTGCAAGTCCCAGTGCACGATCTGTCTGTTACTAGGTGGTACTAATGTGCTGGGATGGTGAGCCCTTCTATATTATTTCACAAGGGAAGGTAGGAATAGCAGTTCATACATTCCCTACAGTAGAAGCAAATTTAAAGTTTTAATTTTGCAGTATATATACCCTTTAAAAGTCACTAGAGAATCTGCTAGGCAGGAGTAGTTACAATTTAGAAGGCTGTCAGCTTCTTTATTTTACAAATATTGCATTTTTTTCCCTAAGAAAAAAAAAAAAATCCCAGCACAGATCAGTAATAGGTGATCAGTATTAATCACCTACAGTATGTTTCCAATCTATGCTTGGAGTGACAGCATCGCTTCTTTAAAATTGCTTCCCAGAAATGATTCTCCCTGGGTAGCTCATGTGTTTTACTTTTAGAAACAGCATGGATGCACTTTTCACATGCACACAATACAACCATTTGCTTGTAAAAGAAAAAAGTAGGAATACTCTTTTTACACTTACCGGTAATCCACAAAAGCTCTCTTGTATCAGAAAATTTTAGAATAGCACAAAAATGAAAATGACAGGCACAAATAAAAATTGTGCTAAAGACAGTAATGCTTTTTTACAGTTTAACAATCATTAAGCTTTCTAAAAATGTATTTGTTTTTTAAATTGTGAAAAAGGAAAACACAGATAAAACCAAAGCAAATAAATAAAATTACAACAATAAGGGAGTTAACACCACTAAGGTTAAGTCCTAGTATCACACACTGCAGGGCATGCATGATATGTAACGTGTGCTGCACTCCTGTACACATCTCAGTTTTGGAAAGCATGAAATATGCGCGTACGTACTGCACGCATGTGTTACAGCAATAGATCAAAGAGCATCGCACATAGTGGGAACACTTTAAAAAACATTGCGTTAGCAATGCGAATCGGAAGTGCAATCAGAGAACAAAATAGGATTTGAATTCGTGCTAGTGGGCCCTTACCCTTAGAGCCCTAATATTTCAAGGGAAACTGTGCTCCAATAGCAAAGTTAAGCCTTTTTGTATATTTGGCACAATGAAGAGACATAATGACTTGTACAAGATCTGTGGCAATTATGATTTCCAGGGTATTTATTATGGTACAATAGGTATTGTATTATGATTTTCCAGGGTACATAATTGCCACAGATTCTTGTACACAAGTCATTCTGAATTGAGAAAGCCGTCGGATGACTAGCGAAACGTCTTTAAGAACTAAACTTCAAGTCCAGTTTGATCTAATTGAATACAACAGATATACCATGACCTGATGAATGAGAACCTTCACAAGCATTAGACAGAGTATGCATGGTATTGGACACTGTAATCTCACTGTTTTGGATCACGTTAATAAATATTTGCCAAAAAAAGGATTGTGGCTTACCGAAAGACACCTTTTGAATACGGTCTTCTTTCCAAAGTCACATGACAAGGTGGGATTTTTTAATGACAGGGAATTGGCAAAACAAATTGGACCCAGTATTTTCTTGAATATTAAAAGTCTAATGTACAATTATAAATTGTGGGGGGCCTTATAGGGACACTAATGTCTGCTTTTCAAAAGTGTAGGATATGCTTGGAACCTTATTGAATGCGGCACTGGCAAGCAATAAATGGCATATACAATAAGTTTGGCCTATTTTTAACACACATGTTCGCTTATGCAAAAATTGTTGTGCCTAATCCCAAAATATGCTTCTCAAAATGTTTTCAAAGAGGGACAGTTTGCACCAATTTCCCAACTGTACAACTAGATAGGATTTGCGCCAACAGATTACAATTAAAGAATTTGCATCTCTCTGTAATTCCCCCAACTATGTTTTATTAAATGAGAACCTTTTAATGTATTTTTAATTAGTTTTCCTTGAAACACTGTAATCTGGCACTTCTTTTCTTTAATGTTCGTAAATTTTAACATATTTCAGTTTCTTGATTTTGTTTAGAAAAATATCAATCCAATTTTGAAGAACTAATACCACAGTATAACTTGGCCTGGATGAAAAAGAATCTTTACAAACATCTATCCATCTACCCAAACACCCAAACTTCAAGAACTAACCAATTCCGCAGATACACCATGCTGGATAATAAGAATCTTTACAAGATTACATACATAGCATTGGAGGTTAATAAGACATATGTCCATCTAGCTTACCCATGAACCCTACCTATATACTCATGAACCCATACAAGAAATTTCACATATAGTGTAGCATCCCCCAAATCCCCAAGGGATGGCACGGACCGGGTCTTGTAAGTACTTCCTGGGCATCTTGGGGAAGATTAAGCATTCCCCCCGAACTTAGTAGGTTTGGGGGAATGCTTAATCTTTATGTGAAATTTCTTTTTATGGGTGGAATGCCAACATCTGCTAAAAGACAGTTCACCATTCTCACCTATAAAAGAAACCTTTCCTAACTAGAGATGTAATGTGTGTTCGAATAGAACCAAGTTTCGAATCGAATCTGAGGGTTTCGAAGCCCCGCCGAAACTTAGGAACTCCCGATTTCACGTAACCCGGATTTTTTGAATTTTCAATTTTCTGCGAAAATTGAAATAGATGATTTCGAAAATCGAAAGTAGACTATTATTGAAAACTGAAAATCGATCCTCGAAAGTATTGATCGATTTCATAACTCTCGAAAATGGAACGGAGCACGAAACCAGCCCGACGGTAAGGAAAGATAGTTTTAAAACAAGTTTTGTGTATATTTACGGGTTCCCCAGACCATTCTCCAGGTCTCTGTGTCATTTACATAACCTACTATTACTATTTGTCCCTTAGAATAGACGAAACTTTCACATTTATTCTCCCATAGATTTTCCAGAAAATTCGAAAACGGAATGAAACTCAACAGTTTCGAACATCTCTATTCCTAACCTGAAAATGGAACTTCTTTTCTTCTAATCAAAGGATGTCCACGAGTCCTCTGAAATGATCAATTTTGAACAATGCACCAGAGAGATTATATATGGCCCATTGAGTATTTATATACAGTGATCCTATCCCCACACAATGGTAGCTCGTCTGGTGTAAACGCCCTAACTTGTCTAATCTGTCAGCATAGTTAAGCCCCCCATACTTCTAATTCATTTAGTTGCCCTTCTCTTAGCTGGTTTCCATTTCCAAGTACTTCCTTTCTACAACTATATATGCTGTCCTGAAGGCAGACCAACAGCTAGACTTGATAAAGGAAACACAAGTTTCTGAAACGTTGTCGTCCTGGCTGTATTAATATACAATAAATATTGATACTACAGCAGCTAATTATTGTGTTCCAGGGTGGTACTACTTTATTACTACATATTTGGGGTGATACAGAATACCCGGCCTCTCCGGCATTTATTATATATATATATATATAATTAATAATATATTATATATAATATAAAAATATTTTCCATTTTGTGGAGATTGCATTGAGTTTTTAGACTGTACTATGTAGGTGGGGTAGGCAAAATAATTATAATCGGTTACAGTGTATATTGTAATGTAAAAGGTATAACATTGATTAGTTTTTAATCTGTTCTAAATAGATATATAGTGTGTAACATGTGTAAATGGTAATGAAATAAAAAATAAAAAAGTACTAACATACAGAATCTCCCCACGTTTGAATGGACTGGTCAAAATGGGAGCTATAGACACACCTCCCAAATTTATTCAATTCTGCATGGGAAAATAAAAGGAAGTTTGCTGTCCTTATTATCCAATAGGTGTGCTTCTGGTAGCTGCTGTAGCACTATTAGCCAATGAAAAGAAAGTTGCAGTGTTTACATCACATCCGGATGCAATGCATGCTTATAGTAACATCCTTTAGCTTTGCATTGGTGGTAGAGAGCATGTGCGGTTAATGGCCAATAAAATAAGTTTACTTTCCCAGTAAGTGTAGATGACATCCGGCTGTATGTCATGTGGGAGAGAGTAACAGGATGCTTTAGAGTTATTTCCTGCTGTATTGCATTGTGGGAGAGAGTGTCAGGATGCTTTAGAGTTATATCCTGCTGTATTGCATTGTGGGAGAGAGTGGTCAGGAGCTTTAGAGTTATATCCTGCGGATTGCATTGTGGAGAGAGCTTCTCAGTCTCTCTCTCTCTCGGCCTCTCCTCTCTCGGCCTCTCTCTCTCGGCCTCTCTCTCTCTCTCTCTCGGCCTCTCTCTCTCTCTCTCTCTCTCGGCCTCTCTCTCCCTCTCGGCCTCTCTCTCCCTCTCTCGGCCTCTCTCTCCTCTCGGCCTCTCTCTCCCTCTCGGCCTCTCTCTCTCTCGGCCTCTCTCTCCCTCTCGGCCTCTCTCCTCTCGGCCTCTCTCTCTCTCGGCTCTCTCTCTCTCGGCCTCTCTCTCTCTCGGCCTCTCTCTCTCTCGGCCTCTCTCTCTCTCGGCCTCTTTCTCCTGTCCTGTTAGCAGCAGTGCTCACAATGATCAGCTTCAAGGTTAGTACAATTATTATAATTGTCACATTACTGTAATAGTGGCCGACTGTATTCTAGCAGCCAATAGGAATACCCAATATTATACAAGCACCAGGTTCCTCCTTACTGCCGCATGTGTGTAAACTACAGCATCTAACAAACCCTTCCACATTGGTCGGAATCCAGTAAAGCCAATAGTGTTCCGTTTAACTGGGAGAGAAGGCATTGCTTATAGAAATGGTGGGCGATCCCTGCTGTTGCTAGGTATTGAGACGCTTCCTGTTCCTGCTTGAGAGCCCTGGGGATTAGCTGGAGGAGGGAGTTAATGTGTGTACAGTATGTATGTATACAACTTGACAGCACCTGGTCTGTCTCCTCTCCTGGAAGACGGAACTACACCGGGAAGGGCTCCAAGAAGCCTCCCAATACTCGCGGCGGGGCCTGGGACCTGGTTTCAGTCACGACCAGCCACAAACTACCCCTGAAGACGGAACTACCGGGAAAGGCTCCAAGTGCCGCGGGAAGTTATCATTAGGAAAAAACGTATCTAATACTATAATTACACTACAAAAATAACAGCATTATTACTTAAATATGTCCATTCCTTATAAAATAATGGGCAGGAAGGGCGAGGGACCGGGTCAGGTAAGTTCTGGGGAATCTTTGAAATATATAAACCTTGCGAAAGTGAGGTTTGGGGGGTTATTAACATTTTAAAGGCCCCAAATGTCCTGAATCAAACGGTATGCCATATGTGTGGTTACACACGCGGATGTGGAAGCGAAAAGCCACAAAGTGAGACAATGCACGATGGCTCAGAAACAGCGAAAATATTTAGCCAATTCCGAATTCGGACAGTCTGCAGTTTTTTCCACAAAACACCCCCGTAACTTAGAAATAACCCCCACAAACTATATATTCCTGAAATCTACACAACTTCAGCTATGTAACACTGTGGTTTGTTCATTCATACCATCAATGGTGTGGGCGTAGTTCTTCATAGAAGTTCGCATTTGTCTGAAAAAATGAACAAAAAACAACTTCAAAAGGTAGAAATCATGCCAAAACCTCATGGAATGTAAAAAAAAGTTACTAAATATCAATCTCCCAAATGTCCTGAATCAAACGGTATGCCATATGTGGCCATTGAACTCGGACCGGAGTGCATCGGAGAACCTTTGTTTCTTAAACAATAGATACATCAGATATACAAAATAATTTACAGGATATTCATATCTCGTGTATTTTTAAATGTATATATTTCAACCCTGATGACGGCCCAATAGCTCCGGGCTGAAACGTGTCGGTGAAACGGACCATATTTGTTTGAATAAAAATTGTTGCTAAGTCCTTAGAGTGCCCAGTATCCTGTTTAAAGCTGTACTTACCTTTAACTATTGGCACCCAGGCCATTGAACTCGGACCGGAGTGCATCGGAGAACCTTTGTTTCTTAAACAATAGATACATCAGATATACAATATAATTTACAGGATATTCATATCTCGTGTATTTTTAAATGTATATATTTATATATGTATACTTGACTACACAGAATAACCAAAACGTAACGCTCTTTTTCAACTATATTTTGGATTAAAACCCAGAAAAGCCATTTTCATGAGCATTCTTTATAGTATATTCTATCACACTGTGATTCTGATCATCTTACAAGCAGTAAGACATTTCAGTGGATAATAACAAAAGTGTTTACTCTGCAATATTTGAACACAGATTGCTTTTTTAATTACCATGTTTACATGTCATTTTAAATAATAGCTAAGCTTAAATAAAATCAATCTATACTGCATCACTAAGTTATAGGAGGATGTAAAGCAAACTCATTTGGCCAATCAGAAAAATAAGGCATTAATTATCATTTGGAATTAGTTCTATATTCTATTGTCTGATGCGCTGCAGTTTTCACATCTAAGAAAACACAATACCTATAATTTTATTTCATTTAATACTGGAAGCTATGTAAAAGGCGGCCTACAGCTTAACTATCATCAGAAGCCCAAGGTACACTTGTTAATAGACATGGAAAGATTCCAGATAATATCTTTTAAACTTCTCATTTGCCAATAGGTCCCCATGGTATGTAAACCAATGAGGATGACAGAGTGAACTAATAACATATGGGCGTAGAATGTTCTTTATTTTATATTTTTTTTAAACAGAGTTTTATTTTTAAAACCCAATGGACTACAATTAACGGGCCCCATTTTCTTATTTTCCTATGACAGATATAGACTCCTCACAAAAAAAACCTGTGAATGAAGCACATATAGGAGCCCCATCATAGTTTTGCCTGTATGGCATAAAATTTCGTCTTTTACCTCACACATATCTGGTAAGGTTAAGTTGCCATTAAAACATTGACAGCAACCATAAGGTTGTATAAAATACAAAGAAAAGAAATAGCCATGGGAGAAAATATCATTATGGTGTCAGCTATAAGTGCTAAATCAAACTATCATTGGCAGTTCTCAGAAGACGATTCCCAAGATGTAATAAAATGTATAGTCTATTCAGAACATTCATTTAAAGGCTACAGAAAAGCAATAATGTTCTGTAAGATAAGGGCTGATATATTTTCAAGAAGATTATAAACAGTAGGGTATTATGGGTATCTTTCTGGTTGTTTAAAACTACAAATTGAGAAAACCCGAAAGGAGTTGAGAAAGGAATTCTCAAAATTCATCTCACTGGACCTAAATGTCGATTGGTACTGTTCAAGGTTCAAATGGAAGTTTAATGTTGCACAAAAATATCTGGGACGGATATCATGTAGATGTTTACTTTGTAATTGGTAATAAGGTTTTGTGTCTCTTCCTAAATAAAAAGATATAGGTGCTATGTTTGTTGACGTATTTCCTCAGATTGCCACCATTTTTTTCTGAGTTGATTTTTAATAAAACCAGTCAACCAAGTGTCTCTTGCGCAAAACAAGAGTTTATCACTAAAGATTGAAAGACACAAACAGACATTTTATAGTAAAAGACTACAAGAGAGCCTCCAATCATATCCTGCATTTATAGTGGGGTACACAGGGGATCTAATTTGCAGTAAAAGGATCAGAAAACAGAAGTTAAGAAAAGCAGAACATCCATGAAACCTTTTATGGGATTCTCATATGGAATGATCACTGTGCTTGCATGGTAAGACTTTAACTGGATTTGGAATTCTCCAGACACAAGTGTTACATACACTCAAATAGTTCTATTTATTTATTCCCCACACAAGTATATTGCATTTGCTTATTATTTCCCAAGGTGTATCATCCCATACAATAGTCATTTTTATGTTAGCCCATAGACCAAAACTAGCATAATACTAGGAGGCAAACATGACTCCACTGTCAGCTATTGTGTTTTCTGAGCTTCTATAATAATTAAATATATTATGTTCATTACAATCCTAGATATAGTTTGTAAATATTGTAACACTTATTGCCATTTCATATCCACATTTTTCAAGGATCACCATTGCTGTACAGCCCAAATATGTCTAGCCTAAACTGTAATGCAATTCACACATTCACAGCATGGGAAAGAGCAGTGATTGCAAACAGTTCCTATAATATTACTCAGAAGAATTTCCTCCAGCAGGGTGCTGACAATGGCTAATGATGGTGTTACAGCAGAAAGGTGAACCAGGTGCAGCTAGGCTGCAGGCTTTACAAGTCTTCCAGGTGAAAAAATAGTTAGATTTCCAATTATAAAGCTTTTAATTTTGATACAAATGGTCCCCTTCTACTTTCATAAATACACTCTGGAGCTGTCAGTCATATAATAATGTAGTATTACAATATATATAGGCAAAAGTAATATATGTGCAGGATAACCTTACCTTCCATGCTCCCACAATGCAGTGAGATTTTTGGATACATTTACCAGAGACTTAAATGCACAGTACTGGCACCCACAATAATTTTGCATCTCTTGGTAAACCGCAAATCCGTCAAAATTGTCTAAAGCTGGGTGAAGTGGAAGGCAAGATTCACCTTTTACAGGTTGATACACCCAGAGGTGCAACACTTCTGCTGTGTAGTTAAAGTCACGCTAACCAATATTATATCGGTTAGCGTGACTTAAACACCTTTGTTGCAGGGATTGACCGAGTTGCACAAAAGTTAACAACGCAGCCCTCGCAAGCAATGTTACATACCAATATCGGCAAGCTGTTGGGGCATTTTTAAATGGCAGCTGTCTGGCGTTAATAGTTTCACAATAGTTAAAAAACACTTTACGCCGAGAGCCACTAACAGCATAATATCACCGTGCCACTCCCGATAGTGGCTTTCAGTTCATCCACCCCTTTATGCATAATTTGAAATTAAGTTTTGTATAACTTTATTGCATTTGTTGCAGATAAAAATCTTTTTGTTCTCATGCAGCTGCCGTATGTTTAATGCAAAACCTTGTCTACAACGTTGGCAATAAGGGGTTTGCGCGAGTTTTGCATGGAATTAAGCGTATACGGCATTTCCCCAATATAGTGGGAGTATAAAAAAAAAAAAGATATTTTAGTGGGGCTGGAGATCTATAGACAGAAGAATATTTAAGATTTGCTGTATCCATTCCAGATATATCTAATACAGTAACATACAATGAATAAAAACAAAAATTTTTATATATATATATATATATATATATATATATATATATATATATATATATTCAAAAATATTACTCTTTTTTTTAACACAACAGCATTATTATTTCCGCTTAGTTCAGTGAAAAATTTTTTGAATCATGGACCAGAGAGAAGATGAAGATCATTTTACACTTGTAAAGTAGAGCTGAAATCTTCCCAGGCTTCTTGTCAAAGCACAAGGTCACTCTGGAAGCAATTAGGTATTATACTGGGGACATAATGAATTAAACAAGGACAAGCTCCGCTAGGCCCAGCATCAATTTCTTCTTTCACTCACTATGTGCTTTTAAACCTTCTAACAGAAATCAAAGAAGTCAAAGGATCTGTTCTGTCATTTTACCATTAGATATAGATACATTTATAGGTAAATTTCTGCTGATTTATGTACAAGCATCTCTAAGCCACTCTACCTATCAATCATGATAAATAGGATATGTCAAAACACATACTTTTTCTACACACATTACCAGGGATTTACATCTAGAGAATGACAACTAGATACTGGACAAGCTGACAGGAAGACCTTTAAATACTAGTTCATGCAACTGCAAGTGCTAGAAATTGCAGAAGGCTATAAGCATCTCTTTATCACATCATAAAAAAAAACTGAAAAACAAAGTTTATTTATGTGACATAAAACTGGTTTATTCTGCATCATTAAGACAAGACTAATATTAGCTTAATGTGATTTAGCAAGAGCCATGCTGCATCAAACTGGGCAGGTCAATAATTTGGCCCAGCTATCTGGGAAACAAGGGGCCATTGGTAGTAATTGTGAATGAATACACTTACACTTAGGGACAGTGTTCTAATGGATGGCTGCCACAATGTTGCTTGGCAGATTTTTGATAAACAGGTTAGTCTATGGCTGAACGCATAGATTTCAGACAAAATCAGTTTTAAACCCTAACAATGAGATTCAATAAATGTTCTTATCGTTAAAAATGGTGCTAATGTTGTCCCAACCAATCAGATCTTATTTAACATTTTAAAGCTAACATCTGATTGGTTGGGGCAACATTAGCACCATTTTTAACAATGAGAACCGTTATGGAATGTCACTGTAAGCATTTTGTACTATGTCCCACTATGTGCGTTTTTGTTTTTTTTTGAGTGTGTGTAGCGGGTTAACAGACATGCAATTTTCTATGCGTTTCTCTGCATTTCCGGTCCATTTGCATTCTTGTGCCTTTTTTAAGGAATCACAGGAGATACGCAAAAAATAAGTCTGTCTGCGCGTGTCTGCTTTTTTTTTTTACGTGCCCATAGACTTTAAGTGCAATTCTGACACACGGACCAAAAGTCGTACTCACATGCAGATCACATGCAGATAAAAAACGTATGCAAATTGTATAGTGGGAACTGATTCTCGTGAATTCTATTATATGTTAAATTACATTGCGATTTGCAAAACGAAACGCACAGTGAGACCTAACCTTTAGACAGTATTGGGCAACAGCTAAGTTGATTTATAATGTTTAACATTTCTGGACATGTTGATACCAGTAGAAGCTACCATCTAATTTCTGCCAGATAATGAATTAACATCAACTAGATGACATTTAGTTTAAAGACCAAGTTCAGGCTTAAATATTTTACTAGTAAAGCTGTGCAGTTGCATTTACTCTTGTTCCTCCCTCTCTGCACAGAAAGATACAAACATCTCAATGGACAAGTCATCTCTCGCTTTCCAAGGGTGCCTGAATAAACCAACAGCGTAGGAGGGAAGAGGGACAAGGAACTGGCTGGAGAGCTTGCGTCATGCATGTAAAAAGTATGATTAGAATTTACATAGGAAGGCAAGGAATTCCTTCTTTTAATGAGCAGTTTCGGGGCTAAAAAATGAAAATAGTAACACTTGAACATTTAGTTTAAATAGGCTTTCCATGTTTATCTTTCACAATGTAGCTTCTTAAGGAATATGAAATTTGTACAATCAAGGTGTGAGATTCAGCATCTCATTAAAGGGTCAGTCTATGTAAATGTATTATTAAAAATATATACACACACGACAATTTGAAGAGCAGAACTCCAAACCTCTTTACTTGTGGCACAGAACAATATAGACATAATATGCATAAACACAACTTTGCAGGTAAAAAAAACATATATATATATATATATATATATATATATACATATATACATATATATACACACATATACATACACACACACACACATTTAGATATATCACACAGGATTTTCTGATGTTATATGAAAAAAAGGGTTTAAGCTTTTTTTTTTGTTTATGGACAAGACTAAGGGTAAGAATGTTAATTATTACTCATCATCAGTAATTATGATTAGATGAACAGAGTTTCCGATAATAAATGGCTGCAATGACAGAAGACCCACATCTAAAGAAATATAGCAGTGCATTAGCATAACTGTGCAGGCAACATAGACAATACTGCTGCCTCGGCTAACTTGTCAGTGAAAGATTAGCTAGGAATTCATAATTACCAAAATGCACACCGTAATTCATTAGCTTTTCTGACAGTTCTAGTTCATTAGAAGTTGATTACGGAATAGTGACCTCTAGTGGTCCATACATCTCTAAAGATCTGTAATTCTTATGCAAAGTTTCCTGCAATTATGGAGGCTTTTAACATGCGCTGTCCTTTGATCCCAGTGAGTTATGTCAGCATTGCCCCTTTTTGCTTTTCTGCGTTTACTTTTTTTCTTTTTTAAAAAACGTTTTTGAAATACACAGGAACTTCTTGTTTTACTTTGACTCTATATGCTCCTATTTAAACAATACAAAACAATCTTACACTCATGTCATGTGTTTAATGGGTCTTCCAAAGACTTCCAGATCTTATTAAGGATTCATGCTTCTCGTCATTATAATGAAGTATGCCTACCCTAAGTTTTCTGTCATTCATTTTAAGCAAACACATAAGAGATGTATTTGGGATAGAATTACAGTCATTAGCTGGGTCCAAATTACACGCTATTAAAGTGAACACATTGTGTATTATATCACTGATAGGCTGATCAACAATAAATATCTGAAATTCTGTCATCTCTTCCCATCATCCTTAGCAAGCTAAATAGTATCACAGTTCAAAAGACGATAAAGTCCAGGTTTACATTCGTTTCTAAAAATGTCAGTTTACAGAAAACCAAAAAACAATAAAAGAAAGAGAAGAAGAAATCCCAGTAGGTCATGTTTGTTTATCCCAAGCTGCCGCAATAAACAGAAATACCGCACAAAATGTTAAGGAACCTAAAAGAACTAACACAAATAATATAAATGTTACCCATCTTTTTCCAGATTTTAATAATGTTCCATAATGGCTAACTCTCTCAAATACACATACAAAGTTACACATTGGAAACAAAAATACACATGCAATGCAAACAAATTTTTCTTGGACTTGCAAACAGGGAGAAAATAACTCAATGCTGTTTCTGGCATTGCCAACACAAGGAGCAGCGGAGAAGTGTTAGCAGTGATGATTTAATAGCGGCTGCCTAATGAGTTGTGCTTCCTGCTGCACAGAGTCACTATTTAAACCTATTATCAACAGTTCATGACCTGCCAGCATGACATGTCAACCTGATGAATCTGAACACTGCTGACCTAAGAAAGGAAAGTTACCCTACTGGCGGGATATTCTTATTAGCACCTACGGTCCTCCAATGGAAAACATCAGGTACATGGAGCTTGCAGAGAGCTGGCAGGCAGTCACTGAAAAGGTCTTCGCGCAGCTGTGAATACAAAATGTAACGTGCGCTGCAGGAATTCTGCACTGCAACAAAAATATACTCATTTACTGCTGAAGGGAAAGTACAGTATAAAAATATTGAAGGATAAAAGTAAAACGTATACATTCACACAATGCTGAAAAATGTTAATGCATCTACTAGTCAGGAACAACTAGAGACACTCAATGCCAAGTATAAATATTTAGGTTTTCCTATAACTATCCAATTAATTATGTGCAGATTTTCAGGGTGATGCAATATTGTGTGCCCTAATCACAGCAAACCCCATGCTACCCGATGTAATAAATTAACTGTGGGTTTATCACCGATTGTGCAGTGCCTGCGCCATTCCCAAATGCAATGTACATTATTGTCATTTTTTTGCACTAGTATTAAATTATAATTCATACAACACTATGCTAACATTCAAGGCTACCGCTACATACTAACAGTGACTAGTACATTGCAGGAATGTGGAAGTTAAGCATGGCAATAGAAAAAAAAAAAATGTAGGACTGGTAGACACAGGTCAATTTTATTCCTGCCCAGCAGTCCACCAATTACTAAACCGATTGTTAGTCTGAGGGTCAGGAATAAATCAGTACTGCCAAAATGTCAGCACAATGAGTCACAAGGACTTATTGATTATTATGTAATTGGCTGAAATTAAAAGACATGCCGATCCATCCAAAAATATCAGGTGCAGCAAAAATTTTCCAAGTGACTTTTACACAATGCTGTAACTGAAGAACTGACAGACCACCAGTTACATTATTAGACTACAGTTTACCATACATTTGCAGAATCTTCATATCAATGTGTGTATATAAAATTATACAGCCGTGATATGATCAATGAAAACTTTACAGTCAAAGTTTGTGTAATTGTAAAGAATTAAAATTTTAGAGAACACATACTTCTGAAATATAAGCCATCATCAGGGTCTAAGCAGAAAGAGCAGATGTCTCTTAGGTTAGGCTGTCGATTAGATATTTAGAAATTAAAAGATATCAATCAAGGCTACAAAGAAATAAATATTAACTTTAATAAATATAAAAACTAAAGGATGTACAGTACACGAAGATCAAGTACAGAAGAACAAAGTCAAGGGGTCAAAAGACATTTTATAGGGGTTATACAATAGAATCTGATCATACAAATGCATGTAAATGAACCAGCAAGATCTGTATTTTAACATAAATTACCATCAATTATTGAAAAATGCCATTAAGCCGACAACAAGGCATAACCTACAATAGATGCTGGTTCCCAGAGACACTCAGCAATAATCCCTGTGATGCTATCACACACCAGCCATAATAATAGATACTGGCTTAATATAATGGTCCATTATATTTAAAATTAATTTCTAATGGTTTTTTGCTCATAGGAGAGGTATAGTAAAATAAAAGTAAAACTGAGAAACTACCAACCCCCCATTCCTTTATTATTATTATGGATTTATATAACATCTTCCTTCATGTGGATCTTGGTGCAGAGATGGGCCATCACTACTATTACTATGTCCTGCTCTGGTAAGCCTAGTGACATTGGGTTGTGTGTGTGAAAAAGCATTTTGCATTGGATGGCCAGAAGCACTGGAGGCAGTACCGTCCACTGGCACCCAAGTGGATGAAAAAGTGCTAGGCTATTTAAGATATGGTGGTAGGAAAGAAATTAAAAGATGCAGATAACTAATGAGCATTTTTAATATTTTGTTCTCAACTTATCACTTCAATGTCAACTACCAATAATGTTCTGGCCGGGGAATGATGGTAGGTAGTACCACTGCTCTTCCCAATTTTGTAATCACTTCATGTCAAATCAGTGTAATTTCAATCCAGTGTATGGTCAGCATTAGTCTATATAGATAAACTATTACAAACATTTATTTCTAAATGAAATATTTGATCTGATCTTAAAGTAAAGCTGTGAGGCAATTTGCTTATTGCCATTGTATCTCAATAGAAACACTGTTTAAAATGCATTAAGGGCAAAAACCCATTACGCAGAGCACAAGAATCGCATGACACAGCACAATCGCAATGTTGCGCGATACATGTGAGCTACCCTGCGATTCCTTTAATGCTAACCTATCGCGCACCGCATGTGATGCGCAACAAAAATGGTGATGCCATGCAGCGCAGGGCAGCGGAGACATTGGGGCCATCTCCATCATCTTCTATTGGTGTGCGCTGAGCGCTGCACTAAGAATTGTATAGTGTGTACCTAGCTTTAAGGTTTGTACTAAAAAAAAATGAATCTAGAAATACAGATGAGATCAACTGAAAAGCAAAAGGGAAGTAGCATTACAACATGTTGTTCCATGATGTGGTCTTGCCTATTATCATTATAACTTCTTTTTCTATATCTAAAAGATCGTCTTTATGGTTGAAACACAGTTTTAATAAGTAAATACCGCATATAAAGGGGAGAAGGAACATTTTTTTCCCCTAAAGAACAAAGAAAGTAAACCAGGAGTTTACAAGAGAAATAGTCAGAAACAATTGGGCAGGCTACTCGCTGAGAGAGCCTGGGAAAGCAGACATTTTATTGGAAACTAGCGCATAATTAACAGACCAGAAAAATAGAGTGCGTGAGAGTAAGGAAAGCTATGCCAAAGTGATATGAGGGGGCAGAGTAAAAAACCATCAGACTACTGTGTGGAACTTGGAGCCAGACAATGATTTTTCTCTCAAGGAACCAGGAGGGCTAAATTTCAAACTGAAAACAGACATGCACATTGGAAAAATATGTACACTGAATTGGGGTCTCAAATGGGAAAAGGGTCCGTAATGCAAAACACATGATGGGTTCATTCTACTTTCAGCAAATAAAAGACCTGCAAGTTTAATGAAGGAAAAATCACTACATGTTTTATAATCAAGTTTGTCTTTGATTAGGACTGATATAACTTGGTGAAAGTTTCTTTTTTTTTTATCGTGGCTGCATTTTGTTGAAAAAAAAAAAAAAAGCCTTTTAACTAAACTTAATTGCCTTATCTCACAGCTATGGCCAACAGCACATATGGCTTCTAAATGAATGGGAAAGCACCACAGGTCTTTTTTTTTATTAAAACACAAAAAGAAGCTCAAAGGGTATAACTCACCCTAGCCCCTTTCACCAAAGACACAGACCAATAGTCATACATGTGCACCACAATCTGCTAAACAGCAGTGTCTCCCCAGTTATGTGACTGCATGAAAACTATAATTTCAAATAAAAAAATACCATTGTTTGCCAACTCCTTGTCTACAATCTTTAGGTACAGTATACCCTTGTATTTTTCAATTGGTTACTTCTGCCTTGGACCTTTTCCCCTGGACATTTCACTACTAAGCAGATTTTCCTTAGGGCTGATGCACACAACCAACTTGAAATAAGTTAAAACTACTGTAAATATTTGGTTGTAATGGAGAGAGAAATTGACAACAAAAATATCTTTATCTTCTTCACTTACTATACAATCATTACTTGTTAAAACATGAATACCATAGCTTATGTTAAAAGGACAACTGTATTCTCCAGGCTCTAGTCCCCCATGTCTGGGAGTGTTTTCCCATTGGATAGACCATTGGCCATTTAGGGGGCAGAGCAACAACGCTACAATTTTACTTTAGTAACAAATATAAAAGAATGCAGCTAATGGCAGATGAAATAACAGTCCATAGTTACCAATAGTTCTGAAATTACAGACAGTAGTGCACAATGCATCCGTACAGATGTTTCCAGCTCCTGGCTGTCAAAAAAAAAAAATTATATATGTCTATGGGCCTTTACTCGCAAGGTCACATCTACGAGTTTCTTTATATAGTCACACTCAGCCTGGAGGTGCTTTGACTGATACTTTATAAAATCCTGTAACTGGGGTTTTTACTCATTTCTATGATTACCACGGTTTCTTAAATTTAGTTTCATTTGGTATCAATGAAGTACATGGAAGTAGAACAAAAATAACTAAAATGTCTGCCTTACAATGCGATTTCAACTATCATACCAACCATCAGTGTAGAATACTTACTATATACAATTAAAAGCATAAATCAATATTTTTAGTTAATAGTTACATAATAGTTTTGGACATGTCCCCAAGAGCTAACAATCTAAGAAATAATAGAAACCAAGGAAGCCATCTATGGCAGTCCCCAAAGCGAACTCTAGAAAAGGTACACCAAAGTGCGTCATGTCCAATGATCTTGTGTTACCCTGGTTTAATGAAACATACTGTAAACATTTTGCCCATTTTCTCTGCATCTTTTGTTGCTGTTAATCTTTGCTAAAAAAGATATGATCAAATAAGAATACTGTAGAAATAAAATAAAATCTCCTTCTAAAATTAAAGGTTAGGACAACATTCATTCTTGAAACAGAAAGATTTAGAAAGTACTATTAAGTAGAATAGTGAGGAATAAGGCATGCGTTGTTTCCAAAAAAGAAAAAAAAAAATCAATGACCTAGATTTTGTTTTTTAGGGAACTGTACATCAGAAGACAAGAAAGTCTTGCTGACTGCAATATGCTAGCTAATAACTAACTACTAACAACATTCCACTAATTTACTTTTCAGTGTTGAATTTAATATTATAAAAACTAATTGTGAAACCAGAACTCATTTCTCTTCTGTCTAATAGGGCAGCAGAAAATGTAGTTATTTATGAGGCACAGATCAATAATCCTTCACAAACATTAAATTTTTTTTTTTTTTACACACTGGCTGTGGCCAAAACCACAAGTATCTTTTTTATGTAGTGTAAAGATACCCATCCATGGATCCTCATCAAGTCCGTTTGTAATTTGCCCTGATTTAGACATACAGACTGACTTCCATATAACTTTGCATGGGAATCAGTCATTCAGGGTCCTGATCCAGGAATCCAGAATATTTTTGGAATTAATTGTATGGCCAGTTTACAGATAGCAAACGAGAATATATTCTCTTTTTGGGATGGAGATTTTTTTTTTTTTAATATCATGAGTATGAATTTTAAGGGGAACTAAAGTCTCCAGACAACATTGCCGCAATAGAAATAGCACATTCACAAACATACAAAAAGCTGTGTCTCACCTCTACCTTTGCTGTGGATGCTGGGTGATTTAGGAAAATAACCTGTGGGGACTAGGGGTCAGCTCCTATAATTTATCTTATCTGGGAACACCCAGCTAAGTTCACAGGAAGCTGCAGCTTTGCTTCCTGGAAGCCGACAGCCAAAATATCGGCTGGTGTGTACCCAGCCTAAGAAACGGAATATTAACATTTCAGTAAAACATAAAATGAAGGGGAATCGAACCTGCAACCTTCTATACAGTGTCTTGACAAAAAAAAGAAAGCTTTCTATCTCTATGCCACAAGGGCTACTAAGTGAGATATCAGTACATGAAGTATCTCTATCTTTTGCTAGAAATATAATAGAAACAAAAAGAAAGTAAGCCTGCGGAATTGAACCTATGTTCCAATGGTCTGTTTGTTTACAAAACAAGCACTTTAGCTGTGTGCCACCACTGAACATGCAATAGCTGCCAGTACATTTGAGTAAATGTCGGTTCACTATTTTGTATTGCTCCAGGAAGGCTGCCAGCAATTCACGCTGGTTGGTAAATAAAAAAAAACAGAGCTGCTATATATAAAGTTTGCACATACAGATGGCAGAAAAATGTATTGCTGGTGGGTATCATCCGTGGGTAGTTGAGAAACAGAAAAAAGAGCAATTATGAGCCATATGGGGGAGGGTAAACAATATTAACCTGTCTAAAAAGAGACATGACAGTTATCCCCTACTTAATACAATATTCTGCCCACAGTAACACCATTATGAGTAGTGTAGCTAGGCATTGGCATATTTTGACGAGAGATAACTCACTTCCATTTACTCATACCAGACCCTTTTTTGCTTACAGGAAGGGGCGTACCCTCAAAAGCCTTTTGGTTAAAACTGATTTGTCCCTACAATGGACTGAGATTCCAGTAACGTGGTTATCACATAAAAAAGAGGGATGCCACAGATGCCTTGACTGCCAGACTTGAAGCTATATGATAGCCGGGATGGACTTTCCCCATCCACACACAGGTTACAGATTCAAGATTAAACACAGACTATCTTGTCTAAGCATGGATACTATTTATTACCTGTCCCTGCAGATAATATTATGTGGGAAAGACCACCACCTCCCTGAGGGACCGGATAGCATGGATCCTCTCTTTGTGCAGCTCTTGCCTCCAAAAGAAGGGACAAATGGAGCAGTTCAACTCAAAGAGAACAAATACTTGGAGAAATCAGTGGCCCAGCACTTTAGGGACAAGGAGCATTCTCTTGCTACACTAAAGTGGATGGCTAATGTCCAAATTACTGGTATACAGAATGCACATGAGAGGGGGATCAAGACATTAGCTACCCTTTCCCCAAAGGGTTTAAATGAATAACTACCCCGGTCTTGTTTCTTATAAGAATTTCCAAATGCTTTAAACTCAATTTGATATTCGCTAGCTGTAATATTACTGTTTTGAATCTAAATTGATAGTTTATAGCTCTCTGTTACACTAACATGGAGATTCAATAAATGTTCTTATCGTTTAAAATGGTGCTAATTTTGCCCCAACCAATCAGATCTTATTTAAAATTTAAAAGCTAACATCGGATTGGTTGGGGCAAACTTTTTGGGGCACCATTTGAAACTATAAGAACTTTTATTGAATAACCCTGTAAATGTCATACTGTGTCTTATGAAACTGGTATATTGGTATAATAACTGTGGACTGTTTAACGTTATTTTTATCCCATGGGACTGGCTTCTCATGTAATGTATGGCAGACCTGTAGCACTTTATTGCCAACTTTCATAATTTTAATTCACTGGTTATCACCCGATGGCATGTTTTATATATTCTCTACAGTTGAATGTATTTATGGATTTATTTATTATTGATTGTTTTATTCTGCCAGTAGCACCTTATAATAAATAGGATCACATATTGTAATAGAGGGATTGAGTGGGCACATAAAGGGTTACTATTTGGTGAAAGAGGGAGGAGCACCTAATAAGGGGAGGGAGTTAGTATTTTTATATATTACCTTTTGCACGTATGAGGTCACATCCTGAGGACGGCTAAAGTTTGCTGTGTAAAAAGACCCACGAGTGCTCTGAATTTATATGGTGTATAAACTTTGTACATATGTAGAAATTTTATATTTTTCTAGAAAAATGATGGAAACAAACAAAAAAAAAACAAACTCCGTAAACAAGGTGATTTCAACTTCTGGGGCACTATGTTCCAAAAACACAGCATTTACATGCTGCACAACTAGCAACTCAACAATGAACACAGGTAGATTTAGAAACTTTATCTTTTGCTAGGAAGATAGCAAAGAAGATCCCAAGCCAACATGGGATACGAGTTGTACCGGCAACAACATGGAAACCTTCATTAAATAATCTATTACCGTATATACTCGAGTATAAGTCGAATTTTTAAGGCTTTAAAGTTAGCCTGAAAACCTAACCTCGACTTATACTCAGGTCAAGTCCTAATTTAGATCCAAATTCTGCAATTGTGGATAGTAACCAGTAGGAACCTTAGGTACCTTAGGTGTAAGTAAGGTAAATGTACATTTTCAGCTGGGGGTGGACTTGTCATAAAGTAATTCACACAAAACAAATGTACTGATTGTGTTTCTCATTTGTACAAAAAATACTTTTCATTCAACAAAATGTAATGAAAATAAAACACTGGTAATTTTCATTAACAGCAATTTGGGATGCTTACAGTGCAGGTACCTTTAATGTGTCCTGTCTGAATGCTTTTTTGAAACTGGGTGTCCGATTTACAGTTAAGCCTGCTATACATGCCCCAAAAGGACATTCCAGGTGAGTATGCATACCATAAAATACTGAAAAATTGAAAACCATATGCATGGTATGCATACCATAAAATACTGAAAACTGATCAGATGAGCATTTCTGAACATTTCCAACAAAATCTGCATTTTAAAGTAATTGTAAAAGTCCTTTTTTGAAGCTTAAAGTTGTATAAATTGAGGGTCGCACTCCATGTTAGGAGGTCAATACTTTATTTACTGACCCCAAATCCAAACACAAACTTACTTTTCTAAAGCTTGCAGACAATTACCAAGAAATATTTCTTCTTGCTTTGGCTAATATCCTGTCTTCCCGACACAAATTTTAATTAAACCCAGGGTGTAGCAGTTTATACTCTCCACCTGAGTACTTTTTAATGGTTAAAAGTGGAGGGGAGTTGGGTCCTTTAAAAATAGCCAGAAATCACTTACAGAAATCCAATATATCTATGGATTTTCACTGTGAAAGGGTTATTGCAAATATTACATTTATCCCTTTCCACACTTACTTGCTGTAGTAGAACATAATTGCATTATAAGAAACCAAGGCAGCATGAAATAATAGAATGAGTTTAAACAACAGGTTCCAACTGTACTGTATATGGAGATGAATCCCCAATAACACAGAATAATGCTGGACAAATAGATTTCTAGTCATGCCATTTGAATAGTTCTGTTCCTTGTCATTGGGCATCTGAATCCATTTAATATTGTGGCTGTGCATTAATGTTGGTAAAAGGAACTTTAACAGTCTAAAGAAGCCAGACTCTGCTCAGTGTATGTCTCCACTTTCTGGATGTCCTTTGATCAGTCCATTCATTAATAGCCACACAATCTTATATATTTCCCTGGTGAGTGTCCTATTTCATTATTTCTACTTTAAACACTTTCTCTCATAGAATGTCTTATGAAAAAGATTCTGGGAAACAATAGTGCATGCTCTAAAGCAGATAATATTCTCTACCAATATTATTGTCCAAAACAAAAAAAAATTCAAAAACTGCTCATGAAATTTGGTTAGTTAGGCCCAACCATAAAGCAAAAGAATCCTATGTAGTTTGATTATAAATGAGAAGGCATAAATCAGTTTACATTCCAAAAAAACTCTTATAAATACAAATCCTATCCTGCTTACGGTATCCAAATCTGAAAAACCTGTAAACTGAGAATGGACAAAGACACAGTAAATATTAAAGATATACTTCCAGCAGAAATCTAAAGGAAAAATAAAGATTAAAATCTTCAACTTAGCAGATAAATTAAAGGATATTAATATTTATCCATTTATTATTAAATTAAAGGCTTTGCCTACTTTTTCTAGTTTGGTTCCCGAGATACCCCCAGTCAAAAAGGAAAAAATTTGGTAGGAGACGTTTGTTCTCATTTCCTCATCCGGTTATTTATACTCCAGCCTCATTCCTACAACTAGTCCAATTCAGTTTCTCTGCCACTACCCATAAATCACCACTGACAACAAATTAAATTGTAACAGAATTAAGGCTGAATACATAAATAAACCCACTGGGTGAAAGAATAAGCTGGAGTTTCAATGCCACTTCCACTAGACTGTACTAAACTAGATAGGCTGTTTCAGAAGCCTGGCATACACAGGTCATATTTACAAACAATTCTATCAAAAAAATTGACCTGTGTTTGCCTGACTGCCCAGTGATATTAGGCAGTCTATCAATCATAAGGAGATCAGACCAGTCCAAATATTTTCTGAATATCCTATACGCCAAGGATTCTCAAACTGCGTGCCTCTGCATGGTTGAAAACTACAACTACCAGCATTCCTCAACAACAGAGGGAGGCCAGGGAATGCTGGGAGTTCAAACATACGGAAACAACCTGTTTGAGAATCTCTGCTATATGCAGCAAGATGAAATCAGCCCAAGTTTATGCAAGGTAGTCTAGTTTATTTACTGATCAACTGGATCATGCAGCCATCAGAAATGTATAGCTAGAGAAAGGAATATAAAAGCAAGCGAAACATAGGCAATACATACTGAATTTGTTTTCAACCTTTACTTTTTACGACCAGCAGACTAAACGATCAATTAGCTGAATGTTAGTCTCTCGGTCTGTGAAAAAGGGTCCCTATTGAACCGTGTGTACAGGTCCTTAGAATTTTCACCAATAGTTGGGTGCAGGATAAAAGTATTTTATTTTATTAAAGGGTAGTCCAAAAATTTTTTAGTTAAACTGACAGAAATTGCTTTCCCGAGTATTTTTGGAATTTACTTTCATTATTTTTATTACGTAGTTTTGAAGATAATTTACATTTTTATGTGTGATATGGTAGCAGCATCACCAGATCCCCTGCACTTCCTGCTCTGAAACTATGTGACAATCCTTCTTCCGTGTCTCCTCCTCCATTAAAAAAAAGACACACACCCTGCTGTGGGCTGTGCTATTATCCCCCCCCCCTTTCCACTTCAGTCACTGTAACTCAAACTCTTCCTTGCTTCTTCTCTTTCTCCTGCACTGAGCATGTGCCAACCGCAGATTAGAAGGATTAACTAGTATTTCTCACCCCCATGCTTTCTGATCAGTGGTTTCTTCATAATTTGTGCTGTGCAGCACATATAGAGAGGTGTTGGATGGCTCATTTTAATGGTAGGGACATGGCCTTTCATTTTAAAATCAACTTGTTTGGAGACCACAATTCCCCTTTAAGCATAAGCTAGTTGAAGGCATGAGTATTACTACCTACCAATAATCTTTCTGTGCAAAGAGGTAAGCATTGCGGTTTGCAGCTGCCTGATTTGCTCCTCACACTCTCCATAATATAATAATAGTGCCCCCTTAGTCTTAAATCCCACTGGCTTATATTTGAAGATGCTTTTTAAAGAATAACTTTTACAACGTAGAAGTCCTTACTTAAACATGCTTGTCAAAGTAATTTATTCAGGTTTCCAATAAATAAAAACTTATTAAGCTGCTAATGTTTGGAACATTAATTTAGAATTCTGAGTGTTTTTTTTGTTATAGTCAATCAGGGTCACAGGTCATGGTGATGTACTGTAGTTGAAAGACATTAAAAATACATTGTTGCAGACTTTTTTTCCAGCGTTACACAAAGCATTAGGAAGTGCATTCTCAGAACATTTTGAAACTATAGGTTTTTAAAGCCTACAATGTCTACTTGAGATTTAGCAAACCTGTGTTATACATCCATTTGGCACAAGTACAGCATACCTTGTTAGTTTATTTTGCAATCCTTGTGCTAAACCACTGCTAATTTTAAGTTAACTATAATTAACTAAGTTAACTATAATTAGATTGCTTTACTCTTTCTCTGGCAGTGAACTACTGTATATAATGTTTATTACTATATGTGGCTGCTTATACTGTATACAGGAAGCTGAAAGAGGCCATCCTGAGATGCAGATTGCAATGAAGAAAAGTTAAGTGAACAGCATTTGTATTTAAATTCTAGATTTTTGCGAATACATTATATACCAATGCTTCAGGAAAGAATCTGCAAACAGGGGCCAATAAAACAAATGTCTTTATTCTTTTATAGAAAGAACAAACATAGTATTTATAAGTGAACCAGATATGTTTAGCTTTTCATCCATTTATTCCTGTACTATTTGTTTGCATTATATAAGAGTATGCTTATAAACGATCATCAAAAACTACTATAACAAATACAATGAATCTAGTTTTTCCTTTTAGGCAGTTTATGATCCCTTTAGTGTGAACGGCCTTTCTGTGTAGGTTTGCAGAGGTTACTCATTCCTTCCTCTCCCTTGTCCCTGCAGGTACCATATACTGACAGCCAACATGAAAAGATTCTCTGATAGGGGACACTGCCTGTCAGAAGCCACCAGCTGGCCTGCCAGGGCTTTACAGTCACAAGGGCCAGCTGACAGCCTGGGCGTTACTGACCATGCTGAGTTTCATGCCGCCCAGCTGCTGTGTGGTCATGTCCATCTGGAGAACTCCAACAAGACAAATATCTCTGCCTGTCAGAACTCTTCAGCAACCCTTGTTATGCAAATTCAATTACTCAAGTGTGCCTTATTAATGTAGCTAAGTGCTCGGAGAAGCCATCTCTCTCTGACAGTCAGTTCACATTTTTAACTCACCAAAAGAACCTCATTTATTTCTGCTTAACAATTCCCTTGTAAAACTAAAGCAGAGCAGATAAAGTACATTGTGCTGCAACCCAGAGCATAGAGATAGTCACTTACAAAATAAAACAATCAAAATAAAGGCAAAGAAGACCAAAAGGAGGGGTAAAGAAATATAGTTGCCCACCCACATTTACAGTATATAGAAACACCCCCAGATTTTACATGCAGAAAAAAAAAACAGTAAAATTTAATCACAGAGTAACGACAAAGCATCTGGACATATACATATATATATACATACCAGCAAAAGTGTGCCCGTTGGTGCACAGTGGGTTTTTTATGTGTTAATTTTATTTAGTTTTATCTGCTGGAGTGTTAGTTACATATATTGATTAAAATATATGTGTAAGCTACCCGCCACTTACAAGGCCCTCCATATTAGGGTAGTCCTATCTAAGAATGACATTTTAAATAATAATGCTGTTATTTTTGTTGTGTAATTATTATGTATTGGATACGTTTTTTCCTAATGATAACTTCCCGCGGCACTTGGAGCCTTTCCCGGTAGGACAGAGAGAGAGACAGACAGAGGGAGAGACAGACAGAGGGAGAGAGAGAGACAGACAGAGGGAGAGAGAGCGTTACAGTTCATTCAGTTGACCAGCGGTTCACAAACTTTTTCAGATTGTGGCGCACTTAGCAATGCAATTTTACACTACAGTGACGGTGCTGAAATTTTAATCATAAAATTTATATTATGTAAAAAAAAAAACAAAATGTAGAGGTTATATTGGTGAAAATATTTACACTAGCAAAATTCGGAGGCACACCTTGAAGTCACACCAGTGTGCCCCAGCCAACCCTTTGAGAATCCCTGCAGTATAACTACTGTATTACTATTACTGCTGCTGGTGCTGCTATCAAGTAATGGTTCCTGTCCAACCTTGGCTCCTGCATAATGATTTTAGAAATGCATTCAACACACTGCGGTAAATATTCATATAATATTTATTTACTTTTCAACCGAGTAAATTGAAAACCAGTTACACAAAAGTTTGCTCACATTCTTCAGAAAGTTTGTTTTAAGGGAAAAGCGGTTTACTTTTATTTAGCGGTGTTCAGTGACTTCTTACACAATGTAAAGGATTATTATTGTCTAGTTCTCATTTCACGTTTCCCCAATTTTTACTCAAACCTTATAGTGCTTATTCACATTTGCTCTTAAAATACTGATGGAAATAATCCAATATAAGTGGAATCACCCAAAACTTGAGTATTGCTGGACAAATAGGTGTATAGGGATATTAGAAGTCCCCTTGGAGTTCCGTACAGAAGCAAAAGGCATTTATATACAGACACGAGGCATTTATATACAATAGAGCGGTAGTATTTGTGTAATAATATTTAAATATATGCAAATCTGGTTGATCTGTTTTCACTGTAAGGTGTTCCAGGGTGCTGCCAATTATCAAAAAAAAAACAATCGACGTGTTAATTGGTCATTAGACCCACAACCTCATATCCAAGCTGGCCATACAAGGATAATTGCAATTGAGTAAATAAGGTTAAGGCTCACAGACAGATGCATTTTGCACTGTATGAGAAATGCTAATGAAGCACAACTACGGTGCTTCTTGTAAATGCTGGGAAAGGGCTTTCATTTAGGTGTCTCATTAGCATCTACTGTTTTGTTTGTACACATTTGTGGCGGGACAGGCTGGGCCTATTTTAGGACCTCCAGTTTTCCCAATCTTCCAGGAGACTCCCTGGTGGCAAGCTGGGGTTTGACTGGGAGGGCAGCATTGGAGGGTCTTCCAAAGCCTTCTGGGAAAGGGAGGCCCCTATGGATCCCCTCTTGGTAGGTTTAGTTCTGTCTGGACAACCAAGAGGGAAAGATGGTCCCAAACACCACACAAGCACTTTGTGTGTTCACTGTGGTGTTAGGCACGGAAGCACTGACCCCAGGCTTTCTATTTCTACAGAAGAGTGGTCAAACATTAACATCAACTATTGGCTGTGTGACTAATCATCTATTGAAATTATTGTACAATAAAAAAAATAAAAAGTCCTGGTACACAATGGTTCATATTTCAAACTGATTGATCACCTGGCCAGATATTTCAGTTATATTGGTGAGGTGATCATAATAAATTGTCCTGGACCTATTTCCCCACAAAATAATTTTATCTGGACAATTGGGCATGATGGTAAATCAATACTTATCAAGTGTGTTTAAAGGCTATGTCCACAGTAAAATTTAATTTTTAATATATCATTCCCCATAGGCTCCCAGCCCCAACCGCATTATTTATTTTTTTATAAAGCCCCCCAAACTCTACTTACCTCCCCTCCTTCTCCTCCCTCCGTCCCGACGCGCTCCCGGTCCTCTGCTTGCGAGGAAATGCAAGCAGAGGGGCGGGACCGGCAGCCGCGTCTGTGATTGGCTGAGCGGCAGCCAATCACGGACGCGGCTGCCGGCTGCTCACTTCCGCGTAGGAAAGCGGAGAGGTAAGTAAAAGTTTGGGGAGCTTTATAAAAATAAAAATTATGCAGTTGGGGCTGGGGGACATGGGGGAAGGAGATATTAAAGGGGATTAACACTAGGGGGAGGGATAGCAGAACGGGAGGGAGAGGGAGGGGGGAGAAGGGCTGCAGTACGCATGGCAGTGATCTCCGGGAGGCCAGGTAGCAGGCAGTGTCTTATATGGACCTGCTAGCCTCCTGGTGGGCAGTTTTTGGGACTTTGGGGGGGGACTACAGGAGAACCAGATGGAGCTGGGATGTGAGGTAAGGATTAAACTACACTACATGGTGGGGCCAGTAGTTGGGAGGATTATAGTTTTGGGGGTGGACATGCCCTTTAAATACAAGCTTTATTGGTGTGCCAAAATATCAACCTGCACACTTTTTCTGACCATTAGATTATAGATAAATATATAAAATCGGTAGACCTATCTGTTGGAATGTTGGACCTGTGTGCACCAGGCTTTAGTGACTACTCATAGAACTGAAGACCTGTGCATGCAAAGAATTTGTATCCTGTTTTGATGTCATGTTTTGCATAAAGAATCGCAAAACAATGTATCACTAGTATGGCAATCTCCAAGGGTGGCTTAAAGACAGCAATACAAACCAAGCCTGATTAAAGGCTATTGTACCTTTCAGATGCTGCCTGCTGTATTTATGATCAAGTGATGAATGTGATCATCTGGCTCATCTAACAAAAGCTAATTTCTATTTTGAGGAAATTTTCTTTAGAGATTAAATGTTGGTTAGTATGATCGGACATGTAAATGTAAATTAAAAAAGATCTTGCAGTCTTCAACAGGACACACAATCGGTCAAGCTGAAACAACATCAGTACAAATTTAATTTCCAACTCAGAAACTACCAAAAAGCTTGTAGAGTGGTGGGACGGTCTGCCAGAATATAAACCATAAAATGTTTTTTTGTGGCTCCAACATCCTGCAGCCAAAGAAGTAATCTGCCGTATTCCATTTATGACATTTTAAAAAAAAAAAAATCATCACCTTCATGTCAACCCTATGTTAGCAATTGTCTTATTCCTTACCTGCAATACATTTTGCTTTAACCTCCAGCAGCCATGGAGCAAACATCTTTACCATCTTATCACTTCTGAAATGAGGATACCGGTACATGTTCTGCTGCATGGACAGTCAGTAACCAAGGCACCACTATTTTAAGCCTATTATAAATGCAATAATATAAGGGGCAAGCGCAGAATTTTCAAAGTGGGGATTCCTGAATGGGTTACCACTAAATAAGGACAGTAGAAAGTTATATTATATATGGATCATACAATAATATTATACACATCCTCTACTAGCCATGATTATCATCACAGTTATTCAATATAGATATCACCTACTTATGTTATAAAGTATATTCCTTTACGTTCATTTTACTTTCCTTGGTAAGAAATCCTCCTTTAAAGGGCAAGTCCAGCCCTAAAATGAAAACTTACATACAGGTAAATCACCCCCCAGAACCCTAAACTGTAATAGTTTGAAATCTGAAATTTATAAGTCTAACCTGAAATCCTTGCACAATGTCTGTTTGCCCAGTTTCTGCTTCCTAGTTCTTCCAGTTGGTAATTGTCAGTTATGATTTGACAATTGACATCACAGCCAATGCTGAATGTTAATCCCCTGCCTGCCTCTTCTGAGCATGCCAGGCTCAGTAAATGCTCAGTACAGGTTTCTAAATGCTCAGTTTCCACGAGGCATCCAGAAGCATAGCAGGCATACAGTAATGAATTCATAGGACAAAGTATGATATATCAACATATTTTAAAGAGGCCATTCTTTCTAAAAGACGTTCTTATGAGGGTGGAGTTGTCCTTTAACATTTGTGTTTCATTATCATTAGTGTCTTTCATAGTCAGAGCTGTGACACAGACGGCGGATCCTACAGAATTTGCTGAATATTGTGAGTGTGAACGGATAGGTCCCAAAGATAAGAAACTTCTGGTATTGGAACTTATCAATCATGGAATAAAATTTCTGTTACCTGCTCCCTTTACTACAGTAGTGGGAGCCGGCAATTTCAGATCATGTATGGGCACATCAAACGATTGTGCTTTATAAAGAATATATGTAATATTCGTTTCTGTGTATTTACAACGATTGTTCAACTTTACATGCACACATGCAGCACACTCAGATATACTGCTAACACAGTTACTAACATATATACACCACTACACATTTACATATACATATTCTGCTACAAACATTCACACATATACGCTACTACCCCACACATAGATGCACCACTTTACACTCACACATTTGTACACATTGCTACACACACACGCAAAAATTTAACTGAGATGCACCCTTTTCCTTTGTATTTCTCCATTTCTTTTGTGAATCACATACACAGTGTTTTGGGGATTACCTAGCTCCCTTATGACACCTGATGATAGGGACAAGGTGATCCCCGAAACGTTGTGTATGTGATTCACTAGATAAACAAAGAAATCCAAAGGAAAACTGTGCATCTCAGTTCAATTTTTGCTTGTGCTATAGCCAACGGTCTATATAAAATAAAAGGTTAACCCCAAAGAGAATAATGTATCATAAATAAAGTTTTATTCATAGACATAACACCTGTAAATACACCAGCTATCAAAGCAATCTCCTAAAAATTATATGCACATAGGCCAGCCTATCTGATCTAAAAACCAAGTGAATATTGCATCCCTGTGTATTAGAAGTTTTGTGCACTCTATAGTCTTTTGAAAGTTTTTACTTCCAACAGTCACAATTAGTATCCAAACTTATTAATGTATACAAACTTCAGTCCAGATCGAATACAATATAATCGATAATGATTTATGTTCTGGCTCAGCAAAAAATAGCAACAATCCTAACCCCAGTCTGATCAAACCCCCAATCACTAAACGCAATGAGATCTACCATCCACAGGAGAACTGCATCCTGACTCTTCCCGCGGGCGCGAACCGGGACGGGCGATACTCTGGCATCCACAATAACTTTGAATACAAACAGGTAACCAATCTGAAATGAATAACTCAACAGGGAGCAACCTTATGTCTCACCCCCATTTCCTCTAGACTGTAAGCTCTTTGGGCAGGGTCCTCTCTCCTATTGTATCACAGTATTGCTGTAAGAAACTCACCACTCTGTATACTTATATTATGTATTACCTGTGTATGTAATATGTATGACTTTGTATAACATGTATTACCCTGTATGTAATGTATGACTATGTAATTGTAAAGCGCCACGGAAGATGTTGGTGCTATATAAATCCATAATAATAATAGTTTTTTTTTTTTTTAAACTGAACCTGCTTGATACTTTCCATACAAAAGAATCCTGATAATACTGGGATATGTCATAATATGTTTCATTTACTTATATGTACCAACATATATGCAACAATGTATGAGTTTGTATTGATACTTATCAAACCTGTAGCTTTATCCACTGTATTGCCAATATCAGGGAGAGGAAGATCCTTGGGTGGCAGTCCTCCTGGTGGTATTTTACAGGGTTACTTCCAGTTCCATTTGTGCTGAACAATCACTCAGTGCGGCAGCTGATCCCGTAAACTCACTCCTCACACTTCACTGTGATTCTCAGCATGGGGCATCCAAGTCCTCATCCACGGAGATCAGCTGTGTCTCATTGTTCCACGCTCCCGCCTTGGTCCGGCTCTGATGACATCATCACCCACTTGTCTTTCCTTATTTTCTCCCTTAACTTTCGGCAATATATATATATATATAGCTATAGATATGCAAAAAAAAATCAATTTCTCTGTGTTTTTAAAAAAAAAAAGTTTTATTCTCCTGAGGAAGCCTAAAGGTGAAAAGCGTTGCGATAGTATATTGCTATACCCTGTAATCTTAACGCAAATACTGCTGCTTAACATCGAGTGACTGTGTAATACACACACACACACACACACACACACACACACACAGTCACTCGATGTTAAGCAGCAGTATTTGCGTTAAGATGACAGGGTATAGCAATATACTATCGCAACGCATTTCACCTTTTCAGGCTTCCTCAGGAGAATAAAACTTTTTTTTAAAAAACACAGAGAAATTGCTTTTTTTTTTTTTTTGCATATCTATAGCTAATGGTGGAGGAGTGAGGTAGCACCTTTAAAGAAACAGGCAAGTTGCCATGGAGTGTGCCTGGGTCCAAATGGAGTATTTTGGACACACATACTGCTGTACACAAGCTCAGAGTGCCCCTATGATTATCTGCCTACAGTCATATATAATACAATGCTGACAATCACCAGGATTTCTCAGCATCCCATCTTCCTGCTCACTAAGCTCCCCCACACGGTAGTAGATACAGTAAGTAATGTATCCAAACCCAGTCTCAGCAATCACCTCAGGCAGCTGCAGGGTTAATGTTAATACAGTTCTCTATGCTGCTGTCAATCACATGGCAGACTGGATACATTTTGGAAACAAACAAATCCTGCTTCTCACTGAGAACATTGAACATTCAATGTAACAGTCTATGGGCACCAGGAGGGGTAGAACAGCAGACTGCACTGAGCAGGCAGAAAGGGGGGATTCCAGGCACCAGAAATCCCCCCTAAACATGCCCCTATGGCCATCTAAAAACAAGTAAATTGACCCCCTTAACAATACAATATTTTATGTGTTTTACAGCACTAAATCATAGTTTAATCAAACTGCATTGAACCCTCCCCCGAAGAGAATACCAAAAGAAGCACAATGGGGGCACAGGAAAATCATACAAACTATTTGCAGATGCGGAGGAGGAAGAAATTAAACCCAAGATTTCAAGGCATCAGTTCCAACCTCTGAGCCACTGTGCTGCCCACCTATGTATCCTATATACTTAAACAGACCTGTCAATATGTACAGATGCTGGACCCATCTGCGTGTGCCGTGACATGATAACGCCGCCCCCAACCAGTTCCAAATCATCTATCCACCGGGAGGGAGATCGTGGTGCGGGGGTGCATGCACGGGGGGGGGGGAATATATATCTTATATATAAGATATAAATAAAGTATGGAACATGACCTGATAAAAATGCATAACCCAGTTGCTGAAGAAAATGTTTTGTCCCTATGCTGAGCAAACACTATTTAAACATTAGACCAGGGATGTCAAACTTGTGGCCCTCCAGATTAAAGGGAATAGGACATTCCCATAAGGTTCCTTTAATGCTTCACCTTGCCCATTCATTTTGTTACCGAGAGACGATTGTTAGTCAATTGCAAAAAAGAAAATCGGGCCTTTTTTATAATGGCACACGAAAATTGGAAAAATGTTTTGGAAATGTTGGAATACAGAGGTAATCTATCATACACTGAACACATATGGGGAAACACCCAGAGGCGCACTTGCTCTGGGCAAATTTCCTGGAAGAGAGCGGGCATTAAATACTACATGTGTGCATGTAACCTCTGGTATATAGGCGTGTGGCATACGTGCGAGGGTCTCTCCCGTACTCGCACAGCTGCAAACTATCAGGGAGATGTAATAAAAGTTCTTATTTAAAATGATGCTAATGTTGCCCCAACAAATCAGATCTTATTTAACATTTGAAACCTAACATCTGGTTGGTTGGGGCAACATTAGCACCATTTTTAACAATAAGATCTTTTATTGAATCTCCCTGTAAGTTATGCTAGCCATTCACAATTTGGATCCCAATCTGTTGGGAAGAGCGCCGAGCGGAGACGCTGCTCTCAGTGAATTGGTCTGACAGTGTTTCAGGCAGAAATCTTGAACTTCATCTGTATTCCATGCCAGATATAGGATGCATAGATCTGCATTATGCTGGTAGAAATGGGTTAAATAAAATATTACATATGTATATGACAAAGAATAAACGACCCATATCTGTAAAGCAGTGAGAATGTTCCCTTCTCAGTATATATACCTTAGGGTTAGGCCACTGATTTCCAACATCAATTCTAATTGACACTCCTGGGATCCTGTCATGCGAATATATCATTTTGTTACTCCATGATAAATGTAGGGCATTTTAGAATTTTATACAGTCCTGCAATCAATCTGCATATGGCTTTTGATATATACGGTAGAAATATGGAAATGAGTGAAGTAGGTGAAATTGTTAATTAGTTGAGAATTTCAATAGCTGTTTAGTTCTATAGTCTTTAAACACAAGATAACCCATGGAGTAAACACAATATACGGTAACCAATGAAGTGTGACAAATGAGCTTGATAATTATATTTTTTAGAATGTATTGAAAAGACTATGAGAAAAGGTAAAACAAAACGATGTACTGAAATAAACCACAGATAAATTCAAATAGCTACCGGTAAATAGTTTGTTTTCTTACTTGGAGAACTCAGCATTAACATTGTGTTCTTAGAAAGGCGGTTAAAACAAACATTCCTAAAGTGGTGGATAAAGATTTTTGTAAAGTCAATACACTGCCAGTGGTGAATATGGATATTTAAGAACATTAAAGGACTATTATACTTAAATTGAATTTTTGGGGAAAATAGTGTATCTGCACTGATACATGTCCTTGGAGGTAGGAGAATACTGCAGACCTCACATCCTTGAATAGGTGCAGAGCTGTTCGCAGTTGAAAAGCGCTCTGTGCTGGTTTAAAGGGTATGCCCACCCCTTAACAAAAATTCTTCTGCTGCATTCTACATTTCGGTGCACAGAAGTAAGCAGAAGGGTCCCGACAGGCATCCATGACAGTGAATGAATGAGAAATCACATAGACAAGCAATAGACAGCCGTGAGAACGAGGGGGTTGACATACCCTTTAAGCGCTTCTGGTAAACTCACTGGGCAATTTATATATGAAAGTCTATATGGGTTGGGTTCTTATATTGTGTGCCACCAATCCACGGTTTCAATCCACAATCCAGGCGCATTCTACCACTACTCAAACAGTATACTGAGTATGTAATATGGAGAGGCCAACAAAACCCAGGTCTAAGGCAGGGTGCAAATGGTTGATACCCGGCTAATGTCATTTGTGACAAAAAATAGCCACTGCTGGTATTTCGCCGCAACTGATAGTGCTATCCATAGTAAGCTGCATGATCTGCAAAACTTTACAAACATGTCTGATCGAACTTTTCTTTTGCTTTACTAGGACTGGAGGCTGGATACACACAGACCTTTATTATGCACCTAAAATTGTACCGATGTGTCCAATTTGGTGTTCAGTCAACATGGACATGTTAGACAGACATTGATCTGTTGCGGAAGAAAATTAGTTTCAGTATTTCAGTCTGTTCAACCAGAATTTCAGTTGGGACTGCTGATTGCATGGAAATATCTGAATAGGTCTACATTCTTTTTTTAAGAAATCATGCTTGAGTTAGGGTTAGCTCCCGCTTGTGCATGATGGAGAGTCATTTGCATTCTGTTGGCACGTGCGATTTACGTTGCCAATGTAATGCTACCAAAAACTTCCCACTATGTGCTCAGCTCCTGTACGTTATTGGTTTGCATGCATGCACAACTTTGTGCAGATCACATGCATTCTAATTACAGATATGACCTTGAGTGCATTGCACAAAGAGTATCATGCACAGCAGCACATCTTAAAATGCTTGCATGCGCTGCTGTGCATTCTAGTGGGACCTAACCCTTACAAATAAACAGTTGCAGTGTTTTTTATTTTTGCTATTAATGAGCTTGCAAGGATCTTAATGTTCAAAGGTGCTGCTAAACCTACTTACCAGCCATCGTTCCATCGGCTGTTTTTTGCTTAGCTTCCATGCCTTTTCCATGCACAGAAGCTGTAGAACGGGCAAGACCTCTTGAGATCCTGGTTAGGAACGTCTTTTATAGTTACATTTTATATATGAAATAGAGCAGAAGTTCCTTACCGTGTATTGAATCTGGTGCACTGTGCTATCTCCAAAAACATTTGGAGATGGCGCAGCCCCTTTACAGGATTGTAAAATTCACGCTAACCTAATATTACAACATGGATTTTTCACTGATTTGCCTGAAAACGAGCAATTTTATATCTTTCCCTGTAAAACTCTTCATTCTTGTTCTACAGCCTTAAATACAAAAAAACCACAACAAACTATCCCACTACATGGCAATGTGAATGATCAAAGGTCTTAGAGTAAACCTTTTCACAGTGCAACAGTCATATTCCAAGAATGAGAAAGTTTAGGTACCTGCTTTGCACAGTGTGCTTTGATCTCAACAGGAACACATGCACTGGCGCTAAAGGTTCCCACAGTTATTGGCTCTGGATACTTAACTCTACTAGGAAAATTATCATGCCATTTACTTAACTGCATCGTTCTTTATATGAATAAAAACCTCTGTAATTTAACTATAGTGATGGGAATCGTTCTCTACATTCATGAGGAGATTTAAACAAAAACAACTTTTTCTATTAACTGCTGTAAACGTTGGCAGATTGGAATGATTCTGTTTCTTTTCTGTATGGATGCTGATCCATGTATTTCAAAATGGATGCAAAAATTTCAACATTATTTCCCCTTCCACTTCCTAGGACTGATGTACTGTACACGAACATTTCCCTAACCAAAGATCCACACAAAGGGCTTGGTCACACTACACATGAACCAAACGGACAGTCCAGGTCTCCCTTCATTTTGTTCTGTCTGTCTGGGTCGGTTTTGCCCCTATCTTTTTGAAAAAAAAATGGACAAAAAAAGGCATTAGGTTGGGTCCCACTATCACGCACAAGAAGCGCATGCAGGATTTAACTCTGTGTTTTGGCAAGCATGCACTCCGCACAAAAAGTTGTACAGGAGTGCTGTGCACGTAGTGGGAACTGTGAGGTAGCATTGCATTGGCAATGCGAATCGGACATGTGAACGGAACGCAAATCACGCTCTTAGACACACAAGTAGAACCAAGCCCTTAGTGTCAATAAGCCCTAAAACCTGCAGTTGTAGACACCTCCACTAGTTCTAGTTCATTTCTATTCACACATGCTTTAACCAGCAACACTGCATCCAAAGAGATAAAAGAGACAAGGAAGAAAAAGGGGAGGGTTTTCAATGTTTATTTAAACTATTTTTATACAGCTATAACTTGGGAATTACTAAGAAAGTAAAGTGATACATTTAATCTGATGCTTCTGGGGCCACAAACAATACCAGAGTATGCATGCTGCAACACCATAGCAGCACAGCGAGGGCAATTCATACTCTGGCTTACAGACCGCATGTCCAACCTTTCTTCCGTAATATGTTTGGAAGCTACAACTCCTAGGGGCAGCCAAGTAATGCTGGGAGTTTTCAACATGTGGAGGAATAAAGATTGGACATCCTTGTCCTAAAGACTATTTGTCATTCAGAAATATATGGGCTAAAGACAGCTATGTGGATGCGTGACTTGGTGTAATACATGGGCTCTACCTGAGCACCAATACATTATCAACTTAAGAATGTTTTGGGAAAGCTTAAATATTCTGTTTTACAAAATAGTTAAAAAATATATTTTATGTAAAAAGTACATTCGAGCCATTTTGCTTATCTGTCCCTTTAACGTACATGTTGATATATCCCTCCGACACAAAATATTAAGAGCTCCAATTCTAGGATTTTGGCCTCTTTCTTTTTTTTGCTGGAACATCTGTTGTTCCAATTATTTGAAGGTATACCATCCCTCATTTCTCCTTACACTACAGTATATGGAATATGTACAAGTTGTTTTCAATACCAATCAGAAAAGGCTTTATCCACAACTCACCAGTACAATAAATAATTCAGACAGTATTTATTTATTCATTCATGTCAACAGGCTCACATACAGTTGACATGAATAAACAAACATGTATTCCATGGAAAAAGGGGATATTGTGTTATTATACCCATTACCTGGAATGTTTTTAAATTATAATATGAAAACGAGCGATCGCTTCACTTGTGAATGAAGATTAACAATAATTATTATTATTATTCTAGATTTATATAACTCAAACATCTTCCGTAGCGCTTTACAATTACATCATTCACATTTTTAACCACTCCCACTTCCATCCGACCTGATTTTTTTTCCACAAACCAACTTACAAGCCTGCATTCCAACTGTCAAAACACTGTCACCATTCCAGCTACAGTAAAACTACTCACAGAAGAATAGTTTTTGAGAGCAAGGAACTTGATTTTAGATTGGATATTTAAAGAAATAGGGGGCAGATCAACAAAAAAATGATACAGTGGTGGTTGGGAAGAATTATAGTTTCCAGTTATGGTCAATTTAAAATAACCTATTTTTCGGTATAGATGCCCTTTAAATCTTTTTAAAACTGAACTGATCATTTTCCCACCTAAACCTGGTCCTGTTTCATCTTTCTCTATCTCTGTTGACAATACTCCCATTTTCCCTATCCAATCAGCACGCTGCCTAGGGGTAATTATTGACTCCTCTCTCTCCTTTTCTAACCACATTAACTATGTTGTGAAAACCTGATGCTATTTCCTTCGCAATATAGCCAAAATCTGCAGGTTCCTTTCTCTCCCGACCATCACTATGCTTATGCATGCTCTAATCCTATCGCTCTCTAGCACAAGAAAGATATTGGGGAGCACACTAATCAGATGAATTCTGTTTTTTGTAATTTATTGTAACAACATATAAAACGTTTCGGGACGCCCTGTCCCTTCCTGGAGGGTGAGGGGAACTGCACCTATCTACTTGTCTGGCAACCTACTACTTTCCAACCTCTCTCCCCTTCAGTCTATACTTAACACGTATTGTTTTGCTTTCTAATAAACCAGATACCAAATCTTCTCTGTACCGGACAACAACCTGGCTCCCCGTTAAACAGCGCATTGTATACAAAATCATTCTCCTAACATTTAAATCCCTTCTTTGCTCTGCTGCTCCTTATATTTCCTTTCTAGTTCCTGCCCGTACCCTCCGCTCATCGCAGAACCAGCTCCTGTACAGACCCCCCCACTTGTACTGCTTCCTCTTGCCTTCAACCATTTTCTCTTGTGGCTCCCATCCTCTGGAATTCTATTTCCCTCTCTCTACGTCAAGAAACCTCAATTAGCAGGTTTAAATCTAGCCTTACATCCTACCTATCTGGTAACCAACACAGTATATGTTTTATTTGCACTGCATACGACTCCAGCACTTATACCCATTCTATTGTATCCGTAGGTTACCTACCTAACTAGAGTGTAAGCTCTACAGGGCAAGGACCTCCTTACCACTTGTGGCAAAGCTCTTGCACTTCTATTTTTATAATATATATATATATATATATATATATATATATATATATATATATATATATATATATATATATATATATATATATATATATATGTACTGAACTATGTATTTGTTCCCTTTGTATGACTATTGTATTTTGTTACTATACAGCGCTGCGTCCCCAAGAGGCACTTTATAAATAAACTATACATACTTAACTTGTTAATCTTAAATTAACATTGGCAAATCAGATATGAAATTTGCTAACATTCTAAACTTAAAAAAGTTTAGAATTTTTCTACTACATAGAAGAGTTAAAGCATGTGTTCAAAAAATGTATCTTTCTTATACTATAGATCATTCCTACTAAAGATCTTTGACACACAATATAGTCCCCTGGGGGGTAAGTAGATATGGAGGGGAAAACATTGCAGAGAGGGGCTGATAAGATTCCTACTAGAGGCCATTAACTAAGCAAGTACCCAATCTGTCACTGCTTAAAAATGTGTAAGATCCATTCAGGTTATGGAACTCCTATGTGCTAAGAGCCTATTACAAGCCATACACTATCCAACAATTCTGCTATGTTTTAATGATAAATACAGAGCCCCCTTGTCAGATTATCAATATAATGCTCTAATATCAGTCAAAATATTGTGGAAACACCCCTTTCACCAACTTGGTTGACTTGCTGTTTATGTCATATTGAATTTATAGAAATATTGATAAAATATATGGCCTGGATTATATTACACATTTATTGGTAAGTTATAAAACACAGGTTTCTGTCTTTATATTAGATTTTAATATCAATCTGGCTCTGGTCTCTTTACTTTGCGGATCCTGCTTACCCACCCCTGTCTGTATCAATGTAATGTAGATGATATAGTGAATAATATACAGGCTACTATAAATTATAAGGATATTAAAAATCAAAGAGAAATATGTGACAATCTCAATTTATTGTAGGGGGTATATTATCTATTAATATCAACCCCTTCCTCCTCATTTAAAGAAATACCTGACATTGCCTGCCTTCGCTGGACTGTTACATGTGCAGATTCTGCATCAGACGGCACCTGCAACACACCTACCCCAGCACCGGTCTGTAATTGCAACAGGAATCCCACTGCACATACATATTGCGTCCAAGTGCGACTGTAACAGAACCCATTCTCTAAACCAAATTGAGACAAATCCCCTGGGCCTGCACTGGCCTGTGAAACCACGCATCCATGGCCATACAATGAACTGTGGCATACAGTGGCGTAACTAGGAATTTCTGGGGCCCCATCCCTGCTTCATATACAGTGGTTTTATGGAAGGAGGTTATATCAGTCATAGGAAAAATAAGAAGATGGGGTCCCCTGCAGTCGCAGGGTCTGCTCCCCTGGTAGTTATTTCCCTGGTGACATGACACCCACCCTGCATCAGAATGACTATCACACAAAACCCTCTGCCCTGCACATACATATTCTGCAAAGGACCACCCCTCCCATTTATTACTGACTTTGTGCAGCATGGGGGACTGACTTCAGAGCAGTATGCACAACTACCTTCATTGTCCAACTCACCAAAAGAGGAAGTCCAGGCACAAGAGGAATAGGTAAGGAGCCAAAACTTCCCTGCAGTGAGCTATTAAAAAGTTGCCTATGCTGTGGCTGACAGTCCCTCCATTCCTCGGCTCCAAACACTCCTACCCGTCTGCCTCCCAACCCACAGGTGACATACGCACTGCCATGAGATTTTGAGCTGTGATTTTGGCAATAATCTGTTATCAGAGAGCATGCGATTACAAGCGTTCCAAAAACGGATTGCATCACATATTGTGTAGCCACCCCCATTGAAATGTAGATATAATGTGAAATTATATAGGGAAAAGGATTACTAATCCGCAGCACTCTATTAACAAAACAGACAGAATAGGTTATATATGTGTACAAAAACATCCTTTAATGACAACACGGACACAGCTATAAAAAATTTTAAAACATCCCATATTGAACATAGTATATCCACAAACAAAGAACTATGGTCAGTATTCAAACAGTCGAATCATCAGTGGGCTTCATGGGGCTTCACAGTGCAGTTTAAGTCAATATGGGCTAGAAACAAATCCAGACCAAAGTCAGGTGGAAGGATGCGTTTCGCTCCAAACATACTTCCTATTGGAGCTTTCTCAACTGAAATGCACTGTGATTCAATTCTAACTGGTAACAAAACATGATCGGAAGCCAGATTGCGCCAGTGTGGCCTAGCCCTAAAGGACAACTATGCTGTAAAATTATTCTTTGAAAAACCAAAAGCACATGGAGCAGTGAGTTAGGATTGGTTATTTCTACATGTTAAAGTCTGTACAGATTTGATGTGCCAGGTTAATGTCCTGTGTCTTCCTATATTAAAGCTAGTGATGAAGCAAGTAGAAAGCCTGGCAGAAGCAGTTTTCTTCATGCTGGTGCTTCTCACAAAATAATATTAGGGGGTAGGAATTACCAGTCCTACCTCCCTGCCCCAGGTATTTTTTTTGGGGGGGGAAAAATTGTTACAATACAATGCAGGCGGTGGGAGAGCAGGAAGTAAAGCTTCATTCACAGTAAAAGCCATCCCGGCATTCAAACGTAAGGGGGAAAAAAAATCCTGTGCATCGTACCAATGAAATGGGTTGATAAATGTAGCAGAGTGGTTCATGTGTTGGTTCATTCTGCTTTCCAATAACTTATAAACTAGTACAGTTATGAACTCTTTAATGACAGCTAAAAAGGAATGTTTGTTCAGTAATAGAACCTCTATTTTTAACTTTAAAAACTCTAAAACCTTTTTAATCAGTGATACAGACTATTATTCAATCTCCCGTGATTCCCTGGGGATAGTTATGTCAACCCTATATGGGTCTGGACCAAATAAAAATTTAGCTAGATAGAAGGTATACCAGCAGCAAGGATCATTAAAAGAACATTGAGAGCAAAACTATATTATCAGAAACTCAATAAGGCTCTGGGACCAATGCAACAACACACACAATCTAATCCCGTTTCCCTCCATGCAGATGCCACTATTCCACACACCATATTTTGGGGGGAAAGACTCCGGGATTGATGATGATGTTTGGATGAGCCTGGGAATAAAGAGAATATCGGATCTGGTGGCCCCGGGGGGCCGGCTGACTCCATGGGCGGATGCTCAAAAGAATTTAAAACTACCCCATTCACTATGGTTCCAATACACTAGAATAACATCATTCGCACGAAAAATGATGAAAGACTGCATAAACCAAAGGCCTACGCCATTCGAAACCTTTAGCACAAATACAGGACAACAACAAAAAGGAGCAATATCCCTGTTATATAAAATAATATGGCATGAGAAACAACACATACAAATCCCACCAATAACAAAATGGGAAACTAGACTCCAAACTACACTTACAGACCAGCAGTGGACCAAAATATTCCTTAACTCAGCAAGATGCTCCTCTAATACAATTATTAAAGAAAAAACCTACAAGATAATGTACGATTGGTACACCACCCCGGCCTTCTTAAATAAAATATCCCCCACCGCTCCGCCTCTCTGCTATCGGGGATGCCAGGAGATAGCGGACCAGCTCCACTGTTGGTGGAGGTGTGGGGAAGTTAGAGCAACCTGGACAATATGCGAACAATTAATAGGGGAGATCTTCACACAACATTTCACACTTACACCACTGACAGCACTATTCAACCATCCAGTAACAGACTATAACACCCAGGCTAATAAACTAATAGCAATAATATGCGGAACAACGAGAAGCCTAATAGCTAAAACATGGAAAGGTCACAAAAACAGAACTGATAAATAAAATCTGGTGGGCGCGCGGTGGCGAATACGTGGCCAGCATGCTGACTAATAATTTAAAAAACTGGTCCCAGACATGGAGTATATGGGATCTCAGAATGAATCCTTAAGCACCCAAGATTCAAAAATCCCTTCGGATTAAAGCGGAGCGGGGGATGCGGTCTAGCCGAAGGCCCACAAGTAAAGGAAGAGGGAGAGAAGGGGAAAATACCAAGGGTAACACATTGTACAAAAGAAGCACTAAAATCAGAATAGTCATGTGGCTTGTTATTTTGGTATTGTAGACAATGTTTACTATTCTTGAAGAACTTTATGCTCTCTCTTAACAATTGAAATGTACTTCAGCATAAACAAAGAAAATACCTAGGAGCAGAAAAGAGAAGGGAAAAAGAAAAAAAAAAGTAAAAAGAAAAAGAAGAAGGGAATAGACAAGGTTTTACAAAATGTTTTTGTTACAAATTGTTAATGTTCAAAGAGTATGTAAAAGTATGACGAAATAATACTGAAAATATTTCTTAATAAAAATTTAATGAAAAAAAAAAAAAAAAAAAAAGAACATTGAGAGCAGCACTCCCAATTTTATAATATACTGGCTCCCTGGATCTGATGTTCTCAGGTTGCATTGTGGCCTGAGAAACCATCACTAAACTAAAGATAAATAGCCACTTCACGTGGCTCCATGTATTTCCCAAAAGAGGACACTTATACATTTACACTTACCGATGTGGCGATCCCCATGAGGTTACCGGCATAGAGGTTATTACAACAGCTTGGTGCTGGCGTCACAGGCCGCTGTGCAATTTGCGAACATTGAACATTTAGTTCTCCTTTAAGTTATACTTACAAAGTTATCTTTTGCCTTAATAAATAATATTCATATAAAAGTATATTAGTTGCAAGGGGAAAAAATATATGGGCCAATAATTCTACCAATGTCTTAGCTTAAAAAAATGGCTGAGTAAATTCAACACATTTATTAGTTGTTTGTTTGATTTAAGACTATTGTCTTTGGCCTGCTGTGGCCTATTTTTTAGTGCAGCTAATTCTAATAGCTGGTGATTTCTCCACAGGGGGATGTTTCAGGGGTTTTTTCCCACTGTATTACAGTTCAATTAAATCTAATGTTTTGGCCACCGTTAAAAATTAGCATTTCTTTTCCACAGACCTACCGACATATATGGATTTAAGATAGCATGGCAGAAAACTAAGTATTTGCCACTTCTGTATTTATGATATGGAGTGTTTAATAAACATTTTCTACATATTTCCTACTATGTAATTATCTTTTATGTACGGTCTACTCATTATCTTTAAATACAAATTTTGGTAGCCAATTCTGTCTCTTGTGGCCAAGGTATATTTTGCAAGTCCTAGACAACTGTATTAAATGAATGAAAAAATGTTGGAAAAGTTCTAATCAATGAATTTAAGGACCAGTAGTGACAATCCAAAATTTGTTATACTTGATGGATCCATGTTGGATTACTAGGGGGTAACAATAGAATTTTCAGAATGAAACCACTTATTTACAGATACAATGAGCACAAATTATTTTTTGAACAAAAATACTACATTAATTTATACAAGCAATTTAGTTTCCTTTAAAATTTCTGGGCAGTTATTCTCAAAAACAGTCAGTGTATTTGCAATAGCTTTACATCCTAATACATTATTTTCAGGAGAATTATGTTTAATACCATGTCTTATAGCTGTTCACGATCATATGAAAAGACATTCCCCTATAAAATAATTAAGTTAGGTGATGAACTAGGAAATGGACAGATGTTTCAAGTATTTATTAGACACCATAAGTCTAATACATAAAAAATTTACAATTAGTTATTACAAGATCTTTTCAGAAATGTTCTAACTGAACCGAGTCAACGTTTCTTTCATTCATTGATTCTTGAGAATCTTGTGAAAAGCAATTACATTCTTTTTTAATAAGTATTTAAAATATTCTATTACCGATTGTGACAAAATATAGGAGAAAATAAAACAAGTACATACACTACACACGTATATACACTATCCTATAAACTATACACATATATACACACACACACACACACACGCAACATATATACAATTTAAAGCATTAAAAGTGTCAAAGCCATGTGATTCTCTAAGCATTACAATAAATAAAACAAGCAGGACTGGAAACGCAGGGAAAATATCAATTTCAAAAAAGTTTATTAAAAAAAAATTCTCTAAAATATTATTTTTCGTTGTAGTTCTCGTATTTCACATTATCTACCTAAGGTGGGTTTATTATATTAGAAACAAAAGAATTGCTTTCTTACAGTCAGCAATCACGCTTAACTGTATCACCTAATGCAAGTGAAGTCAATTGAAAATGTATATTTAATGCTAATAAAAACAGGGTTGGGGAATCGATTTACCATTACAGTGCCATAAACATTTTAAGTTATTGTTCACACACTATCTACTAAACAAAACGTAAATATTTAAAAAAAACAAAAAAACTTATGGTATTACTGCTAAATATGAACTAGAAGTAAGAAGCCGACAACGATCTTGCTAATTGTGCAATAAAAATGTCCAGCTTAGTTACCAGGGACTGTTTCAATTCCAAGCAGGACACTGTAATGATTTTATTTCCACCTTCGCTAACAAGCCATTGTTGCCGTGATGTGTAAAATAAGCTTGATGCTTTAAAAAAAAAAAAAAAAAAAAAGACCAAGCGGCTTTTAAAACATTGGTCACAATAATAGTATTAACAATAAAAAAAATTGCTAAATGTTCTTTCAGTAAGACACTTTCCATTTTTTTCCTGTAGTTTAATGCCATGGCATTTTCTGTACAAATACAATTATTATTTCATCTGAAATGTACAATGTTTACAGAATAATAAGTAACTTAATTCAGATGTAACCTTAGCTATGTCATCTCCAGCCCCCAGGCATGTTTGAGTGCATTGCCATCTTGTGGTACAATGCTTTATGAATATCATTGAAATGTAAATACATTTTTTTTCCAGTGATACACAAATGACTGGTTACATGGTATTTTGTTTTTTTTTTAAATAAATTAACATTTCTACTTAACCTTGAGCTTATTTCATTGAAATTAGGCTTAAGTCACATGCAACAATTCTGCCTCCCGTAATCTTTCTCCTCACAAATAGACATCTTCTTAAACCACCTCCTGCTTACTATTCATTGTAGCAACCAAATCTGCTAAAAAAGCTACAAATGAAGTAACATCCAAATGGCTTTCCAAGGTTGCAAACAGCTAACCCGGTTATCCAAAACGATCATTAGCTCTAAAAAAAATAATCTTGCATTTATTTTTTATTTCATTACATAACTGGCTTTGATTTAGGATGTCCCTAAGCGCAATCAAATGTTTATAAACTGTCAATTCTTTATAGAAATATAAATACAGAATGCAACATGTGTGGGTAATATTTAATTGTATTTAATTTATTTTATATTATTAATTTATGACCATTGAGTATTTTTAGCTTTTTCCACATAGGTTGCACTTTATATTTATTATCATTATATTTTAAGGTACATACTTTGTACGCACCTCTCTGGTTTTTTTCTTACCCACACAGGTTGTATTCTGTATTTATATTTGTTGGGTACTTGAGGTAACTTTGGATGTAATGTCTCTGGTACCTCTACCTAGAAGGGGGATCTAGGGGCACCTGTGTTCAGATTTTGAGCAATAATCAAATATAATTTAATTCTTTATGGAGACAAAAACATTTGAACAGAATTGTGTTCATCCACATAGAAAAACGTACACAGTTGACTAGTTACCATTTATTTTATCACTATTGATCAGCAAGAAGAAAACAGCAACAAAAGCCGGATTGCATGGAAACCCATTAAATCTGTAGAATTTTGTTTAGTCATACTTTTTTGTCCGACAGCTTCACTGTAACCAAATACCAGCACATTCCAACCACCTTAAGCAAGGATTTCATGACATCAAAGAAACAAAAAAATGAACCCCAGGAATAGAGAAAGATATATGCTGCTCAGCCCCTTTTTAAAGCCTTCGCTCAAAAATAATTAAATGAAGAAAAAAAAGCTTGATTTTCACAACTGAATGCCTGAGTAAAAAGTGATTCTTGGTCCTTCGAGGCTGCATAATTAATGCCATGGTAAGAATGTTTTTACGGTGTGTTTTGGTGAATTTTTATTACCATCAAGTTCACGATGTTGGTGGGCCGCCTTTTAATCCCTCCGCAGACAAAAGCCCTAAATAAACACAGATCCCTTCCTGGGAAAAAAGTCCACTTTGGCTAAATAGCAAGGAAATGAGTAAATCATTAGTAATCTTTAAAGCCAAAGCTATAAACTCAAGTTACCTTTAAGTTAAAATGAAAGTGCCTTGCGAAATTCTCAAAAGTTCTGAAGCAGATAGAAATCTTTAGCTCTCAGCTCCAGACTAGGCGCCAGCTGATAAACAAACAGCTTCAACTCAAGACCAGGAGAAATCCCAGCTTTTCATTTAATAGTTTGGGACCAGAATATTTATTGCCTTTTGTGTTTTTCCTCACTTACAGACAGAGGGAGAAATGTAAACTAATCATTATCTCTTTAGGTTCTAAAATGGCAAAGATTATCTCCAAAAGGGTCACGTCAAAGAAAAGTTAACCCGTGTAAGCAACTTATTGCAAAGAATTAAGTCTTATCGTTCTATTAGATCATCTTCTGCCTCTATCATATGATATATATGATAGATCAATACAAGAGCTTACAATTCTGACAATTTAAAAAGAAGATGTGTAGAAGTAGCTTGGGGTGCAGTTTACATAACACCTACCAAAGATGCATCCATTTTCTTCAATAGTATATACCTGGCCTAAACAAATCGTCGGAGCTAGTGAAGCCAAGAAATTGACTTCTTGTAACTGTTGTAAGTCAGGTTTAAAAGAGACCTATATAAACCTTTTTTCTCTTTTAAATACCATGAAACTACCATTAGGGTCTTCAACTGTTTGTTTACTCAGGTCAGCTGTTTAACTTAACTTTTTATATCCCCCCATGGTCCGTTGTAGCTTAGCCCCTTCTTCAGCCTGGGATCTTCAGTTCCTTCTGGCAGAGGGTCTCCTCCCATAGGTCTTGTCACCGATATAGGGAGGGGGCAGAGCTGGACAAAACTGGTGAGGGAGAATAAAGGTAAAAGTGCTGATTTGGAGTAAACCCTGGATTTAGGGCCTGGATTTGATTGGTATAGTTTTCCTTTATATGCTAAAAAAAATTATCCTATGGGGTTTTTGACCTTTACCAAATAATTGGTAAAGGTCAATTTATTTTTTACAACTGTATGATACTTTGGGATATCCTTAATGATATGGGAATGGGAAATATATAAAATAAAGTAAAAATAGAGATGAGGTGCCTATCAAGGACTTCACGCAACTCTATTTGAAATTAATTAATAAATCTATTTCTTACACAACATGTTTTGGATGTTCGTGGTCCTTTATCAAGCGTACACGAAACATGTACCTCATCTCTATTTTTACTACAAGACGTGGGTGCTTTGAGGCAGAGCAGAGAGGGAACCACCAAGGCAGCTATTGTTTGTGGAATAATGGTGTTGCAGTAAAATATATAAATTAAAGGAGAACTAAAGTCTCAAGACAACATTGTCCCAATAGACAGAGCACATTCCCACAATCCACCTTAGCTGGGAAAACCCCCAGCTAAGTGTCTTCGTACAGGTACATGCTCTGTAGTGCTCAACAGATCAAAACAAGGAAGTTGCAGCCTTGCTTCCTAGAAGCTGATAGCCAATCACATTACAGCACAGACATCCTCCCTCTCCCTGACACAATGCAGGGATTTCAGTTTTTTTGTTTTCACATTCAATGCGCCTGTCCTAACAATGATATAATCCTTTACTTTTCATACAAAAGGAAAAGTAATGTTTGCAGTGTATTTCGTAGATAGCATGGATGTAAGAAACGGAATACTAAAATTTCAGCAAAAATTTTTAAACAGGTGCGCCACCACTGAAGAAGCTGATTATATAGGTACATTTAGAAGCTTTATCTTTTGGAACATAATATAAACAAAAAAGGGAAAGCCTGGGGTATTGAACTTGTGACCTTCTGAACAGTTTACTTCTTAACCTGGTGCCTTACCCAGTGCCCCAACACTGAATAAGCAGAGAATACATTTACATTTAAAAGCTTTATCTTTTGCTAGGAAAAGAATTAAAAAAATGAAATATGGAAGTCCCTGATAAGACTTTGAAAGCTGCTTGGGTAACAAGCAGCTTTCAAAGTCTTTTTCAGGGACTTTAATATTGGTCTGGAGACATCTGTATAGAAAATACTCTGTGCATAGAGACAGTGAATACTGGGGTCAGTTACAGAATCTATTACTTATCAGGGATTCCATATTGGTGTATAGACATCTGTATAGAAAATACTCTGTACATAGAGACAGTGAATACTGGGGTCAGTTACAGAATCTATTACTTATCAGGGATTCCATATTGGTGTATAGACATCTGTATAGAAAATACTCTGTACATAGAGACAGTGAATATTGGGGTCAGGGGGCGTGGTTCTTTGATGACTTCATGGGCTGTGGGTTGTACAAGCAACAACAAAGAAGCCTTCTTAGTTACAGAATCTGTTTCAAACATGCACTAAATGCAACTTACTACAGAAGAATCTTACAATATAATGGTGTTCTGGGGAGAAAAGCTTTCACATTAAGTTTTTAAACATTTAAGTTTAGTTCTCCTTTAAAAACTTTGTAAATTATGAAGAAGTTTAATGTGCTGTTTCTATTTGCATGCATCACATTTAGCCAAAGCTATACACATAAGGTATAGAAATAGTCACAAGAATTGCAGAAAATGTCTGGTTTCCCAAGGATGTATGGCAGATAAAAAGCTGACAATGTAACTTTTGAGTTGATTTTTTATTTTAAAGATATTTGTTATAAATAATTTTGTGGTCAGGTTCTGCTTATATTTTTAATTTAACACTGCACATGGAAATGCAATATGGCATTATCTATTCAGTTTATTTATAAATACATCTCCCCTAAAAACAGCCAAGCAAACTGTATCTGTATCTTTCCTTTGAACTCCATGTAACTTTGGAATTAAGAACATGTATTCACAAACCATTATTCTAGAATGACATATCGTTTTCATAGATCCCTAAAAGATTTAAATATACAGTATATGCATACCTCCAAGGGGTGGGGCCTATTGAAGCTCTGCTACACAAGCAATTCCCTTCCCTTGCAAAAGATGGTGCATGACTGTGACCCCCCCATGACAAATTAGAAGAGGAAAAGGTAAAGGTAAAGAGGAGAAATATAAAAACAAACAAGGCAGATAAAATTCCAATGTCCAATAATAGGGTAGTTATGGATAAAGAAAAAAATCCTTATTGCACCCCAGAGAATAATTCAACTTAGGAACTAAAAGGAATACTTATTTACAAATAAATAAAAAAATAAAAAGGAACCAAAGAAAACTAGTCTCACCTCAAGATTAGCAATGTCCCACCAACTTATTTAAATATACATTATATTTGCACAATTATATTTAGAGTGGCTGATGCAATAAGAGGTGCAGTTTTCCCCTGCTATTAATTTTAGCCAATCAGATGTTAGTTACTTTGACACTGCAGTTAGATAACCTCTGATTGGTTGCTATGGACTAACAGGCCAGGCAAACTTTTTTTGTTGCATACATCTTCACTAGGTCGGTCAAGCAATATTTCCTATCTGCTTGATAATGCGAATATGAATTTGCAGATCGCATTGTTCAGACAAAAGCATTTTCAAGGTTATTACAAATAAAATGTAAGGGCAATGCCACACTACAATGCACCAGAAACACGCACGCTAGTGCGACTGTGCCTGTTGTGCGATTGCGCAAAAAAACGTGATCTCATGCATTACAAAAATGGAAATACGTAATGCATATTAAACCGCAATTTATTTCTTCTCACATTTTCCATTATATTTAAAATTGTGTATGCAATTGTGCAAAAAAAACACGCTAATGTGGCCTAGACCTAAATTGTTATTCATTAAAGTACACTCAAAAAACAAATTAAGTTTAAATGGAAGCTGTATCCCTAACTAACCTTTTACCTTCATCACGGTGCTCTGTTACAAGCTTTAAAACATACATTTCTACACCAAAACTAGCTGCAAATTTCACCAGCAGTTGGCTAGCCGGCCATTAATAAATTGTATGAAAAGCACTTACCACCCGAAACTGGGGCATCCATAAACACAGCTCCCATTTTTTCAACTTCTTTTGCCAGTTCCTTAGAAACAGCCGGGTCAATGGTACTGGAGTCAATCAACAGGGATCCCTTCTTCACTTTTCTTTATAAAAAAAATACAAATACTAATACTGCTTCTAATTATAAAGCATTATAGGCATTTTTGCCAGAAAGCATTACATGATCATTTATTTAGACTCTGCTTGAAACCTTTAGAGCCATGAATATACATGGATTTGAGTTAAAGGGAATGTCCACCCCTCTCTATAAAAATAGATGTATTGTAGATTACCCCACAAAAGCAGGAGATCATTTTATAGAAAATGTTTAAATCGGCTCCCAGACAGAGTTATTCTACTTACAAGCTCCTCCTCGATCCTCCGCCGTGGCTCTGCACTTCCGGGTAAGGCAGTCAGTCTTGGCCGTGACAGTGACGTCACGACCAATCACTGACATTCCACTGCGGCTGCTCAAGAACAGAAAAAACACAGCAGCGGCAGTGGAGACTCAGTCAGGAAACTGGAAGCGGCGGAGGATAGAGGAGCCTGCAAGTATAATATTTAAACATTTCTATAAAACAATCTCCTGCTTTTGGGGGGTAATCTACAATATACAGATTTTTCTAGAGAGGGGTGGACAGTCCCTTTAAATAATGTGAACTTTGCCCCCAGAACTTTGTTTTCTTATGAACCTCCAGGAAAATCAGTCTGCGAAACCCCATGCAGTATAGTAAGCTTCTAGGTTATTAAAGAGACAACCTTCCACTGGACTAGGCAAACATACTAATGGGGTTGCAGCCCTTCTTGTGCAGCAGTAGACTAACACTAAGGATCAGACAATTACTTTTGATGTCCAAAAGAAAACAGATACATCAGATGAGGTGAACATTATAGTATTATTGTTTGTGGTGCTCATTTTTAAAAAGTTTAACTTTTACCTTTATCCCCTATTAAAGGAGAAGTCAACCAAAAAAACACATTTCCCTTACCTACAGGCCAGACACTTGATTTAAGAGAATGTACACCCCTTAAATGAAAAAATTCTATGTAAATAAATCACCTCCCAAACCCACAGACGTTGCTGACAGACATAAAGCTAATCTGTTGTGCAGCAAAAAAGATGTATATGCTCAGAGGAGGCAGCTAGGGGAATAGCATCCAATCATTGGCTGTGATGTCATCTGTTACACCCATGACTGACAGCAGCTAACTGAAAGGACCAGGAGAGAGGTAAAAAGAATACCAGGCAGCATTTCAAGTTAGACATTTTTCAGCTTTTAACTATTGCAGTTTTGGGGAGTGATTTACCTATATATAAATTTTCATTAGAGGGGGGAGCTTTCCCTTTAAAGCTATGCATTTGTATATTATCTATAATCAAAGATAAAGACTAAAAATGTACAGTGCAATTATACCTGACATTACCTCCCTTTGTTCAACTCGGGCATGCTTAGTGTGAATCAATAGCGGAATTCTCCAATCTTTTTATCTTACTTGCTGGGTCCATTCTCCTCTTCCTGAGTCCAGATTTGCTTTGTGCGCATCTTCCCATAGGCCAGTCCCAAACACTGTGAGAAGGTGGTGTTGACCAGACCCATGGGACACTACTTAAGGTTAGTATAACTTCTGAACTAATACACAACCAGGAATGAGGACCTAGGGATTCAGATCCTGGGTAGTTCAAAGTGGGAGAGGAAGGCAGGGCAAGTTGGAGTTGTCATTTAAATATGAAACGGGGCTGCTTCCTGTAGTAAAATATTCTATTAAATTCAAACAGATAAATCTTCAGAAATACATATAAAGGCAGTTTCTTACACTTATATCAGAGAAAAACTGACTTCTCCTTTAATCTTTACCAATTTTAGCACTTCTATGAAGCATTTACAAGAGGCCTTTCTTGAGCAACTAACCCCAGCATCCTCTTAAAAAAGAGTGTACCTGTACACAGGCTTCACATGCTCCGTAGTGCTCAACAAATCTTAACAAGCAAGTTGCTGCCTTGCTTTCTAAAAGTTGACAGCCAATCTAATAAAGAGCACAGAGATCCTCCCTCTTCCTGGTACAGAACATAATTATGCAAACATTCAATTCTCCTGTCCTAACTATGCTATAATCCTTTGCTTTCACACAAAAAAGTAAAGTAATTTTCTTAGCTACCATGAATATAAGAAAGTTATTAACATTTCAGTAAAAATGAAGAGTCTGGGGAACTGAACCTGCAACCTCATGTAGTCTATCTTGCTAAAAACATAGCCTTTACCCCTTACCCAATAGACATACTATGTGAAACTACTATGTGGAATCTGTTTTTTTTGCTAGGAACCCAATACCCTGTGGGATGTGTGCTTCTAAACAGGTGAGCCACCTAACAACATGCAAGGTATTTGGGTACATTTAAAAGCTTTATCTTTTGATAGGAACAGAATTCATTTATTTATTTATTTTTTAAAGAAAAATCCGCTAACTATTTTGTATTGCCTTAGGAAGGCTGTATGCAATTCACGCTGGCAGCTGAAAACCCCCCAAAAAATAAACTGCAGGGTAGCAAGCAGCTTTCAAAGACTTATTAAGGACTTTAATATTGGTGTAGAAACATTTGTATAAAAAACGTGCATTGAAACAGTGAATACTGGGGTCAAGGGGCATGGCTCTTTGAAGCCAAAATGGGCAATGAGTTGTACTGGCAACAACATGGAAGCATTCTTAGTTACAGAATCTATAACTTACATGAACTAAATGCAACTTACTAGAGTAAAATCTTAAAATCTATAGGTGTTCAGTGGAGAAGCATTATTAAAGGAGAACAATAGTTCGTAAAAAGTTTTTTTCAAAAACAGTTGAAATGAAAAGTACATGGTACAGTATGATTGGTACTATCTGCCCAATATCCCAATATCATTCCTATGAGGAGCGGCAACAAAGAAAACTGCTTCTGCCAGGCTTCCTGATTTATTCAGAACTATCTTTGATACAGAAAAGCCCATGGCCAAAACCTGGCAGATGAAAACTGTACATGCTATAGCTCCTCAACGAAACTATATTGGGAGGTGGCAATAATCCATCCTAACTCCCTGTCCCAGGTACTTTTATTTCTAAAAAGTAAATTTTTTACTGTATAGTTGTCCTTTAATTTTTGTTCTCCTTTAAGCATTCTTAGCCAATACATTAAGAATATTTTGTCATCAGAAAAAACAGCCATATTTTAAGAAGGTAGCGCCACTTTCTTTTACATCCACCCCCCAAACTAAGAATTGAATATAAGTAGATCACCCCAATACCCCAATAGTTTGAAAGGTCTTCGATGTAACACTTTGCAGGTAAGCAGACCATTGTTTAGCTCCCAATCTCTCCGGTTTCCTAAAAGGTTTCCAAATTCTCTCAAATCTGTACAAACTTTTTACGAGCATGGGAAACAGTCAGTCATTGCCTCTGACATAAGCTGTCTTGCCATGATCGCCTGTTGCTACCTGGAAGACCTGAAAAGCAAAGAGGCCAGATGCTGTCTGCCTACCAAGTATAGAGCACATCTAAGTCCTTTCAAACTATTGCAATATTGGTTTTAGGTGGGGTCTGCTTATGTTAAAATTTTAATTAGTGGCTGGGCACGCCCTTTAAAGGTTTTGTACCACTTTCTTACCATACATTATTGTGCTATATGCTATGAAAGCTATATGCTTGATTATTATGGAATTATTACTCTTAGTTTGTGTCATCTTTTTATAGGGCAATTATGGCCACCCATGTCTCCCCCCTAGTTAACTCTACCCAGAGTGAGGACATACACAGTGTGATCCTTACTCCTGGATCTTACTTTATCACTATGAACGAGTCCAGCAAATTTGGTTTTGTGAAGCGGCTTGTAGGGCTTCCCTGCTATGGCAGGATTGATCAATGGAAAAACTTACTCCTTGCAGAGCACATCATCCCATTGGTTGACTACCAGGAATAAAAAGGGGACATGTCTGGAGACGGCTTTCAGAAGCCAGCTTCAGATGAATAGTTCTCAGTGATAAAGGTAAGATGCAGGGGGTGAGGACCTAGTGGTTTAGGTCCTCACCCTGGTTACTATCACTGGGAGAGGGAAGGGGCCATGGTTGGCCATAATTGGCCTTAAAATACCTAGATAACACAACAATTTTAATGTGTTATCAGAGGGTTTCTCTACTCCCTAGCCCTGTCACAATCAACATTATTTTCTTTAAAACCTTTCCGCAATGCTTAAATGCTTTTACTTTGCATATTTGATATTTAAGCAAAGATGCAAAAAATATTAATTTGCTATATAAACTAACATTAGTATAGTATAGTATAGTATTTGAGGTTGAATACATATGTCCATCCAGTCCAACATACTCCGCAATACCCTAATTTCCTGCTTCACTGTTGATCCAGAGGAAGGCAAAAATATCACTAGATCAACTCTACTTGCATCAATACCAGTAACCTGCAACATTCCTTGTTTTTAGAAACTCCTCAAGCTTTCTTTTGAAACAATCTAATGAACCTACTTCAAAATTCCGTTTGATCCAGTATAGACTTCTATAGCATTGGCGCTTGATGGTAGCATTGTTATAATTCGGTCAGCCTTTTCTGCTACATCTGCTGGAGAATCGGTTATCTATACAAATAGAAAGGTATATATAAAAACAAATGTTCATTCACAGCACCAGACAAAAATATACAATTTATGGTGCACACACACCATTCTATATTTTGGCCGATATCCTTTGCTGTTTCAACCACCACTAGAGCTGAACATTTTGTATTAAACATTATCCTCTAATGTTAAATCTCAAATACCAGTAAATGGTCAAGAATATCCCAATATTCAAGACTGATTTGCCATTTAAAGGATATCTATACTCTAAAAATGTACTTTTTAAAAATGGGCAGTACATGGGGCAGGGAGGTAGGATTGATTATTCCTACCTCACAATATAGTTTTGTAAAGGAGCTACAGCACTAACAGTTTTCTTTTGCCGGGTTAGTCCTGGACTATTTCTGTATTAAAGATAGTGCTGAAGACAGGAGGAAGACTGGCAGAAGCAGTTTTCTTTGGGCTGCTGCTCCTCACAGAAACACTATTGGGAGGTAGGAATTACCAATCCTATATCCCTGTCCCAAGTACTTTTCGGTTTATCTGTTTTTTAAATAAACTTCATACACACGATAGTAATCCTTCAATGTAGAATCCAGTATCTGCCAGTGATACACTGAATTGATTTACATTACCTTTCATTTGTTTATGGATGAATTAATGTAAATAGAAATCTGATGTAAGTATGTATATGTTTACTTATATAGCGCCACTTGGGAATGCAGCGCTGTACAATATACAATACAAAAATTTCGTACAAGGAAAAAATAAATACACTAGAAAAATTGTGCCCGCTGGTGTACAGTGGAAATTATGTGTAGATACCGTGACTATAAAATCTTTACACAGGGATATTTTAATATGTTATTCAAACAGTCATCAGCATCTAGGGCCCTAAACAGGATAAACCTGCAGGTCTGAGAATAGACCCAGGCATTGTGCCACAATGTGAAGTTCAATTTAAACAGCACCATTGGGCAACCTGAGACCCTATCCAGGATCCAGATTAACATGCCAGGTACATACTTATTAGTATTTACCACAGCAAGTTACAAATACACTGTTGCTATGGGGTTAGGACTTGGGAGCATAGGATACTGATTAGCTTCATAGGTTAAGGTGAGGTGGGGTTAAAGTAGCTAAAAGCTTCCCACAGAGCTTCCCTGGCTGCACAGAATGCTGGAAAGTTTAGTTTTCATACATCTGGAAAACCATCTTCATACATCCTGGGATAAAGCCATTTTCCTGATGTACAGACATTAAAATCCCAAGGTCGTGCTTTAGCTATTGCTACCCAAGGGTTTGAGCACACAAGTGATCCATCTGCCCTTCCCTTACATTCATAGCTATTAGAGTAGGGAAGGATTATATAGGTCACTTTAGGCGGTAGGAGCCATGAACCTTACCAAACTTGCCCTCATTTTCAAATCCCACCTCCCTGAGAGCTAGCATCCATGGAGTCTAAGTGTAGATCTAATAAAAGACCCAGGCAATGCTGCCAAAATGTGCAGTTCAATCTAAACAACACCATTGTGCAACGTTAGACATTACAGTACCCAGATTAACATGCTAGGTTCATACTTATTAGTATTTACCACTGCAAGTACAAATATGCTATGGGGTTAGGACTGATTAGCTTTATAGGTTAAGGTGAGGGGGTTAAAATAGCTAAAAGTTCCTCACAGAGCATAAAATGAAGTAGAGCTTTCTTATAACAGAATGTACCTCAAAGCCTGGACATTTCTTTAAGAATGCTGGGTAGTTTCAGAGACATGCAAAGTCATTTTATAACAAACAGACATTTTCGGTCTAGAATATAGAAACTGGATTGTCATCTTTCTATGGAGAAGGGAGGGGGTGAAAAAATGTGTGAATCTGAAGATTTTTTTTTTTTTTTTTTGATAGGGGTTAGTAAATATTTATTTATCTATTTCTAAAAGGACACTAATGAATACAAGGATTACATCACATGTTAAATGACTGCTAACATTTATCTTTATTTCTTTACAACAAGCCAGCAAACATTGAATTTACCATTTAATAATCATATTTAGTCCCTTTATATAAAATCATTACAGTATTGTTTGACAAATTAAGGATCATATGCCGGATTATACACTTCTGAGAACTGGAATGTATTTCACATCTTGTTCAACCAGTAGGGCTCCTGTTAGGACATTTACAGTTAAGCACATAAGCATTTAGACTAGGTCTAGTTTATTTCACATTGCAGCAGAATAATAAATCAGTACACGTATAGTTAATCAATTATATTGTACAATAAAAAGCTGCCTTTGCGATGGGGAGTCCCCACTAGACAAGCACCTCATGGAGCCTTTGTATCTTTATCTTTCCTTTGTATCTGTATGTTACACTCCTAACCAGGTTGTAAGCTCTACAGGGCAGAAACCTCCTTTCCTCTTTTGGCAAGGCTCTAGTACTTATTTATATAATTTATGTACTTTATTTATATGTTTGCCCCCCCCCCTTGTATGTTTTGTGGGGTGATGGAAAGGTCCACATACACCTGTGAAGTTGCAGGATGACCAAATAACACCAGAATGACCATCCACAACTGACTGACTGGAATCTGAAGATTTTTTCATTGGCTAAGACTGTCAAGTGTTTTACAAACGGCATTTAATTGGGTGTAACTTCCTTACACTTCCCGTCATGTTATGTACAATGCCTAAGAGATGTTTTTGATTTGTTAGATGAGAACCTCATTGGAGGTTAGTAAAAGTCCCTTTAGCACTCTTAGAGGTGTAGCTAAACCTACCATTTTGAGTTTTCCATTAAAACTTAGGGGTACCAAGTAAAGTACGTATACTTTATTATTTGTATATCATTTGTTTTGTACTTCAGTAGTAAGTAGTACTATACTTTTAATGTGGTTGTTTTAGTGATTTTAATTTAATTGATATGTGTGATAATTACACACACACACATATATAGACCTTTCCTATGTATAATAGTGTTATATACCCTCACCTATTGCTGCTAAAAACTCAATGCAATCTCCGTAAACATATAAATATATTTATACAAGATAAAGGATAAATAAGTATGAGCATCATGAAATATACAAGTGCTTGAAACATGTAACATGAGGAAAGAAGTCCCTGCCTCGTAGGTGTGGTAACATACAGATACATAGGAAAGGGTGGAAGTACTATAGTAATAACTGGTGCAGTGTCAACAGTCCTATGCTATGCTCAGAGAGATAGGATGAGAGGTTAGATTTAAACTTGTTTATTGAGGTTTTTTGATGATGAGAGAGGGGAATAGTATTCCAGAGGATGGGAGCCAGAAGAGAAAAAAGGTTTAGGGTGAGAGAGGAGGCAGTGTAAATGGGGGGGGTCTGTAAAATAGCTGGTTCTGTGATGAGCGGATGGTACGGGCAGGGACATATGGGGACACAAGAGAAAAAATATAAAGAAGGAACAGCAGAGCGATAGGATTCAAATGTTAAAGGGTATCTCCACTGGTAAGAAAAATTTTTGGTATTCAGTTTTATTGAAGAGAAGGATTTTGTAGATAATGCGTTGTTTAATGGGGAGCCAGGTAGATGTGCAGCACTGAGGAGATTTAATTTCCCATTTGTTAGAGAGTGAGAAATGCATGCAGCACAGTTAAAGGAGAACTAAACCCAATTTTTTTGTACCAGAATCTAAAAACAACCCCCCCCCTAAAAACACCAATAAGCTATAAAATCCCACTTCAGTAAATTGTATTAAAGTAAATGTAAGTCTGTTAAGAACTGGATGAAGTATCTGTGTATGTGCAGTGTCAGACCACACCTCCTGACCTCAGTCACATGTTTCCTTGCTTTATCTGTCCTGTAAAAGGATTGGCTAGAGATTATTAATGGGTGTGGTCAACTGTAACAAGATTCTGAGATACTGAGCATGTGCAGAACATAATGTTCGTTGACCAAACTGTGTGATACTAGAATGCTGCAAAGTAAACCACAAATCATATGTTATTTAGGTACATTTCTCAGCGCCTGTATCAAAATGAGAGGTAACACACAGATTACTGGTTTTATATCAAGGTGTTCTGCCTTCTGGCTCAGTGTTGTTCTGTGGCTTTAGTTGTCCTTTAAGTATGGACTGAAGGGGAGAAATATGGGAAGCAGGAAGACCAGAAAGCAGAAGGTTACAATTGTCCAGACGTGATAGGATAAGAGCATGAAAAGAGATTAAAGGGCATGTCCACCCCCAAAACTATAATCCCCCCAACTACTGGCCCCACCATGTAGTGTAGTTTAATCCTTACCTCAACATCCAGCTCCCAAGGGTTCTCTGTAGTCCCCCCCCAAAGTCCCAAAAAATGACCACCAGGAGGTAGCAGGTCCATATAGGACATGCCTGCTACTCCGGCCTCCCGGAGATCATTGCCATGCGTACTGCAGCCCTTCTCCCCCCCTCTCCCTCCCGTTCTGCTATCCCTCCCTAGCATAAATCCCCTTTACAGTAGTAATCCCCATGTCCCCCAGCCCCAACCGCATGATTTTATTTATAAGCTCCCCAAACTTTTACTTACCTCTCGCTCTTTCCTACGCTGAAGTGAGCTGCGGCAGCCGCGTCCGTGATTGGCTGCCGCTCAGCCAATCACAGACGCGGCTGCCGGTCCCGCCCTCTGCTTGCATTTCCTCGCAAGCAGAGGGCCGGGAGCTGTCAGAGGAAGGAAAGAGGGGAGGTAAGTAGAGTTTGGGGGGCTTAAAAAAAAAAAAAAATAATGCGGTTGGGGCTGTGAGCCCATGGGGAATAGCATAACAAAAATTGAAATTTAGGGTGGACATGCTCTTTAATCTACGGATTTTCAAAATATTACAGAGAAAAAAAAAAGTGACAGGTTTTAGCAACCTAATGTGATTAGAAAAGGAGAGGAATCAAATAACCTCTAAGGACTGTGCCGACTGAATAGGGTAAATGGAGATGTTGTTAATAGAAATAGGTGGAATAGGGACAGGTTTAGGTGGAAAAATTATTAGTTTTGTTTTAGTCAGGTTTAGTTTGAGGCATCGGTGCGCCATCCATGAGGAGACAGTCGGAGATGCGTGATGGAAAAATGTAATGGCGTATCATCACTGTACAGATGATAGTTAAACCAAAATGAGCTCATGACATCTCCCAGGGAAAGAGTTTAGAAGGAGAACAACAGGGGTCCAAGAACCTTTGGATTGCAATAAAAAAAACAGTATTTTCCCTGCGGAACCCCTACACTAGTAGGAACTGAGAGGATGTTTTATTACCATATGACAGAGTAATTAGCAATACAATAGGGGTCAAAAGGAGGCTTTCTTGATTATGGGTTTCACGTGGGAATGTTTAAAGGAAGAAGGGAAAATACCAGATGACAAAGATGCATTGAATATGTGGGTTAGTATAGGGGAGACTGCCTGATTATAGTGCTCCAGTAGGAAAGAGGGCAAGGGATTGAGGGGACAAAGATTCAAGAGCAGTTGAAAGGGGTGTGGGTAAAAGAATCTGAGAACTATGCTGAGAACTAGGAATCTGTGTACGGATGGACTCTTATTTATGAAGTAGTCAGCAAAGTCTTGGGGAAGTGTGGAGATAGAGAGTCAGTGGGCGAGGGATGGAGAAGAGAGTTAAAGATGAAGAACAGGCTGTGTGGATTTGATTTGTTTTTATATATAAGCAACTTATAGTATTTTTGTTTGGCTACAGAGAACCCAGTGTTGAGGCATTGTAGCATAAACTTGTAATGAAGAAAGTCAGCGTGCGTGCAAGACTTTCTCCACATCTGCTCAGTAGCACATGGGGCGAGGATTTGAGAGATGGCGGTTGCGGGGGGGCAAGGGAATCAATAGCATTAGTCAGGGCAGAGTTATAGGAGTTAAGAAGCAAGTCAGGGTCAGAGTTAGCCATGAGGGGAAAGACTAGCGTTGAGAGAAGAAGCCAGCACTGGAAGATCTATGGCTCGGTTATTACGGACATACACACAAAAAGGGGGGTCAAGAGAAACAGGAGTGTTGGGCAAGAATAAGATAGTGATCTGAAAGTGGGTAGGGGTTAGTTTCAAAAGATGAGACTTTTTTTTAGTGAAGATACGATCCAAAAAGTGGCCATCCTTATGCGCACCGGTATTTGTCCACTGATGAAGACCAAAACAGGATGTTAAGTGAAGAGAAAATGTTGTATCCCTATGGTTATCTGCATACTGTTGCATATTTGCAATTATTACACCAAATATTTCTGTAGTCTAAATGTTATCCAGATCTCCTGGTACATCTTCTCAAACCCATCACAAAATAGGCATAATAGAAATCTAAATAAAAATAAAGCAGTGATCCAGAGTAATCTAGATACGGTATTTTGTACCCACACGAAAAAATTAGTTAAAAAAATAAAAGCCTGTTATGTTTGGGTATGAGAGCCTGTATGGTAGAAGCCTCTAAAAATAATTAAATCCACCCATTACAATGGATACCAGTCAATTTTACAGCAAAAACTTACATCTGTAAAATACTTGAGTATTTCTTATTGCTGTATAATCATGTTTACTTTGGGTGTAACGTACAGTATGCTTTGTCACAGTAAAATCCCTCCAGTTTTCACATCAATGATCAAAGCATTGGGCATTCCCCAGCTTTCTAGCTGTAAACAGTACTTCATTGAGAAATATAAATTGTAAAGTTATCAATTGATAAGTGATCCGATATGGATATTTGCATCATAATGACAAAAGGTGACTAAATCGGTCATATACTAAATGGTGGGTAAAAACATCAGAGCTTTATTCAAATTTAACAACCATTAAAAACATTTTAGCCCTTAACATCTAAACCACTGATCACAGCCGCTTTGCAGCTTTATTAATTGTAAAACCAAAAGGAGTCGTCTATATGCTAACCTGTGGCTGTCAAAAAGTTTACATAGAAAAAACGATTAGATCCCTAGCTGAAAGAACTTTAGAGCATGTTTGTGATATCCGCAATGCCAATCCCCAAAGTTCCGTAGCTTGACACTTTACGGAAGTTCACCAGAACAACCCCAAAACACTGTAAGTGTGCAGGATTGAAAGGGTATTTAAACCTATGAGAGGAGGGGATTCGGATTGTTTAATCTTCCAAAGGGAGGCTAAGTGGATATATGTGATAGGTTCCAAATCACCTCAAGGTCTTAACGAGGAACTAGTTTTAAATATGTTTTTATATATGTATTTAGAAATCTATGTATCTATGATGAGCCATGTTCCTATTGATGTATAAACAATGTATGATTATTTTCACTTTTGTATACTTTATTGCCTTAGTACTTTTTGCATTTCCTCTGGGACTTTCTGTCATTAAATAGATATATCTGGGGTTTCTTGTAATAACATACACAAACACATGTAAGACTATTTAAACCAGGAGGAGACACCAGTCATGTGACCCGGAAGAAGGGACAAGATGGCCCCGAAACGTTAGGCGGTTTGTTAGGTGCACGTGTAGCCGGCCCTTCGATCTATGTTATTTTCATTGTCAATCTATGTTTGAATTTGTCCTTTGCATAGGAGCGCACTCATTGCTTAGTCCGCTGCTCAGAACCTGTGCCTGGAGTGGGAGGTTCTGATTCCGTCTGGTTTGGGGATAGGAACAGCGTAGCGACGAGGGTCGGTGTTGTGGCTTACCCCCATTCATTACAGACTTCTATTATTCCATGGGTGTATTTCTGCAGGTGGGAGTTGGAGTAGATTCTTAAGTTCAGCAAGAGGGACCCAGCGGATGTTTCAGTGACCTCACTTGGTTCGGGGTTACCAGCAGTATCGGGATGCGGATCTCGGTTGATCTATGCCGCCAGCTACCTGAACACTATTGGAATTCGTCACGTGATTTACTCACCTGCCCCTCAGGTAAAGGGATTTACAGCCATGTCTGGCATTTTAAAATTGTTCTCCTCAGTACTATTAGCTGAGCTCATCCTCCCCCATCCTTCCTTCATTTACAACATTGTTTCCAAGTAGAGGTAGCTGGGTTTAGGCTCTCTACTCACTATTACATATTACACAGCAAGTAAAAGCTGAGAGGGAGAACACTGAGCGCCCTGGTTTACCATAGGCGCCCTGACTCTTTGCTTAGGTGGCCTATGCCTAAAAAACGGCCCTGACTCAACAGTGCCCGACTTTGCTTTAATCCATAGCATGCATGACTATCTCTGCTAGGTTTTGCACTGAGGGAGAAAGTCAGGCTTGCGAAATAAAGTGCATAAGAGGTACATGGATAGCTCACTGCTGTAGGAGCGGCCACCCATGGTGGGAGTAAGTAGGAATCTATAGCTGTCTAACTTTGGCTATACTCACAGACTAAATCTCATAGAGATTTGAAAGTTGCTTATGCCATATTATATCTAAAATATAAGACGTACCTGAGCTCCAGAATCCTGGAAGTCTTTACAGGCCTCTGGAAAAACATCAAATGCAACCACAGGGTAACCATGTTTCAAAAGATTTTTTGCCATTGGATTTCCCATGTTGCCAAGTCCAATAAATCCAACTGGAGTTTTTGATGCCATTGACCTACATACTAATAAATAAATAAATGAATGAATAAATAAAGATAGGTAAGAATCAACAAAAAAGGTTAAACTGCAGTGCCTCATTTACCAAGAGGCATGAGGAAACACCCTGTTTAATGTATGTGAGCATAACATTAAGAAGGGATTTACAGTGGCTGTGTATATTCATGGGAGTGAAATGCCTGAATCAGATTATGCTTGTGAAGGTTCTCATTCATCCAGGTCATGGTATATCTGTTGTATTCAATTAGATCAACTGGACTTGAGTTTAGTTTTTGAAGACGTTTTGCTAGTCATCCGACTGCTTTCTCAATTCAGAATGACTTGTACAAGAATCTTTTGGCAATTACCGTATATCCTCAAGTATAAACCCGACCCGAGTATAAACCGAGGTACCCAATTTCCTAAAATCCTAATAGAAGTTGTTGACTCGAGTATAAACCGGGGTAACTTGGCATTCAAGATGTTTGGAAACTACAACTCCCAGCTAATAAAGCATGCTGGGAGTTGTAGTTCCCAAACATCTTGAATGCCACCCCTCACTTGGCATTCAAGATGTTTTGGGAACTAACAACTCCCGCATGCTTTTTAGCTGGGAGTTGTAGTTTCCAACATCTTGAACGCCAAGTGAGGTGGCATTCAAGATGTTTGGAACTACAACTCCCAGCATGCTTTATTAGCTGGGAGTTGTAGTTTCCAAACATCTTGAATGCCACCCTCACTTGGCATTCAAAGATGTTTGGAAACTACAAACTCCCAGCTAAAAGCATGCTGGGAGTTGTAGTTCCCAAACATCTTGAATCCCCCCTCACCCTCCCACCCCAGTTCAGTTTGTACCTGTCTCTTCTCCCTGTGGTCTCTTCTCCTGTGGGCTCGGTCTCTTTCGTGGTCTCCCTGTTTGTCTCTTCTTCTGTGGGCTCTCCTCCTCCTCCATCCTTCCTGGCAGTGCAGTATCCTGAGCATTCCGGCAGCCGCGCGATCTTTCTGTGCACTGTGCACTGGCGCGCCGCTGACGTCACTGCCCAGCGCTGGGCTTGGCGCCGGGCAGTGACGTCAGGGGCCGCGCGCCAGTACACAGAAGATCGTGCGGCTGCCGGAATGCTCAGGTAAGCTAGTGACTCGAGTATAAACCGAGTCCGAGTTTTCAGGCTGATTTTTCAGCCTGAAAAACTCGGTTTATACTCGAGTATATACGGTATGTACCCTGAAAATCCCAATTAGCATATTACAGCCAAGTGTTAAGGTGTGTATGGACAGTGCTAAAGGGTGTCATAGGAACACCCAGAGTAAGGTGTCAAAACAGCATTGTACATGGCAGAACAGTTGGTGTCGAACCCCCCACCTCTATTTAGGCGGGTTGTAGAGGTGTTAAGGAGGCCATTTATGTGAAATAAAAGAAACCAAGCCTAAATAGATGTGGGGGGGTTTCGACACCAACTGCTGCCATGTACAATGCTGTTTTGACACGTTCTCAAGAACTAAACTTCAAGTCCAGTTGATCTAATTGACTACAACAATATTGAATCAGATTAACGCAACATTTTTGCAAAAATTTTACACCATCCCCAGGAATGGTAATAACACATTTAAAAGGGGCTTAGATGATTTCTTAGAGATTATACAGGGTTACAGAAAGTAAAATAATGTATAAATAGGTGTATATATATATATATATATATATGTCTGGTTATGTTGTTATGGTGCAGGTCAGGGATCCTCAAACTAAAGCCCTCCAGATGTTTGAAAACTACAACTTCCAGCATTCAATGGCTCACCTTTGTACTTGAAGAACGCTGGGAGTTGTAATGTTCAAACATCTGGAGGGCCATAGATTGAAGATCTATGTTGCTAGATAGTTGCTGTTGGGTTTTGCATGAAGGGATTTAAAAGGATGAGTGTTCATCCTTTTAAAAACCAAAAATAACTATAGCACGGCATATAATGAGACAAATCCTGACCTGTGGTCTATTGAAAATCCTTGTCTGGCAAGATAACCCCTACATACATACATACATACTTATCCTTTAAACTGCAGCAGTTTATGACATTTTTCTAACAGGATATGCATCAAAGAGAAAAAATGAATAGTTTAGCAGGAGAAATTGCCATCATCTTAGTGCTTATGGCTTGAGGCATGTTAAATATTTGCAAAACCTTAACCTGGGCTTTGGTTTAGATTGTTCTTAATGTTCGGTTGACAGGACTTGTACAAGTCAGAGGAATGTCTGAGTACAATCCATTGTTATGGCAAATTGTGTCCTTGACATAGTCACATGCAACAGAAACAAATAAAAGGTGATAAGACTTCACACGTGTGTGAAATTCATTGGGCACAGTAATAAAAATGTGCAAAGATTACAAGATTACAAGTAGCAGGACCCCAGTGCTTTAATATCATATCGGAAATTGAGCTTTTGTGTTTATACTAAACTGATTTTGAAGGGTACCACACATCTTAGATGAGAAGTGAAATGAGAGAGACAGCCCATGTATTCATCAGAACTAGACAACGTTTCAGTTTAAGTCAATAAAACATGCTAGGTGAAAGCATCAATTCAGTCATCTGATTTCTAAATTACAGAATGTATGTATCCACCAATCCAGGTCGTAAGATTGTGGCAAGGTAGGATTGGTATTAGTCCGACAATTTAAAAACCTGTAAAAAAAAAAAAAAGTGTCCGACGGAAAAAAATTAGACGACAATAGAATGACCAGCAATACATGATCCTATGACCAAATAATAATGGAATATCCCGATATCGGGACGGGGCATGTATGGCCTTCTTAAAGGGCATGTCCACCCTTAAACAACATTTCCCCATATAATAGTATGCCTTCCCCCAGCCCCAACCGCTATAAAATAATTTTAAGAAAGTGCCCCGATATTTACTTACCTTCCCTCTCTCCTCCGACGCACTGCCCGGCCTTCTGCTTGAGATACACTGCAAGCAGGGGGCGGGACCGGCAGCCGCGTCCGTTATTGGCTGAGAGGCAGCAAATCACGGACGCGGCTGCGGCTTCTCAGAGTGCCGGGGGAGAGAGGGAAGGTAAGTAGAGTTCGGGGGACTTTCTTAATGTTTTTTAGCGGTTGGGACTGGGGAAAGGAACCCTAATATATGGCCAAGGGTTTCTATGCTAGGGGGAGGGATCACAAAACGGGAGGGAGGGAGAAGGGCTGCAGTGCGCATGCCAAACTTCTCATCCCCACGAGCGGCCAGGAGTCTATATATGGACTCTGTTATCCTCCTGGTGGGCAGTTTTTGGGACTTGGGGGGGGGGGGGGGACTACAGGAGAACCACATGGAGCTGGGATGTGAGGTAAGGATTTTATACACTACATGGTGGGGCCATTAGTAAGGGGGATTATAGTTTTGGGGGTGGACATGCCCTTTAAATCTGTCTATGCTAAAGGGCATGTCCACCCCCAAAACTATAATCCCCCCAACTACTGGCCCCACCGTAGTGTAGTTTAATCCTTACCTCACATCCCAGCTCCACAGGTTCTCCTGTAGTCCCCCCCCAAAGTCCCAAAAACTGCCCACCAGGAGGATAGAGTCCATATAGGACTCTGCCTCCTCCCTGGCCTCCGGGAGAAGTTTGTCATGCGTACTGCAGCCCTTCTCCCCCTCCCTCTCCCTCCCTCCTCCAATTCCCTCCCCCTAGCGTTTAACCCCTTTAGTATAGTAATCCCACTGGTCCCCCGCCCCAACCGCATAATTTTTATTTTAAGAAAGCTCCCCAAACTCTTACTTACCTCTCCTCTTTCCTCCGCTGAAGTGAGCTGCCGGCAGCCCGCCGTGATTGGCTGCCGCTCAGTCCAATCACAGACACGGCTGCGCGGTCCCGCCCCTCTGCTTGCATTTCTCGCAAGCAGAGGGCCGGGAGCGCGGCGGAGGAAGAGGGGAGGTAAGTAAGAGTTTGGGGGGGCTTTCTTAAAATAAAAACTATGCGGTTGGGGCTGGGGGACCAGGGGGAAGGCAATAATAAAAATGTGATTTAAGGGTGGACATACCCTTTAATCATATTTAGCAGATGAAATATTCCATTGGATACTGTCTGTCATCGGCTATTTAAATTGGCACAAAAGTTCCCAATGACCTTCCTATACATTGTATAGGGAAATCGTATGGGTGGTAAGTGACGGCTTAACTGTGGTGAAAGCATTTTCTTTTCCAAAAGCTCAGAGACTGTTTTGTTCTTCTTGATCTAGTTAAAAAACAAACAAATTCCAAACAAAATTTCAGGTATCAAGCAGCCAATATCATTATGAGAAAGACTTCAGTGTGAGATGGCATGTCATTGGTATGGCCAGCATATTTCATCAATCAGGGCCACTGATCACCAATAATCCTAGACAAAAGGGGGTCTGTGGGAGCACTCCTATGGCAAAATTACTTTATACCATATAGTGGAAGTGCTACTGATCTAACCAAAACATTAGAACAAACAAGAAAATGTTTTATACATAAAATTCTAACTAAACCCCCCATGTTTTTACTGTTTGCATTAGCACAGATATTATGAAATATGGGGCCCAGGAATGTGCATTGATCATCTCTTTTCTTAATTGCACCAATAATCCTAGACCAAGGATAATGTAAATGTAGGACAATCAGTCACACTGAAATATCAGTAATGTCACTTACTAAGCTACTTCCTGTAAAATCAATGCATGCTACCGAATTGAATTGCTAAATTATAGGGACATAATAATGAGGATGACAAGAACTACAATATTTTTATGTTGTATGTATATTAAACAAGAATTAAAGCCAAAGAAAAAAATATCTGGGGGTAAAAATGATAAGGCTAAACAATATGGGTAGAGCTGTTAATAGGAAGAAAGAAAGTGGGTAAATTAACTGTAGGTATCCGTTATAAGCCACCAATTGCTAGTGAGTAGGTGGAAATTCACCTCCATATGCAGTTGGCAAAGGATGTTTTCATGGGGCACTTTAAAAGGTAACTGCAGTCTCCATAAAAGTGGCCTTTATTAAAAAGAGCACATTCCTATCTTTAAAAAGACTCCAGTATCATGCTTCTAGTTGAAATCTATATAAACCTATAGCAGTATAAAGGGTAAACTACCGCCCCTGCGACTGCGTGGGGGCCTGGATGATAGTAGGGCCCGCCACAATGGCACAATCACTGCAGCGACCAGCTGTTTTTAAATAGCCGATTGCGCTTGTGTGATCAGCTGTTTAAAAGATAGGACTCCGAACTTCCGGAAGTTCGGGTCCAGTGTTATAAACAGCTTATTGCGCATATGTTTCCTTCATACGCGCAAACAGCTTTTAAAACCGCTGATTGTGGAGGGAGGATGGAGTCAGGGGCCTGGTCTCCAATCTCCCAGGAGGGTCCAGACCCTTGCAGGTATGCCCCTGAAGGGTGGTCTTTCCAGCTAGCACTGTGAGCTGTGACATCACCAGCACCATTTCTCTGACCCCTGTGCCACAGATACTGAGCATGCCCAGTTGTATCCTACTGCTCTACTGTCTTTAAATTGCTTCAGAAAAGATTGTTATTTGGGGGGGGTGGAGATTCTTACACAGCTCACCATGCGACTATTACACAATTCCTTGTTCATCCTGACTGTAAATGTAAAATCCTATAACTAGGAAGCTAGAGACCTCATTCTTGGCTTGTTTGAAATATACAGTATAAGCAAGCTCTTTTAGATAGATTGTATCTTTTAGACATTTGTTTGGAGACCACAGTTACCCTTTAACTGTTATAAGCGTAATGTCTATTGCAAATGATTATCCAGCCAGGAGCATCGCAAGCTAAAAAAACTGCTTCCTGGTCCGACTTTATTATTGATTTGAGGTTCTTGTCAGAGCATTAAAATACTGATAAGTTTGGAAAGTGTATTGGCAGAAAAAGGCTAATGTTTCTTTAAAACAGGGTTTTGCAATTATAAACTCAATGTCACAAGGTCCAACACAATAAAAGAACACAGAGTATGTCCTTACAGGTTTCATATGTAAATACTATTGTGTGTGTGTGTGTGTGTGTGTGTACCACTGTACCTATACATATATTTATGGTTTGGATAGGAAGACCTCTGGGATAAGGAACGGGAACAGGTGGTTTCAAGGAGAAATAAGAACATGATCCAAACTACATTTTCTAAACCATGTTTCCCAGGTAGCTAATGTAGACAGCAGGATAATTGTGATCCCTGCAGGTGATCCCTATCAGGCCATTGTTTTTTTTAAGATAGGAACAAATACTGATTTCCCCAGCATTATGTTATCCAAATGGCTGCACAGAGGAGGTAATGTTCCAGACAATATTGCTATTTTAGGCTTACCCGTTGCAAGGCGCGCATGCCTGCTGACAGATCTGTGCAAGGCGCTGCAGGATTTCCTCACCAGGGCAGCCATGCTTCTTCCTCCTTGCTGACCTCCACTTCTAGGAGCCTTCTCTGTCACGCCCCCTGTGACGTTCGCGAAAGATTCGATTGATATATGTGCCGGCAAATCATTATGACCGAAGAGGTAAAGCTAAACCCTCGCGGCCAATCAGGGAAGTAGGAATGATATACGCCCGCCACACGCCCCCTGTGCGCTTTGTTTTGTGCAGTTCTGTACCTCTGAGTTAACAGATGATGGTGAGATTATTATTGGTAGACACCCAGAAGGATTAGGGGGAGGTAGATGGGATATTCTAGACCCGCAGCATGTTCTCCTTTCTGTATGCAAAATCATTGCCTAATACTGCTGGGGGGAATGCTCACAGTAGGGCTGTTTGCAGGTCTATAGGTGCTTTAGTATATAGGTTACCATTTAATATATAGGTTGGTTTCCATTTAATATTAATATATAGGTAACCATTTAATTATATAGGTTTGTTTCCATTTTATAGGCAACCATTTAATATATAGGTTGGTTTCCATTTAATATATAAGTTACCATTTAATTATATAGGTTGGGTCCATTTAATATATAGGTAACCATTTAATATATAGGTTGGTTTCCATTTTATAGGCAACCATTTAATTATATAGGTTGGTTTCCATTTTATAGGCAGCCATTTAATTATATGGGTTGGTTTCCATTTAATATATAGGTAACCATTTAATTATATAGGTTGGTTTCCATTTAAAATATAGGTAACCATTTAATATATAGGTTGGTTTCCATTTAATATATAGGTAACCATTTAATATATAGGTTGGTTTCCATTTAATATATAGGTTACCATTTCATTTTTAGACAACCAATTATATAGGTTGGTTTCCATTTAATATATAGGTTATCATTTAATATTTAAGTAACCATTTAATATATAGGCAACCATTTAATTATATAGGTTGGTTTACATTTAATATATAGGTTACCATTTAATTTATAAGTAACCATTTAATTATATAGAAATAGAGTCACTGCACCTGTACGGCGGGTCACCTCCCGGCAAGTAATCCCGATGCTACAAACGCCTCCACTGATTCCGTCTTCTCCACAGCTTGGTAATATTATCAATCATACATATGCAGAAAAAGAGATAGGGAGTCGATCCTTTTACGCAAAGAAGCATTCTGGATATATATGCTTGATATTGTGGCTCCTACAGGTTTAAATAGAGAGTTTGAGTTAAGTTGCTTTTGAGACTGAATACTATTCCCCCTATCTGTTCATATTTTAGAATAATATAATTCTTTATTTAATTAACATCTTTTTATCACAATTGTCTTTTTTAGGTGTTATATACACTTCAAAGTACATTTTTACACAGTCAGTTATGCATTTATTCTCTTAATGTTCTCCAACTTTAGGCTTGTGATTCGTTGTGGTGTCCACCTCTTAATTGTTCTTAAAAGACACATTTTGTTAAAACATTAAAATGTCTCTAACCAATTTAATTGACTTTCAGAATTGTTCTTAAATGTTCCATTATACTCTTATCTTATTTGATATTGACCTGCATGCATGCCTCTTTCTATACCTATATGTATTTAGCATCGCTTGATATAATCTTTATATGCACTTTTGTTTTTATCAGTGTTGTTGGTTTATTGATGGACACTACAAGGGGTTGTTTTAGCTTTATTAGACAGATGCCGGGAACACTCCTCCATGCCCTGGAGGAAGTGACTATTGGCCACGAAACCCATTGGGCGGAGCCTGCTGAGTTCCCAAGTTGTAACGGCTGCTACAATGTGCTTTAATGTTTCCGAATAAAAGTCTACATTTTAATCCAAGTCTGGTTGCCTGCCTTCTTCTTACACGGTCAGGGTCTATTGGAGTAAAATTTAATTATATAGGTTGGTTTCCATTTAATATATAGGTTATCATTTTATAGGTAGGTAACCATTTAATATATAGGTTGGTTTCCATTTAATATATAGGTTACCATTTAATATATAGGTAGGTAACCATTTAATATATGTTACCATTTAATATATACTGTAGGTTACCATTTAATATATTGGTTACCATTTAATGTATACCGTAGGTTACCATTTAATATATGTTACCATTTAAGTTACAATTTAGTATATATCTATTTAATGAACTTGCCATTACCACATCTGCTGTGAGACAGTTCCATGGTTTCTTCATTCTCACTATAAAGAAACCTTTCCTAACCTGAAGATGAAACTTCTATTCCAGTAATCTTAAAGGATGTCAGTGAGTCCTATGAAATGACCGATTGGTGAACAATGCACCAGAAAATTTATTGTAGAGTTTTATCTGTCTGCATAGTCAAGCCCCTTCATACAGGATTCTAAAACTGCACTGCATATTGCAAATGAGCCTTTCCAGTGCTTTGTAAAGAGGGAGATAATATCTGTTGTAATCAATTAGATCAACTGGACTTGAAATGTAGTTCTTGAAAACGTTCGCTCGTGATTCCGACGGCTTCCCACATTCATAAATGCTTGTACAAGGATCTTGTTGTGGGCAATATGTAATCCTGGGAAAATCCCAATTAGCATACACAGCCATGTGTTAAAGGGTGTGTTTGGATATGGCTATCACACCCTTAACACCTGGCTGTTGATATGCTAATTGGGGTTTTCCAGGTAATAATTGCCACAGCTATTCTCTTGTACAAGCTATTCTACTTGAGAAAGCCAGTCGGATGACTAGCGAAACGTCTTCAAGAACTACCTTCAAGTCCAGTTGATCTAATTGAATACAACAGTATATACCCTGACCGATGACATGAAGACCTTCGACAGCAGGGATGAATAATATTGCCAATTTTCCCCTTTAAATCTGCACCCCACTTATAACCAGACGAATTCTGCTTGTTCAGATTTGTCCCCTAAGAAAGCACTAAACATAAGAACACTTTTTTTTAAGTAAGTAGAATAAGGAAGGGCAACTGTGGTCTCAAACAAGTAGTGGTTAATAGAAAGCCTGCAGTAGTTCCTTTAGCACATGAACCTACAATCACTCTCTGGCTTGAGCCTGGAGAAAATTAGCATTGGGGTTAATGTTTTAAACTTCCTGCCATCCAGTAGGTTGCCGTGACATCACTGACCTCTGCCCACGCCCCGCCATCCGCCCTGGGGGAGAAGCATCTCACTAAAACTTAATGCTTGGGAATCAGGAGTTCTTGGGGAAATTGGAGAGTTTGATGAAGGTGGCCATTATGCAGGCAGAGCTGGTCCATGACTACAGCTGTTTACAGGGCGAAAACAGAATTTTAGCGAAGTAATATTGCTAAACCGTTCCAGACAATAACTTCTCCACACAATTTTATCAAGAGAATTGATTTAGTTTTATATTTTGAAGGTATGATGGGATCTTTTATGTTATTTTTACTAGTTTGGAAGAATTTGAGACCACAGTTCCCCTTTAAATGGAAGGTTTTGTACAGTGCTTGTGCAGCTCCTCCACTCCATCACAACCTACCTTGTGTTGTGCGTCTTCCAAGTCTGTAACAACAGGCATCATGCGCCGTAAGCGTAGGCTAGGACAATTATATGTAGAAAGTGTGTGGTGGCTCCTGTCCTCTCCTCACCTCTACTGCGTGCAATCGGACCAATCCTGGTCCAATCATATGGGGGAGAAAGGAGTGCTGGCGGCTGTTGGGCATCTCATCCCTCCTAAGTGGAGGTCAATACAAAGTAATGACGCTCCACCTCCGCTTCTTCCTCTTTAACAAAATGACAGACAGGTAAGTATTCAATTAAAAAACCATCACCTTTTATTCATATCAGTTTAAAATACATCATGCCTGGTCTGAAGATTCAGGCCTTGCCTGGTGCCCTTAATACATAGACCTGGCAGACCTAACCGAGGCATGTAATATATTTTATACCTGATATGAAAAAAAGCTGATGTTTTAATTAAATATTTACCTGCTTGCCATTTTGATGAAGAGGAGGTGCGACAACAATACTTTTTATTGACCTACACTTAGGAAAATTATAGCCTTTCCCCTTATCCCAATGAAAGTACCCAGAGTGAGGACTTCTAATGCTAAGTCTTCACCCCTGGGCTTACCATAGATTTCCAGCACTTTTTCTTTGAAGCTAGTATCGGCGGTTTGCTTGTTCTAGCATTTTAAATCCTCACCCTTGGTATTTTTTATTGGTTTTGTTGGTGCGTGGGCAGGGAGTGGATAAAGGTTATAATTTCTGTTTCAGTTCCCAGTTATATAGAAGGTTTCTCAATGAGCTATGCAAACTCCTGATTTGCTGGTATTATGAAGAGCTCTGAGAGTATTTAAAGGGCATGTCCACCCCCAAAACTAAAATTTAACCCCTTACTGGCCACATCAAGTAGTTTAAAACAATCCTTACCTTACATTCCTGCTCAAAATAGTTCCCCTGCTGTGCCCCTCCAAAGTCCAGGAAACTGCTGTTGTAGGAGCGGTGTGTGATACTCATGCTGTGCCTGGACTTCCCAACCTCATCAAGGTTAGGCATGCTCAGTGCAGCCCTCCCGGCCTCTCAGCCAATCACAGACGCGGCTGCCGGTCCCGCCCCCTGCTTCTCAACTCCATGCAAGCAGAGGGCCCTGAACACTGCAGCAGGGGAGAGAGGGCAGGTAAGTAAGAATCGGGGGCTTTCTACACATAATTAATGCGGTTGGGGCTGGGGGAGCATGCCCTACCACATATCAAAAGTTACATTTTGGGGTGGACATGCCCTTTAAACAAAATTACCATCCTAGCATAGAACATAGAGGACCAAGCAAGAAAATATAGTGATTCCAATCTTACAATGATCTGTTCCTCTCCTTTATCCATTAAGGTGGCCCTTCACATGTCTGATACTCAACAAATCCCATCACATCCAATGGGATTTTCCAAATATTGGCAAGGTTTGGGGTCAACAATAAAAACGAGCATCTGCATCACAGTCGTTTACCAACAGAAAATTTCCATCTTTCAATATTGGCTCAATTTACTTTAAGTAGTATACGATTGTCCCATGTATGAATGCACGGCCAGCCGATCTCCATACAACATATGAGGGATCTGTTGGAGTGTGTATACGGTTACCATCGCATGTTGCCGACGGTATCGGGACTTTATCGGTACTGTTGTTGCCCCAGCTTAAGAACATCTACTACCACCCACCATACGGTTCAGTTCGGAGAAGTCCAGGATTTTGATCTTACTCCATAGTTTAATAATAATAATAATAATAATTACTAAGTTTAGTTCCCTTTAAACTTAAAATCGCATGTACACAGATATTGTCTGAACTAAATTATTTATTTTGTTTAGATTTTACCTTTCCTTTAAACAACATAATGTAGTTGTTCCTGCCTGATTTTCTTTGGCTACAATCAGACTATAAACCGAAAAGGTACGGAAATGCAGTTCACTGTAACGCGTGGAAAACGCGTGCCGATGTTCACATAAAAAAGCAAGTGTGCATCGGCACACATTTCTCGCGCACATCATTTTCTGTTTCCACTGTTATTTGCTCAATATTCTGAAATCAGTGCGCACTCGATTTGCAATATTGGTGATCGCATTCTCCCTGAAAACGGAATGCTGTGCATACAATTTTTAGCTGTAAACTTCATTTCAATGAATGTTATAAACATAATAAAATAAACAGGATATTTCCATCTCAGAGTAATAAATATCCAGTTGTAACCAGCATAAGCAATCCAGAACTAATTAAGACTTTAGACCATTTGTTTACATTTTGCTCTGGACTCCGTTCTTGATATGGTTAAACACAAATGATTCTCGTCAGTATAAAAAGGCCATAACATGTGACAGGGTTATGAGCAGTTTATTGTTCCACTTTAACAGTGCAGAAAGTGGCATTAAAAACATAATTTCTTTTCCTACAGTAATTGCAGGTGTCAGTTCTTAAATTTCCATTTTGAGATTGTTAAAAAAAGAGTTTATTTTCGATCCATTTTACACCAAAATCCAATGTAAAATGTTTTCCGAGTGAACACTGATCGTCTTTCTACTTCATGGGCTTCTGAGCTCTGCTATAAATGACACTAGTGGTCTCAAATGTATATTGGTTTTTATTGGGGATCAGATAATTTATTTGAAATATAAAATAAATCCATAGTATGCCATTTGTGCAAAAGGAACAGCTCTTTAACTATGTAAAAGGGCAACTATAGTGGAAAAAAAAACTTTGTCTGTATACAATGTATAGATCACTAGTATAAGCTGCCTTACTTTCATGTTTCTGTGTGGCTTCGTTTCTCAACACTGGCAGAAGTTTGTGACCAAGCTGTGTCGTCCCCCCTCTCTGTCTCTCACTCCCCCTCAAGCAGTAACGGGCTTTATACATGAGTCCAGCATTGTCAGTTGAAAGGACTTTAAATGAAGTGCTGACATCCTGTTGACCCCTCCCTTCCAGAGCTAGACTGCAAGCAGTCAAAGTGTGGAATAAAGTAGCAATTGCTGAAGGGAGGGGCAGAGGGGGAGAGAGGAGGACAAGTGGTGCTGAGATTCTTTACAAGTAAGTTACTGAACCCTGCCGTTCTCTAACTTTGCTAATTGTTATTTATTTTTACCTAAAGTTCATATCTATCCCCCTGCTTAGCTGAGATCATATCACTGAAGACAAGAATCAGTGTAACAGCAGCTGTGTGAGACCTTCACAAACACAGTGACACTGCTGTTTGTCCTGATACATTTCATTTGCTTTAGTCTATATTTTCATACATTGCACTGTGTGTCTTGTTTGGTATATAGTCTGTATTACTGTACTATATATACTGTATTAGTGTTCCATTTAAGTCCGGTTTTGTATGTATGTATATAAGATATTTTTTTGGGGGGGAGGGGCTGTTTTATAGTGTGTTATGCTCATATTGCTGGGTTAATGGTTTATTGATTGTGTTTAGCACTACAGCATTTGACTATATGTTGCACATGGTACATATAGTGTGGGTGAGAGAGTGTGTGACAGTACTGCATGGGAGTTTTGGATTGTGTGGGTGTGTGCCTTTGAGTGACAGATGATGTGTAGCAGCTCCTACAAATCACAGCATATTCAAAGGCTTATATCTCGGGGACTATGTAGAATTTAAAGAAACTAAAGGTACCCTGGTGGATGGGATGACTTATAGGATACATTAGAAGAAATTAAAAAAAAACAATTTTCTCACTATAATTGCCCTTTAATTATTTATCATGAAGTATTCGAGGCATGACAATTAAATAGTGTTTGACACTGGATAACGGGTCACAGGATAACTTTGTGCTATTCAGTAAACTTGTCTTTATTAACGAGTTCTAGATCTTACAAGATAACCATTCCCTACAGGTTAAAATTTTTAATCTCTTGTTTTTTTGTTCTTTTGATTTAAAGAATATGGCTAATAAAAAGAGATTGTAAAAAAAGTATTACACACACAAAGTATTGTGTGTGATGCCCGGAGTCCCCTAGTATACCTTCAGCGCCAATACCCCAATCTACAACCAGTCTTCACCTATAGACAAGCCCCCAATCATCAGGAGACTTGTCACGCATTGTTGTGCACGGTTACCCCCAGGTCTTAGAGCGCAAGGTATAGACGATGAGGCCGAGTATATTCAGGAAAACCGGAACACCAATGGATCAACACAGGAGCTGGAAGACAAAGAGGAGAACAAGAGAACAAGGATAACAATGAATAATAAGAATTACAATGAACAAGACTAGCTATTATCAAAATAGCAGGGACCACTAGTTTGGGCAAATCAAAACTATAACAGGCAATGAGGAGAAACAGTAACAGGCTTAAATAGGCAGAGGGACCAATGGGAAATGGAGAGACAGAGTCTGATGCAGGATTGACTGAAAACAACAAAGTTTAAACTGATTGGATCTCCTCTGTCCAATTCTACTGCCTGCAGGGACGGAGGAGATAAGAAGAGATGCCTGCGAAACTGAAGATGGACGCCGCAAGATGACACACGGGTGCAGCGGCTGCCGGAGATCCCCGAAGACGATGTGAACCGCAGGAACACCTGCAACGCACCTACATCTACAACGCATTTCCTTTTAGTGATCAATAAGTTTTTATTAATTTTTCAATTTTTATCAGTGAATAATAAGGAAGAACAAAAGATATATAGGTAGAATGAAAATAAAAATGAAATTTGGAGTACAGTCATGAGTATAGCGATATTTGATATTGGGAATTGTTTCTACAGCTCAGAGATATTGTATCACATCAATCGAATATTTTCATATACAGTTTAGTTGGATTACATCAATCAAATTTTTTGTTGTGTTGTCTAGATGGATTACATCAATCAGGTACTTTCATGTACAGTTCAGTTGGGTTACATCAATCAGGTTTTCTTTCTCTTTTTTTTCCTTTCTCCCCCTCCTTTCCCTCTCCCTTCCCTTCTCTCTCTCATATACATTTTGGTTAGCAAATTTGGGTGCTTCGTCCGTCTGTCTCTTTTTTGTTACTTCTGTTGTTCTCTCATCCAATCCGGTAGATGGGATGCATGATTACTATAGAGCCATGCGGACCAGCATTTGTGAAAAATTGGTACTGAATCTTTTATTACATGGAATAGCCTTTCATTGATACATATATCGTTGAGCCTTTCTTTAAACCTATTGACTGAGAGGTCTGGTGTTCTCCATTGTGCCCCGATTAGAATCTTTGCAGCTAACATTGCGTATTGCACACTTTTGTTACCCTGCTTATTAAGGGTAGCTATCTGTTTGCCTAATAGGGAAACTTCTGGGTCTGGTTTTAAATCAACTGATAAAACCTCTGTTAAAATTTCAAATATATTATCCCAGTAGCTTAGGGCTTCAGGGCATGTCCACTATATATGGTACATGTCTCCTGGTTGGCTGCATCCTCTAGAACAGTTTGGGTTTATTGTCGGGTAGATCTTATTTAAAATTGTTGGTACTCTATATGTGTGGTACAATACCTTGAGTGATGTTTCTCTCAGAGCGATATTTATACTGCCTTTATTAAAGGGCATGTCCACCTCCAAAACTGTAATCCCCCCAACTACTGGCCCCATCATGTAGTGTAGTGTAATCCTTACCTCACATCCCAGCTCCATAGGGTTCTCCTGTAGTCCCCCCCAAAGTCCCAAAAACTGCCCACCAGGAGGCTAGCAGAGTCCATATAGGACTCTGCCTCCTACCTGGCCTCCGGGAGAATTTTGGCATGACGTTACCGCCAGCCCCTTACTCACCTCACATCCCTCTCCCTCCCGTTCTACTATCCTCCCCCTAGACTAAAAAACCCTTTAATACAGTATTCCCATGTCTCCAGCCCCCAACCGCCTGGTTTTTATTTTTAGAAAGCTCCTCAAACTTTACTTACCTCTCCTCTTTCCTCCGCTGCACGAATGACCGGCAGCCGGTCCGTGATTGGCTGCCGCTCAGCCAATCACAAGACGCGACTGCCGGTCCCGCCCCTCTGCTTGCATTCTCGCAGCGAGGAAAGAGGAGGGGAGGTAAGTAAAAGGGTTGGGGGCTTTCAAAAATAAAACCATGCGGTTGGGGCTGGGGGACCAGGGGAAGGCAATATTAAAAAATAGAAATAAGGGTGGACATACCCTTTAAGTATTGTAAATGTGTCCTCCATTGAGATTCCTCCGTGTTTTATGGATATCATGTTCCCAGCTCTGTAAGCACTTAGGTTCTCTGATGGTGGTGGTGTGAATAGTTCTCTTATTATATCGTAGATAGTGGCCTCTGCCTGAAGGATATGTTTGATAGCCATCTCTAAAATTTGTCCTAGGACTGGATTGGGATCTATCCTCTGGTGTATTTTGAGATATATAATGTTGATTTGAGTTAGTTGGAAATTTCCCCTAGGAGGTGTTCTATGTTTTGTTCTGTACTTTCCATTGTTAGCGGGGTTCTTCCTGAATTATAAAATTGGAATCAGTCGGTGTATACCTATCTCTTTCCACCACTTATAGCCTGTATTGTTGTATCCTGGTTGGAACATGGGGGAGTGTGTTATTGTTTCCATAATGAAGGAATATTGTGAGTTGTATGTGTTTGATTATATCCCATATTTTCAATGATGTGATGTGTAAGTTTACTGGTGTTAGCGATAGTTTTTTGTGTTGGGGGATCCATAATACGTGCTCTATATGCGTTGGGGTTATCAGGTTTGTCTCTATTGTGGTCCATTGTGAATGCGGGGCTTAGTATGCAAGATGTTATTGGGCCAGTGTGCTGCCAAATAGTATTGTATTGCGATGGGACTCTGAGTCCTCCCTGAGATCGATCGGTCTGGTTATTATAATTTTGCTATTTTGGGTTTTTTTGTGACCAGATGAATTTAAATATTGGTTTGTAGTGGTTCTAGTTTTTTTTTGGTATCCAGATTGTTAGGTTTAAATAAATACAGTATTCTGGAGGATATTCATTTTGATGTATGGATTCTCCTATCCAGAAATATTTCATTTTTTCCCATTTTTGATCTTTTTGTATTATTTTGAATATTTTTGGAAAATTGGCTTGTATATATATCTTCCATGTTGGTTGTTAAGCATATTCCTAATATGAAGACCGTTTCTTTCCAACTCGTATGGTTTAGTGATATTAATTTTTTTTGATATACTGTAAGGTTGATGGCAAGCAGTTCGGTTTTATCCTGGTTTTTGTAGTCCCGAGATTGTTGTTTCATCCTGTAGACTTGAGTATAGATTTGCGAGTGGTGTTAATGTGAGGGCTATGTCATCTGCGACATGCTTATTTTGTTGTTTTTCTTTTTTTTATGGTTACTCTTGATAGAGGGAGTTTATTCGATGGAGTGGCTATGGGTTCCATTGCCAGTATAAATAGTAGGGTGAGAGGGGGCACCTTGTCTTGTTCCTCTCCGGATTATGATAGGGTCGATATGTTGTGTGGGTATATCTTAGTGATGCTGTGGGGTTGGAGTAATAGAACATTCAGGATATTTAGAAAGGGGGTGGGGAATTCATATTGTTTTTAGGGTGGTTACCAGATATTGCCGGCGAGGTCTTCAAAGGCTTTTTCCATATCGAGGGAGACTATGCTGCCGGCTATTTTGTTTGTGTCAATAGGATATTATGTTACAAATTCGCATTAGTGTCTCTGCTTGCCTACCTGGGGTGAAGCCCATCTGGTCTTGATGTATTATGGATGGTAGAAATGTATTGATTCTGTTTGTTAGAATTTTTGTGAGGATCTTCAGGTCCTGGTTTTATAGGAGATAGGTCTATAGTTTTTAGGCTCTAGTGTGGTGATTTACCTGGTTTTGGTATTAGTGAGATACTTGCTGTGTTTTATCTGTAGGCATTTTGTCTCCTGCCATAAAGCAATTGAATAGCTTGTTAGATATGGAGTGAGTTGTGTAAGGAGGTTTTTTGTAGTATATTCCTGAGAATCCATCAGGTCCTGGCGATTTATGTGGTTTATTTGTTTGATGGATTGGGTTACTTCTTCTGGTGTGATGGGTTGGCATTTTCTTTCTGCATATCAGGTGTGAGTTTGTTGGTTGGCATATGTTTCTGTAGAAAGTTATATTTCTTGTTGGTTTGCTTTTCGTTTTTGTTCATAGATGTGTTGAGGAGAGATGAGTGGACATGTTATCTGTAGATGTTAGAGTAGGTCGGGTTTGAGGACATTGAAGGTATAGGGTCTCTGCTCTGTGTGTAGATTTTGGTTATTGATGTGTTTTTTTTCCTGGGGTTCAGTAGGTTTGCAAGCGGTTTGTCTGCTTTATTTCCTTTGTGGTAATAATATTGTTTTTTCCACTGTTGTGGAGAATATTGCATGTAGTTCTTGCTTTTTAAGTTTAATGCTTTCTAAGATATCTTTGTTGTTTGTTTGTATGTGTTCTGTTTCCAAGATATGTATCTGTTGTTCGATTTCTTTTGCTTTTTGTAATCTTATTTTTTTATATTGTAAAGCTTTTTGTATAAGTATTCCACGTATGTATGCCTTATGTGCTGCCCATACCCAAGGGAATCTTACTTGGTTTGTATCATTTAGCGTGAAGTATTCAGTGATATATTTTGCTAATTGGTTGGTTAGACCTTTGTCTGATAGTAATGATTCATTGAGACTCCATTTATACGTAGGTGTGGTTGTTTTGTTGGTCTTAAGTATTATTTTAACCATCTTATGGTCTGACCAGACACATTGTTCTATAGATGCTGTCTCTGTATTTTGGAGGAGTGTGGGTGAACCCATGAAGTAATCGAGTCTCACATAGCATTTGTGTGGGGGTGAGAAGTATGTATATTCCCTCGAGTTTAGGTTTTTTTCTCTCCAGAGATCTTTCATTTGTAATCGTTGTATTAAGTTAGATAGTTTTTTGGTGTTTTTCTTGTTAAATTTTAGTTTGGAGGTGTTCGATCTGTCCCAGTTAGGGTCTAGGGGTATGTTGAAGTCTCCTGCTATTAGAATATTGGTGGTGTTGAGGTTTAGAATTTTAGACATAGTTTCAATAAGGAATTTGTGTTGTTGTGTGTTTGAAACTTATATGTTAAGTAGTACATATTCTATAGAATCGATGAGACATCTGACCAGGAGGTATCTTCCCTCAGGGTCAGCTGTTGTGTTTTGTATTGTTATATTTAGTGAATTGTGAAAAAGGATGGTCACCCCATTTTTTTTAAGGTCCCATTGCTGAGATGAAGTGGGTGTAATGTTTATCTAGGTATTTAGGGGCTGATTTATTTGTGAAGTGGGTTTCTTGCCAGAAGATAATATGGGGTTTGTATGTCTGGTAGTTTTTAAATGATATTGATCTTTTCGTTGGTGAGTTTAATCCCCTCACATTGTGTGTTATGCATATCAGATTGTTGTTCTTTGTTTGTTTGTTTTGTTGTATTATTGGGGGTTTGGTAGGTTGTGCTGGTTGTTTTTAAATTGTGGTTGCGTGCTGCGTTTGTTAGTGGTCTGGCTGTATTGTGTAGTAATATTAGGGTTGTGTCGTTTTGCTTCCATATGGGTATTTTCCTTCATGACTGTCCATGTGATCATGGTTGTATTTTGTGTAGGGGGAAGAAAAGAAAATAGAAGGGGAAAACAGGGTGAAATGAAACTTATACTCTAATTTAACAATTAACATGGAACTTTAAGTTTTATGCTGTTACCTTGTGGTATCTTAAAATAATTACTTAGTTTAGAGTGTCGCCTTCCCCCTGGTCTGGGGGGTCGGGGAAGCCCTTGTTGGGAGTTTCTCGGTGTCCCCACACCTGAAATTGCTTGTATTTCGTGGGTCTACCCAGGTGGGCCTCTCCCTTTTTATATATTCTTGTTATATATATCAACACTTACAGATGTAGTTTTATTAAGTTTTGTGTGTAGACTGACCTTGATGGGCTGCTGGGTTGGGGGTTATCCCTATATCAAACAATAAACCTTCCCTTAGTCGTCGGCTATTGGACTTTTGGTAGATATTAGTTTAACAGTTCATCTTTCCCTTTTCCTCCTTTCCCCATTACACGCCCTCCCTTCTCCCTCCTCCCGTCACAGTGGCTAAGTTGCAGGAGAGAAAAAAAAAACAAAAAAAAAACAAAAAAAAAACAATCAACTTATACCTTTATGGGCTATTTTGGTTTAACATCTTTTCATGTGTTTCATTCATTTTTGTGATTTTGTGATTTTGTATTATACCTAATCTTTCCTATAGGAGTGTGTGTTTCTCTTCGCTCTTTTCAACCTTGGCTTAGCTGTTGGGGTTTTCTTTGGATTTCCCTCTTTTCCCTCTCCCCTTTTAATTTCTCGTGTTTGTTATTGATGAGTATGTTTGACTTAAGGGTCGGGGTGGGGCCCTTGGGGTTTGTTTATCATAAAGCCAGGTCTGGGTGATAGAGCAAAGATCCACACACACTATATCAAACATATATCTTTACATTTTAAACATTAACTTTTCATTACCTTAAGCTAACATCTTTTCAGACCTTTTATACATTCTTGTGGTGTTGTTATTTTGCATTATATGTAGGTTTTCCTAAAGAAGTGTATGTTTCTTTTCGTCCGTTTCAGCTCTGGCTCGGCGGTTGGGGTTTTCTGTGGATTTCCCTCTCTCTCCTTCCCTCTTGTGATTGTTTCATATCTGTTGTTGCAGAGTGTGGCTGGCCCTAGGGTCGGGGGGGAGCCTTTGGGGTTTATCTACCATAGAGCCAGAGCTGGGTATTCCGGCGTCAATCCGCATACACTGTACCAGACATATATCTTTAGATTTTTAACATTAGCTTTTCCCCCTTATTTTCCCTTGTTAACCATAGTTTGCAATTTCAGGGGCAATACATGTAGAGGGTCCCATGGTTCGTTGTGGAAATCAATAGATATTCTGTGGACTAGAACACAGGGGGAGTTGGGTCAGGTCCATTGTCATTTGGTATGAAAGAGAGTTCTCTGTATGGTAGATACAAGCCTGCTTTTCCTTTCGATCTCGTTTGGTGGTTTTAAATTGTTTCGGCACATCTCCCACCCCGCCTCCCCAGGGTTGGGAGATGTGCCGAAAATCTCTGTTTTTGGGGTTTCTGAGTAATTTTAGACTTTTGAGGCTTAAGTCTGAGTCGGGGTCATCGGGCTTGATAATTTTTAGGATTTAATCCCTGGGGTGTTTAGGGTTTGATCTTAACTGTTACTGTTTCAACGTTCTGGGCTTTAAGGTTAAATCATTCAGTACCCCTTTGTATATAGTTTTGTTCTAGTCAGCTTTAGCTAATTTCCCCGATGACTCTACCATTTTTGGGTCTAGGTGCCTTGGGTTTTTGTTTTGGGAGTTTGGGACCCGGTTGGTTGGTCGGGTATATTATGTATAGGTGGGCCCTGAGTATACATGGAACGAACTGGGTATAAAGGTAGTAATACTTATCGTTTTTCACGCGGTGTAGGTGTTATCTGGTCTTCACTTTTCCTTCAAGTCGTTAGAGGAGTTTCTAGGGGAGCTTGTTCCCCAGTTTCTTTTTTTGATCTGTGAGTTGTATGGTGTGTGTTGCCAGGTACGCTGTAGGGTCTTTTGGGGTGATGGTTTACTGGGATGGCTTTCGTCGGGTTCCTGTAGTCCCAGGCTTTGCAGTAATCGGTTTCCTTGTTCTGCTGATTCGATATTGTAGTTTGTACTGTTCCAGGTAAAAAGTAATTTAAATGGATAGCCCCATCTGTAGCGGACCCGTTTGTCTGTCAATGTTGCGGTTATTTGTCTCAGTGTCCTTCTTTTTTGTAGTGTCTGTGGGGCCAGGTCTGTGTATAGTTGAAAGCGGCATCCCTTAAATTCCAAGGCGGTGGTAGCTTTTCGTGCTGCTTGGAGAAGTTTCTCCTTTGTGTGTAGCTTTATGATAATATCCCTCGCCATGTTTTCCCTTGGGGGTTTTGTAAGGGCCCTGGGAGTAGTGCCTGGAATATAGCTTGGGTGGTTTCTTGGGTGTTGGTGAAGGATTCTGGGATCCCTCGTATCCATAGATTGCTACGTCGGGAGCGGTTTTCTAAGTCCTCTATCTGAAGCATGAGTCTGTGGTTGGTTGCCCTTAGGTCCTCCGTTTCACTCTGAGTATTATTGATTGCTTCGACCAGGTCATCTTGGCGTGTTTCCATGTCGCCGATTCTTTGGCCGGGTTCCCCTAGCTCAATCCGTAGCGGGCTATTGCCTTGTGTAAACTCCGGTGTGGGGAGATGTTGCCTTCACGGGTTTCCCATGCGGGTTTAGTTCCTCCTCCTCCATTAGGCCTGACGGTTGCTGCGTACTGTGTGGGAATGCCTGTAGGGACTTCACCACCGTCGTTGTTTTTGCCCTGGCTGGCATTCGTGGCATCTCTCGTTGTTTACGGTCAGTTTTTTGGGAGGGTCCGTGGGTTTAACGCTGCCATTTGCTTTGATTTTCGGGTGTGGGTAGAGGAGCTCCTTTAGAACATGTCTGCTCCTGAAGCTGCTCACTAGCGCCCCCCAACGCATTTCCTTTTAAATGCTCTAAAATCAGTGTTTTGGCTGGTTAACCATAATTACAGGCCACAGAGGTTCATTACAAATAAATATATTTTGGGTCAATTGCAACAATTATTTTCGAGACAAAATATCTGGAGTAATTATTGACATGACTGAACAATCCAGATGGATTTCAAAAAGGTCAGTCCCAGTGATTGGACATCAGTAAACCGTGGTTTATTTTTTGATCTTCCAAGGACAGCACAGTCGATTGGGTCAAAATATTTTCACAGTCAAAATAATTAACTGAATAACTAACTACCAATTGAGTTTATGCCTGGTAGACCTGTCATAAGGAGTATCCTGCTTCTGTGTGCACAGCTCAAATATATTAGAAAAGCTCTTATATCAAAAGCATTCGGCATAATGAGTTATCCACATTACTTTTCATGGCTCTGGGAGCATGAATAAAAATTCCACCAGCACAAATTTACTTAGATTTATTAAAAGCAAACACACAGTGGTTGCTTTGAAGGCCTTGTTTTTATCATTTAAAGTATGTCTGATTGGACTTCATGCAGATTATGTGGTTACCTAGATGCCTCTGAACCCTCCCTCACAAGCGCTGCAAACTGTTACAGCATACAGACCATTATCATCAAAGACCCCAAAATATATAAGTCCAAATTGCAACTTTCGTCAAAACCAAGTTATTGCAGTGGAAACACTTGTCTCTTAACCTTACATGACGTATAAACCTTGTTAAAATGTTCTTGCTTACTAAAATCCTCTATACTCTGCAGTACTCGAGTTATATACCAAACTCATTCCCATAAGGAACCACACGATCGATCGGGATTTTCCAACACGTCCAATCCGGCCGAACAAATGGAGAGAACATATACCTTCCTCAGATGCAGAACAAATAAGAGGAAACCCACCCACCCTTGCTAGACCCCCCCCTGCAGCAAATAAACTTATCCAATACTTCATCATCCATCATGCATACCTAACACCCAGAAAACGAGCCATTCCATTCCCAGAGACATATATCATGCCCAAAACAAGGAACATTAAATGCTGACATCTGGCACCTCATATGGGGTTGTCCACCAGTAGCTAACTACTGGAAACAGTACCAACCTTCATCACAATACAACTCTCACTACCTGTATCACAATCAACAGTCATGCATACTTGGACTGATCAACACAAACAACTGGAATAGACAGGAGAGAACTCTCTAATGTCACTTACTATGCATAGCTGTTGTTCTTAAATGGATGTACAGAAACCATCCCTGAAAAAGACAATGGGTTGACCTTTTAAATAATGACCCTACTGTACCTTCTACAAAATACTATACAGTACTTCCTAGGATGATGCCCTTCAAAATACAAACAATATGACCCCTGGGATGGCCATCTCCCCCTTCCCGCTTTCCTGATTCCCCCCTAAAATTACTAATGATGCATAATCTCACTATGTGTCAAGACTTAAAGGACAACAATATAAAAAAAATAACATCAACCCCATTACATGTTCACACTTCCAGCTGCTGAAATCTCTTACTCACATTTACAACCATGCTGCCCTCCCTTAGATATCACATAGCAAAGATGAGTGTTAAATGCCTGCCTCCTAGCTGGTCCAGGGCTGTAGTTAACAAAGCACTTGTCATTGGCTGGTGGGAATGTCTGTTACAACCTCTCTCCTCCTCCTCCTCTGCCAGTCAAACTTGAAATGTCCTGTTGCTTTGATACAGCCTACATAATCAAGCTGACAAAGGGTGGGTGGAGGAGTCTTTTCACACGCTTGCTACAATCTGTATATTATATATATTATTGTATCTGTGTTAAAGGAAAAGTGTACCTCAAACCTAGGTTTCACAATATTCTTAAGTTTCAATGATTCCCCTGTAGAGATCTACCTGACCCAGTTGTTCGCCGCCTGGGTGCTGCCCTCTGCTCCTGTTTCAAGTTTTTTTCGAGCAAAACCAGGAGCAGAGGGTTTCTGCACTGACAGAAGTTCCCCTTCCTGGTCGCGGCTGTCAGGCGGTTGGGTATGACGTCACATTGCCCCTTTACTGACAGCCACAATCAGGAAGTGGAGCGGCTGTCAGCAGTAGGTGCGGAGAGGGACTGGGTCAGGTAAGAAAGTTCAGGGGCATCTTTGAAACTTAAAAACATTGCGAGGGTAGACATGCCCTTTAAAATTTATAGTACATAGTGTAGGGTAGTAGGATTGGTAACACTACCTCCCAATATTGCTTCTGTGAGGAGTGCCAGCATTAAGAAAACTGCCTTCCCATGTGATACTGTTTTCTATGATTATCAAGTTTGAGGATGGGTGTGCACTCTCCACATGGTTGAGCCCATTCAAAGTATATGCATATCTGCTTCCTGAGGATCATTCTGTTTGATATATTAAAGGACAATTATACTCACCATTTCCCCAATCCATTCCTGCAAAGTACCCAGGGCGAGGACCTAAAATCCTCACCTCTGGGTACTTTACAAAAGTCCTGCACCACTTACTTGTAATCTCCCTCGTCGCTCCGGTCACTGCCAGTGACAATTCGCGAGGCACCCAATGGGAAGACATGCCTCCTTGCAGAGCGCATCTTCCCATTGGCTGCCTCGTGACCTGTCACTCAAAGTTCCAGTGGGGAGGATCAGACCGCAGCGCCGAGGGAGATTACAAGTAGTGCAGGACTTTTGTAAAGTACTCTGAGGTGAGGACTTAGCCTTTAAGGCCCTCACCCTGGGTACTTTGCAGGAATGAGCGAAAAGGAACGAGGGGGAGTTGAGTATAATTGTCTTTTAAGAAAACTGCTTCAGACAGGCTTCTCCAGAATCTTTAAAGGGCATGTCCACCCTTAATAAGAACTTTTGCCCTATAATAGAACACAGTCCCCCAGCCCCACCCGCTATAAAAATAATTTAAGAAAGTCCCCAGTTCTTCAATTACCTTCCCTCTCTCCTCCGATGCCCGGCCCGCCCTTCTGCTTGCAAGACACTGTAAGCAGGGGGCGGGACCAGCAGCCGCGTCCGTGATTGCAGCCAATCACGGGCGCGGCTGCTGGCTTCTCAGTATGCCGGTGGAGAGAGGGAAGGTAAGTACAGTTTGGGGCTTTCTTAAAATATTTTTTTTTTTTGCGGTTGTGGCGGGGGAACATATTCTATTAATGCGCAAGGGGTTTTATGGTAGGGGGAGGGATAGCAAAACGGGAGGGAGAGGGAGAAGGGTGCAGTACGCATGCCAAACTTCTCCCAGAAGCCAGATAGGAGGCAGAGTCCTATATGGACTCTGCTATCCTCCTGTGGGCAGTTTTGGGACTTTGGAGGGGGACTACAGGAGAAGATAGTCCACGGAACAATGTAAGAGTCCTCTGCACTCGTACCAAGTGGGGTGCTCACTCCTCCAAACAATCCAACCCTTAATGGATTTTAGACACGGGAATAATGAAATCGTAAGGGTGGCACTCCAAACAATAATGTATTAATATGACAACAAACATCTCACAACGTTTGGGGGGTAAGTGCCCCCTTCCTCAGGTGAGGAAGGGGGCACTTACCCCCGAAACGTGTGAGATGTTGTTCCTTTAGCAACATATAGCCAAGTTAAGCATAAGAACATAACATTAAAACTAACCTTAATCTATGGGAATAATAAGTGATGATGCAAAAGCAACTAATGTGTCTGTTACCAGTAGGCATCCATATATACAATACGGCCGCAATTGGAAATATCCTTTGCAATTGGAAATATCCTTGTATCAACTCCAACTTTACGTATCAATACCAGTAAAATTCCAGTGGAAATTATCAATATTGTTAAATTGTTAGTTTGTGTAATGCATACTTAGTTATCCTACCTATTCTTATCCATTTTGAAAAATCAGTTGATTCATATCCTTTGCTGTTCCCTGCTGTTGACATTATTGAGCTGAAATTTCAGGTTCTGTAAGTCCTTCTTCCCCGGATGACCACATCCTGGATGTTCCTACAGTTATTTCTACTGATTGGCTGTTGGATGGGTCAAAGATGCTCAGATCTCTACTGAGCAACTGAATCAACCCAGGCGCTGGGTCAAGGTCAAGACCATAACGGTCTCTACTAGGGGTCTTGCAAATAGGAAGTCAGTATTTCGGTTGCATTTATTTATACACAGACAAACAGGGAGATGTAAAATGCAAAAGCCATGCTAACCGATGTAATATAGGGTTAGCGAAGGTTTTTTACTCATTTTGCATTGCCTTCACCCTTTCCAAAGACTTTTGGATATAGTTCAGTGCAAGCGATGCAATTTAGAGATGATAATTGCATACATATCTGTTGTATTCAATTAGATCAACTGGACTTGAAATGTAGTTCTTGAAGACGTTTCGCTAGTCATGTCCCTGCCAAAAGCAATTGAATGCTTTGTTAGATATGGAGTGAGGTTGTAAGGAGTTTTTTGTAGTATATTCCTGAGAATCCATCAGGTCCTGGCGATATTGTGGTTTTATTTGTTTGATGGATGGGTTACTTCTCTGGTGTGATGGGTTGGCATTCTTTTCTGCATATCAGGTGTGAGTTTGTTGGTTGGCATATGTTTCTTAGAAGGTTATGATTTCTTGTTGGTTTGCTTTTCGTTTTTGTTCATAGAGTGTTGAGGAGAATGAGTGGAATGTTTGTAGATTAGGTCTGGGTTTGAGGTTAGGGTTCCTGCTTGTGTGTAGATTTTGGTATTGATGTGTTTTTTTTCCTGGGGTTCAGTAGGTTTGCAAGCGGTTTGTCTGCTTTATTTCCTTTGTGGTATAATATTGTTTTTCCACTGTTGTGGAATATTGCATGTAGTTCTTGCTTTTTAAGTTTAATGCTTTCTAAGATATCTTTGTTGTTTGTTTGTATGTGTCTGTTTCCAAGATATGTATCTGTTGTTCGATTTCTTTTGCTTTTTGTAATCTTATTTTTTATATTGTAAAGCTTTTTGTATAAGTATTCACGTATGTATGCCTTATGTGCTGCCCATACCCAAGGGAATCTTACTTGGTTTGTATCATTTACGTGAAGTATTCAGTGATATATTTTGCTAATTGGTTGGTTAGACCTTTGTCTGATAGTAATGATTCATTGAGACTCCATTTATACGTAGGTGTGGTTGTTTTGTTGGTCTTAAGTATATTTTAACCATCTTATGGTCTGACCAGACACATTGTTCTATAGATGCTGTCTCTGTATTTTGAGGAGTGTGGGTGAACCCATGAAGTAATCGAGTCTCAATAGCATTTGTGTGGGGGTGAGAAGTATGTATATTCCCTCGAGTTTAGGTTTTTTTCTCTCCAGAGATCTTTCATTTGTAATCGTTGTATTAAGTTAGATAGTTTTGGTGTTTTTCTTGTTAAATTAGTTTGGAGGTGTTCGATCTGTCCCAGTTAGGGTCTAGGGGTATGTTGAAGTCTCCTGCTATTAGAATATTGGTGGTGTTGAGGTTTAGATTTTAGACATAGTTTCAATAAGGAATTTGTGTTGTTGTGTTTGAAACTTATATGTTAAGTAGTACATATTCTATAGAATCGATGAGACATCTGACCAGGAGGTATCTTCCCTCAGGGTCAGCTGTTGTGTTTTGTATTGTTATATTTAGTGAATTGTGAAAAAGGATGGTCACCCCTTTTTTTAAGGTCCCATTGCTGAGATGAAGTGGGTGTAATGTTTATCTAGGTATTTTGGGGCTGATTTATTTGTGAAGTGGGTTTCTTGCCAGAAGATAATATGGGGTTTGTAGTCTGGTCGTTTTTAAATGATATTGATCTTTTCGTTGGTGAGTTTAATCCCCTCACATTGTGTGTTATGCATATCAGATTGTTGTTCTTTGTTTGTTTGTTTGTTGTTATATTGGGGGTTTGGTAGGTTGTGCTGGTTGTTTTTAAATTGTGGTTGCGTGCTGCGTTTGTTAGTGGTCTGGCTGTATTGTGTAGTAATATTAGGGTTGTGTCGTTTTGCTTCCATATGGGTATTTTCCTTCATGACTGTCCATGTGATCATGGTTGTATTTTGTGTAGGGGAAGAAAAGAAAATAGAAGGGGAAACAGGGTGAAATGAAACTTATACTCTAATTTAACAATTAACATGGACTTTAAGTTTTATGCTGTTACCTTGTGGATCTTAAATAATTACTTAGTTTAGAGTGTCGCCTTCCCCCTGGTCTGGGGGGTCGGGGAAGCCCTTGTTGGGAGTTTCTCGGTTGTCCCCACACCTGAAATTGCTTGTATTTCGTGGGTCTACCAGGTGGGCCTCTCCCTTTTTATATATCTTGTTATATATATCAACACTTACAGATGTAGTTTTATTAAGTTTTGTGTGTAGACTGACCTTGATGGGCTGTGGGTTGGGGGTTACCCTATCCTATATCAAACAATAAACTTCTCCTTAGTCGTCGGCTATTGGACTTTGGTAGATATTAGTTTAACAGGACATCTTTCCCTTTTCCTCCTTCCCATTACACGCCCTCCCTTCTCCCTCCTCCGTCACAGTGGCTAAGTTGCAGGAGGAAAAAAAAAACAAAAAAAAAACAATCAACTTATACCTTTATGGGCTATTTTGGTTTAACTCTTTTCATGTGTTTCATTCATTTTTGTGATTTTGTGATTTGTATTAACCTAATCTTTCCTATAGAGGTGTGTGTTTCTCTCTGCGCTCTTTTCAACCTTGGCTTAGCTGTTGGGGTTTTCTTTGGATTTCCCTCTTTCCCTCTCCCTTTTAATTTCTCGTGTTTGTTATTGATGAGTATGTTTGACTTAAGGGTCGGGGTGGGCCCTTGGGGTTTGTTTATCATAAAGCCAGGTCTGGGTGATAGAGCAAAGATCCACACACACTATATCAAACATATATCTTTACATTTTAACATTAACTTTTCATTACCTTAAGCTAACATCTTTTCAGACCTTTTATACATTCTTGTGGTGTTGTTATTTTGCATTATATGTAGGTTTTCCTAAAGAAGTGTATGTTTCTTTTCGTCGTTTCAGCTCTGGCTCGGCGGTTGGGGTTTTCTGTGGATTTCCTCTCTCTCCTTCCCTCTTGTGATTGTTTCATATCTGTTGTTGCAGAGTGTGGCTGGCCCTAGGGTCGGGGGGAGCTTTGGGGTTTATCTACCATAGAGCCAGAGCTGGGTATTCCGGCGTCAATCCGCATACACTGTACCAGACATATATCTTTAGATTTTTAACATTAGCTTTTCCCCCTATTTCCCTTGTTAACCATAGTTTGCAATTCAGGGGCAATACATGTAGAGGGTCCCATGGTTCGTTGTGGAAATCAATAGATATTCTGTGGACTAGAAACAGGGGGAGTTGGGTCAGGTCCATTGTCATTTGGTATGAAAGAGAGTTTTGTATGGTAGATACAAGCCTGCTTTTCCTTTCGATCTCGTTTGGTGGTTTTAAATTGTTTCGGCACATCTCCCACCCCGCCTCCCCAGGGTTGGGAGATGTGCCGAAAATCTCTGTTTTTGGGGTTTCTGAGTATTTTAGACTTTTGAGGCTTAAGTCTGAGTCGGGGTATCGGGCTTGATAATTTTTAGGATTTAATCCCTGGGGTGTTTAGGGTTTGATCTAACTGTTGTTTCAACGTTCTGGCTTTAAGGTTAAATCATTCAGTACCCCTTGTATATAGTTTTGTTCTAGTCAGCTTTAGCTAATTTCCCCGATGACTCTACACATTTTGGGTCGGTGCCTGGGTTTTGTTTTGGGAGTTGGGACCCGGTTGGTTGGTCGGGTATATTTGATAGGGGGGCCCTGAGTATACATGGAACGAACTGGGTATAAAGGTAGTAATACTATCGTTTTTCACGCGGTGTAGGTGTTATCTGGTCTTCACTTTTCCTTCAAGTCGTTAGAGGAGTTTCTAGGGGAGCTTGTTCCCCAGTTTCTTTTTTGATCTGTGAGTTGTGGTGGTGTTGCCAGGTACGCTGTAGGGTCTTTTGGGATGATGGTTTATGGGATGGCTTTCGTCGGGTTCCTGTAGTCCCGCTTTGCAGTAATCGGTTTCCTTGTTCTGCTGATCGATATTGAGTTGTTGTACTGTTCCAGGTAAAAAGTAATTTAAATGGATAGCCCATCTGTAGCGGACCGTTTGTCTGTCAATGTTGCGGTTATTTGTCTCAGTTCCTTCTTTTTTGTAGTGTCTGTGGGGCAGGTCTGGTTATAGTTGAAAGCGGCATCCCTTAAATTCCAAGGCGGTGGTAGCTTTTCGTGCTGCTTGGAGAAGTTTCTCCTTGTGTGTAGCTTTATGATAATATCCCTCGCCATGTTTTCCCTTGGGGGTTTTGTAGGGCCCTGGGAGTAGTGCCTGGAATATAGCTTGGGTGGTTTCTTGGTGTTGGTGAGGATTCTGGGATCCCTCGTATCCATAGATTGCTACGTCGGGAGCGGTTTTTCTAAGTCCTCATCTGAAGCATGAGTCTGTGGTTGGTTGCCCTTAGGTCTCCGTTTCACTCTGAGTATTATTGATTGCTTCGACCAGGTCATCTTTGCGTGTTTCCATGTCGCCGATTCTTTGGCCGGGTTCCCCTAGTCAATCCGTAGCGGGCTATTGCCTTGTGTAAACTCCGGTGTGGGAGATGTTGCCTTACGGGTTTCCCATGCGGGTTTAGTTCCTCCTCCCATTAGGCCTGACGGTTGCTGTGTACTGTGTCGGAATGCCTGTAGGGACTTCACCACCGTCGTGTTTTTTGCCCTGGCTGGCATTCGTGGCATCTCTCGTTGTTTACGGTCAGTTTTTTGGGAGGGTCCGTGGGTTTAACGCTGCCATTTGCTTTGATTTTCGGGTGTGGGTAGAGGAGCTCCTTTAGAACATGTCTGCTCCTGAAGCTGCTCACTACCCCCCAACGCTTTCCTTTTAAATGCTCTAAAATCAGTGTTTGGCTGGTTAACCATAATTACAGGCCACAGAGGTTCATTACAAATAAATATATTTTGGGTCAATTGCAACAATTATTTTCGAGACAAAATATCGGAGTAATTATGACATGACTACAATCCAGATGGATTTCAAAAAGGTCAGTCCCAGTGATTGGACATCAGTAAACCGTGGTTTATTTTTTGATCTTCCAAGGACAGCACGTCGATGGGTCAAATATTTTCACAGTCAAAATAATTAACTGAATAACTAACTACCAATTGAGTTTATGCCTGGTAGACCTGTCATAAGGAGTATCCTGCTTCTGTGTGCACAGCTCAAATATATTAGAAAAGCTCTTATATCAAAAGCATTCGGCATAATGAGTTATCCACATTACTTTTCATGGCTCTGGGAGCATGAATAAAAATTCCACCAGCACAAATTTACTTAGATTTATTAAAAGCAAACACACAGTGGTTGCTTTGAAGGCCTTGTTTTTATCATTTAAAGTATGTCTGATTGGACTTCATGCAGATTATGTGGTTACCTAGATGCCTCTGAACCCTCCCTCACAAGCGCTGCAAACGTTACAGCATACAGACCATTATCATCAAAGACCCCAAAATATATAAGTCCAAATTGCAACTTTCGTCAAAACCAAGTTATTGCAGTGGAAACAATGTTCTTAACCTTACATGACGTATAAACCTTGTTAAATGTTCTGCTTACTAACACCTCTATACTCTGCAGTACTCGAGTTATATACCAAACCATTTCCCATAAGGAACCACACGATCGATCGGGATTTTCCAACACGTCCAATCCGGCCGAACAAATGGAGAACATATACCTTCCTCAGAGCAGAACAAATAAGAGGAAACCCACCCACCCTTGCTAGACCCCCCCCTGCAGCAAATAAACTTATCCAATACTTCATCATCCATCATGCATACCTAACACCCAGAAAACGAGCCATTCCATTCCCAGAGACATATATCATGCCCAAAACAAGGAACATTAAATGCTGACATCTGGCACCTCATATGGGGTTGTCCACCAGTAGCTAACTACTGGAAACAGTACAACCTCATCACATACAACTCTCACTACCTGTATCACAATCACAGTCATGCATACTTGGACTGATCAACACAAAACAACTGGAATAGAAGGAGAGAACTCTCTAATGTCACTTACTATGCATAGCTGTTGTTCTTAATGGATGTACGAAACCATCCCTGAAAAAGACAATGGGTTGACCTTTTAAATAATGACCCTACTGTACCTTCTACAAAATACTATACAGTACTTCCTAGGATGATGCCCTTCAAAATACAAACAAAGACCCCTGGGATGGCCATCCCCCCTTCCCGCTTTCCTGATTCCCCCTAAAATTACTAATGATGCATAATCTCACTATGTGTCAAGACTTAAAGGACAACAATATAAAAAAAATAACATCAACCCCATTACATGTTCACACTTCCAGCTGCTGAAATCTCTTACTCACATTTACAAACCTGCTGCCCTCCCTTAGATATCACATAGCAAAGATGAGGTGTTAAATGCTGCCTCCTAGCTGGTCCAGGGCTGTAGTTAACAAAGCACTTGTCATTGGCTGGTGGGAATGTCTGTTACAACCTCTCTCCTCCTCCTCCTCTGCCAGTCAAACTTGAATGTCCGTTGCTTTGATACAGCCTACATAATCAAGCTGACAAAGGGTGGGTGGAGGAGTCTTTCACACGCTGCTACAATCTGTATATATATATATTATTGTATCTGTGTTAAAGGAAAAGTGTACCTCAAACCTAGGTTTCACAATATTCTAAGTTTCAATGATTCCCCTGTAGAGATCTACCTGACCCAGTTGTTCGCCGCCTGGGTGCTGCCCTCGCTCCTGTTTCAAGTTTTTTTCGAGCAAAACCAGGAGCAGAGGGTTTCTGCACTGACAGAAGTTCCCTTCCTGGTCGCGGCTGTCAGGCGGTTGGGTATGACGTCACATTGCCCCTTTACTGACAGCCACAATCAGGAAGTGGAGCGGCTGTCAGCAGTAGGTGCGGAGAGGGACTGGGTCAGGTAGAAAAGTTCAGGGGCATCTTTAAACTTAAAAACATTGCGAGGGTAGACATGCCCTTAAAATTTATAGTACATAGTGTAGGGTAGTAGGATTGGTAACACTACCTCCCAATATTGCTTCTGTGAGGAGTGCAGCATAAGAAAACTGCCTTCCCATGTGATACTGTTTTCTATGATTATCAAGTTTGAGGATGGGTGTGCACTCTCCCCATGGTTGAGCCCATTCAAAGTATATGCATATCTGCTTCCTGAGGATCATTCTGTTTGATATATTAAAGGACATTATACTCACCATTTCCCCAATCCATTCCTGCAAAGTACCCAGGGCGAGGACCTAAAATCCTCACCTCGGGTACTTTACAAAAGTCCTGCACCACTTACTTGTAATCTCCCTCGTCGCTCCGGTCACTGCCAGTGACAATTCGCGAGGCACCCAATGGGAAGACATGCCTCCTTGAGAGCGCATCTTCCCATTGGCTGCCTCGTGACCGTCATCAAAGTTCCAGTGGGGAGGATCAGACCGCAGCGCCGAGGATTAAAGTAGTGCAGGACTTTTGAAAGTACTCTGAGGTGAGGACTTAGCCTTAAGGCCCTCACCCTGGGTACTTTGCAGGAATGAGCGAAAAGGAACGAGGGGGAGTTGAGTATATGTCTTTTAAGAAAACTGCTTCAGACGGCTTCTCCAGATCTTTAAAGGGCATGTCCACCCTTAATAAGAACTTTTGCCCTTAATAGAACACAGTCCCCCAGCCCCACCGCTATAAAAATAATTTAAGAAAGTCCCCAGTTCTTCAATTACCTTCCTTCTCCTCCGATGCCCGGCCCGCCCTTCTGCTTGCAAGACACTGTAAGCAGGGGGGGGACCAGCAGCCGCGTCCGTGATTGCAGCCAACACGGGCGCGGCTGCTGGCTTCTCAGTATGCCGGTGGAGAGAGGGAAGGTAAGTACAGTTCTGGGGACTTTCTTAAAATATTTTTTTTTTTTGCGGTTGTGGCGGGGGAACATATTCTATTAATGCGCAAGGGGTTTTATGGTAGGGGGAGGGATAGCAAAACGGGAGGGAGAGGGAGAAGGGTGCAGTACGCATGCCAAACTTCTCCCAGAAGCCAGATAGGAGGCAGAGTCCTATATGGACTCTGCTATCCTCCTGTGGGCAGTTTTGGGACTTTGGAGGGGGACTACAGGAGAAGATAGTCCACGGAACAATGTAAGAGTCCTCTGCACTCGTACCAAGTGGGGTGCTCACTCCTCCAAACAATCCAACCCTTAATGGATTTTAGACACGGGAATAATGAAATCGTAAGGGTGGCACTCCAAACAATAATGTATTAATATGACAACAAACATCTCCACAACGTTTGGGGGGTAAGTGCCCCCTTCCTCAGGTGAGGAAGGGGGCACTTACCCCCGAAACGTGTGAGATGTTGTTCCTTTAGCAACATATAGCCAAGTTAAGCATAAGAACATAACATTAAAACTAACCTTAATCTATGGGAATAATAAGTGATGATGCAAAAGCAACTAATGTGTCTGTTACCAGTAGGCATCCATATATACAATACGGCCGCAATTGGAAATATCCTTTGCAATTGGAAATATCCTTGTATCAACTCCAACTTTACGTATCAATACCAGTAAAATTCCAGTGGAAATTATCAATATTTGTTAAATTGTTAGTTTGTGTAATGCATATTAGTTATCCTACCTATTCTTATCCATTTTGAAAAATCAGTTGATTCATATCCTTTGCTGTTCCTGCTGTTGACATTATTGAGCTGAAATTTCAGGTTCTGTAAGTCCTTCTTCCCCGGATGACCACATCCTTGGATGTTCCTAACAGTTATTCTACTGATTGGCTGTTGGATGGGCAAGAGTGCTCAGATCTCTACTGAGCAACTGAATCAACCCAGGCGCTGGGTCAAGGTCAAGACCATAACGGTCTCTACTAGGGGTCTTGCAAATAGGAAGTCAGTATTTCGGTTGATTTATTTATACACAGACAAAACGGAGATGTAAAATGCAAAAGCCATGCAACCGATGTAATATAGGGTTAGCGAAGGTTTTTTCTCATTTTGCATTGCCTTCACCCTTTCCAAAGACTTTTGGATATAGTTCGTGCAAGCGATGCAATTTAGAGATGATAATTGCATACATATCTGTTGTATTCAATTAAATCAACTGGACTTGAAATGTAGTTCTTGAAGACGTTTCGCTAGTCATCCGAATGGGTTCTCAATTCAGAATGCACCAAAATTAAATCCTTTTCAATTGTGGCTTTAAAGCCATGCAAAAGGTTGCAACTTACCTCTCACATTCACACAATGCAATAACAGTGCAAAGTGGTTACTACATCGCAGGAATAAGTGCAGGTCAGTTGCGATACTGAAATTTATTGCATCTCCCCCAAAATGATGAAATGGCAGATTAAGGTCATTGGGATGAAAAAATACGGCTCTTTTTTCTGAAAAGTACATGTATTTGCATTGAACTTCCACTTTAAGTTAAAGAACAAGTGAAGGCTGAAATGTATACATCCTTCACCCATAGGGTTAATGTCTCACTTTCAGAACAGTAACTATTTTTGTCAACAATGATTATAGTGAATGAGATTAAAGAATCTGATACTGTAATAGATGTTATTCTAGATACATAAATTAATTCTCAGGGCAATCTATTTCTAAGGAATTACATTCATGCTCCTTTTTCCTAGATGATTTGTTGACTTGACATACTCTCAAAGTATCTTGAACCAGACAGAAATTAAAGTTATACACGGTTTGATTTAGATAAACATGGGTGATACACACAAAGATAAATAAATTGTCATTCTTTACTTCTCCTTTAATATACGTGAAGGAGTAGAAACAGATAATTAGTTTTACCTTTGTAACCTCTTCTATCCCAGCAGGCTCTCATTTTTTGGATCTTTACAATTTCTTTACTACAGCTTGTTTCATATTCTACCAGATGTTTACCATTCACAATTTACTAATCACATATATGCCATAATCTTATACCTTTACATGTGTGTTTCCTACAGTAAGTTAAACAGAAGCTGTTTAAATTTATATGGTGTAGACAATAAAAAGAAATATCTGGACAGGATCCTAGATAAATGTTAATTTCAAATGAAAATGTAACTGAATAGGAAAATAACCGTATTCCTGGTAGAGTGGTTAAGCTTCAGTTTGAGTTTCCAGACGTTTCACCTACTTCTCATCAGGAAAATAGTTCATGATTTTCCAGATTAAGGTGCAGTAAAAGTGTTACGGCTATAAATGAAAGTGGCAAAACATACTGCGTGAATTATAACACATGATCAAATAAGCTTTTAATCAGTCATAACACAAAAAAAATCTGATTCCAGCAAAAATGTTGTTTATACATGTTTAGATGACAGGAAGGAGACATTGCGCTCTATACCTCATAATACATTTACAAGAGAGGAAAAGGGAGAGAGCAGACACAAGATAATGTGCGAAAAGGTTATAAGAGTATAAAACATTCTGGTTATATTGATCCTCACGTAAACGCAAAGAAAAATTGGTAATTTCAAATTCAGACATGAAGGATACATCGAAAAAGAGAAAAAAAAAAAGTCACTACATTACCTAGAAATATTGACCAACACTTATAAATATATATATACACACAAAGAAAGAAATGATGGGTGCACTCAAGGGTCCTTTTCACATTTTATTAGTGCATCAAAAAAGGTGCAAACATTAGTGCAATCAGCTTGCACTTTTTTTGATGCACTAATAAAATGTGAAATGGACCCTTGAGTGCACCCATCATTTCTTTCTTTGTGGAAATCCTTTAGGAGTTGCACCAGGGCAAGTAGGAATCTGAGGAGTGAGTGCCCACACCATTTGTGTATAAGACTGAAAATCTTTTCAGAAAAGGGTTACCATGTTTGTACAATTTAGCTTCCCTATAGGGGAAGGCTATCTAAAAACTTGCTATGGTCTGGTCTAAGGAATGCGTCTTTTGGAAGAATTTCTCTCTATAAGTTCTGTCTGTTATAAGACAACTAGTTTACCTTTAAATTAAATTGCAATTCAATGTTAAACTACATACTAGGTGCTTTGATGGCATCTAAAGAGGTTTCTGCTAAGAAATAAATTTGCAACTTTGATATCCTTAATAAAAAATTATTTTATCCATGGAGACTCGCAATGGCATACTTAAAATATTGTAACTAGCTTTAGCTAAGCTGGTGACAACTATGGAAGGCCTGATACAAGGTCTAGATATAGTACTGTGCCCTGTATCTGCCTTCCTCTACATAAGATACATGATAAGAATCTGACGGAGACGACTCTCTATAAAAAACAAAACAAAACTACTTTACTCCATTAATTTAAAAGCAGTACGGTCCGGACATTAAATTGATGAAACACGTTTTTTTTTTTGTTTTTTTTTATGAAAAGTCGTCCCCACCATATCCTTATTTAACATAGTGTGTGAATTGGGAGCTCACTTGGACAGTGACTTTGGGCTAGAATCATCACAGCACCCGTTTGCACGTTGCATACTAACATTCCTCCTCTGCAATTAGTTGGTTACGGTCTCATTACCTGAGACGTTGAATCATAATCAATGTCCAGTATCTATGCCATTTAGCAATCAGTGGCACTTCTGGACCTTTTTGCACCTGAGCCAAAAATGTTAAAGCTGACCTCTGTATCTTCCTGCGGCGTGTGAAGCACACCAACACAAGAAGTGGGCATGGCTTGTGGAGATGGGTGTGTTTGGCTAACTAACACTGGCTGGTGAACTGGAAAGATGACAACACTGGCTGGTGAACTGCAGGGCTGACTTGACACTGGCTAGTGAACGGACCTAACATTGGCAGCTGAACCCTCCAGCATTCCAGGTCAGCACTCCAGTTCAGTAGACACTGTAAGGTCAGCCCTCCAGTTCACCAGCCACTATTAGATCAGCCCTCCAGTTCACGAGAAAGTGTTCTTTCTCCTTTCAATCTTAACAGTGGCTGATGAACTGGAGGGGTGACCTAACAGTGAAACAGTTTCCATATAACAATTTCTTGGATCTGTTGGCTGTATTTATGTTGCAAACAGCACACATTACAAAGAGATGTTGTAATCCCTCCTGGAGGATGAGCTGAAAAATAAAAAGTTTAAATGTCATAACTATATGTACTTAAAACACCTTTAGGAAGATTTACCCAGAGCTGCAATCACTCTGGTTAGATCTCCCCTTCCAGTATTCAATAGCAGATTTTCATCTTTCGTTAAAAGACAACTATACTGTAAAAATGTACTTTTAGAAATAAAAGTACTTGGAACAGGGAGTAAGGATTGATTTTTCTGCTTCACCACATACAGTTTCCTTTGCCAGGTTATGGCCCTGGGCCTTCCTGTATAGTATAGTATAGTATAGTAAGTATAGTGCTAAAGCACTGAGGAAGCCTGTCAGAAGCAGATTTCTTTGAGCTGCCTCTCCTTATAGAAATGATATTAGGAGGTAGAAAGTAGCAATCCTAACTCCTTTAACCAGGTACTTTTCATGTTGACTGTTTTTGAAGTTTATATGCACTATGTCTGTTGTATTCAATTAGATCAACTGGACTTGAAATGTAGTTCTTGAAGACGTTTCGCTAGTCATCCGACTGGCTTTCTCAATTCGAATGACTGAATTGAGAAAGCCAGTCGGATGACTAGCGAAACGTCTTCAAGAACTACATTTCAAGTCCTTTGATCTAATTGAATACACAGTATACCATGACCTGGATGAATGAGAACCTTCACAAGCATTATGCACTATGCTTTGTCCTTTAATCCCAAAAGGATTTAACACTTCTGCGCCCTTAAGCCACATATCTGATATTGAAAAGCCGGCAACAGCTGAATAGTCTCTTCTTTTGTGAACCCAGCAATGTGTTAATTTGCACTACCCTGTATTGAATAGGTTAGTGCAAGTTTAACCCCTGGGGGAAAAAAAATAAAAAAAGACTATGATATGTCTTTGTTTGGTAAAGGCAGGAAAACAGAATTGGTATTCTCTAGAAAGAGTGGTTGACTGGTGGTCGCTTGCATTTCAGGTGATCATGGAGACGAAGGACCTTATTCTATAAGAGCGACCAATCATATTTATTAAATGTTTTCTAACTTTAGTGGACCTGTAAAAAGCAGTAACATCAGTGATGATGCTTTGGGGTCCCTAACCAGATTCTGCATCTTCCCATTGTGACCAATTCTACTATTGGGTGAAGGGCAGTGATGGGACTGCATGCTCTAGAGAGATATTTTTACTAACTTTTCACTGCTCTTATTGGGTACGCACTACATAAGCATACATTGTTCTAATCAACCATTCCAGCACTATAAATCAGTTTTCCTTCATAAAAACGCTAATGCCTAATCTTAACACCTATGCAAAAAAATTCCAAAGAAAACCCTAAAATAAACTAAATTGAAGCAAGAGCTCAAGTCAATATTATTCACTTTTTATTTTTACAAAGTAAAAAAACTATACTATGATACTTTAAAGGATTGATCTAGTAATAACATTATACACTGCACAAAAAGAATACAATGTACAGTGAAGTAAAAATTGATGACCCAAGAAAAGTTACTTTTAGCATTTTAGATAAGATATAATATTCAGAATGCATTTTTTAATCAGACTACTTAAAGGGCATCTATAGTGAAAAAACAACATGGCCAAACCTTTGCAAAGTTAAATTCATGTACTCTGTGCTGCCTAATCCTATCTCTGTAAGTGACTTTGTTTAACCATGGTGTCAGATCTGTTTGCAGCACTCCCCCCTTCCCCCTCCCCCTGTACCTCCTCCATGTCTCTACTCCCCAACCGACAAGCTTTTCATGTGCAGTAGAGTTAAAAGTTCAACATCCTGAAAAACACAACCCAAGCACAGTGGCCAAATGAAAGCAAGCTGCCTGGAGACACGGAAGAAGGAGATTATCAGTTTCGATCTCTCACTTTGTGACCCATCATCAATCAGTGAAAGCTATTAAGAAGGGGGGTCAAGTGCAGCCTTATATCTACCATGAAAGTTACCTCTCTCCCCCTGCTAATGCTGTTATCTCATGTTTATAACAGAGCAGGGAGGGGGGGATCACGTCACAGGATTGATTGACAGTCCAAGTAGGAGTAGAGGAATGCATCACGTATTCTCTAACTTGTGTATCTCAGAGAGAGAGGGAATCTGAAAAAAGTGAAGACACTCTGGGGGTTGTGGGGAATTATAGAACACATGGAAAGGAAGAAAAAAAAGTTCATTTTCCACTATAGATGCCCTTATTCATTATAATATAATATATATTATATATATATATATAATATATTATATATATATATATAATATTATATATATATATATATATATATATATACACGTATATATATAAAATAAAGCGGTTAATAACATTGACCAGTTTTTTTTTATTGATCTTTAAAGTTTCACCCAGTGCATTAAACATTTTGATGGAATATATTACAAAACACGTGTCTCTAACTTTGCTTATTAAGGAATAGGGTCTTGCATGTGTACCTTGGATTTCAGTTGCAACACTTAATTATAATTGATGAGAAAAGCTATTCACAACTTGCCAGACCTGCCAAGTCTTCTGAGTCAATGTGAGTGAGATTGATGGAATTCGTGGCTTTTCATTGGAATGTCTTGGGGTATAGGTGAGATCAGACATTGTGTGTGTTTGAGACACAGAGCTCCCTCAAGGTGTTAGAATTGGCAACCTTTTGCTGTACAATGGCATGCAGAAAAACATGGAACTACAAATTCAAATTGCTGTTATTTCACAGTTGGATAGCAGCATTGTTAAAATGAAAAGGCTTGTTTCATTAAAAGGAGAAAATCCCTACGCTCAGGGAAGTACTTCTCCCCAGTGTATAATTACTACAATGTGCACTGGAGACATGTCTGGGAACACAATTTTTCTGTTTATCAAGCGTATAAAATAAAGTTTGATTAATCATATAGCTTATTTCTATAAAAAAATATTTAAAAAAAAAAAATGAAGGTTTGTTCAAATGATGATTTGTCACTTAAACAGACCAGACCGTTTGTAAATTAAGTATGCAAAATATTTTGCTATGTACTGAATAGAGGGGCTAAGAAACTTACAAGGAAAGCTCCACTTACAAAGTATGGGCAAAAGGTAGTAATTTCTATTTGATGCACTGTAATCATTTGCTACATTTACATTAAACCTACAGGAGAAAAAAAAACAATAATGCATCTAGAGGCAATGGGGGCTTTTCCCAGAGAGTTCTCTCATAAGAGTTTGGTCTTAGGACATAAACCCTATTCTGTATCAGTCGCAAAGCCTGTGGTGAAAATAGTTTTCATGGCAAAGCTACCCTCACCTTAAGGATTCGGACTATCTGTGAATAAAGAAAGTAGGTGAATATATTTACATGTATTCTACTATTCTATACATATTTATTACAATTAGTGTTACTGATTTTTTTTTTTTTTTTTAGACAGGAACAGATTTTCACTACATGCAGTGAATTTAGTGTTGGGTTAAATACATTTTACATATTCTGTATATCTGTTCTGAGGAACTGTGATAAATTCAACATTTGGAACATGGCAACATGTTGCAGCAAAATGTAAACTCCTGGAGAAATCTTGTAGTTGAATAAGCCTCTTGCATTAAGTTAAAGGGAAGTAAAGTCTCCAGACATTGCCCCAACAGAGAGAGCACATTCCCAAAGATGCCAAATGCCGTCTTACCTCTCCTTTTGCTGTAGCTGCTGGGTGATTTATGAAATTAATCTGTGGGTACTAGGGGTCATCTCCCATAATCCATCGAAGCTGGGCACACCCAATTAAGTGTATGCAGACTGCAGTATACTTTACAGGAAGCTGCAGCTTTGCTTTCTTGAAGCTGACAGCCAATTATATTACAGCTCAGAGATCATCCCTCCCTCTGACACAGAACACAGATTTCAGTGCAGTTTCTGTGTAAACATTTTAGATTGGAAAAAAAAAAAGAAAAGTAATGTTTGCAGTTTCTTTGCTAGCATGGATCTAAGAAACATAATTTTAACATTTTAGTAAAAGGTAATAGTCTGGTGAAATTGAACACACAAACTCATGTAATGTGTCTGGCTAAAAAGAAAACGTTCTACCGCTATCCCTTAAGAGCTGAGAAAGTGGAAAGTAAGTATATGTATAATCTTCTTGTGCTAAGAACATAATGAAAGCAAAAAAAAAAAAGGCCAGGTGATTTGAATATGTGACCTAATGGTCTGTATGTTTCTAAAACCAGCACCTTAGCAATAAGCCACAACTGCACATGCAAAAGAAGTATGTATTGTCAGTATTCGGATGCGGCTCTCTCTCACCTGGGTTATAAGTGGTTTTTGATTGGTCCCGGTTGCCTATTTTAGGTTCTGCCCTCCACTGGTCCCTTGCCCGTTATATTTATTGCTTTGCCCTGACTCGTGGTGTGATTTGGATCTGCTTGGATCTGAGGTTTTTGATTTTAACTGTTTATCCGTTTCCGATTGTTTGCTGTCTGCCCCGACCTTTGCCTGACTGACTACGATTTTGCCTTTCCCTTCTGTGCCACACTTCACTGACGGATCTACTGTGCACTGACCTCTTGCGCTGTCCCTCACCCGCTTATAGATTTGGTACTATGTTTTGTCCAGCTCGGAGCTGGTTGTACCCTGTCCGCCTAATGCGTTCCTGGTTTTCTTGTTTTAAAATGTGTAGAAATCACAGGAATGTACCAAAATTTCGCGATTTCTGATGCGTTGTGATTTGCAAATCTGTTTTCTGTTTTAGTAATGCATGTGATACGCATTTTCTTGCACAATCGAATGCGTTACCATAACAAAAATGGACAAATTGCATGTGCAAACGCACTAAGAAAATTACTGGAATCGCACACACAATAATTTGCAATAACGTATGCTAGTTGCTCATGCAACTATAATCCCCCCAGTAATGACCCCATCATGTAGTGTAATAAAATCCTTACCTCACATCCCAGCTCCATATGGTTCTCCTGTAGTCCCCCCCAAAAGTCCCAAAAACTGCCCACCAGGAGGATAGCAGAGTCCATATAGGACTCTGCCTCCTATCTGGCCTCCGGGAGAAGTTTGGCATGCGTACTGCAGCCCTTCTCCCCCTCCCTCCCGATTAGGATTCCCTCCCCCTAGCATAAAACCCTTTACATATAATATTCCCCCTGTCCCCCCAGTCCCAACCGCTATATTTTTATTATCAGAAAGTGCCCCAAACATTACTTACCTTCCCTCTTTCCTCCGTCGCACTGAACTCCCGGCAGCCGCGTCCGTGATTGGCTGCCGCTCAGCCAATCACAGACGCGACTGCTGGTCCCGCCCCTCTGCTTGCATTTTCTCGCAAGCAGAGGGCCTGGCAATGCGGCGGAGGAAAGAGGGAAGGTAAGTAAAGTTTGGGGCACTTTCTAATAATAAAAATATAGCGGTTGGGGCTGGGGGGACAGGGGGAATGTTATATCAAAAAAAAATTTCAAGGGCGGACATGCCCTTTAAAATCAATGTTTTTCCTATGCATCCTACAGATGGCAATGTCTTACCCAAAGGAATAAAATGAAAAGAGAAACAGTGTATAAGTTTCTAGATACAAGTAACCAATTTATAATCCTTAAAGGGCAACTCCTGCCCTTAAATAAAAACTTACATACAGGTAAACCCCCTTAAACCCTAAACTGTAATAGTTTGAAATCTGAAATATATAAGTCTGACCTGAAATCCGGCACAATGTCCTGTGTCCCGTTTCTACTTTCTGATTCTTCCAGTTTGCAACGGTCAGTTACGGATGTGACAGTTGACATCACAGCCAATGACTGAATGTTAATCCCCTGTCTGCCTCTTCTGAGCATGCCCAGGCTCAGAACCAGGTCACTTAATTGCTCAGTTTCCATTGCTCAGAGGCCATTCTTTCTAAAAGATATGAGGGTGGAGTTGTCCTTTAAAGTATTGAATTGTAACTCACTGTCTCTGTATCAGTAGTCCCCTCACTGACAATACTAGGTCTATATACAGAATTTCAGCACCAATCACAAATCACCAGAACGATGTGCCCCAGTGCTACCAGCAAGACTTTAATTAACCACACCAACACCCACATTCCATCCTCAAGGAATAATGATTTTCAGCATGGCAACACCGAATCTCCAAGGGTCATTCATTACATCACTCAACAGTGCCTCTGGGTAATCTCTTCGCAACTGAATTTCTAATATTACACCACAGACCCCTCCCACTTCAGCAACTGTGCTTCCGCGTTCCATCTACCGGAAATGCACTCTCACTGCAGCCCTAGTGGAAGAAAACAATCGCTGCGGTTGGTACGCGGAAGCGTTTCGGAACACGTAGGATTGTAGGGAAAGACGTGCGGTGATCCGGTTACTGCGGCCGTCAGCTTCTGACGTCTAAGGCTCATCCGACAGTAACTGCTAGGGATTCAAGGCACCGGGAAGGTTTGGACTGTCTGAGGTGAGGGGCCAGACACCGAGATAGGGTCGCCGAGGGTGAAGGTGACGTGACGGTGAGGGATGATAATTCACTAACACCCAGGGATACTCCATAGTGTTTAGAGAATTCCTATTATAAAACTTCAATGACCCCCAGAGCCTGAGACATTAGTATTTTACCGAATCACCTCACAACGAAGGTCAGCTGGGCCCGGCGGTTGTTGTGGATAGATTAGGGGCGGGGCTCTTGAGATTTTATAAGCGACTCCGCCCATTTAGTGCACGGGCCTGACACCTGCTGACTACCTGAGGGTACAGGAAGTGGGCGTTACTGTCCGCACGGGAGACTGACCGTCTAACCTTGTCATTTGGGAGTCTCGTCACAGTTAGTACTGATAGACGTGGTCTGTCTCATGATGTACCCAGCATGCATCATTCCGAAAGTGAAATGGAATGCGCTAGTTCCATTCCTAATAAGCATCGGATTTAGTTATCATTTGGTCACATGTTCCCATGTTAGCTGCTATGACAGTTCCTTTTGTTTGGAACGAGCCATGCGGTGCTGATTAATCAGTCCATGTCCCACTTTATATCTGATTCCTAAACTAACATTCAACTGATTGAAATCTATAAATATTTTTACAATAGAAAGTTTAGTGGTTTTCATTTTACTTTCAGTTGTATTCTACTGCAGCATCCGCACTATATCAACGCACGGTAACACGTGAAAAGCGCAATTACTTTGCGCATGTTACTGCATTTGCGCTACGGTTTAAGCAATAATCTCTTATCTGAGCACATGAGATTTGCACCAAAAATAGTGATTGCGTGCGCTTGATAAACGCACGCTGGCCATATTAAAATGCACAGGTCATAATACAATGCAGGTCTTATTAGAATGCACTGGCATGCGATTCTCACGTGCTAATGCATTGCAATCGGAAGCGCACGACAATCATGCCTGCGTGGCCTAGTGCTGGGAGAATCAATGCCATTGTTAATAACCTAGTTCAGAGAAAGCAGCTTTAACATTTTTATGATCTAATATTAATATTGTGTATGCTATTTATTATTGGATTTAACTATTTACTGTAGATGTGTTTTAAATAGTGCTTGGAGCATTCACTGCAGTAAAATTGCTATAAAACAATTGCTGGCATTCCAGCTACATTTTTAGTTTTACAAACAGGGTTATTCAATAAAAGTTATTATCGTTTAAAATGGTGCTAATTTTGCCCCAACCAATCAAATGTTAGCTTTCAAATGTTAAAGGGTATGTCCACTCAAAAATTAACTTGCTTTCTATCTGGTTTACTGAAGAACAGGAGGTAAATGCACTATTTCTTACCTCCCGTTCTTCAGTAAATCTTGCAGGAGAGCAGGAGAACTTACCGGGATCGTTCCAGCGCTGACAGAGCGGCGGCAAAAATCCCCATTTCCAGGCCTTTGCGCATGCGCACAATGCGCTAAGGAGAGTGGAAGCGCCGGAGGTATCGGGGATTTCGGCCGCGGCTCTGTCAGCGCTGTAAAGATCCCGGTAAGTTCTCCTGCAAGATTTACTGAAGAACGGGAGGTAAGAAATAGTGCATTTACCTCCTGTTCTTCAGTAAAACAGATAGAAAGCAAGTTAATTATTGAGTGGACATACCCTTTAAATAAGATCTGATTGGTTGGGGCTAAATTAGCACCATTTTAAACGATAAGACCTTTTATTGAATCTCCCTGTAAGACCTGTACTATAACTTTGGAACCAGCATCCATAAAGTCACTGCACATAGTACACACAACAAGTGTGCAGACTTTTTCATGCCTGCAAATTACATTTTTAAGGCAATCTATATATTTATATATTGAATATGTTGTTTTAAGAACATAATCTATTTCCCACATCATATATTTATGGTAATAAATGTATTACTTTTTCTTAGAATTTATTTTATAACAGAGAAAAATCATTCATTCTGGTAAAAGGGAGGATATTTAATCCAGGCTTCTGGCAACTTTAAATCATCAGCACAATATGTCTGCTGGTTTGTAATATTCAGTTTAGGATTCTTTGTAGATTAAGGCTGAGGGCATACTGCAACAGTCCCTATATCGTAAGGCATGCAATCCGCCCAAAAAATAAATAAGCCAGTGTGTCCTGGCCCTTTAGTTTCAATTCTGTAGTGTATTTAAATGCAGCATATCTGTTGTATTCAATTAGATCAACTGGACTTGAAGTTTAGTTCTTGAAGACGTTTCGCTAGTCATCCGACTGGCTTTCTCAATTCAGAATGACTTGTACAAGAATCTGTGGCAATTATGTACCCTGGAAAATCCCAGTAAGCATATCACAGCCAGGTGTTAAGGGCGTGATTAGATAGTGGCTTTCTTGGACTGCTTGGTAGAAGTCAGGGAGAATGGTAAACCGGAAGTAGAGGTTTACAGAAAACCAACACACACAGATCAGTATTTGATGTTTGACTCCCACCACCCTTTAGATCACAAGCTGGGGGTCATCAGAACCCTGCAACACAGAGCTGAGAACATCCCCACTAGCACAGAGGCGAAGGCTAAAGAAATGAAACATCTCAGAGGAGCCCTTAAAACTTGTGGATATCCAGACTGGGCCTTTGTCAAAAGAAGTAGAAGGAAAGAAAAGAACACGAATACCAACAGTGAAGGGGAAAAGCAAGACAGGAGAAAGAACATGGTCATCCCATATGTAGCAGGGGTCTCCGAGAAATTAAGAAAAGTTTTCAAAAAACACTGTATCCCTGTCTGCTTTAAACTGAGCAACACGCTGAGGCAGCAATTGGTACATCCGAAAGACCCAATACCGAAACATAAGAAAAGCGACATCATATACGCAGTGCAGTGCAGTGAAGAATGCTCTGATTTGTATGTGGGGGAGACCAAACAACAACTGCATCAACGTATGGCCCAGCACAGAAGAGCCAATTCCTCGGGTCAGGACTCAGCCGTGTACCTGCATCTTAAGGATAAAGGACATACCTTTGAAGATTGTAATGTTAACATATTGGCAAAGGAACGTGACTGGTTCAAGAGAGGTGTTAAGGAGGCCATTTATGTGAAAATAAAGAAACCAAGCCTAAATAGAGGTGGGGGGGTTCGACACCATCTGTCTGCCATGTACAATGCTGTTTTGACACCTTACTCTGGGCGTTCCTATAACACCTCTTAGCCTCTATCTAATCACGCCCTTAACACCTGGCTGTGATATGCCAACTGGGATTTTCCAGATTACATAATTGCCACAGATTCTTGTACAAGTCATTCTGAATTGAGAAAGCCAGTCGGATGACTAGCGAAACGTCTTCAAGAACTAAACTTCAAGTCCAGTTGATCTAATTGAATACAACAGATATACCATGACCTGGATGAATAAGAACCTTCATAAGCATATTTAAATGCAGCATACAACCACTGCAAATCAAAATCTAAATGTATAACTAGTTCTGTATTGTGTTTAAATGCAGCACACAAACACTGCAAATCAAAATCTAGAAGTATAACCGATATAGTACATTCATACTGAAACAAAATTGAATAGCTTTATATCACAACTATACTGTGAAATATTTCTTTCCAAGAAATGTTGACTTCATTCGAAAAAGCACTGAGGTAGAACTGAGTATTCATACCTTTCATCAGAGCACAGAGCTCATGAACTTACAACTGGCTTCTATTCCTTCATGCACATGCATTGCATATGCAAAAGTGGTAGAGACAGTAGGAAAGTAGAGGCTTTTTAAATAAACTTTTATTTTTTAGTATAGTTGTATAGTTTATAATAAGTAAAAGTTGATTGTTGGTTTGAATAAGTTATCCATTGAAAACATTTACAGTACTAGGTCTTGCAAGGCACGAAGGGTGGTGTAGAATTTTTGTATGCCTGCAATACCGCTGCACAATGCAAGCAAAAAAAAACCTAATTATAGTACACATCTACAAAAGATGAAGGCACTGTGCTTGTAGATAAGATGTGCTAACATACTCATTATCTTTCTTTAAGGCTACGGCTCTGTGTGGGGTTTCCACTGGTAATAAGTCTGTTAAAATTTGTCACTGAGGCTGTGAACACACAGGCCTATATTTTGGTTTAATCATCCAAAATTTTGGTAAAATGTTTTGCCCAATCACGTTGTCAAAATCAGCAGTGCTGCTTTAAATCTCATTAGACAGACTACCAATAGGAAAATTGGCTGGTGTGTACACAGCTTTATAGAAACATTATTTTGCAGAGATTTTTTAAAGAAACATTGGGATGTATTCTAAAGTTCCAAACTAAAATATATAACAAATAGATTTTCAGAAATTTTAGTAGAATCTGCACCACACGTTTATACCTTTCTGAAGATGATGTTGGTAAGGTATCACATGGTTTTGGGATGCCTTAAAATGATTGTTGTGCTCTGCTCATCTTGCTATGATAGAAATGTGATAATTAATAACCGTTAAGTTTGTAGCTCAGCTATTAACAAAGCTATGAAGCCTGTATATCTTATGTAGGTCAACAGTGGCTGAGCTTTTTACAAGACCTAAGCTGGGTACACACAATTCCTTCTGTCTGTCATCTGTCACAGATGTGGCTACACAGTCCTGATTGGTCTCCCTATTTAAAATTGTTTTTTAGGGATGATCGATCGTGGAGTGGTAAAATGTTTTGTTCACTAGCGCATTCGCTCTCATTTTCCGTTTAAATTAAACTAAATGACACGCATGCATCTGTATGGACCGTTAGTGTGCATAACCTAGAGAAACAAACAGGAGCTCCTATTTTTGATGCTAAGGGTGTGCGCCCAAGAGAAACATTTTTTTTTTGCTCTAGTGAAAAATTTTATTGTGTTTTCACTGCTTGATGTTTGTGTTTTAGCCTGTTAAAAGTACAGTATATTTATTAGTGTTTTGTTTTTACAGGTTAAAAATGGCAACTTTACAAGATGTATCACCACCAAACAATATGCAGACTTCCAATTTTGCTCATGTGATCTTTCAGAATGTTGCAAAGAGTTACCTTCCAAATGCTCCTCTGGAATGTCATTATACTTTGACCCATTATATCCATCCACACCCAAAAGACTGGGTTGGAATTTTTAAGGTAAAATCTTAAAAAATTGCATTCCTGTTTGGTAATTGTGACAGGTAGCCTGACCTTAATTGTAGTTGGAGCAATGGCTGAACATTTTCTTCTTAGTCACTTAACTGCAAGGTTTAGAGCATATGATACAATAGCACAAGAGAGAGCCTTAATAAGGCTGGGTACACACTGAGGGACATCGTAGCGAGCGCTTGGCTGGGACAAATGTCCGTCGGTTGTGTCAAATTTGGCCATGGGCGAATTTGCAAATGATCGATCGTGCGGTCTCATAGTGAACCGCACGATCGATTGGAATTTACCGACAGGTCCGTTCGGCGTGTTGGTAACGATCGAGGTCGGTCGTGGCCGGCTGCCCCACACCAGCAGTGCGGTGAATCGGTCAGTCGGCCGAAAATATCTGCTGGTGTGTACCCAGCCTAAAGGTCCCAACCTGTGACGCACGATGTGTACGAACAAACGTTTCGGCCGATAATCGGCCGTGTGTAGGCTCTTTATCGGCCAAAATGTTCGTTCGGAGATCCGCCAAGTTGGTTGTTCAACGATCCCCGAACGAACAATCGTTTTGGCCGTTAAAGCACCTACACAGGGGCCGATTATCGGCCGAAACATTCGTTCGTACACACCATGCGCCGCGGGTCGGCACCCGCAATCACATGTGTGTACAAGCCTTAAGAATTCAGTATAAGATTTATTAGAAAAGGTGCCACATTTCCTAATAAATCCTATACTGAAGGACTGAATTCTAATGAAGGCTCTCTTGCAAAGTTCCCTCTAATTTGAAATTGTCTGTGTGTGCAGATACATGTTTTCTGTGCGCACACAAAATAACGTTTTGTGCACTACATACCACAATGCCTATATTCTAGCAAATATTTGTGCGCACACTAATTTAACCTGTGTGCGCAGGCCTGCAGAGCGCACAGCTTAAAGGGAACACTGCTCTCTTGTGCTGTTATATACAGTGCTTCAAATATTTATGGGCTGTGGTGAGGCCCTACGCTGGATGATAGAGCCTACTGAATGGGCATAAGCTACAGTATTGGGGATAAAGGTGCCTTATTTGTGCATAGTTTAGAGACTATTAAAAAACTTAGTTTCTCCCCATTAACTTCTAAATAATGTAAACAAAAAAAAATATTGAATTCTTAAGGGTTAATGTCTCTCAATTCCAATCTTCTGTTTACCATTACCTACTTCATCTCACCATGCCAATGTAGACGCCATTACTAAGTGGTTTAGACAAACCACTTGATAATAATGCGCATGTGCAGAAAAGGGGAGATACGTGCCACGTTCTCATATTATTGGCATTCATTTGCCCATGGTTAGCTGAATCACACAGTGTGTTTATTGGCTTCCTTTTTCCATTTCTGAAATCCAGCCTGTCCGAATCTAGTCTTCTTGTGGAAGGAGCACCTAACATCACAGCGTTTCCATCTAAATCTTACACTAAAAAACTTTTGCATATGTTTGGACATTTATAAGACCTTCTACTTTTTAAGGGTAGCCAGTTAAATACATAAAAAGAACAGTTTAAAGGAAATGTTCACTCAAAAAATGTACATAGCCTTTTTCACATTAATTAAAGGAAAGGTTATGGACCCTTACCTCCCATTCTTCAATTAATCTACGGTAACATGAGACAACAGAGAAACATACAAAAAATAGAAGCCTAGTGCACTACCAATTAATTTGCTTACATTTGACTTTACCATTGTATTGCGACCTGCCCTTCTCTCTTGATAAATTAAAGCAATTAGTTCAATAACTTGGCCAGCAACTCTTTCACGGTTTGCATTATTCTGCTGGGTCCTAACTTTTAACCTTTTTTACCTTAGTAACTTTTTAGGAGACGTAACTCTCAAACTTTCAGGGAGATTCAATAAAAGTTCTTATCGTTTAAAATGGTGCTAATTTTGCCAGAACCAATCAGAACTTATGTAACATTTGAAAGCTAACATCTGATTGGTTGGGGCAAAATTAGCACCATTTGAAACAATAAGAACTTTTATTGAATAACCCCCTTTGTCTTTATATCAGCACCTGCCTTTTATGAGATGAAAATCTCTGCTGCTCTTTCGCTTGCTTTCTTGGGACTGACTCTCCAGCTCTAAGTACTTGAACACATGACCCACTGTGGGTGGAGTACACATTTCCCAGAGGCTTGGTCAAACCCCCAATGCAACAAGCAATATATATATAGAAATAGGGTAGTATACATCCACGCAGAGTGCAATTAGAGACCAAATTTATTCAATACATACAAAAAATAGAAGCCTAGTGCACATCCAATTAATTTGCTAACATACTTTACCATTGTATTGCGATTAAAAAAGCCTGCCCTGGATAAATTAAAGCAATTAATTCTAAAGCAATTTTCAAACTTTGTCTTTATATCAGTACCTGCCTTTTATGAGATGAAAGTCCCTGCTGCTCATTCGATTTGCTTTCTTGGTACTGACTCTCCAGCTCGAAGTACTTGAACAACAGAGAAAATTTACAACTTACCCACAAGCATGTTTCTTTGCTGCTTCCTGTGACTGTTCTCAACTGCATCTGCGCTGTACTATAGTATAATTACATGTTCTATAATTAATGTGAAAAAGGGTATGTTCATTTTTTGAGTGAACATGCCTTTTAAAATGTTGAATATATAATAATATTTTATGTTGATGAAATCTATTATGGCTGCTTACACATACGGCCCAGGTTTTAATGTAGAATTTTAATCAGCAAAACCCAAATTGTGCATTTGAGTTTTGGGTTTCAATGGTCGAATTTATGAAAATTTTGCATCAAAAGTTCTGATGACATTAATATTTTAAAAAGCAAATGTTTCAAACAACTCGAAAAATCAATCCATTAAAATGACCCTGAAATCCAATTATCTGCATTATAAAGAAGCATTGTATACTCTTAGAATCGCCATTTTGGAAACTTCCTGTGGGGTAGGATCAGGCCAGAGCATTCCAAGTGGCATTAGGTGCTTTGTGTGATTCAACATTCAGAGAATACTTTTTTTGGGGTAGGGGGGTTTAAAAATTCCCTTTGAATGTAAATAGAAGAGAATGAAGAATACAAAATAAAGAAACAGTAGAGTGAGCAAAGGAAACAAAATAAAAAGGTAACTATTGTCTTTACATTTAATTCCTAACCCAAGATGCACCTGTTTAAAATTGATAAAATATTTAAAGGGCAACTATAGTGAAAAAAAAACTTTGTCTATATACAATGTACATAGACAAAGTAGTCTATATACATAGTTTGTACCAAGCTGTGTAGTCCCCCTCCCCTCTCTGTCTAGTCCCCCTCAAGCAGTTAAGGGCTGTATGAAAAGTCCGGGCATGCTCAGTTGAAAGGACTTTAAAGGGCATGTCCACCCCCAAAACTATAATCCCCCCAACTACTGGCCCCACCATGTAGTGTAGTTTAATCCTTTCCTCACATCCCAGCTCCATCTGGTTCTCCTGTAGTCCCCCCCCAAAGTCCCAAAACTGCCACCAGGAGGATAGTAGAGTCCATATGGACTCTGCCTCCTACCTGGCCTCCGGGAGAAGTTTGGCATGCGTACTGCAGCCCTTCTTCCCCCTCCCCCCCCTCTCCAGATTCCCCCCTAGCGTGAAATCCTTCATGTATAAGATTCCCCCTGGCTCCCAGCCCCAACCGCTAGATTTTTATCTTTAGAAAGCTCCCCAAACTTTACTTACCTCTCCTCTTTCCTCAGCCGAAGTGAGCTGCCGGCAGCCGCATCCGTGATTGGCTGCCGCTCAGCCAATCACAGACGCGGCTGCCGGTCCCGCCCCTCTGCTTGCATTTTCTCACAAGCAGAGGGCCGGGAGCGCGGCGGAAGAAAGAGGGGAGGTAAGTAGAGTTTGGGGGCTTTCTAAGATAAAAATATAGCGGTTGGGGCTGGGAGCCCAGGGGGAATCTTATATCAAAAAGTTTATTTTAGGGTGGACATACCCTTTAAATAAAGTGCTGACATCCTGTTGACCCCTCCCTTCCAGAGCTAGAATGCAAGCAAGCAAAGTGTGGGAGAAAGTAGCAATATGTTGAGGGAGGGGCAAGGGGGAGATAGGAGGACAAGTGGTGCTGAGATTCTTTAAAAGTAAGTTACTGACTCTGCCTGTCTCCTAAGTTTGCTAATTGTTATTTATTTTTGTACATAAAGTTCATATCCCTTCCCCGCTTAGCTGAGCATAAATCACTGAAGACAGTCAGTGTAGCAGCATCTGTAGTGAGACCTTCACAAATACAGTGACACTGCTTGTTGTCCTGATACATTTCAGTTGCTTTAGTCTATATATTTCATAAATTTCACGGTGTTCTGTTTGGTATATAGTCTGTATTAGTGTATTATTACATATACTGTATTAGTGTTTATTCATATACTTTTAGTGTATTATTATACATACTGTATTAGTGTATTATTACATATACTGTATTAGTGTATTATTATATAGTATTAGTGTATTATTACATATATTGTATTAGTGTTCCATTTGAGTCACTGGTTTTGTATGTATATAAGATTTTTTTTTTGGGGGGGGCTATTTTATAGTGTGTTATGCTCATATTGCTGGGTTAATGGTTTATTGATTGTGTTTAGCACTACAGCATTTGACTATGTGTGGCACGTGTATAGTGTGGGTGAGAGAGTGTGGCAGTACTGCATGGGAGCTTTGGATTGTGTGGGTGTGTGCCTTTGAGTGACAGATGAGGTGGGGCAGCTCCTACAAATCACAGCATATTCAAAGGCTTATATCTCGGGGACTATGAAGAATTTAAAGAAACTAAAGGTACCCTGGTGGTTGGGATGACTTATAGGATGCATTTGAAGGAATTTAAAAAAAACATTTCTCTCACTATAATTGCCCTTTAATTGATAAAATATTTAACTTCCCTTTTACCTTTATTAAACTAAACATGCATGAGTTTATCGAAATAAGGACATTGGACAGGAACTGCATGTTTGGACCAAATATATTTTTTCTATAGGACGAACTCGAAAATTTTCATTGGACAATACTGATTGTATGAGATCAGGATTGTTTTGTCTGTTAACCTATTTAGGCTGTGTGCACACAAGAAGACATTCCTGTTGACACACCAACAAACTAAACCAAACAGTAGTCTGTCATTCAGGAATTATTGGAAGTGCCCATGTTTCAGCCCAAATGATTCTGCAACCCATTGAAGACCATAGTGTTGTCCTTGATTTACATTTGGAAGTGTGATCAGTTGTAATTTTTTGGTTTATATAGAAAATGTGTTTTAGGATGGAGTTGTCCTTTAATACACTTATTAGTACTGCCATAACAAATACAATTTTATTTTATTATTTTTTAAGGTTGGATGGAGCACAGCTCGTGATTATTTTACTTTTCTTTGGTCTCCTATGCCAGAAAACTATGTGGTTGAGTCCACGTATAACTGTGTAGTAAGTTTTCAAGGTAAGAATGAATGAAACATGATTTTTTTTGTAAAGTCAATATTTATTTTTATATATTTAATTATATTTTTAACTTCAAATCACTATACAAGGAAACAATACCCCTTAATTAGGGATATTCGAGCCTAAGAAACATGACAAGACTTATTGTCTATTTCTATTCATATGTTAATTTAACAGCACTTTTTTAGTTTGGGATAAAGCATTTTTTATTCAAAATTAAAAAAAAATCGCCTTGGAAACTGATTTACTGATTACTTTAGACATGAAAGAAACATATTTAATAAAGGCAGGTTAAATGAGAAATATAGTGCCTTTAAAGTTTTAAAAAGAAAAACAGTTAAAATGAAATGTAAGAAGGGCAGGGAGGTAAGATTAATCATTCCTACCTTCCAATATCATTTCTGTGAAGAATGCCAGTATAAAAAAACTGCTTTTGACAGGCATTCTCTTGGTTTTAGCACAGGAAAGTCCAGATGAAAACTGGTGCTGGCTCTCCTTAACAAAATAATATTGGGAGGTAGGAATAATTAACCCTACCTCCCTGTCCCTAGTACTTTATAATTTCAAAAAATTTAATTTTTTACAGTTTAGTTGTTCTTTAAACATAGTCCTTGGTGACACATTCTTGTAAATGATTTGTAGAGCCTTTAGAGTCCCTGTAATTTTTTAACAAACTATAAACTGATTAGAAGCCAGAGAATGTAAAGATAATGGCAACTTCTTTCATATATGGTGGTCTTGCCAAGTTATAAATAACTGAAAAAATTAATAAAAAATATTTTTTATTGAAGCATGAATAGGGAAACAAACAGGGTTATTCAATAAAAGTTCTTATCGTTTAAAATGGTGCTAATTTTTCCCCAACCAATCAGATGTTACCTTTCAAATGTTAAATAAGATCTGATTGGTTGGGGCAAAATTAGCACCAGTTTAAACAATAAGAACTTTTATTGAATAACCCTGAAAGACCCTAAAGCGTTTTGTGACTCACTGTTTTCCCTCTGGTGGATGTGTGTTTCACCCTTTTATAGGGCATGTCCACCCCCATAACACCCTCCCCTTCCCTCCAGAACCATTTTGTTAAAGACCTCTGAGCAATTTTGTTAAAGGCCCTGAGCAAAGGCCTGGCTAGAGATGAAACTGGGCTGGGAGTGGGCATAGTTGGGTGGGGCTGCCAGGTCCGGTCTCTGGACACAGGGTTTTGTCCCTGCAGTCGGGGCAATCCTGTCAAAATAGGGATGCCTGGCAACCTTGTTCCGGGCACTTCTAGGTAGATCCACAGTCACAGCCAATGACTAGCACGTCTGCCTGGGGTTGTGTCCATTCTGTGCAGTGAAAACTCAGGAGAGCATACACTAAATGAAAGAAATTACTTGCCTTTATCCTTTTCTTTATTTTAGTGCTGTCAGGAACTTGATCCCTTTTTGCTCTCAGTGCTCCCTGTCACTAGATCTCCTCATGTCCCTGTTCAGCTCACTCCTAGTTAGTATGCATTTCTCCTCTGTCTGTGTCTACCCTCACAGAGTGTGGAGCATGTGCAGTAGAGATGGCCTGTGCCCTTATATAGTGAATAGGATTCACCCAGTGATTTGTGTTGTAGTGAAAGTGAAACTGCTGTGCTATGGTAAGGTAAGTAGAACTGGGAGATGTAATAACTGCTTGAATGAAGTAAGATTTGCTTTTAGCTGTAGGAGTTTGAAGGGGTGCATGTGGGGGAATTACTTTATGTACAGTGCTACATTGGGTCTAATTGGGATTATTGCAGGATTGGGGCAGCATGGTGGTTAAGTGGTTAGCTGAGGGCCTGATGTGAATGCATACATATAATTGGAAAGTGCTACGGAGAATGTTGGCGCTATATAAATCCACAATAAAAATAATAATTGGGTGTTAGCTGTAGGCACAGAAAGAGCACAGAGCGTGCTTATTTCTTTTTATGATCTTAATGCTAAATCAATTTGCTATGCAGTGACAGAGAAATAAGCTTTGCTTTTATAGAATGGATAGTTTCTACATGAATTGCACCAGATGGAGGGACTGGGTGATTGACAGTTCTTTACTGACTAGCTGTGCCCCACCCCCTTAAAAAGTAAAACTCCCAGAGTTTAAAAAACAAGGGGTAGGAAGGTCAGTTAAAAAATGATTTGGCAGTTTACATGTTCTTTACATAATAACATAGTAATTGAATAAAGAAATGTAAGTCCAACCTTTTCACCCTCTTTTTTGACCCTCCCTAATGGTTGATCCAGAGGTAGGCAAAAAAAAAAAACAGCTACAAAAGGGGAAAAAATTCATTGCTGACTCCAAATGGCAGTCAGAAAGTATCCCTGGATCAACCAGAACTGCAGTTTATGAATTAATACTAGTAATTCTCACTAGTATTATTTAAAAGCCCACTTTTAAAGCTATTCAATTAACCTGCCATTACCACATCTGCTGTTCCACAGTTTCACCATTCTCACTGTAAAGAAACCTTTTCTTACCTGAAAATTAAACTTCTTTTCTTCCAATCTTAAAGGATGTCCACGAGTCCTCTCATATGCCGATTAGTAAACAATGAACCAGAGAGTTTATTGTATGGCCCATTAATATATTTGTGTAAAGTAATCATATCCCCACGCAAACATCTCTTTTCTAATGTAAACAGCCCTAACTTGTCTAATCTGCCTGCATATTCAAGCCTCTCCATTCCCTTTATTATTTTAGTTGCCCTTCTCTGAACTTCCATTTCCAAGATGTCCCTTTTGTATATGGGATTCCAGAACTGCACCGCATATTCGAAATGAGGCCTTACCAGTGCCTTGTAAAGAGGGAATATAATATTTTTTTCTCTTGAATCTATTCCCCTCTTTATACAAGACAATATCTTGCTAGCTCTAGCCGTTGCTTCCTGGCATTGCTACAGCTAAAAGTGTTATCTACCAGAACCCCCAAAGGATAAGTACACTGTAAAAGCAAGTTAAGTTAAATTAGAAGCAGCAGTTTTAAAAAATCTTTTCCTTTTTTTTTTCTAGGTCCCTCCTGAGCCTACCTTTTGCTGCTGTAAAATTGCTTACATCTTGGATGTGCAGTGTAGTTTGTCTCCTCCCCTCTGAGACTTGCTACATCTCCTTGTTCTTAAGCCTTCAAAAGCAGTGCTTGTGTGCGTGCACGGAACGTGATGTGGCGTCAGTGCGTGCACGGACATGCACGAGTCATGTACAGCACGGCGCAATGACATCACGTATATATCCATGCATGGACGAAAATGAGCACTGCTTTTGGAGGCTTAAAAACAAGGAGATCCAGCAAGTCTCAGAAGGGAGGAGCTAAACAGACTACACTGCGCATCCACAATGTCAGCAATTTAACAGCAGCAAAAGGTAGGCTCAGGAGGGACCTAGAAAAAAAAAAAGGGGGGGGAGATTTTTTTTAAAGCTGCTGCTTCCAATATAACTTAACTTGCTTTTACAGTGTACTTATCTTTTAATCTTTCTGAGCTTTCATGAGAATACCTTTGTTTAGGAACTGAAATAAGGTCAAAGGAAATTGTTTTTTATAACTTTGCCAAATTTTGTCCCTTAGGATATTATCTTCCTAATGATGACGGGGAATTTTACCAGTTCTGTTATGTAACCAATAAAGGAGAGATCCGAGGAGCAAGCACACCTTTTCAGTTTCGGACATCATCTCCTGTAGATGAGCTCTTAACATTGGAAGATGAAGGACATTCAGATATGCTTGTGGTGACAACTAAAGCAGGACTTCTTGAGGTATAGGTTTATTTATATTCTGTGTAATGCTAGATCTATTCAATTTAGTGGAAATTAAATGGCAATGTTGATATTTAGTCATTTCTGTTACATATTTTTCATTTTATTGACTTCAGCTGAAGCTTATAAATGCTGCTGGCTGCAGTTTCTTGTTGTCCCCTGAAAGTCCCGTAGGTAATCCAGTGAGATTGTTGGGAAATTATGTGTGCTAATATAGTTTTTTTGTTTGCTGGTATTTAAATGGTTTCCTTCATTGGGGCAATCTGTGTTGCAATACCTCGAATTGTGACAACATAAACATTCCCTTGGTCCCAATGCACAGTGTGGTAATCACCTGGGAGAATTAAAGCTGTTTTATTAATGAGATGCTGTTTTTCTTTTCCAGTTAAAAATAGAAAAGACCATGAAGGAAAAAGAGGAACTGGTGAAAATAACATCAGTGCTTGAAAAAGAAGTGACACAACTAAGACAGTATGTGGAAAGCCTAGAAGAAAAACTTAAGCAGGAGAGAGAACAATCAGACCAGCTAATATCAGAGAGAGAGGTAAATATTTAATAATTCACGGAACATTGTTTTGGGCAGTATGTTAAAGTAATTGTAAAATGGTTTGGTTTATTGGTTAAGATCACAGAAACATTAGTCAATTCTACAGGTCTTTCTCCAAGTCCCAGTCTTAATGGGAACAGGTTTAGATAAAGTGACAAGTTCTGTCAGGTAGATTAACTGTTCCAGACAAGTTTCCAGCTGCATTTCTTTCACTTTCTTGCAGCTTCAACTGCTACCGTAATTGTTTAATTTTCTGCAGAAACAAAATTTACAGAAAAACTACACTGGGGATTCTGATGGAATCTGCAATTCATTTGTATTGTGAGTAGTCATTAAATGAGAACTAAAACTTCCCCTCACACTCAATTTATTATACTTAGAATGTAGTGATGTTTTTTTTAGGCTTAACTTTTTGGGGGCTAAATTTGACATTCCTGGATATGTCCACTCCATATTAATTAGAATTGGTCCCCCTGCATTGCACATTGTAAAAAAGTTCACTGCTAATAATAAACTTTTCAAATTAGATTAACAAAGTAATATTAAAAATACAAGAAATCTAGTTAAAGGAGACTAATGTATACAAGAACTTGCCGTTACCATGTGTAGCATTTAGAAAAAGCTAGAATCCTAAAGAATTAGAGATGGTTTCTCCATAGTGCTACTGATTTCAGAGATGCATCTATCTGTAAGCAATTATAGAAATAATTTAGTATTAGTTCTCTTTTAATGTCTGCCAGTTACGGTAGATGTTTGGCAATTAAGGCAGTGGTGACTGGATGTAGGATCCAGCCATCTTTGCCAAATTACAAAACTAAGATTTTCTCCATTAAGTGTTAAAAGGGTTAAGTTAACCAATAACATAGATTTTAAATAAAGGCTGGTGAAATGTATACTAATTTCGCAATGCTGAAAGTGCTAAGCACCATACAGTATCCTAATTTATGAGGCTTCCAATGTCATGCTTTGGTGCCAATTAGTAATTACACAGGTACTTCCTCCGTGTAAAAAGGCATCCCAGCACTATGAAGACAGAAGCACACAGCTCTTGCCATCCCTACATTACTAATTGAATTGTGACTATAGAGATACAATGCCCATAAGGCAAGGTACCAATTAAGAACAGCAGCTGACATAACCCTGGTCTCTGAAGATGATCATATATTGTATGATCATATATAGGGAGATTGTTCAGGACTGCTAACACCCTAGCGTTACAGCCGACTCCCTATGCTACAGTATAGGGAGCTGACCGCAACCAAGGGACATTTTAGGCCATTAAAATTTGCATAAAAAAACAGATGTTTCGCAGCTACACACATTAGTATAAAAGTTTTAATCCAGTACCAACAGGATATACTGTTTTTTTGTTTCGGAGTTGACATTTGCATTTCAGATATTTGTACAGTTTGAAAAAAGGCATCGTACAAAATTAGGCACATGTTTATTTTGCACAAATCACCCCGAAACCTCAAACCTGCAATAGTTAGAAAGTTGAGAGATTGAAGTCTAACCTGAAATGTTGCCTGATGTTATTTTACCCCTCTTTCTGCTTCCTGGTTCTTCTTGTTAGAAACTCTCAGTCATGGATGTAACAGATGACATCACAGCCAGTGACTGAAGGTTATTCCCCTAGCTGCCCGTTAAAAGGACACTAAACTGAAAAAAATGACTTGCCTTTATCATTTCTATATTTTTAGTGCTTTCAGGAACTCGATCCCTTTTTGCTTTCAGTGCTCCCTGTCACTAGATCTCCTCAAGTCCTGTTCAGCTCACTCCTAATTAGTATGCATGTCTCCTCTCTTTGTACCACCCCCTCCCCAAACTGAGGCACAAATGGAGTGTGGAGCATGTCCAGTGGGGTTGATATGTGCTTCACTACAGCCAATAGCATTCACCCAGTGATTTTGTGTGCTAGTGAAAGTGAAAGTAAAGCTGCTTTGCTATGGGAAGGTATGCAGCACTGGGAGCTGTAATCACTGCTTGAATCAAGTAAGATTTTCTTTTAGCTGTAGGAGTTTGAAGGTGTGTGTGTGTGTGTGGGGGGGGGGCTTTGTAATTGATTTCTTTAGGTACAGTGCTACTCTGGGACAGCAGCTAACTGCAGCTTTGGGTTTATCTACACAGAAAAAGCACAGAGCAACAGAAAATGCTTATTCAATTTTTTAATCTTAATGCTGAATCAATTACCCATGCATTGATAAAGAAAATTTACTTTTATAGAATGGATAGTGTCTACATGTAGTGTGTCAGGGGGAGGGGCTGGGTGATTGACAGTTCTTTACTGACTAGCTGTGCCCCACCCCCTTTAAAAAGTAAAACTCCCAGAACTAAAAAAACAAGGGATAGGAAGATCAGAGAAGAAAAAAAAGGCAGATTTAAGATTGGTCATAATTAATCCTAATTACTGTGTGATAAGTTAAAAAATGATTTGCCCCAGTTTACATGTCCTTTAAAGCTTATAAAAAAAAACTTATGGAGGAAATCAGAATAAGAGAGCATCATTTTGCTGCATAACAGATTAATACTTATAATTTTGGGTTTTGGCTGATAATTTACCTACAGTATATATAGTTTTTCATTTGAGGGTTGAACATGCCCTTTAAACATGAAAGGTTCGTACAGATTGTAGGATGCATGACTGAAACAAACTATCAGTTTTTCTATGGGTGTTCATTCAGGCTGTTTTGCTGTTCGGTCGAGTATTGTTGATGATGGGCTGGGTTGGATCATCAATGACACCCGACTAAACGTCCACAGAAGAAAAGATAGTCACCTGAAAAGAACGATTGTTGCTCAGTCGTGGGTCGGCCTTGCGAATTACCCTTAACTGGTTAATGTTGACATTTTTTTGTACTCTGAAGATGTTCATCTTTTTAATGCATTTATACATCTACTTTTTTTTTAATTCTTAGATTTATAATGAGTTGTGCTGGTTATGGTTCATTGTGCTGTGCTGCCCTCTTCTGGTTACAAATTGTCTATGAGTTTTCAATTTTTTCCCCTCCAAAGTAGAGAATCTGACAAACTACATTGCATCACTAGGAAAGTCAGGCCAATATATAATAATCTTTCCTTCAAAAAAATAAGTGCTTTTATTTAATAACCTAAACCTTTATGTGCATGTTTTACCATCATAAGAATTTTATAATGTGTCTAGATTTCCTATTTGTAGAAATGTTGTTATGCAATTGTATCTTTCGGTCCTCTTTGGACTGCACAATCGGTTGTTTGGACGAACGGTCGGTTGCATCTGACCGAAACCCCCCCAGTATTTTGTCCCAACTGACCAATAAGCTGAAATGCTGGTCAGGACGAATTATTGGATGGTGTGTACCATGATTTAAGCTTGGCACACAACATGCAATTTTTTGGTCTGATTGACCCTTAGCACAGTGTATAATGGTCGATCAGGCCAAAAACATTGCATGGATTTTCGGCCAGATGCGAGCAACGTCTGACCGTATTGCTCACACCTATCCGCTGCATGCAGCAGTATGCTGCATTATAGCATATCATTGCCACTGAAATCAATAGACCCCTGTATGCGATAACACAGGGGAACATCGCACAACATTGCAAGTGCAATGTTCCCTACAGCATTACAGGACCATAGTGTAAACGTAGCCTAAGTAGCCACCTCCCCTTAAAGAGTCTGCATATGTGCAGAGGAGGCAGCACAGTCAGCAGCAGCAGCATGGACGTGATTGACAGCTGCACCACAGAAGACTGTAGAAGATGGTGGACCAGCAAACGCCAGATTAAATATGAATATTCAGGGATGTCTGATTAGTAAGTAACTATAGAGGCCTTGGAGTTTTCGTGTGGTGGCGGAGGTAAGAATTTTTATGGACAGGAGTCTGAATCGTATGCCAGTCATTTGCAGTGTTCTGGAATGGGGGCTGCTTTAGTAAAGGAGTTGCAATTACCTTTTTAGAAGGGCCTCAAACCTTTGTAATAATCTGTCCCTAAATTATTTCCTGGAGACAGCTGGGGACGGACATCTCTCACTGAGATCTAATACAAATGTTATTGTCATTAGTATTGTATAAGAATTAAAATGGTGACATCACAGACAATCCAGTCAGAAAAGTACTATATAAAGTAATGTTATATATCTTCTGTACATCAGCAGTGTGTATTTGGTTGTATGATAAAGTAAAACCCATATCCAGAAAACCAACTAAATAAAACTTCTTTGTGTGTGTGTATTGTATATATGTGTTTGGATAGAAGACTTTTTGTGTCTTTGCATTGCCCCTTGGTGCTAATAAAAGTTCATTTCTTAATTACATCAGCTATAAGCTTGATTTTTTTTTTTTTACAATTAATGAGTAAACACAGCCCCTCATTATATTTTATTGTACTCGAATACTTGGATGTAGTCCAGTAGTATTCCATGAAGTATGGAACACTGCAGGTTAGCTGGACTATTTCATTGCCATATGTGCTTGGGAGTCAACAAACACTTGTGTTTAGATTTTTCACCTAAGGTATCATTGAATGTTGTCCATTGGTACCAAATAAATAACATTGCTGCGTCATCATTATTTTATGTAGTCCTTTTGGTCTACATGTGTATTTAGCCTGCAGCTCATGTGTTAGACTTTAGAACTGTTAATCAGCTCAATGCCCAAAAGCCAGACAAATTTAAGTAACAATGTTGTAACATATGATTTGCTTTAGATATATTGAAATTACACTAAACAACTACTATTACTTAGTTTTGGACTACACCAGGTTGTGGGCTTGTCATGGTGCATTAGGGTGATATTTAAATTCATTTATCATTTTATTTGTATTAATCTAATAGCTGTGTTTTAAATTTGAAATATAATTTAGCTTCCTCCACTTTTTGACGATTATAGTTTGCATATTATTTTGTTGAGCAGAAGCATCCTGCATTATGTCGGGCAAAGTGTCTGTTCATCTGTCATGTGCAAGTACCTATAGGGCTAGGCCACATTTTCTCACATGCTTAAATCAACTTTTTTTGTGAATTGTATATGCTGAGATAATGCAAATTGTAGAGCAAACTGATTAAACGTGCGTTACCGCCGGTCCTGCCTCAGCCTAACATAGCGATGGTACGAACTGAATTTACTGCTTACAACTTGTGTGTATTTTTCTTACAGGAAATGTTTAAAGCATCAGAAAGATTTAAAACTGAAAGTGAAGATGTAAACAGAAAATCTAAAGAGATGTCAACTAAAATTACCCAGCTAGAAGATGATATCATGACTGTAACACAAAAGGCCATAGCTAAAGAAACAGAATTAGACAGGTACTGCTTACATTTAATTGGCCAATAGTGTCTCCTTAAAGGGATATTCTTTACTGTAATTTTTGAAGCCTCAAAACATGGAAGTTATTTTTACCTGGAATTTTATTTATTTTTATTTTTTGGAAAAAAGTAAAGAAACTGTTAATTTCCCCCGACTGTATTTTTGTTTGCCTGGCATAGTGGGTTATTAAATTATCGTTTGTGGAAATCTTGACTGTGTTTTGCTTGTTAGCTTGATTTAACCACATAATAAGGCAAAAGTCTGTGATGTTTATTAGTAATCAAATGACATTCGTACCCTATTTTTATATACAATAAATGAGCTGGGGGGCCAGCATTAATCGGGTAATACTTAGAACTTTCTTTTACAGTTTCTAAACAGTAGGTAAATTCCATCTCTTAATTTATAATAACATACATTTGTCTCCTGGAAAGCAAGTATTGAAAACATTTAGTGGATTATAATTGGTGGGTTCCATATTTTGTTCTGATCTCATTTGCTAAACATTTTAGCTTGAAAGATAAGACAAAGAAAGTGATGCTGGAGAAAGAACAACTTGAATGTCAGTTAAAAAATGAAAAGGATGAAAAAGAACTCTATAAGGTAGCTATGCCTCTTATAAATTTGGTTGTAATTCGCATTTTCCAATATGTTTATCTCATTAAGGTTTTGTAAAACATCCAATGGATAAAAGCTAGATCTACTGTATGTTACGTTAGAAAAGTGTTTTAGTAAATGTCCAAACGTTCTGTTCTGTGGAGTGAATGAACATTCTCATCATTTTTTGGCAGTTGTTTAGCAAAAGGCAAGTATCATCCTGAATTATTGTTTTCATTTAGTGCTGCTGGGAACTGATTGTCATTGACACAGTGCTGATGGAAACTGATTGTCGTTGGCACAGTGCTGTTGGGAATTGATTATCATTGCACAGTACTGTTGGGGAATGTTTATCATTGCACAGTACTGTTGGGAACTGATTATCATTGGCACAGTGTTGATGGGAACTGATTATCATTGCACAGTGCTGTTGGGAACTGATTATCATTGCACAGTACGGTTGGTAAATGATTATCATTGCACAGTACTGTTGGGAACTGATTATCATTGACACAGTGCTGATGAGAACTGATTATCATTGCACAATTCTGTAGGAAACTGATTGTCAGTGACACAGTGCTGTTGGAAACTGATTATCATTGCACAGTTCTGTAGGAAACTGATTGTCATTGCCACAGTTCTGTAGGAAACTGATTGTCATTGTCACAGTGCTGTAGGAAACTGATTGTCATTGCACAGTGCTGTTGGAAACTGATTATCATTGCACAGTTCGGTAGGAAACTGATTGTCATTGCCACAGTTCTGTAGGAAACTGATTGTCATTGTCACAGTGCTGTAGGAAACTGATTGTCATTGACACAGTGCTGTAGGAAACTGATTGTCATTGCCACAGTGCTGTAGGAACTTGAATTGTTCATTGACACAGTTGCGTAGGAAAACTGATTGTCATTGCCACAGTTCTGTAGGAAACTGATTGTCATTGCCACAGTGCTGTAGGAAACTGATTGTCATTGCCACAGTGCTGTAGGAAACTGATTGTCATTGCCACAGTGGCTGTGGAAACTGATTACATTGCCACAGTGCTGTTGGGAACTGATTATCATTGACACAGTGCTGTTGGGAACTGATTATCATTGACACAGTGCTGTTAGGAACTGATTATCATTGACACAGTGCTGTTGGGAACGGATTATCATTGCACAGTACGGTTGGTAAATGATTATCATTGCACAGTACTGTTGGGAACTGATTATCATTGACACAGTGCTGATGAGAACTGATTATCATTGCGCAATTCTGTAGGAAACTGATTGTCAGTGACACAGTGCTGTTGGGAACTGGTTTTCATTGCACAGTGCTGTTGGGAACTGGTTATCATTGCACAGTACTGTTGTGAACTGATTATCATTGACACAGTGCTGATGGGAACTGATTATCATTGCACAGTGCTGTTGGAAACTGATTATCATTACACAGTGCTGTTGGAAACTGATTATCATTACACAGTGCTGTTGGAAACTGATTATCATTGCACAGTTCTGTAGGAAACTGATTGTCATTGCCACAGTGCTGTAGGAAACTGATTGTCATTGTCACAGTGCTGTTGGAAACTGATTATCATTACACAGTGCTGTTGGAAACTGATTATCATTGCACAGTTCTGTAGGAAACTGATTGTCATTGCCACAGTCTGTAGAAACGATTGCATTGTCACAGTGCTGTTGGAAACTGATTATCATTACACAGTGCTGTTGGAAACTGATTATCATTGCACAGTTCTGTAGGAAACTGATTGTCATTGTCACAGTGCTGTAGGAAACTGATTGTCATTACACAGTGCTGTTGGTAACTGATTATCATTGCACAGTGCTGTAGGAAACTGATTGTCATTGCCACAGTGCTGTAGGAAACTGATTGTCATTGCCACAGTGCTGTAGGAAACTGATTGTCATTGCCACAGTGCTGTGGGAAACTGATTATCATTGCCACAGTGCTGTTGGGAACTGATTATCATTGACACAGTGCTGTTGGGAACTGATTATCATTGACACAGTGCTGTTGGGAACTGATTATCATTGCAGTTGGGTAGTGATTATCAGGTGACCTAAGGTATACATCCATAAATTATGAAAACCTATCACATTTGTTTTATTTAGTTAATGTTGAATCTAATTAATCTTTAATTTTTTCTCTCTTTGAAATGTAGAATTTGGCTTTTTTTTTTTTGAAACCTAAAGGAGTATAAACATTAATGTTTAAAAATACCGGTGTTCAATAATTTACCTGAATGCAAAGAAAAATAAAAAACACCCCATGATTTTTCAGTGTAATCCCTCATGGCTTATACTTGGTTCATATACCGGTATAGTTTCTATTTAGTTTGGGTTGAAAACAGACAAACAGGAAAAAGTCCATTCATATTTTAAACCTTCAATGCAACATCTTTTATCACTGATCCAACAGAAAACCCGCCACGTTTACCCACATGAATCATGCCCAACTACACCACTTCCACATATGAACATGGCTGTAACCCTGAATATTCTGCCTTCCTAAGGCTCTTAGGTTTATTGCAATGTGTTTATTGATTTCGTTATCAAAACATTATCGGACAGAGCATTCCACAACATTATTGTCCTTATGGGAAAGAACAATTGCAACAGCAATTGCAGTTTATAAGTGTGAAGAAAGATTTGACTGTAATGCTCTCTAAAATGTATAAAATGTTAACATATCCCCTCCAAAATGCTTCTTCTCCAGAGGGAACAACCCAACTTACAATATCTCCGCTCCTCTTACCAATTTATTTACTCATCTTGGTGCCCTCCCTGATTTAAATTAGGAACTATACCAAAAAATTGGTAGAAACTTTTGAATACAATATGGCAGCAATCTAGTACCCTAGACATATCAAAAGTTAAGATTTTTTTTAAAATTACTCTGTAGTTTACTTACCTTGGAAGTACGACTGCTTGAGCTTGATAGTGACTGTCGGTTCCCCCTTACTCTTAATTTTAGCAAGCTGCGCACAAAAAGAGGAGGCAAAGCATGAGGGGCAAAGGGACAAATGCTGGGTGCCTCCAAGGTAAGGGCTTGAACACATAGGCCAACCCTGTCCCATTATTCCTGGATGACAGTGGCAGTCTCTTGGTAAGTAATTTAAGTGGTTACACTGATAACTTGACCAGAACAATCTAGCAGTCCATTGGGGACTGCAGGATCAGCTGTTCTTCATGCTGTATCAATGGAACAAACCCATTTTTAGACAACATTGATTAATTGATTGGTCGTTTTGGAAATAGTCTATAGTATGGCCTGATCAACCCAAAATTAAGGGTTAATAACCCAAAATTAATAGTGCTTACTTTTGACAATGGAAAACAATGTCTGGAAACTTTTTGAATGTTTTAATCATTAATTATTATAAAAATGTAAAAAATATTTTGCAGGTTCATTTAAAAAATACAGAGATTGAAAATACCAAACTAATGTCAGAGGTGCAGACGCTAAAGAACCTGGATTTGAGCAAAGAAAACTTGATTTCACATTACAAAGATGAACTCCACAAACTGCAGCTTTGTCTAGCAGAGAAGGAGAAAGTACAGAAAGATCTTCTACAGAATTCGTCAAATCAGGTTAGTTGGAACCACACAAGTCAACTTTTTAACACATGATTTGTTTTAAAAAAACATTTCATTCCTTTTAGTGCTTTCCCACTATAGAAAGTAGAGGGGCAGCTCTTCCTGCTGGGTCAAATATCTAATTCATCAATCAGGATGAATTTGCTTCTAAAGCTGAAGATATTTTTTAAATAAATTGACCTGTGCAAAAACTATATGTGAAATTATATATATAGCAGTATATATAGTTATTAGTGAATTATTTGAACCATATAGTAACCAAATGTGCAATCTGAATTATACATATGCTATATATACATTATATAGCATATACATTGTTGCAGTGCAGTGAAGGGTAAAACTGAATAGGGAGCTGAACTACTTTTTTAAAGCATCCTGATTTTGCTTGATACCTGGCAATTAGAATAAGCTGGAAGAAGAAAGAGCAGATATAATGATGATAATACCTTTTGATGACAAATGATGTACTGTAGTAAAGCTCTCAAGTCCTTGTTTCACTACACACAGTGGATTCTTTGGGCCAAGAAATGTACAGAAGTATACAATACTATTGGTTTGTACTTAAGTTCTCATTTATTAATCAAAAAGAACTATACATTCCATCTTTTTCTAATAATTTCATTGCCTTTAGTTTGTTTTTAACATTTTTACGATGTGAAACAGTTATTCACGTATACATATTTTTTTTTAAGGAGGATATCCTCTTTCTAAAGCAACAGCTAAGAAAGTTGGAGGACCAGCACCAAGCCAGCAGACAAGAAGTTTCATTAATGTCAAAGGAACTAAGTGATGCAGTCAATAAACGTGACAAAACTATGTCTGACCTCCACACCGCTCGCCTTGAAACAGACAGTGTGAAAAACCAGCTGGCTAATGCATTGGCGGAACTCCGTATTCGAGACGTGCAAATTCAGAAGTCCAGTACTTTTCTGAAAAAGGACCATGTAAAAGTAAGCCATTTTTTTTTACTCAAGCCTGATCAAACCTAAACATTTAGATTTTCCCTTCACCATCACTCCCTCCAAACATAAACTGCTGTATTTGTATTTTGAGCAACATTTTCACTTCTAAAGTAACAATTTTTAGTGGCTGCTTCTTTAATTTCTCTATGGCTTAGAACACCACCTTGCTTCAATCGTGACATTACAACATTCACGTTTATGTGGTTTTAATTATTTACCTCCAGTGGGCTTAGTAATCAGAGTCCTCTTTCACATTTGTTTCTTATGTCCAGGTGTGTAAACAAACTTCTGTATTAAGTTCCTGTCACTTGCTTGAGCATGTGCAGTAGCTGATATTTTTATTTATGGATTCTGCAATGATATTTAGAGGCTTATTTGCAAGTAAAAAAGGGGTAGAGAAATTTTAACCCTTTCACTGCCAGGAGATTTTCATTTTTTTTTGCGTTAACTGCCAGAAGAATTTTCAGGATTTTGCCCTCAATCGCTTTAGACTAATTTTACAGTAGGTTACCTTGCAGTAAATCAGGAATATTATACATTGTTTTTTTCAGCACAAAGTCTACTTTAACATGGTAACAGAATTTTGTAACTTTTCTGGAAATTTTACTGGAATTATGGGTAAAATATGTAAAAAAAAAATGAAAAATTTGCAAATTTTCATGGATTTTTCCCATTTTTACTTATAGTTATCTTAAGGTTACGCACAAAAATCTTACTGTTTCTAAAAGCTCTGATACTCCCGAGTACAACGATACCAGATATATGTAGGTACCCCACTTTTCCTGTACAGGAGACCCCCCCAAACTAAAACTGCACCTTAAAGAATATTACACCAAATTAAAATGTATAACCACTACTGACAGTTAACATAGAATATCTTCCAAATTAACTAAAATATCCCCACAAGTGAGATATTTTTAGAAACTACACACCCGCAGGATTTTATGAGTGAGGTTAGTTTCGATCAAAATGCAGATACCTGGGCGCAGCTCTTCGTCAAATTGTAAGTTACTTTCTCACATTTTCCTTTTTTTCCTCAACTGTAAAATCAGAGACAAAATCAAATGCGAATTTCAGCTTAAAAACTGTGCAGGAAAGTTCAAAAAACATCTCAAAATTGAAAGCCTAACCCCTCCCGAATAAAATGGTATGCCACATCATGGGTGTACCCAGAGACATGGCTACCAACTAACTAGAGCGGTGACCAGTGCACATGTCAGTAGCAGACAAAAAAAATTTGCCAGTTTTGTATTTGAACAGTCTGCAGTTTTTCCAAAAAACCCCCCCAATCAGAAATACCCCCCACAAACTATATATTCCTGAAATCTACACACCTTCAGCTATGTAACGCTGTAGTTCGTTCATTCATACCATCAATGGTGTGGGCGCAGTTCTTCGTAGAAGTTTGCACTTTTACCAGATTTTCAAAAAAAATGAACATCAAACAACATTCAAAAAGGTAGAAATCATGCCAAACCCCATGAAATGTAAAAAAAAGTTACCAAATATCAATCTCCCAAATGTCCTGAATCAAACGGTATGCCATATGTGTGGTTACACACGCGGACGTGGAAGCGAAAAGCCACAAAGTGAGACAATGCACGATGGCTCAGAAACGGCAAAAATATTTAGCCAACTCCGAATTTGGACAGTCTGCAGTTTTTTCCACAAAACACCCCCGTAACTTAGAAATAACCCCCACAAACTATATATTCCTGAAATCTACACACCTTCAGCTATGTAACACTGTAGTTTGTTCATTCATACCATCAATGGTGCGGGCGCAATTCTTCGTAGAAGTTCGCATTTGTCTGAAAAATGAACAAAAAACAACTTCAAAAGGTAGAATTCATGCCAAAACCTCATGGAATGTAAAAAAAAGTTACTAAATATCAATCTCCCAAATGTCCTGAATCAAACGGTATGCCATATGTGTGGTTACACACGCGGACGTGGAAGCGAAAAGCCACAAAGTGAGACAATGCACGATGGCTCAGAAACGGCGAAAATATTTAGCCAATTACGAATTCAGACAGTCTGCAGTTTTTTCCACAAAACACCCCCGTAACTTAGAAATAACCCCCACAAACTATATATTCCTGAAATCTACACACCTTCAGCTATGTAACACTGTAGTTTGTTCATTCATACCATCAATGGTGTGGACGCAGTTCTTCATAGAAGTTCGCATTTGTCTGAAAAAATGAACAAAAAACAACTTCAAAAGGTAGAAATCATGCCAAAACCTCATGGAAGGTAAAAAAAAGTTACTAAATATCAATCTCCCATGTCCTGAATCAAACGGTATGCCATATGTGTGGTTACACACGCGGACGTGGAAGCGAAAAGCCACAAAGTGAGACAATGCACGATGGCTCAGAAACAGCGAAAATATTTAGCCAATTCCGAATTCGGACAGTCTGCAGTTTTTTCCACAAAACACCCCCGTAACTTAGAAATAACCCCCACAAACTATATATTCCTGAAATCTACACAACTTCAGCTATGTAACACTGTGGTTTGTTCATTCATACCATCAATGGTGTGGACGCAGTTCTTCATAGAAGTTCGCATTTGTCTGAAAAAATGAACAAAAAACAACTTCAAAAGGTAGAAATCATGCCAAAACCTCATGGAATGTAAAAAAAAGATACTAAATATCAATCTCCCAAATGTCCTGAATCAAACGGTATGCCATATGTGTGGTTACACACGCGGACGTGGAAGCGAAAAGCCACAAAGTGAGACAATTCACGATGGCTCAGAAACAGCGAAAATATTTAGCCAATTCCGAATTCGGACAGTCTGCAGTTTTTTCCACAAAACACCCCCGTAACTTAGAAATAACCGCCACAAACTATATATTCCTGAAAACTACACACCTTCAGCTATGTAACACTGTAGTTTGTTCATTCATACCATCAATGGTGTGGACGCAGTTCTTCGTAGAAGTTCGCATTTGTCTGAAAAAATTAACAAAAAACAACTTCAAAAGGTAGAAATCATGCCAAAAACTCAGGAAGTAAAAAAAAGTTACTAAAGATCATCTCCAAATGTCCTGAATCAAACGGTATGCCATATGTGTGGTTACACACGTGGACGTGGAAGCCAAAAGACACAAAGTGAAACAATGCACAATGGCTCAGAAACAGCAAAAATATTCAGTCAAATCTGAATTTGAACAGTCTGCAATTTTTCCCCACAAAACAACCCCCACAAACCATATATTTCTCGAATCCACACACCTTTATCTACGAAATTCTGTAGTTTGTTCATTCGTACCATCAATGGTGTGGGCGCAGTTCTTCGTAGAAGTTCACAGCTTTAGCAGATTTTCTAAAAAATTAAAAAAAAAACACTCTCAAAGGTAGAAATCATGCCAAAATCCCAAGTAATGTAAAAAAAAGTTACCAAATATCAATCTCCCAAATGTTCTGAATCAAACGGTATGCCCTATGTATGGTTACACACGCAGACGTGGAATCAACTAGCCACAAAGTGAGCCAATGAACAGTGGCCCAATTACAGCAAATTTTCAGATTTGTCAGACTAAACACCCCTCTATATTAGAAATACCCCCCAAAACTATATATTCTTGGACTCTACACACCTTCAGCTACACAATGGTGTGATTATTTTATGCATACCACCAATGGTGTGGGTGCAGTTTTGTGTACAATTTCGCTTTCTTACCAGATTTTCAGGAAAAATTTATAAAAATACAATTCAAAGTTAAAAATCATGGCAAATTTCCATGTCATGTAAAAAAAACTTGTCAATTATCAATCTTCCAAATGCCCTGAATCAAACGGTATGCCATATGCGTGGATGCACACAGGGACGTGGCCACCAACTAGCTCAAATGGGACGCATGCACCAGTGTAATTACAAGAAAAATATCAAAGTGCTCTGTAATTTCAAACAGCCCCAAAACTTTGAAATGCCCCCCGCAAATAACCCCCCCCACTAAATATCAATCTCCCACATGTTCTGAATCAAACGGTATGCCATATGCGTGGATGCACACAGAGACGTGGCCACCAACTAGCTCAAATGGGACACATGCACAAATGCAATTACAAGAAAGAATCAAAGTGCTCTGTAATTTGAACAGCCTACACTTTTTCTAAGAAAACAGTCCCGAAACATGGAAATTCTCCCCACAAACTATATATTTTTGGAAGCTACACACCTTCAGCTACGTGATGGTATCATGCTTTCGTATATACATGAAGAATTCCAGGCGCTGTTATCCATAGAACTCCGTGCTTTTAGGAGATTTTGTGAAAAAATAAAATAAGAGGACTCAATGGTTGAAATCCTACCTAAACCCACTCGGCAAGTAAAAAAACCCACTAAATATCAATCTCCCACATGTTCTGAATCAAACGTTATGCCATATGCGTGGATGCACACAGAGACGTGGCCACCAACTAGCTCAAATGGGACACATGCACAAATGCAATTACAAGAAAGAATCAAAGTGCTCTGTAATTTGAACAGCCTACACTTTTTCTAAGAAAACAGTCCCGAAACATGGAAATTCTCCCCACAAACTATATATTTTTGGAAGCTACACACCTTCAGCTACGTGATGGTATCATGCTTTCGTATATACATGAAGAATTCCAGGCGCTGTTATCCATAGAACTCCGTGCTTTTAGGAGATTTTGTGGAAAAATAAAATAAGAGGACTCAATGGTTGAAATCCTACCTAAACCCACTTGGCAAGTAAAAAACCCACTAAACGGCAATCTCCCACATGTCCTGAATCAAACGGTATGCCATAAGGGTGGGTGCAAACAGAGACGGGGCCACCAACTAGCTCAAATGGGATCCATGCGCAATTGCAATTATAAGAAAAAATTAAAAAACGCCACAACCCACTCCCCCACCCCTATCCCCACTCCCCCTTTTAGTGGAAAACCAGTAAGTACGGAGAGTCACACAAGTTTTTGCACACTTTATTGATCCTAAAAAATCAATACGGTCTTTTTTTGGTACCTCTGCAAAATTTCCTACTAAAATAGGCTTAGTTTCCCTTGAAATCCAACAAATAAATGATACGCGTTTACTTTACCGATATCACCGGGGACATTGGGAAGCTTGGAGAAGACAAAGTTTTTTGCTAATTTATATTTTTAGGGTAAAAAAAAAAAAAAGGTGTGTGTATCACTTTAAGATTTTTTTTGTGTGCATTTCCCCTTTTTTGGGGGGATCATTCCCAAAGATGATCATCAAATCATCTTAGGGAATGATACCGAACTTGGAATACGGGCATAAATGCCCGTTTTCCAATTCGAAATCCGATCGGAAAAATCACTTCCCGGAAATCATTTTCCAGTAAGTGATTTTTCATTCATTGGCAAAGATCAATAATTTGGTGATCAGAAGTGATCACCAAATTTTGATCTCTGTCCCCATTTTTTTTCTAAGTCTTCGCTAAGTAGCAAAGACTTAGAAAAAATCCTATTTGTGAATGGAACTTTGAGTTCCATTCACAAATGTATAGTAAAAGCTCTCAGCTTGACAGCTTGTACTACACTTAGGGACTGCAGCATGATCTCCATAGATCATGCTGCAGTACCTCCACTGGACCACCAGGGGCAGCATCTTACCTCTCTTAGGGAGACCCCGGTGACATCACTCAGCTTCCTGCTTCACCGGGGTCTTCCTTTCCGGAATGAAGACGGCTCTCCTCTGCTTCTCCACGTGGGACCAGCTGATGCCTCTAAAGGTAGGGATATCTCCCGATCCCCCCCTCGGATTTAGACCAAACCGAGGGGGGATCGAGGGGGCTAGGGGGGCAGTTGAATGCTGCCCCCCGATGGCCCCTAGCAGGGGGAAAAAAAATTTTGGGAGGGGGGAAGCCACAGATCGTATATTCACGACCTGTGGCAGTTTGAGTATACACTGCACAGATCGTGAATATACGATCTGTGGCAGGGAAAGGGTTAAAGGGACTGTGTTTACAAACAATAGCAAAGTCCATCTGCATGTATCTTCTGAATAAAGTGACTAAAACAGGATCTTATGCATAGTTGGATGCAGAGGACATAGCCTAATGAAACATTTTCCATACTTATGAATTAATGTTTGTCCTAGTCTTCTTGTAGCAGCTTAATACTAAAATGTGTTGTCTTCTACTTATTCTATCTCTTTATGCAAAAGCCTATATAATAGACTTTTTGATGCCTTTCTGATATCCAAATATCTAACATGGCCAGTAGCTTTGCTTCAAATTTTTTTTTCTTCTGTATTTTACATTTAAGATGAATATTGTCTATTTCATTATTCTAATAAATTCAGCAATTTTTTCATATAACTTAAGATTATTGCATAGCTATATTGGTAAAACTGGGAAATCCAATCTATGTATTGTTTAACTGCAATCACAGCTGTTTCAATTGCAGGATTCTAAAACAGTCTTGTTGGTGTGTGTTCTCTAGGTAGCAGCAACATTAACAGTAAGCTGTGATTAAAATTTCCTTAACAGGGAGTAGAAAATACCAGAGTAGAGCAAGAACTTCGCAAGGAGGTTGAAGACTTGAAGTTGAGACTGCAAATGGCTGCCGATCACTATAGAGATAAATTCAAAGAATGTCAGAAGCTTCAGAAGCAAGTAGTAAAGCTCACAGAGCAGCTTGTAAGTATCTAAGATTACAGGCAGCTGAGAATTGCAAATGTATTTTTGTATAGATCTTGTGCAGTATGTTCTTGTGTTAAGCATTTGCTTACATCGAGACACAAAATGTTAGCTACTGTGTTCTTGTAATATTAGCTACTGGTTTCTTGTAATTTTAGCTACTGTGTTCTTGTAATATTAGCTACTGCGTTCTCTACTCTTGTTAAATAACTTTTTGATTAGTGAAATTTCATTGACTGTCAGTCATAGTAGCATAGAATAGAGTTTGACTACATTGAGCAAATAAATGGTAATTGTTTTGAATGTGTTTCTTTTGACATAAGGCTAGCAGCCGCTATCGGCAACCCGGTGCAAACAGCCCAGCAATGTTATATGCCGATAGCGGCTCTTAGAGCACCCCTAACTGGTGTTTTTCAGTTATGGCATTTTTAGGTTTTTTGTTTTTTTTTGGGTTAGTCACGCATCCGCCACTGTGGAGGAGTTTAAATCACGCTACATCGGTTAGCATGACTTAAACTCCAAAACAGGAGTGCCCTGTAGGTACGCAAAGGTTAATATTCTGACCCAACTGACCACCTGGTGGCATCAGAAAAAAAAATTCTGCCCCAATTAACTTTTTTTGTACAATTGTTTTGCTTAAGGGAAAAGTTCACCAAAAAAGCAACCTCAATTTTCTTAATTAAATTGATGCTAAAAATTAAAAAAAGGGGTGTTAACCTTCTCCCAACCTAAACACATTTTCTGCAAATATTTCAGAAACTATAGCTCACAGAAATGTGAGAGATGGATCTATTTGATTAATTCTCAGAATAATGGGGTGGGTGAAGTTAGAATACAGGGTTAAAGGAAGAGGCCAGGATAATGGTGGAAATGGAAATTATGGCAAGGAAAAAATGGATGAAGCATTTGAGAAGGAATACAAGTGCATAGAAAGAAAATACTGTGCCAGAGGACAAAAGTTAAAGCATGAAGGATGAGGTAAATGTGGAAATTGGGAAAAGGTTGCTAGCTAACTAATGGGGAAAACAGATTGCGAGAGCACGAAAAGAGTACAGGAAAGGAAAAAAGGGAAAGGGATGCTGGGCTCCAGTTTGTTTTCCCATGAATGATCATTTTTGCTTTTGGACACTGATGTATATTGTGTAACAACCTGATTTTTTTTTTGTGTGTGTGTATTGTTTTCTTAAATATGATCTGTAAATGTGACCGTTATGCTTGTTTTTCATAACAGAAAGTTGCGGAAACTCAGCAGAAGGAGAGAGAATTGTTTGACAATGCAGAAGTAGCAGCTGTTATTCACATGCAGCAATGCGCTGTGCCTGGTAAGTTGTAAGGGTGTTTTGCACTGCAATAGGTTAGATTTCATAATTTTATTTTAATTTTTATTTAATCTTTTTTAATAATATTTGAATGGTAAAGAAGAATTTGTTATACTGTATATATTTTTTATCATTTTACATACAGCCCCCCCCCATGCACACATCCCACCTGTGGCTGGCTGTTGGATGTCACATGCGCGTATATGGGTCCAGCGGCCATGCATATTGGGAGTCCGTAAAATTAACTACAGAAACGATTTCAGCTTCTATAATTCTTCACCAGCTAGATCCTCCACTGATACAGGCATGATTACTGTGCTTTACTCATCGTTCAGCCTCTTTTCCCCCCCACAGTACGGGAAGGGGAGGGGCAACTGCAAGGCTTGGTGAAAGATTTGAATGACTTCACATACGTATTTATGTTATTTACCTTTGTTTTCTTCTTTCCACCAGTAAATCCATTTTCATCAGAGGTTCTATCTGAACTTGACATAAGAGAGCAAGTGAGGCAAATGAGCTCAGAAATATCTGAAAAAAATGAAAAATACCGCAAGTGTAAACAAATGCTGGCTGTAAGTATTGATTTTCTACTGCACTATAATGCTTATAAAGTGAGATAAAGTTGTAGTTTATATACTGTTTTCTTGTAATTTATTTCTTGCCTGTTAAATAATTTTTACTTTTGAGAACAAGCTAATAAAAGGGCATGTCCACCCCCAAAACTAAAATTTAACCCCTTACTGGCTACATCAAGTAGTTTAAAACAAGCCTTACTTTACATTTCTGCTCAAAATAGTTCCCCTGCTGTGCCCCTCCAAAGTCCAGGAAACTGCTGTGTAGGAGCAGTGTGTGACTCATGCTGTGCCTGAGTCTGCTCAACCTCGTCAAGGTTTGAGGCATGCTCAGTGCAGCCCTCCCTCTCCCCTCCATTTTTCTCTCCTCCTCCTAACATTAAACCCTTTGGGTATGCGTTAGGGACTGCTCCCCCGCCCCAACCGCATCAAGCCAATCACGGATGCGGCTGCCGGTCCCGCCGCTGCTTGCAATCCATGCAAGCAGAGGGCCGAACACGGCGGCGGGAGAGAGGGAAAGTAAGTAAGGATCGGGGGACTTTCTAACAATTATATTAATGCGGTTGGGGCTGGGGGAGCATGCCTACCGCATATCAAAAGTTTTTATAAGGGGTGGACATCCCTTTAATCTTCTTAATTCCTACACACTCGGAAATCCTCATGGCTAACTCTTCCATTTAAAGGGTATGTCCACCCTTAAAAGTAGTTTTTAATATGATGTTCCCCATGTCTGCCAGCCCCAACCGCATATATTTTATTTTCCAAAAGCCCCCCAAACTCTTACTTACCTCCCCTCGTTCCTCCGCCGCACTGCCGGCCCTCTGCTTGCGAGAATGCAAGCAGAGGGGCGGGACTCGGCTGCCGGTCAGTCAGTGCAGCGGAGGAAAGAGGAGAGGTAATGAGTTTGGGGAGCTTTTGGAAAATAAAAAATTGCGGTTGGGGCTGGCAACATGGGGGAACATCATATTAAGGGGGTTTTATGCTAGGGGGAGGGATAGTAGAACGGGAGGGAGAGGGAGGGGGAGAAGGGCTGCAGTACGCATGGCAAATATCTACCAGAGGCAAGGTAGCAGGCAGAGCCCTGCTAGCCTCCTGGTGGACAGTTTTTGGGACTTTAGGGGGGGTCTACAGGAGAACCCTATGGAGCTGGGATGTGAGGTAAGGATTACACTACACTACATGGTGGGGCCATTACTGGGGGGGATTATAGTTTTGGGGGTGGACATGCCCTTTAACTTACCCAGTGGGTTTAGGCATGCTCAGTGTTTACTAGCTTATTGCTGAAAACAAATTACTACATTTAACAGGAAATCTAAATATCTAATTTATGCTCACAAGGTTTTCTACGTATGCATATTTAAACCCACACCACTAGTTAATACATTGCTGTAGCTCCATTGATTTCAACACAAATATTTTTTAAAAATGAAGAAGTATTCAGTTCATTCCTTAAAGGGTATGTCCACCTCCAAAACTAAAATTTAACCCACTACTGGCCCCATTGTCCAATCAAAACATATGGTGGCATCGCTGGCTCAGCGTTTCTTGGTTTCACTCCCGTCCCCACTTGTACAGGTAATATACAATTAGGCTTTTATTTGAACTGGAGGAAACATGTACGCAGCACTTATGCAAACAGGTTTATTTCGACATGTTTCAGATCATAACTGATCCTTTCTCAAGCAATATACAACATTACTTTTTCCTTGTGTCTCACCAATCATTTCTATGTGTCAAAAAGTGCAATGTGGTTTATTAAAACAGTGTATCTTTCGATGAAATGTGTAAAAAATATAGTAACTATTATAAATACAATTAAATACAATTAAAACACACTTAGATACTATTTAACTACAATTGGAATCATTTTTACCTATCCATCTTGAAGATAGGTTAATATCATTCAATAGTTAGACCTAAAAAACAAGACAATGTTATTAACCTATCTTTAAGATGGTGTGCACATTGCACTTTTTGATACATAGAAATGATTGGTGAGACATAAGGAAAGTATTTATGACACTGTTTTTAGATAATATGTTTCACATGTTTAATTAGCCACTTTTTAAGATTTTAATATTGTAATGTGTTATCACTTTGGATATGTATAGTATTCCCCATTATTTTATACAGGAATGGAAGGGTTAACCCAATATGGTTGCAGCATTAAGAATGGACTTGCATCACTTGGAGTGTATATTGGACACTGTGGGACACTATAGGGGGTGGAGCTTCACATGGGTATTTAACAGGATGTAACATTGTTGTATATTGCTTAAGAAAGGATCAGATGTGATCTGAAACATGTCGCAAATAAAAGTCTAACTGGTCCCATTGTGTACCAGTATGGTTCTCTTGCAGTGCTTGTCCTAAGTCCTGGAAACTGAAGGGTTGGAGCTGTTTTCCTGGGGAAAGGTGACATTCACAGGGGGAATTGTTCTTATTGTTAAATATGGGGCTAATTTTGCCCTAACCAATCAGACGTTAGCTTTCAGATGTTTTTTTTTATTTTTTAAATACATTTCTTTATTGTATACCAATTAATAAACTTTGCCGAAAAACATTTTAACATTGTCCTTTCATAGCTTGTTTTACAACCGTTGACAGGAAATATTGACGGTTGATTAACATACGAGTTGGATCATCTTATGACATTGGTAGTTGTACGAATTATCATTAGTTAGTGAACATAAACATTTAACAGTTTAAAAGAAAGGAAGAAAAAAACTAAAAAAATGTGAAAATACATAAAATAAATAACAGTTGACTCACATATTTCCTGTTCAGATCTTTTAGGTCCACCAGCAGACCCCGATGTTTATAGCCCGGGTGGACAGTCGGGTTCACTTATTGTGGTAGTAGGCTTTAAGTTGTGTTGGTTGCTGGTGTGTCCAACCACACACTCCATATTTTGTTGAATGTATCAGGACAGTTCCTGTTTCCATATAGTAGTTTGAGTAGAGGTAGTCCTCATTGATAAGTTTTTTCCATCTCTTAAGTTTTTTTTTTTTTGAGATAGCATCTCAAGACTATCATTTTTCACGCATAAAATAGAGCTGCCTGCAGGAAAGCTTGTTGATAATTAGACCATATATCTGTATCAAATATCCCAAAGATGCTGGTGAGCGGGGTGTATGGAAATGGGTGTGGGGCTAAGTGGGTTAAAAAGTTTATAATTTCTAACCAGAAGTTTTGGATTGACGGGCAGCTCCAGATGATATGTATAAAATCTGAGTTGGGGTGTCTACATTTAGGGCAGTGTTGGAGGGCTGATGGCCCCATGTGTTTGAGCTGTTTAGGAGTAAAGTATGTTTGGTGCAGTATTTTAAATTGAATTAATTTGTTGTTTATTGAAAGGGAGGCTTGACAATGTGAATTGGATATTTCTTGCTGTTGTTCTTCTGTGACTCCTCCTAAGTGCGGGGACCATTTGACCATTTAGTAGGTGTGGGTTGTGAATTGATATTGAGCAGAAATGTGTAGAGTTTGTAGATGTTTCCTTTTATACCATGTGTGCGGATAACTCCTATTATTGGATGTTTAGATATAGAGTCGAGGGAGCGAGGTAGGCTAGCCCTCAGTGCGTGGGTGAGTTGAAGGTAACAGTAATGATATTTGTTAGGGATATCATGCTTCTGTTGTAGGTCCTGGAATGTTATGAATTGTCCGTCACATATTATGTCTCCTAGATTGCAGATACCGTATAGGATCCACTGTTGGGAGCCCGGTAGGCTGTTCATAATTGGTAGTTCTTTGTTGCACCAAATGGGGGTATGTGTGTAGTGTACATTTGGGTTAAGAAGTTTGTTAGTTAGCTGCCACACTCTATGTGATTGGTTATGTATGGGTGTTCCTTTTCCAATTATAGGGGTTTTGGGATTTTCTAGGTATGCCATGTAAGGGCCTGTCGGATATTCAGTTGTCATTAGGTCCGATGGTGTCGGGGGGTTTACCCAACATTGAAGGTGTGTGAGCTGTGTTGCCCAGTAGTAGAGCTTGAAGTTGGGGAGGGATAGTCCTCCCATGTGTTTAGGGGCTTGCAGTGTGGTGAGTTTAACTTTGGCTTTTTTTGTTCCAGATGAAGATAAGGAGATGAGGCTGTTTAGTTTAATAAAGAATTTTTGGGGGATGTATGTGAGGGAGTGGTGGATAGTATAGAGGATTTTTGGTAGTAGAAAGGTTTTAACTAGGTGAATTCTGTTAAATTCTGCCCCATAAGGTGAGTGGGATGTATTTCCAGGCTGTTGTTTTTGTGCATACAAGTTCAAGCAGAGGGAGAATATTAAGAGAGTAGGATTGTTGTGGGGATTTAGTTATATTGATTCCCAAGTATTTGAATTGTGATTTGATGGGGATGGGAGTATCATATGCGGGACTATTTATTAATAGGTCTTCTAGGGGGTAGTTTACCAATTTATCCCAATTGATTAATAGCCCAGAGTATTCTCCGAAGGTGTTGGTGGTTTGTATGGCTATAGTGAGGGATTGATGAGGGTTTTCCAGGAATAGTATCAGGTCGTCCGCATAGAGGCCTAGCTTCTCTGTGTGGTTTCCTAGGGTAAGGCCTCATATATTGGTGTTGGTACGTAGAAGAATCTCCAGTGGCTCGATGGCTAGTGCGAACAAGTATGGGGAGAGGGGGCACCCCTGGCGTGTGCCTCTTGTTGGTGATGTGTTGTTGTTTACTATGATTTGGGCTTTAGGGGCGGCGTATAGTATTTAAACCCATCTTGTGAAATTTGTCCCGAAGCTTTTGAGTACTTCTTGAAAGTATAACCATTCTATGGAGTCGAACGCCTTGCATGTGTCAAGGGAGACTATGATACATTGTCCTGATTTATCATGGTTCATTTGGGTTTGGATCATGGTGCGCCTTAAATTTATAGTTGTAGATTTGTTGGGCATAAATTCCGTTTGGTCTGGGTGAATGATTATGATTGTGCGTACTCGTTTTGCCAAGACCTTTGCTAAAATGTTATAATTGGCTGTTAGTAAGGATATTTGCCTATATGAGCCACAGTCTGTTGGATTTTTCCCAGGTTTGGGGAGTACTATTATATTGGCGTTATATAGAGAGGGGGGTAGGAAGCCTATGTCATGTGAATTATTATACATATCGAAGAGAGGGTTAATTATTTGTTCACTGTTTATATATTTCTGTTGGTAGACATTCTGGTCCAGGTGCCTTGTTTTTAGGCATTTCTTGAAGTGCATTTAGTATCTCTTCTCTTGTGAGAGGTTAGTCTAGTTGTGTCTTTTGTTCTGGTGTTAAAGTGGGGAAAGGTATGTCAGTTAGGTAGCTTGCTATGTCTTGTTGGTTATATGTTAGGCAGGATGTATAGAGTTTGGAGTAGAATTCGTGGAATGTTGTAAGAATTTGTGTCTTGGTGTGGACCGGCGTTCCTTGTGAGTTCTGTATTTCTGTTACGGTGTTTGTCTATAAATGGTCTTTGATTAAGAATGTTAGTAATTTTGCAGAGTGATTCCCATGTATTTTTTTTTAGTATTTGAGGTTGAATAAAGACATACGTCCATCCAGTCCAACCCATCTAGCAATATCCTCATTTCCTGCCTAACTGTTGATCCAGAGGAAGGCAAAAAACCCCCACCAAATTTATGAAGGGGGAAAAAATTCCTTCCTGACTCCAAGTGGCAATCGGAAATTTCCCTGGATCAACTCTACTTTATGTATCAATACCAGTAACTTGCAACATTCCTTGTTTGCAGAAACTCATCCAGCTTTTTTTGAAACTGACCAATGAACCTGCCATTACAACGTCCACTGGAAGACAGTTCCATAGCCTTACCGTTCTCACAGTGAAAAACCCTTTCCGAGCTTGAAGCCTAAACCTTTTTTCTTCAAGTCTTAAGGGATGTCCTCGTGTCCTTTGACATGTTCTCTTGGTGAACAATGCCCCAGATAGTTTATTGTATGGCCCGTTAATGTATTTATACACAGTAATCATATCCCCACGCAAGCGCCTTTTCTCCAGTGTACATAATTGTAACTTTTCCAGTCTCTCTTCATATTCAAGCTCCCCCAATCCCCTTATTAATTTAGTTGCCCTTCTCTGAACCCTTTCCATTTCAAAGATGTCCTTTTTGTACACAGGATTCCAAAATTGCACTGCATATTCCAAATGAGGCCTTACCAATGCTTTGTAAAGAGGGAGAATTACATTTTCCTCCCTTGAATCCATACCTCGCTTTATACAAGACAATACCATGCTGGCTCTGGCTGTTGCCGCCTGGCACTGCTTGCTACCTTTAAGTTTGTTATCCACCAAAACTCCAAGATCCCTTTCCAACAGGGATTCACTTAACACAGAGCCATTTATAGTATAAGTAGCACAAGTATTTTTAAGTCCAAAATGCATCACCTTACATTTATCAACATTGAATTTCATCTGCCACTTAGCAGCCCAATGTGATAATCTATCTAGATCCCCTTGCAACGATTGCACATCCTCTGAAGTTTTTAATGGTGGACAAAGTTTTGTGTCGTCAGCAAACACAGAAACCTTGCTGACAATACCCACTTCCAAATCATTAATAAATAGATTAAATAGAAGCGGCCCCAACACAGAACCCTGTGGCACCCCACTTAGCACTTTAGTCCATAATGATGAAGCCCCATTAACAACTACTCTCTGCATCCTATTCTTTAACCAATTTTCTATCCATGTACAAATGTGACTCCCCAGACCAACAGACCTTAGCTTATTCATTAGTCGCCTATGGGGAACTGTATCAAAAGCCTTTGCAAAATCCAAGTAAACTACATCTACTGCTATACCAGAGTCTAAATTTCTACTTACTTCCTCATAAAAGCCAAGCAAGTTAGTTTGACAAGATCTATTCCTCCTAAATCCATGCTGGTTACTACTTATAATGTCAGTCCTTGAAACATACTCTAGAACATGTTCCCTTATTAAACTTTCCAGGATCTTCCCCACCACTGAAGTTAAACTTACAGGCCTGTAATTACCCGGCTGTGAACGACTACCCTTTTTGAATATTGGAATAACATCAGCCTTTTTCCAATCCAGAGGCACACCACCGGACATGAGGGAATCAGCAAAAATAAGAAACAATGGCCTAGATAAAACTGAACTTAGCTCCCTAAGTACCCTAGGATGTATTTTATCCGGTCCAGGAGATTTACTAATATTAACCTTATTTAGTTCTTTCTGTACCATATCCTCGGTTAACCAAAGTGAACTTGAATCTTGTATACCTTTATTGCTACTATACTCTATGATATCTGTACTTGGATCTTCTATAGTGTATACAGAGGAAAAAAAATTATTCAAGACATTTGCTTTATCGCCATCCTCCGTAACTAACTTATCCCCATTAATTAATGGTGCCACATTCTCAGTCCTCATCTTCTTACTATTAATATACTTAAAAAAATGTTTAGGCTTAGTGATGCTTTCTTCAGCTATCCTAACTTCATTATTAATTTTAGCTAGTTTGATTGCTTTCTTACACTCCTTGTTACAGTTTTTATACTCCCTAAAGGCCCTTTCCGTTCCCTCGGCCTTAAAGGTTTTAAATGCCTTTTTCTTCCTTACCATTTGCCTCTTTACATCAGAATTCAGCCACATGGGCGCGGATTTATTTTTTTTACATTTATTTCCCAAGGGTATAAATTTAGATGTGAACTGGCTTAAAATCCCCTTGAACACAGTCCACTTCTGTTCAGTACCTTTACCTGATAATACATTATCCCAGTTGACATTCTGAAGAGCTGCTTTTAACCTGGGAAAATTTGCTTTCCTGAAATTAAATGTCTTTGTTAACCCAGCGCACTTTTCCTTTCGATAACAAAGTCCAAATGCCACTATTTCATGGTCACTATTCCCTAAGCCTCCAGTTACCTTTATATCTATAATGCGCTCCACAATGTTAGATATTACCAGATCCAACAGAGCTCCTTTTCTAGTAGGAACCTCAACCACCTGTGAGAGAAAATTATCCTGCAGCAAATTCAGGAACTCATCGCCTTTTTCTGTGATGGCAGTTCCACCACACCAATCAATGTCAGGGTAATTGAAGTCCCCCATAATGAGCACACAACTACGGAAGCCGCTCCTTACCTTTCGCCGTTATGGCATACTGCTACGGCTTCATCGGGGTCACCTGATGAAGCCGTAGCAGTATGGCATAACGGCGAAACACGTGTGGTCCGTCCGTGACGAGTGGCAGTCGGAGCAGTCGGACATCGCTTCTTACAGTAAGTTCCACCTGTAACCTTTTGACTCCTATTTTCGGGGGCTTTTTCCAGACATACTACAGAGGCCTTCATTCCTTGTTTATATACCGGGGATGCCCGGTGGTTTCTTAGTGTTTTCAAGTATATATGAGGTATTTTGGGGAGTTGGATTTTTAAGGTGTGTACAATAAACCATATTTTTTACTGGCTTTCTGCATGTGGTAGTGCCGTTTGTTGTGAGGTTCTTTTAGGTAAATGGGGGAGATCTTCCTCTATTTCCTTACTTCTTTATATATTTGAAGTTAGCTGGGGAGCCTCTCCCACCCAACGTTTGTAACCCAAGTTTAACTGCTCGACCCCCCCCACCCCCCACCGCTGTTACCTTGAGGTATTGATAAGGTGAGCCATGTTAATAGTGACCTCAAGCTCACTTACAGTTTGGTTAAAAAGTTTGTAGATGTAATTGTTCATTGCAGTTTTTTTCTTCTAATCTCTTGCAGCGTTTGGTCAAACCGGGTCTGCCCTCCCGGGTCTACAGAGTGGCCCCGACTCTTCAGCATCCTTCACCCCACAGAGCATGGGTGAACCAACCACACCTCTCAAACTATTCTCCTGGAATGTACGAGGCCTCAACCAAAAATCAGTGCATAAGGTATTTACATTTCTAATCAACACAAACCTGATATAGTCTGCCTGCAGGAAACTCATCTACTAATATCTACTACTAAATTCATACAGAAACCATTGGTGGGATGAGCAGCTCACAGTGTATACTCTGCTTACCCTAGAGAGTCTCTATATTAATCAAAAATCGCTCCGCCGTAAAATTCTCCAAGTAAAACACCGATCTAAACGGTAGATACATATACACAGCAACTGAATAGAAAACACAAAAGTAATCTCATTGGTATATCAACCCCCCAGCGACGGACTTGCAGTAATGAAATCCATAGCTCCGCTGTTAACCAATACCCTGAGGCATCTATCTTATGTGAGGGATTTCAATGCAGTAATGTGCACACATAAGACAGATTACAACCCATATAACAACCCTCTAATTCAAACACACGAACAACCTCTGTAGGAACTACCCTCTTATCATAATAAATGCAATCATGGGGATGGATAGACGCCTGGCCACAGATACCCGAACACCAAGGAATATACATGCCATTCGCCACCACACCATTCCCTCTCAAGAATAGATTACCTGTTCATGACGAAGAAAACATTACCCCTGGTCTCACTCATCTCCCGAGGAGTATCTCCGATCACTCTCCATAATAGCACACATTCACATATTAAGCGCTGCACCACAAACCAGACCTTGGAAACTTAACCCTTTTTGGCTCACACAATTCCCCGAAAACGACCCTATCCCCAATTATCTTGAGGAATTCCTCATATTCAATGAAAACATGCAAGATCTCATATCAAACGGGAAGTCCTCAAAGCATATAGGGCAGACTACACTCAACCATCACATACATCAAAAAAACTACACAACATAATGAACTTCTAGCGCAAACATCACTACTACAAGCTGAGAGAACACATCACACATCAAACGCCCACACTCGACAGGCATGGCTTGAAGCCCAGCGCATATATGATAACACACTCACTGAAAAGGCAAATCGGAAACACTCTTTATCCTTTAAAACCACTTCAACAGCATTGCGGGATTGGCAGAACTGGGGGGTCAGCAGCCACTGGCTGGGGCCAGTATAGAGGTGGGTGGAAGAGGGACAGAAAGGATGAGGAAGGAGGTAGTTTGTTAGGGTTACTAGGGGAAGTGGGGGACGGAAGAGTAGGGGGGCTTCTTCCCAGATTTCCATCCCAACAGATTTGCCGCCTTAGGTAATGAAGTGGAGGAGGACACCTGGAATTAGCGTGTATGGAGGGGGCTAGTCCCTTGAGCACCAGGGGACTGCCATCTCTGATACAAGGGAGGAGGAACGAAGGGTCAGGAATGCAAGGCAGGTGGTAGTGGTAGGGGACTCCATTATAAGGAAGGTAGATAGGGTAATCTGCCGCCAAACCCTACATGCCGAACTGTGTGTTGCCTGCTGGTGCTAGGGTTCGGCATGTGGTGGATCGTGTAGACAGATTATTGGTGGGGCGGTGTGACCCGCGGTCTTGGTTCACATTGGTGCCAATGACAAGTTAGAGGTGGAGGTGAGGTCCTTAAACATGATTTCCGAGAACTAGGGGCCAAGATAAAAGCAAGACCTCCAGGGTAGTGTTTTCAGAAATACTACCGCAGCCACTGTGCTAAGCCAGGGAGACAGCGGGAGCTAGAGCATTAATGCGTGGCTAAGAGGTGGTGTAAGAAGAAGGGTTTGGGTTTATTGAGAACTGGGCAGACTTTGCTGTCGCTACAGGCTCTTTATAGGGATGGTTGCACCTCACTGATGGTGGTGCAGCTGTTTTAGGGGAGAAGATGGCTAAGGGTTGGAGGAGATTTTAAACTAGGTTGGGGGGGGAGGGTATTAGCGTCCACTGGGATAGATTGTCCAGGAAAAGCAGGGTGTAGATAGGCCAGTGGTGGGTGGAAAGGGGGGTGGGACTAGCATAGGGGATAGGGAGGAATGTGTATCAAAGTGTACGATAAATTACAGGATCATAATCTAAAATGTATGTTTGCAAATGCGAGAAGCCTGGCTGACAAAATGGTGAATTGGAAATGATGGCATTGAATGAAAAGTATGATGTAATGGTATAGCAGAACGTGGTTGAACAGTTCTCACGACTGGGCTGTAAATATAGAAGGATATGCCTTTTTAGGCAGGACAGAAAAAAAGGAAAGGGGGAGGAGTATTGTTATATGTTAAAAGAATTGAGCCAAATTTAAAGAAGAGATAGCTGGTGATATGGATGATAAGTGGAGGCAATGGGGTGGAATTAGGCAACAGGAAAGGGGGTAATGTCATTGTTGGTGTCTGCTATAAGCCGCAAATGCTAGCAGAGAGGAGTTGAGTCAACTTCATATGCAGTTGGCAAGGGCTGCAAGTTTGGGGATTTTTGAAACTGACCAATGAACCTGCCATTACAACGTCCACTGGAAGACAGTTCCATAGCCTTACCGTTCTCACAGTGAAAAACCCTTTCCGAGCTTGAAGCCTAAACCTTTTTTCTTCAAGTCTTAAGGGATGTCCTCGTGTCCTTTGACATGTTCTCTTGGTGAACAATGCCCCAGATAGTTTATTGTATGGCCCGTTAATGTATTTATACACAGTAATCATATCCCCACGCAAGCGCCTTTTCTCCAGTGTACATAATTGTAACTTTTCCAGTCTCTCTTCATATTCAAGCTCCCCCAATCCCCTTATTAATTTAGTTGCCCTTCTCTGAACCCTTTCCATTTCAAAGATGTCCTTTTTGTACACAGGATTCCAAAATTGCACTGCATATTCCAAATGAGGCCTTACCAATGCTTTGTAAAGAGGGAGAATTAAATTTTCCTCCCTTGAATCCATACCTCGCTTTATACAAGACAATACCATGCTGGCTCTGGCTGTTGCCGCCTGGCACTGCTTGCTACCTTTAAGTTTGTTATCCACCAAAACTCCAAGATCCCTTTCCAACAGGGATTCACTTAACACAGAGCCATTTATAGTATAAGTAGCACAAGTATTTTTAAGTCCAAAATGCATCACCTTACATTTATCAACATTGAATTTCATCTGCCACTTAGCAGCCCAATGTGATAATCTATCTAGATCCCCTTGCAACGATTGCACATCCTCTGAAGTTTTTAATGGTCGACAAAGTTTTGTGTCGTCAGCAAACACAGAAACCTTGCTGACAATACCCACTTCCAAATCATTAATAAATAGATTAAATAGAAGCGGCCCCAACACAGAACCCTGTGGCACCCCACTTAGCACTTTAGTCCATAATGATGAAGCCCCATTAACAACTACTCTCTGCATCCTATTCTTTAACCAATTTTCTATCCATGTACAAATGTGACTCCCCAGACCAACAGACCTTAGCTTATTCATTAGTCGCCTATGGGGAACTGTATCAAAAGCCTTTGCAAAATCCAAGTAAACTACATCTACTGCTATACCAGAGTCTAAATTTCTACTTACTTCCTCATAAAAGCCAAGCAAGTTAGTTTGACAAGATCTATTCCTCCTAAATCCATGCTGGTTACTACTTATAATGTCAGTCCTTGAAACATACTCTAGAACATGATCCCTTATTAAACTTTCCAGGATCTTCCCCACCACTGAAGTTAAACTTACAGGCCTGTAATTACCCGGCTGTGAACGACTACCCTTTTTGAATATTGGAATAACATCAGCCTTTTTCCAATCCAGAGGCACACCACCGGACATGAGGGAATCAGCAAAAATAAGAAACAATGGCCTAGATAAAACTGAACTTAGCTCCCTAAGTACCCTAGGATGTATTTTATCCGGTCCAGGAGATTTACTAATATTAACCTTATTTAGTTCTTTCTGTACCATATCCTCGGTTAACCAAAGTGAACTTGAATCTTGTATACCTTTATTGCTACTATACTCTATGATATCTGTACTTGGATCTTCTATAGTGTATACAGAGGAAAAAAAATTATTCAAGACATTTGCTTTATCGCCATCCTCCGTAACTAACTTATCCCCATTAATTAATGGTGCCACATTCTCAGTCCTCATCTTCTTACTATTAATATACTTAAAAAAATGTTTAGGCTTAGTGATGCTTTCTTCAGCTATCCTAACTTCATTATTAATTTTAGCTAGTTTGATTGCTTTCTTACACTCCTTGTTACAGTTTTTATACTCCCTAAAGGCCCTTTCCGTTCCCTCGGCCTTAAAGGTTTTAAATGCCTTTTTCTTCCTTACCATTTGCCTCTTTACATCAGAATTCAGCCACATGGGCGCGGATTTATTTTTTTTACATTTATTTCCCAAGGGTATAAATTTAGATGTGAACTGGCTTAAAATCCCCTTGAACACAGTCCACTTCTGTTCAGTACCTTTACCTGATAATACATTATCCCAGTTGACATTCTGAAGAGCTGCTTTTAACCTGGGAAAATTTGCTTTCCTGAAATTAAATGTCTTTGTTAACCCAGCGCACTTTTCCTTTCGATAACAAAGTCCAAATGCCACTATTTCATGGTCACTATTCCCTAAGCCTCCAGTTACCTTTATATCTATAATGCGCTCCACAATGTTAGATATTACCAGATCCAACAGAGCTCCTTTTCTAGTAGGAACCTCAACCACCTGTGAGAGAAAATTATCCTGCAGCAAATTCAGGAACTCATCGCCTTTTTCTGTGATGGCAGTTCCACCACACCAATCAATGTCAGGGTAATTGAAGTCCCCCATAATGAGCACACTCCCCAAACTTGCAGCCCTTGCCAACTGCATATGAAGTTGACTCACCTCCTCTCTGCTAGCATTTGGCGGCTTATAGCAGACACCAACAATGACATTACCCCCTTTCCTGTTGCCTAATTCCACCCATATTGCCTCCACTTTATCATCCATATCACCAGCTATCTCTTCTTTTAAATTTGGCTTCAATTCTTTTTTAACATATACACATACTCCTCCCCCTTTCCTTTTTTTTCTGTCCTGCCTAAAGAAGGCATATCCTTCTATATTTACAGCCCAGTCGTGAGAACTGTTCAACCACGTCTCTGCTATACCTATTACATCATACTTTTCATTCAATGCCATCATTTCCAATTCACCCATTTTGTCAGCCAGGCTTCTCGCATTTGCAAACATACATTTTAGATTATGATCCTGTAATTTATTCGTACACTTTGATACACATTCCTCCCTATCCCCTATGCTAGTCCCACCCCCCTTTCCACCCACCACTGGCCTATCTACACCCTGCTTTCCTCCTGGACAATCTATCCCAGTGAGACTGCTAATACCCTCCCCCCCCAAACCTAGTTTAAAATCTCCTCCAACCCTCTAGCCATCTTCTCCCCTAAAACAGCTGCACCACCATCAGTGAGGTGCAACCCATCCCTACTAAAGAGCCTGTAGCCGACAGCAAAGTCTGCCCAGTTCTCAATAAACCCAAACCCTTCTTCCTTACACCACTCTCTTAGCCACGCATTAATGCTCCTAAGCTCCCGCTGTCTCCCTGGCTTAGCACGTGGCTGCGGTAGTATTTCTGAAAACACTACCCTGGAGGTCCTTGCTTTTATCTTGGCCCCTAGTTCTCGGAAATCATGTTTAAGGACCTCACCTCCACCTCTAACTTTGTCATTGGCACCAATGTGAACCAAGACCGCCGGGTCACACCCGGCCCCACCCAATAATCTGTCTACACGATCCACCACATGCCGAACCCTAGCACCAGGCAGGCAACACACAGTTCGGCATGTAGGGTCTTGGCGGCAGATTACCCTATCTACCTTCCTTATAATGGAGTCCCCTACCACTACCACCTGCCTTGCATTCCTGACCCTTCGTTCCTCCTCCCTTGTATCAGAGATGGCAGTCCCCTGGGTGCTCAAGGGACTAGCCCCCTCCATACACGCTAATTCCGAGGTGTCCTCTTCCACTTCATTACCTAAGGCGGCAAATCTGTTGGGATGGACAATCTGGGAAGAAGCCCCCCTACTCTTCCGTCCCCCACTTCCCCTAGTAACCCTAACAAAACTACCTCCTTCCTCATCCTTTCTTGTTCCTCTTCCACCCACCTCTATACTGGCCCCAGCCAGTGCCTGCTGACCCCCCAGTTCTGCCAATCCCCGCAATGCTGTTTGAAGTGGTTTTAACGGATAAAGAAGTGTTTCCGATTTGCCTTTTCAGTGAGTGTGTTATCATATATGCGCTGGGCTTCAAGCCATGCCTGTCGAGTTGTGGGCGTTTGATGTGTGATGTGTTCTCTCAGCTTGTAGTAGTGATGTTTGCGCTAGAAGTTCATTATGTTGTGTAGTTTTTTTGATGTATGTGATGGTTGAGTGTAGTCTGCCCCTATATGCTTTGAGGACTTCCCGTTTGATATTGAGATCTTGCATGTTTTCATTGAATATGAGGAATTCCTCAAGATAATTGGGGATAGGGTCGTTTTCGGGGAATTGTGTGAGCCAAAAAGGGTTAAGTTTCCAAGGTCTGGTTTGTGGTGCAGCGCTTAATATGTGAATGTGTGCTATTATGGGAGAGTGATCGGAGATACTCCTCGGGAGATGAGTGAGACCAGGGGTAATGTTTTCTTCGTCATGAACAGGTAATCTATTCTTGAGAGGGAATGGTGTGTTGGCGAATGGCATGTATATTCCTTGGTGTTCGGGTATCTGTGGCGCCAGGCGTCTATCCATCCCCATGATTGCATTTATTATGATAAGAGGGTAGTTCCTACAGAGGTTGTTCGTGTGTTTGAATTAGAGGGTTGTTATATGGGTTGTAATCTGTCCTTATGTGTGCACATTACTGCATTGAAATCCCTCATACATAAGATAGATGCCTCAGGGTATTTGGTTAACAGCGGAGCTATGGATTTCATTACTGCAAGTCCTGTCGCTGGGGGGTTGTATATACCAATGAGTATTACTTTTGTGTTTTCTATTTCAGTTGCTGTGTATATGTATCTACCGTTTAGATCGGTTTTTACTTGGAGAATTTTACGGCGGAGCGATTTTCTGATTAATATAGAGACTCCTCTAGGGTAAGCAGAGTATACACTGTGAGCTGCTCATCCCACCAATGGTTTCTGTATGAATTTAGTAGTAGATATTAGTAGATGAGTTTCCTGCAGGCAGACTATATCAGGTTTGTGTTGATTAAGAAATGTAAATACCTGTATGCACTTGATTTTTTGGTTGAGGCCTCGTACATTCCAGGAGAATAGTTTGAGAGGTGTGGTTGGTTCACCCATGCTCTGTGGGGTGAATGGATGCTGAAGAGTCGGGGCCCACTCTGTAGACCCGGGAGGGCAGACCCGGTTTGACCAAACGCTGCAAGAGATTAGAAGAAAAACTGCAATGAACAATTACATCTACAAACTTTTTAACAAAACTGTATAGTGAGCTTGAGGTCACTATTAACATGGCTCACCTTATCTAATACCTCAAGGTAACAGCGGTGGGGGGGGGGGGGGGTCGAGCAGTTACAACTTGGGTTACAAACGTTGGGTGGGAGAGGCTCCCCAGCTAACTTCAAAATATATAAAGAAGTAAGGAAATAGAGGAAGATCTCCCCCATTTACCTAAAAGACCCTCACAACAAACGGCACTACCACATGCAGAAAGCCAGTAAAAAATATGGTTTATTGTACACACCTTAAAAATCCAACTCCCCAAAATACCTCATATATACTTGAAAACACTAAGAACCCACCGGGCATCCCCGGTATATAAACAAGGAATGAAGGCCTCTGTAGTATGTCTGGAAAAAGCCCCCAGAAAATAGGAGTCAAAAGTTACAGGTGGACTTACTGTAAGAAGCGATGTCCGACTGCTCCGACTGCCACTCGTCACGGACGGACCACACGTGTTTCGCCGTTATGCCATACTGCTACGGCTTCATCAGGTGACCCCGATGAAGCCGTAGCAGTATGCCATAACGGCGAAAGGTACAGGAGGCTTCCGTAGTTTGCTGCATGATCTGGTCCTGGATTGGAGACTGTTAGAGCTTATTGGAGCTGGTGCAGTGCGGAGCTGGCATTGGGAGGTCGGAGGATCCAGCAGCTACTGAGACTTGGTAACCACTGGATGGGATTGAATTAATTGTCTCCCCTATAGGATCGGGTGAAGAGTGTGGTCCGTCCGTGAATAGTGGCAGTCGGACATGGCTTCTCATAGTAAGTCCCGAAAGCACCTGTAACTTACGACTCCTATTCTTTGGGGGCTTTTTCCAGACAAACTACAGAGGCGTTTATTCCTTGTTTATATACCGGGGATGCCCAGTGGGTTCTTAGTGTTTTTAGGTATATATGAGGTATTTTGGGGAGTGGGATTTTTAAGGTGGGTACAGTAAACCGTATTTTTTACCGGCGTTCTGCATGTGGTAGTGCCGTTTGTTGTGAGGGTCTTTTAGGTAAATGGGGTAGTTCTTCCTCTATTTCCTTACTTCTTTATGTGTTTTGTATTTGATGCATACCCTCTAGAGCACCACTTCAATATAGTGATCCACAGCAGGCCCCTTCCTATTATTTTTCCCCAGCTAACTTTAAGTTATACTATTATATGTGATGGGTGCTGGTTGCAGATATGGAGTTGGGCAATTCTTTTGGGTTGCCTACGTTGTGTAGGGTTGGGAGGTCGTACTAACTGTACTTGACAGAGATGTTGAATCAGCGGGTTCAGGTGGGTAAATGTCATTATTACACTAGTACTTTTAAACATAAGATGAAGGGCCCCATTGTGGCCCTTACACACATTATACACATTTCTTGGCCTTTGGCTAGTCTGATCCTTAGGTATTATCTATTGAGGACACTATAGCCTCAGAAAGGGATAGCGAGAGATAGGTGGAAAAGGAAGAGGGAGCTGTATAGACAGAGAGAAATGAGAGGAGACATATTGTGGTTTGGATTTATCTATACCATCGGGTTTACCAAACATTCTAGTCCGCTAGAAGGGATGCCCTCGATCTTAGATTGTTAGATAACATTATTTCCCTGGTTCTCCTATATATAAAATGATGGAGATTAGTTGTGGGTATTGACAGCGCCTCCCAGTGGCGCAGCTCCTGTGTTGCATAGTTAGTACATTTATTGCCCCAAGTGCACTTGGTGTGCTATGTTTTAGATCCTATAGTCATGAAATGCACAGCATTATTAGGCAAGGTCTATAGTTAGGGTCATAGGCCGTGAGGCTGCGGTTCATGTCTCTCTCTCGTGTGGAGTCCAGTTACTGACCAGTGTGGTATTAAAATTTATGGGAGTTTATGGAGTGAGTCCATTTCTGCTTTGGAGCCAGGAGCAGAGTGCTTTGCCGGCGTAGGTGTAATATGGGGAGTTGTCCATGGTATGGTGTTTTAGATGGTTTATATTTGTAATACAAAGATGGTTTTTGGTTTGCGCTGTTGGTTATTATTGTAATCCAATCTGTTTATTCGTCTTGCAGGCAGTATCGTTTAGTCCAGATAGATTGTTGTATGTATTCTTTTGACCCAATGCAGTTGATTGTTCTTCCAGGAGATGCCAGTTAGTATGTTTAGTTTGTGTACAGGGACTATATATGGAGTTTGTTCTCCATTTAGTAGTTATTGCGTGGTGTGGTCTTAGGTTAGGGCTGCAATATTATTGTTGACTGGGTGTCTTTTAGGGTGAGGTTCGAGGGGGGTATAGTTAGTTACCCTAAGTCTTTTGCCCGAAGGGGTTATCACCTTGGTAGTAGGTATAGTTTCAGGGTTTTCCTGATGGGCCAAAGGTTGAGTGGCGGTGGCGTTGTTGTGCTGTATTCTCATTTTTGCGGGATATATAATATAGATAGTATGGGAGGTTGAGGCCTCTGAGTGGCCCTTCTTTTTTGTAGGTCCATTGAATAATCTGGAAATATAATGAGTGTGGAATTTTCGATCTGTAGGGTACCTTTTATTCCTGGCCAGTTTCAGGATGGTGTCCCTATCTTTTGCGTTGATGAGTTTAGCCACCATTGGTCTCTGTCTGGAACCGAGAGGCCTCGTGGGGATTCTGGATCCTCTCGATGGTAAAGATAGGTGATATGTTGCTCGCTCCGTATTCTTAATCCAGGTATCGAGGAAGGTTTCCGGGTCGCCTTAGGGAGTCCTGCCTGAGTAGTCCCACGTCCACCCTCACCTCCTCTATCGGGGCCAAAAATGAGGCCTTGGTGTCCTGGATTGCGATAAGGATTTGAAGCGTGGTGGGTTCTGCTGTTGGCGTTGTGTTCTCTGCGGTCGGGCATTGTCTGGTGGGTGAGGAGGTTTGTGCTGCCGCTGCCATGTGGTCAGGCGCGTGAGATGTTGGTGCGGGTCGCGCTTTGGCCTGCCGGGCAAATTTTCAAGTGCCTCTGTATAGGAAGCAACAGATGCAGAGTTCTTTTTGCTCTGCTGGCTACCGTGCTTAGGCATTCGCTTCAAGGTGTGGGTGTTTTGGGAGTTGTTTGAGGGTGTTTAGCCGAAATATTTAGTTTGCTGGGTGATTTTGCTGGAGAGCCTCTGTTCCCCACGTCTGCTCAGGATGCCATTCTAGCCACACCCCTAGCTTTCAAATGTTACATAAGGTCTGATTGATTGGGGCAAAATTAGAACCATTTTTAACAATAAGAACTTTTATTGAATAACCCTGAATGTGTATTTTCCAGCATTACTTTTGCGCAGTATCTAATGTTTATTCATTCTTTCTGTACCATTATCTAATGTCTAATTTGACATCTTTAACAGTCAGAATCAGACCTTTTAAAGAACTAAACTTATTTTAATTATTTAAAAAAAAGTTTATTTAAAAAAAAAAATTTACACCCATGCATTGTGAGTTACTATTCCAGTATTTACATACTTGTAAGAATTGTATTCTGTAACTAAGAAGGCTTCTAGGTTATTGCTAGTAAATATCTCTGTCCATATAGTATTCAAACTGCCTTGTACACTTATTGGCAATGCCCCCTGAACCCAATATTCACTGTGCTCTTTACATATGTCCTTTACATATGTCTCCATACCAATATGAAGACCACGGTAGTTTTTCAGCCAGTTAACCAAAAACTAAAATACGAAATAGTTTTTTTTTTTATTTTACTTCCATTTTGCTCCTTTGAAAAGATAAAGAGTTTGTAAAATATTGGTTCTGGTTGGATAGTGGATTAATGCTCACAAGTGTTTAAATATGTTTGCAAAAGTACTACATTGAAATCCTTGTTCTGTGTTGGAGATAGGCAGAATCCCTGAGCAGTAGTATGATTTGGCTGTCAGTTTTTAGGGGCAAGGCTGCTGGTTATTTGTTTTGATCTGCTGTGCACCAGATAGCATGTGAAGTGTACTTCTACCAAAACAAAGAAGTGGATTATGGGGGCTGATGCTTAGTATGCTCAGGTTAATTTTATAATTCATTACATCATGATTTATATGTGATAATTCTATGTGTACCCTGGTTTTTGTAGACAATGCATATTTTTTGTCTTCCGATTAAAAAAGAGCCCTAGAACTTGTGGGTCTCCAGATATTTTGAAAAAAATGCAACCCCCAGCATTCCCTTGCAAGTGAAAGGAATGCTAGAGGGCACTAGTAAGGGAGTTGCAATTTTTATACATACTTACAGGCCTATGTAACAAAAGTTATTATTGTTAACAATGGTGCTAATTTTGACCCAACCAATAAGATGTTTTTTAACATTTAATCTGCAACAGTAATTAGAGCTAGTTATGTATTTGCAGTTAAAGTATTAAAGCAGAAGTTTGGGTCAACAAAAGAAATAAAAAACAGAAAACTCCTTAACCCTCTTTCCAAGTATTCTACATTTGCTTTTTACTTAGTGGCAATCTGGATTCATATCTTCTGCATGCTTTCTGCCTGTAGAAATGGAATCCTAATTTTAGCATTTATACTTAATATTTTTGCTAAAATTAAATGCATTAGTAGATATGAAGCTTTTTTACTTCATATATTTATGGTACTGTGACAGAGAGAGGAGGGGGGATCATGGTAGAGAGACACATTCCTAGTATGTGCTTTCGCTCACAGTTGGGTTCTGGCACATGTTGCATCCTCCTGGTATGGAATATATTTCTCTACTCTACATTGTAGTTTTAAGAGGATTTCTAAATTGGACAATCAAATAAAGTAATTAATAATTTTGTGATAAAGGGCAAAAACACCTTTATGACATATTGAATTTATTAGAATGCATATATACGGAAGAATATATTCTTGTGCAGTTATTTTACAGTTAATAAGATAAAGAGTAAGATCATTTTTTTCCAGCCAAGATAACATGCAATTTATTATTCAAAGGGCATGTCCACCCCTTTTTGTAACTTTTAATATATTGTAGGGCTTCCTCCCCCAGCCCCAACCACATTATTATTATTTCCAGAAACTCCCCTGATCTTTACTTACCTTCCCTCTTTCCTCTGCCGTACTGCCCAGCCCTCTGCTTGCATTAAACTGCAAGCAGGGGGCCGGACCGGCAGCTGTGTCCGTGATTGGCTGAGAGGCAGCAAATCACGAACGCGGCTGCCGGCCGTTCAGAATGCTGGGGAAAAGAGGGACGGTAAGTACAGATTGGGGGAGTTTCTGGAAATAATAATGCAGTTGTGGCTGGGGGAGGAAGCCCTACAATATTACAAGGGGATTTTACACTAGGGGGAGGGAAAGGGAAAACGGGAGGGAGGGGGGGGTTGTTCTGAGCAAGCCAAAAACCTCTAAGAGGAAGCCTCAGAGGCGGAAACAATTTCCCTCCCTGCAGTGCTGCTGGTGGCAAGTTTTTTGAACTATGGGGGGACATTACAGGAGAACCATTTTGAGCAGGGATGTAAGGTAAGTATTTTTTTACACTACAGAGTGGGGCCAGTAGTGGGTTAAATTATAGTTTGGGTGTGGACATGCCCTTTTAATGTTGCTGGTTTATGGTGCTGTGAAGTGCTGCATTATATACATTTCATATTACAGATTAAAAAAACACATTTCCATGTTGACTATTTGTGACTGTAAACTAATGTTTATGGTTTAGTGTCTCTGAAAAGTATTGAGGGTATTTGGTAATAACAACATTGTCTTGAAAATATGGTATCCAGATTTGTAGAAATGCACAAGATATTTGCCTGACATTCAAAAGGTAAAGGGATATTATTGCCTAAATGACTAGGTTCTCACACCTTGGCTTACCTTCAGTTGCCAGCAATCATCCTTTGAAATAGTGATCTCTGTTCCAGTTCACCCTATCCCCCACTTGTGTCCAGGGCCTGACCAATGAGAAGACATTTCCTGCAAGATGGTTTGTTTCCTTACGCTGGGTACTTTTATTGGGAGGGAAATAGTGGGAACTACTTCAGTACAGGGCAACAGCTATTTTGTTGCTGCAAAGATCAAGATGTCAAATTGCATGTTTTTAATCACATTTGTAGATGCTAGTTATGAAAACAGTGATCTAAACTAACCTAGAACAAAGCAGCATTGTGGTGGAGATTACAGTAACAGGCCATATCTGCCATGATATGCATAGAAGTCTATTCTGGTTCCCTGATTTGTTTAATGAAAATGTTGCCTTTGTGTGTCTGCCACGGCTAAGCCATTTTTTAAATTGCAGCTTTGACCACTGATCATTCTGTGATGGCCTGTTTTTGAGTATGTATGTGTGACAAACCTGCAGACATTCCTGGGTTGATAACTTTGTGAATGTGTCTCTCCAATTGGAATTTGTTTCTTTAGGTGTGCAAATGGCAAAATGTAAGAAATCACTTGTGTAGATCTATTAAGGCGGGTACACACAAGGGTACTTTTTGTCCCAACTGTGCGTTCGCTACTAGCGAGCGCTTGGCCGGGTCAAATGATTGTTGGACATGGCAATAGTGGCCACGGCCACCAGTTTGCACAACCGATCGCTCAGTGCCTTAAGGAACATCACGATCGGGCATGATTTACCAATAGGTCTGAAAGACCATTCGGCCGCATTAGGCAAGCGTGGTCTTGGCCACCCACACCATGCAACATATACACGGCACTATCCGTTGATTCACTGAAAACATTGTATGGTGTGTAGGTATACTTTACAAACACAATACCTACCTTGCCCATTTTTTTGGTACCACATGTTTCTTATTAAAATAAACTGAATTTTTTGATGAAAAGAACTCATAATTGTTGAAATGGATCATAATAATAAAAAAGAACACAAAATTAGAAAGGATTTTGTTCTTTAGGAGGAGAAAGCACGATGCAGTGCTTATGCTGACGATGTGGCTAAGATGGAGTTAAAGTGGAAGGAACAGCTAAAAGTCAATGACAGCATCAAGCGGCAGTTAATTGCAATGGAAGATCAATACAAGGTATGATATTTCTTTCTTTTCTACATGCTAATAGTGTAAGGAGAGTGTTTGTAAAGGAGAACTATGGTCCTACCTTTAAAATGAGTCAACTACCTTTCAACATGCTGCACAGCCCAAGATATGAATCACTGGTCAGAAAGTTAGGGGGTGGGAGGTTCTGAATCTGCGGTCACAATACTAGTTCCTCCTTCTAATCTGCGGTTGGCACATGCTCAGTGCAGGAGAAAGCAGAAGAAACCAGGAAAAAATCAAGTTACAGTGGCTGAAGGAGGAGTATTAGGGGCCACAGGGGGTTTTAAGGGGACTGCTAGGGGAGGAGCCAAGGGGGCCCATGAGAAGGAGAAGACACAGGGAAGAGAGACTATCACATGGTTTCAGAGCAGAAAGCAGTAATTGCTAGGGATGTGCACATAAAAATGTACAGTAAATATCTTCAAAACTATGTAAAAAAAATAATAAATAATGAAAGTAAATTGCAAAAATACTCAGGAAGGCAATTCCTGTCAATTTACCTAAATTAGTTTTTGTACCACAGTTACCCTTTAAATGAAATGTAGTATATTGTACTATATGAAGTATATTGTACTATACTGCATTTGCTGTATGTAACAACAAGTCATTGCTTTTTTTCTGCTAGTCTTTTCTAGAAGGAGCTGCTGCTATCAATCTAGGAAAATTCCCTTAGTGGGTTCATTTATGTATCCAGACTCATTTTAGTTACATCTTTCAGTTTTTCTGCCCCTCTCCTTTTGCCAACAATAAATTGTTACTATAACAGATGTGAGGCTAGGTACATTTATTAACCCTGTGGGTAATGGATTCACATAGAACTTAAGAAATATCAGGCGCTTTTTCTACTAGAAAATTATTATTTGAATGATTGTATCTAGGTTACCAGGGGAAGACTGGCAGGTAATTTTAACCTTTCATCAGGAACAAGTTATCCTACCTCCCTTTGAATTATGAATCCACCAGATAGCTATTACAAATTGTCAATTTAGTGTCTCTTTAAAGGCAAATAATACATTGTTGAAATAATCTTAACATGGGCAGTACACATAGTTTACTTTAACTATGACCAATATGGCCCATTATTGAAGAACAGGAGGTAAGACATGGCTCCTTTCCTCCCGTTCTTTAATAAAGCTGAAAACCCCAAACTACTTTTCACAGTGGAGTACCCTTTAAGAAGTAAAATGTTTAGCAATAATATACTGACATTTAATTTGCTTTGTATTTTTTAAGGTGCAATCAGCAGAAAAAGATAGAGAGATATGTGATCTTTCACACAGTATTGAAACACTACGTCATGAAAAGGAAAAAATGGAGAAAAATGTAAAGGTGAAGAAATAAATTAGGAAAACTTTAAAATCATTCGTAGTGATTGTTTTTTGTTATTAATGTTCCAGCCGATTACAAAGACACTTGTGGTTGGGTCTTAAGAAGATCCCAGGCCAGCTATATATGTAATTATTGCCTGTGTGCTATCTATAGATCAATAAATATAGCACCATATATATCTGCACACTAACAGGACATTTCTTCTTTATTTCACCGCAATAACTTACCTTTCTACAGACAGGCAATAGTAATAAAGTTATGTTGGACATACATCAAATAGGCATGAGGTCAATCTAATACCTGTTACTGCAGTGATGTCTCCTGCTGTTGTCTATTCACAAAATAATCGGCCCAGGTAATTGTCTGAACAGCAGAAGGTATGCCTATAGTGTACGGCCTGCCTTACACCGATACTTTAGCCAAGTGTCATAGTTACCAATTGCTGAAGTACCCAGCAACTTAGATTGTAATTGTGGCACAATTTTAAATTTAAGGGTAAAAAAAACGATGAACATATAAATTGCTGTCAAAATATTTTTTTTTCTCTACTAGGAATTTGAGAAAAAAATGGAAACCCAATCTGAATGGGCTGTAAGTTCCACTCAGGGTTTGCAGTTTTTTAATCCTTACTGTGATGATCTTAGACCGGTTCCTGTCATTCCAAGTCAACAACCAGTTCTTCAGTTTGGAAATCCTTATGCAGTACAGACAACACGAGGTGTGTTACTGGTTTGTGTTGCATTTGTGCAGCTTTTAAAAGGACATGTCCATCCCCAAAACTAAAATGTAACCCAATACTGGCCCCACTATATGGTGTTAAAAAATCCTTACCTTACTCTGCTGCTCCAGATGGTTCTCTTGCAGTGCATGTTCAAAGACCCAGACAGTGAAGGGTAGGAGCTGTCTGAGTCATTGTTGAGGTCCTTGTTGAGGTCTCTGGCATGCGCAGGGGAGCCCTTACACACACACCCCTCTGGATCCCTTCATGGATGCCTTTTCCACCTACTATTAAAATCTTTTTCTGTAGCATAGGGTACCCCTCCCTCAACCACTGTTAATTTTGTAAAACAAGCCCCAGACTTACCCGACCGCGTTCCCCTGGGTCTCTGCATAGCCGGCAGCCTTATTTGTGATTGGCTGGTCCCTGTTTGCGACCTGTTTGGGAGCAGAGAAGCCGAGGGAATGAACACTGGTAAGTCTGTTTCTGGAGCATATTTACAAAAACTAACATGGCGGTTGGGGGTGGGCTGGGGTACCCCGCTCTTCTATTATTTACATGGTTATAAGATGGTTTAGGTAAGAAAAGTCACAGGGTAATGTATAATTGTAATGTTTTATTACTCAGCAGCACGATGGGAAAGAATTAAGATTTTGTTTCAAATATGGTCAAATATCTTGCCTAGAAATTAAAGGAGGGACATTAAGGGAGGTTACCTAAAATAACTGTCCCAAGTTCTTTTTTTTTTAATTAATGAATAACTAGGGGAAAGGTTATTACAATGTTAATGCTTAAACATTAATTGATTGATTAAATATTATTAAAGGGTATGATTAGATATCTCCATTTCTTTCTGGCACAAATGGTTTGTCTGGATTGTGGATTCATCTGAATGAAATCACTAGATGTGCATAATATACTTTATGAAAAGAGTAGGGGAGAGTGAAGTAGGCAGCTGAAGCAGCACAAGCAAAGTATATAAACTTTTAAAATGTACATAGGGAGACTGGCTACATTGTGTGAATAAAAATGTGCGCCATAAAGAGATTTATTAAAATGAAAATGACTATTTTTTAAGATGGAGCAGATGGAGCTTTTAACCCAGATGAAATACAAGGGCCTCCCATGGGAACCTGGGGCCTTGAAAACAAGGTAGTGTGCAGCCAACCAGCACGCAATCTTAGCCTCCCTGATGGATTGGAAGACCCAGATGAAAGCAGTGCAGTCCTGATAACTAAGGTATAGTTACTAGTGTGGAAATTGACCAGCTTTTATCCTTTTAATCCTGTTTGTTCCTTCTAAACATATTATGCTTAAGCATATATTAGTTTTGCATATAGTAAAGAAAAATAAATTGTTTGTATCTGCTATACTGTGTAAATGTTACCATTGGCATTTGGAATTCTGAATCTTTGATGTACAAGCAGAAAGCATATGATTTAACAGGCTTTAGGATTTTAAATAATCAAAAATGGCAATTTCAAAGTAAATTATTGTATTGATTACTGATAAAAGGATTAAAAAGCATCTGAAGGAAAAATCAAAGAAAACTTATGGCATTACATCAAATGCCTGTTTATAGGGTAACCCTTTTGAAATAAATAATAACAAAAGTGGTATCAAGGTGATACCTTTATTGGCTAACTAAGATAATCATAGCAAGCTTTCAGAACATTCTAGTTCCTTTTTTAAGCTGAATAAAATGGAAAAGGAACTAGAATGTTCTGAAAGCTTGCTATGATTATCTTAGTTAGCCAATAAACCACTTTTGTTATTGTTTATTTCAAAAGGGTTACCCTATAAACATTTTGACTGGCTAACACGGTACATCACCTTTCCCTGCGTCATCAAATGCCTGGAAAGGGGAACAGCAAATGTAACTTATCAAGTATTGAATGGGAATCATAATCTCCCAACTAACCCCCTCTTATTTAAAGTACCCAGGGTGAGGACCTTAAACGCTAGGACCTAACATTTACCTAAACTTGCTCAGTCCTGGACCTGACCAATAGGAAATGGTGCACATAATTTACCATATTTCTATTCATTTTTTTTGTCCCCGCAAGGCACATATGATAAGGTATTTGTTAAAACTGGCCAGTAAATCTTATCCTGACTTGTTCGTTACCTATTCTAATTTAATAGATTTAGATGAAATTAACTTTTGCAGAAACCGATCAGCTCCTAGGTGCCCGGCATCCATAATAAAGAGAAGTGTACTTTTTTATTCTGCTTTTCATTTTTTTTCCTGCAACTAAAGGTAATTACAAAACCTGTCATTGCTAATCTTTGAATCTTCGTTAAGTGCTGGTGTTACCCACCTTTTACCTTATATTTTGCATATTTAATCATATTATGACAAGGTCTTCTTTGCTAGTCATCCAGGCACTTTAATTAGCAGAACTTTCTTTTTTAACCTGTGTGTTTTGGCATGAAAAAAAACCTAGAGAAAATGTTCTTTAGTCTTTACTTCAGTTTTTCCACATAGTGGGAGTGGCAAGTTCATTACAGTACATTTACATAGTTCTTGGAATTTAGAAACCTCTATCTGTGACAACTTACAGAGTTAACCCCAGCATTTAAGGTAGGAATAACAGAAAACAGAAACAGCATGAGGTGGTTTGTGCGGGGGGGGGGGGGATAAAACGAGCCATCACTGTAACGTAAAACGGATTAGTTAAGGGCCAATTAAAAAAAGTTTGTACAATGCAAAAAATAAAAAATCTGTCTTTAAAAAATATATGTACAAAGCAGAATGGGGGCACGTTAGGAGAATGTCTCACTTATATGAGACATCAGCCTCAAGTTGGACTATGGCACTGAGTATCACTTAGAGTTCTACTTAGAATTTTGATATTACTAAAATATAGGTGTAATGAACCTACAGTATGTCACAAACGTGGGTACACGCACATTTTTGTATAAGACACTTTGATACAATGTTATGTAGTCACCGTACAGCTTGTATAACAGTGTAAATTTGCTTTTCATATAAAATAACTCAACCCATAACCATTAATGTATAAATCGCTGGCAATAAAAGTGAATACACCAATTAGTGAACCATGTCCAAATTGTGCCCAATTAGCCATTTTCCCTCCCTGGTGTCGTGTGACTTGTTAGAGGGATGTATTCACTTTTGCTAGATACTGTATGTACTAAATTTAAATGTGAATATAAAATTTGACATAGTAGCACATGGAGGTGAGGGGGTTGGTAAGTAGTGAGATTTAAGCTTAGGGGCCAATACAGAAAACCGTAAAGAATTATACTTTTGATTAAAGAATGGTCTATTTTAGTGTAGGGGGTTTAGTATCCCAATTTGGAGAGCCCAAATACAGCAACATGTATTCAAAAAAAAAAAAAGGTCTAATGCTTTCTAAAGGTGGAAAAAAAAATAAAAGGCTGACCTACAGATGCAAATAAATGTGATGTTATAGAATAACTATCAATTTAACAAGAGCAATATACATAAAACATTTCATATACATCTAGTTTTAATGAATGACTGCCTAATTAGAATGGATTAGAATGGTCACTTAAGATCAAGATAAAATGTTGTAAGGAATTATCAGTTTAGAGAGGTCTATAATGAGCAAACTGTAGGAGCAATTAAAAAATAATGGTACTAGCAGGTCTGGCCATATAAACTAGAAACTAATCTATAACCAAGGAGGTTGCCTCTAAGGATTTGTACACATAGGCAATTTCGTCTGCAATCCCTGTTGAACGAGTGCCTGTGTGTATGTGTTCAGTTGGTCATTGTTCTCTTATCCACTGGACAGACCGAACGCATACACTTTGATCCACTGAACAGACCTCTACCCATGGGTGTGTGTGAGAACTGCAGGATGAGCAATTGCCAGCCAAAGTTCACTGGTCGTGTCTGAAACACAACCATTGCCAAATCTTTTTACCAACCCCATAGGCTAGTAAAAGGTATACCAGGGCAAACTGTATGAGAGGCAAATGATGAATCGCCAAACCGTATTATTTTTCTCTAGTTCTTTTAATTGTACATTGGAGTTGGCTGTTTTTTAATGACATTTATTTTTTGACAATTATGGTTTCAAAGACGTTACATGAAGCATATAAAATATTCTTTTTTTAGTTCCTAGTAAGCCTTCTTATTGAGTTAGCTGCAGTGTTTTTCTGTGATGGGTCTGATTGTCCATCAGCACGGTAATTTTTTGTGGCTAAATGTATACGCTGTTCTCACTCAGGAAACAACCACACATCTGACAGAAGTGATGAGATGTAGCTTAAACAAGACAGGGCAATTTAAGTGATGCGCCTTACTGCAGGGAGATGGGTGACATGCTTGAGTAGCAGTTGCTCCATGTACACATCAGTCAGTGCTGGCTGCTTACAAGCAGACATGTGACTATCATGTTGCCTTTCTGGTTGTCAGATGAGGTTAGTCAGATGTGATGGCTTTTTAACGTCTATGGATTTTGGAAGTAGCTACAATGAAATAATGCGCAAATCATTACCTTAAAGTGGAAGAATCCTCAACTAAAAATTGCCTAGTATTATTTTACACATCCACAAAATAATTCAGCCAGGCATATATCACACAATGGTCTGTGCAACACTTTGCGATCCGGTAACCAAAAGATGAATCAATCCACCAGCCACCCCACTGTCTAATGGGGCCACATATCTAGTAGCCTACAAGCGACAAACTCCCCTTTTCTCCATTAGTATGTATGATTATTATCGGTTTGGATTCTGTTAGAAGGCGGGCTCTAGGCGCTTTCAGGTAGGCTACAGTAGGTCTCTGAGGTATGCCTTTAAATGGGAGAGATGTGGATTATAATAGATAATTTACCACATTCAATAAATTGATAAGATATAAGTCACCTCTGAGTTGCAAGACCTTTTTAAAAGCACTCGGCCTGTAGCCTTGTGCATTTGTATGAGCGCAAAACTCTTTGGTAACTTTTACTATCTTTATCCTTTACAGTAGGGGGTGCATTATCCATTATAACCAGGGTTCGTAACTACCATGGGAGCAGGGGGGCCTGGGAGCCAAGGGGGCCCCATCTTTTTTCCCTGTGACAAATATAGCATCCTCCCAGAAAACCACTATGGATAAAGCACAGATAGGGGCCCCCATCATGGTTTTGCTAGGGGCCCCAGTGATTCCTAGTTAGGCCATTGACTATATTTGTGCACTTGCATACATTATAAATATAGGGGCCCTAGAATACATTACTGAATAACCCTAGTCTGGAAGGTCCTAACTTTTTACCTTTTTTTGTTTTGTGTTTTTTTTGCATTCCTCATACTTTTGCATTGGATTAGTGTAGCAGGCTTTTGCTTCCCAGCATTGGCTTTTTATAGTGAGCATTGGCTTTTTATAGTGAGCTGAACAGGACATGAGGAGATCTAGTGACAGGGAGAACTGAGAGCAATAAGGGATTGAGTTCCTGACAGCACTAAAAATATAGAAAAGGATAAAGGCATTTTTTCAGTTTAGTGTCCCTTTTAATCACTTTTAATTTAAAAGAACTGCTGATTGTTTAGGCTTAAGAATGAATTTGATTGTGTAAAACGGGCTTTCTCTCTGAAACACTGACTGCTATGCTCCACATTATTTATCCGCTTTATTTCGGATGTCTTTGTTTTCCTATTGTATTGGAGGCAGCATTGAAATTGATTTATTACATTTATTTGACTGAGCTAAAAATTATTTATTTAAAAATGTTAAAGGACAATTATACTTACCATTTCCCCGATCCACTCCTGCAAAGTACCCAGGGTGAGGACCTAAAACACTAAGTCCTCACCTCTGGGTACTTTACAAATGTCCTGCACCACTTACTTGTAATCTCCCTCGTCACTCCGGTCAGATCCTCCCCACTGACACTGTCAGTGACAGTCCGGGAGGCAGCCAATAGGAAGACACGCCTCCTTGCAGATCGCGTCTTCCCATTGGCTGCTTCGCGACCTGTCACTCAAAGTGCCAGTGGGGAGGATTGGACCGGAGCGACAAGGGAGATTACAAGAAAGTGGTGCAGGACTTTTGTAAAGTACCAAGAGGTGAGGACTTAGCGTTTTAGGTCTTCACCCTGGGTACTTTGCAGGAGTGGGGGGAAAGGAACGAGGGGGGGGGGGTAATTTAGTTTTCCTTTATTATAACACAATTTTTCTCTTTTGTTTTCAAGGATGAAGATGACGATAACGACGATATGAACCTCCAGCAAAATCCTGCACCTCCAGTCATAATTGGGCATGAGCACACAGGCTTCTGCTTTGAAACAAGGTATTTTACTGTGATATGTTGGTTAGATGGACCATATTTTATGAAATAAGATTTTTTAGTTTAGCTAGGACTAGTTCCTTGCAATTACCTCTCACCACTCGTGTTTTGTGGCTCTTGAGGGCTTTAGGGCTAGGCCACACAACTGCGCTTTTAAGCGTGATCCAATCAGGCTCTTAAAAGTGTACAGTAGTGTTGGGCTATGGGGGTGGCCACATCACCTTCGTTGGTGTCCGCTGTACTGCGATCCGCTACAGAGCGCATGCCATCGCCACTTTTGGTATGATTCGCATGCCCTCTGATTTTCTATTAGAAATCTGTAGCCAATCATGTTAGTAGTCAGTTCAGTACAGAAATAAAGTTTTAAATCTTCAAAGGGAGTTTTTGGGTGTTTGCTGGACCCATCTGCACACACGTTACATCATCCAGCCACCGGTGGGATCGAATTGGTGGGGTGCGCACACCACAGGGTTTGCTAGTATATATAGACCAAATATGGACACAAAATATACATTTGCTGAAAGATTCTTAGAGTTCGTTTTAGAGTTAACTAACGGATTACCTTAATTTGCACGCAGAACTTAAGACTTGCATTGTTTTTCAGGTACACTAAAACGCATAAGAAGTGCCCATTATGTCCACTATCGTTTCCTCCCAACTATGATCAGAGCCAGTTTGAGGCGCATGTGGAGAGTCACTGGAAGGTGTGTCCTATGTGTAATGAGCAATTCCCTCCAGACTGTGACCAGCAGATCTTTGAAAGACACGTCCAGACGCACTTTGATGGCAATGTCTTAAATTTTGATTAAACCACTTGGTTTTGCTTGTTTTCTTGACATGTAGCAGTAAAGTGCAATCCAATAAAGAAATAGAGGCCTATTTAGAAACCTGTGGTATGGGAAATTACAGGCCATAATGAGAATGTGTGACATGACTTTAAACTTAAGCGGTAGTTTACAGTCATGTCATTATTTTACAACACAGATAAATACCGGTGTGGATGGTAAAGACCACAGAACATATCTATGGCCAGTATCCCACAGACATTAAATACTATGCAGTATAGGAATTTTGCACTGCAGCCACACTGCAAAGTAAGGATAACATAGTAAAATACTGATACCAATTGGTATTTCGTGTGGTAAAGGTGCGCTAACGTGAATTTACAATAACGTACCTTTTATAAATATGCCCCGTAGCTTTTAATATGCTTTAATATGTCTTTCCTATTTACCCAATTAGACAGAAACGTCTGAGAACATAGGTTATTTTCCATAAGGAACGCTACTTTCAGGTGTATGTGCTTTATTTCTGACCTATCATAACCTACGGACAATACTAACTGCTGTTAGAGAATTTATAGATTTGCTTTATAGCCAAGCAAAGCACTTTGGGCTATAGCTTCATAAATCACCATGTTTGTCAGTACTGCGTGTTGGACTGGGTTTAAAGGAGTGAACCAGTAATAACTTGCATGTACCTATTGGCACCTTTTAATGTCACAGAAGATGAGGAGATACTAGCCTGCTGTTCTAATAAACTACTGTTTAGGGATGGAAACTTTCATAATAAGGGTATACTTTCTCTTAATGAATGCACTAATGTATCAATACAATTAGATATCTTTTTTTTTTTTTAGCCATTTTGTTGTTGTAATAAGGCTATGATAGATATAGTTCACCCATATGAGATATCTAGAATCACTAGTTGTTTTGTTTTTTTGGTAATAATAAAGACCTTTATGGTATTAGGGCTGAATGCAATATAGAATCTCTGGCAGACATTGCATCGCACTGTTGATTCAGTAAATGATTTTAGAGACAGCCTTGGCTGTACATGAATTTTGCTGCTGCAAGTTATAACCAACTTAACAGTTTAAAAGAAAAAAAACTCAATGTAACCGATATTTCTAAACATTTTCCATTAAAAATAAAGTTAATAAAACTATGGAATGAATCAATGTAATGTTAAAAGCTTTTCATGTCCTGCATGGTTATAAGGCAAAATGTTATGTCACTCGCATTGCTGAAATATTAAATGCATTGTATCAGAAGTAACACCAGCTATTTACAGCTACTGGGTAAAAAAAAGTGATATTTTGTTGCTTTTGACTTCTGTATAGATTTGAGAATGATCATATTTTGTTTAATGTTTTATCTAAAATATTCTAATTCAAAAGTTATATTCTGACCTTTATTTTGTTTTCATTAAGTGTAATTCTATTTTCAATAAAGAAAAATCTGTATAACTATTTTATTTGTAGAATTCATATATTTTATATTGTAACCTGTTAACACACGAATAAGAGACTCTGCCAGAAAGCAGCTAATATCTGAACTTGGCAAGTGGCAGCTTCTCCTGTAAATAAGGATATTAAATTCACCTAATGAAATTACCGTGTTTTCTGCTATTTGGAACGTTGGATTTCCCAGCCAGGAGCTTTTAAGCTGCGCTTGTGATAGTTTTAATTATAACGGGAGACGGTTGCTTTAAACTTTTTTCTTTTGAAGGTTTATAGCTTGATTCATGCTGATTCATTTGCCAGAGATAAAAGTATAAAACATAATTGCTTGGGAGATGAGTAAAATCTATTCCATTCATTTAATGTGTTTAAACTAGATTTCTTAAAGGAATATTTTACTTTTAAACTACAAATTACAATAGTATAAAAAAAGTGAAGCAGTTAGTCGTTAGAGGCCTAAAACTGCTGCAAAGGATGTGCAGGGTTAATATTTTTCTTAAACTGGAGCCCAGGAGCCAAGAAGCCAATGTATTTTTTTTAATGTCCATAAAACATCATATTCCCTGGTGACTCAAAAATTCATTTTGGCTCCAGGTGTAGCTGTGGTACAGAAAATACTGCACATTATTTTCTGATTGTGGTGATTTACGTTACTATTTAACACTGCCTGGTGTTATTTAACAATATTGGTTATAAATGTACAACTACATTTTTTTATTGTAAAATAATGATAATGGTCATTACTTTACATCCCCATCATAAAAAATGTCACCAATGAATAAAAATAAGGTAGGAAGAGTATAAAGCATTCAGCTCCCCTTTCTCATATGCAAATAAGGAACATAGACTTCTGGGTAATTTTCATGGTAGTCCTTTAGGAAATGCTACACCTTGTAAGAGGCTTTAAAAGCATTCCACAAACTAAATGCAAAACCAGAGAGCCAGCTACAGACCTCTGGGGCATGTTTATGAACCCATGTGGTATTGTAATGTTGCACTGTGGTCGCCATTTTATGACTGCAGTGTAAAATAAGGATGGCATTGTAAAGTACTAAAAGCAATCAATGTTTTACAATGTCTTTTTTTTTTTAAGGAGCAAAGTTAAGGTGCCTATACATTAGAACTTAACTCCTGACCAATTCAGTGACATTCAATCAATTCTTCTGGGAACTGCCTTTCCGGTTCTTCTTCATGGGATGTATGAAGATCGTATTTTGGCCGCGAAGAAGAATGGGAAAGGCAGTTCCAGAAGAAATGATTAATTGTCGCTGGGCCGGCAGGTTATGGATACATTAACAGTTTGTTACTACTTGCCTATTTCCATTGAATGAAATTTTTATTTCATTTCAATTTTAAAGGATATAATATGTAAAATAGGATGGAAGAATTTACAACAAAATGGATAACACTCCAGGGGGGCATATATATACAGCCATGGTATTGCAAAATAACAGTACTGCATGCTTTAATGAGTATTGCAAAATAACAATACTGCACGCTTTAAAGGAATCGTTCACTCCCAAACTGAACTATTCCTTTAATGTATTGATTGAAGCCCAGGAGGCTAAGGAGCTATGCCTTACCTCCTGTTCTTGAATCAATTACTCAGGAGCCAGGGTTGAAGGTAAGTATATATATCTTTTGTGTGATCCTCTGCTGCAGAACTCAAAGCCCCAACTGCTTCATGGTTCTAATTCTCTTTAGCGCGCATGCATGATAATGCACGCTATAGAAAATTAGAACCAGGAAGTGGTTGGTGATTTGGAGTTCTGCAGCGGTCTGGTGAACTAGACCACTGGAATAACAGTGTCTAATGAACCGGAGGGCTGACCAAACAGTGTCTGGTGAACTGAAAGGCTGTCCTAACAGTGTCTGATGAACTGGAGGGTTGACATAAAAGTGTCTGGTGATCTAAAAGGCTGACCTAATAGTGTCTGATGAACTGGACTGTTGACCCAACAGCATCTGTTGAACTGGAGGGCTGACCTAACTGTAAGGTTCAGCAGCCACTGTTAGTGCAGTCCTCCAATTCACCAGCCAGTTAGCCCACCACACCCACGCCTACTTTTTTTTAGCTGGAGTACAGTATAACATTAATAAATAAGTAGTGAGGTATGTGCAGTATGTATAGAAATGAATAATACAGGAAGCAACTTTATAATTTGTGTTTCATGGGAACTTAATTAGGCATTGCCTTTATTAAAGGGAAGTTGAGTGGTTGATGATTAAAATACTCTAAACAAAGGGGGGCCCAAACTCACCATTGGTTTAGGGCCCTATTTGCCCTTAATCAGGCTCTGCCCCAACTAAAATTTGCCCACTTCGGAGCTCCTTCCTTTCTCTTCTGCTCCAAATTTTTGTTCCTCTGAGAGGTTTGTGGCATGCGCAGTGGAGCTCTACCCCCTCCCTCTGGATCCCTTTTAATAAAGCATGCGTCTCAGCCACAAAAAAAATAAGTAAGATAAAGGGCTCCCTCCCAACCCTACTCACTAAGGGCCATATACGATCGGTATCGTAAATTTACAATCGTTAAACCAATCGGATATTAGCGATCGTAAATTTACCATAGAATACCATTGCGGTACCGCGGCTTTATAAATATGGCCCTAAGTTTAAATCCCCAAAATAGTCTCCTAAGTAAACTTACCAGACCTCATTCCCTTGGCTCCCTCCCTTCCACACGAAAGTAGCAGAAGGGGCCGAAACGGAAGCTGCGGCCGGTGATTGGCTGAGTCACAGTCAATCACAGATGCAGCTTTCAGTCCGGCCCCTTTAGCTGTTCTGTGCAGAAGTGCAGCATAACAGGTCAGGAACATAACACGTCAGGCTGGTAAGTACCTTTACAAGCTAATTTGGGGGTTTTAAACCTAGCGAGCTCTAGGTTTGGGGGGATTCCCTGCTTTCTCTTGATTTATTTTTGGGGTGGAAATACCCTTTAATGTTCAGTATCATAGAAAGAATGATATAGTAAAATAACCAAAAAACATTACCACTTGATCAGAATTTAGCACGCCTTGTTGTTTAGCAGTTAAAGGTATTGGAATACTGAACATTATTGTTACTGGCTGAATACAGCATCAATACCAGATGAATACTTGCTTAATTAAGTTTTAGCTGTTTATTTGAAGCAAACACACTGATGCTTTCCTGCAGTAGATCATTAAAAAGGTAACGTCTAGTTGGTTTCTGCAGATTAATAGCACAGGCAAAGTTTGCATCTCTTATTAAATAAGCCCCACTGGGTCATATTTATAAAGGCGCGATATCGAAAAATACTTGTATATCTCTATAATCGCGATTTTACACTGTTTTTGATCTGAACATTATTTTATTGTGCCAGATCGGGACCATTAGTGCCATAACACACACACACAAAAAAAAAGTTTCATATTTTTCTTAAACTGAACATATCCCAGACATTACTTTACTACCATATGGCAACGGCTTTTGATGGCTGTAGGTGGTATATTAGTATAAAACAACACCGTAGTTATCAAATACTGATAACTATCAGTAATTTACAACTGTGCCATTACTTTATGTTTAAAAATATCAATGTTGATATTTACCGACCCTTTCTAAATACAGCCCATTTTCTGTATTTTGCTCAGCAGTCAGTACCAGCAGTTTTGCCACATGAGGTAAAAGCCAATCTTTTTTATGTTGTTGACATCTTCACACCCATCAGTAAAGCATCCTAGTTTGTCTTGGGGGAAGCAAATTTTATATAGGCTGGGCCATATTTATAAACGTCTGTTACTGTAATGTCCGCATTATAGCAATCAGAAACATCAACCACTAGTAGCAATGTTGGTTTTTGCCACAGCAAGTCAATGGGGCGATACTGGATGGCATTGGAATCCTGCCTGATTTTGCTTTTTGCCATTACTAAAAATTATCGCCATTGAAAAGGGACCACTACTATTGGTCAATTTCCAGTTGCAATAAAGGTTCAGCAGATATTACAGATCACAAAACCTTTATAATTATTGCTCAATGTACGGATCCTGTACACATTCCAGAATGAGAACATCTAACATGCCAACACTTCTAATGCTCCTGGTGTGAGCTGGGTCAATGCACATGGCATTGATACTGTGCCTTATGGATTCATGTACCCTAAATTACACAGACTGGAAAGTGTTTCACTGAGGGTCACAGTGCTAAGGAACATAGTTATAAAATTGTAATAGTGTACATGGTTTCTGAACAGCAATAACTTGGCTTGCTGTTAATACAGATTTATAGATAACCCCTTTATGGATGATTGTTGACAAAGTAACAAATCGAGTTTGACCTTTCCTACTGACATGTGCCAATACTTGGCCCTGATGAAATTTCCTTAAAAACCGATTCTCCCACTAGATGTGTTTCTGTACATTATGGCAAAAAAGTGCATTTTTGTTACGCAGAAAATGCCATTTCATTTTCCCACAAACGACTCCCACTCAACATACCAAAGCGCAAAAATAAGAAAAATTGTGGTATGATTTTTGGTGTGTGTTTTGTGGTTGAAACAATATAACAATATAAATGCAGGGATGTGCAAACTGGGCCCCCAAGATGTTTGAAAACAACTCCCAGAATTCCCTGGCTTTTACTGCAATAGAAATGAGTTGAAACATCTTAAGAGCCCCAGGTTGGCCCCCCTTCTGCCTTAATGAGATGATTGTTTGGCTAGTTAGATGCTTGCTTTGCAAAAGCTTTACTGTATATATTACTTTTATGCATAATTCTTTTATGACTTTAATTTCTGGCTGAACTTATCACCTTAAAAGCCACAAGTAACAAGCGAGGCATTTGTATGTGTTCTCAGTCAGAGGCAGTTTTATTTTAACTTTGATTTACATTTATAAGCAGCTTTGACAGAAGATTTGATTCATTAAGTTTCCTTCAATTCGAAAACATAAAACCTCTGGCACCTTCAAACTTAATGTACTCTGTCCCCAACAAAACATATGAAAATATAATTTAAGCACATTTGTTTTCACAGACACAGTACAATACATTCACTATACACAATATAACAAAATAATCCCATCCTTACCTGTATAATAATACTGTCACAATGAGTAGGTAAATAGAAACTGGAGTTGGAGTTTTATAGCAGAAAAGAATTTGCATGCAACAATGACTTATTTTACAACTGGTTTTGTTGTTGAGCTAACATCCTGCCTGGACTAAAAAGAACATGGCCAAAGAAAATAATTTCTGTAGTGATGCCAATGGACCAGCTGACAGCAAATAGCCAAATAGGGCTTATATTATTCCACACTTCTGGATCACACTGCACAAGTAAGTGTACACTTAAAACCACCCACTTAACTAAACTTTTCACACAGCTCAGGGAGTCCCCTACACACACTTTCTGTTACACTTACTTTTTTCAAAGATGCTTCAAAACTTATTTACACAACCTGATCTCTCGCCGTCAGGTATATGCCTCCTCTGTTGCTACTATGTATAATTTACATGCCCAGCAGAGCAGGCAGCCTCGGTAATGGAGCCATTGGCTGAAACAGCCAACACAAAAGCTGCATGGGGATCAGGTTGTGTAAGGTTAAAAGGGTAGAGTGCCAATGTTTGACATCACTTATCTAGTATTATGAAAAGTGGGTTTGGGGGGCTCCTTAAGCTATGTATGTTTAGTTAGGAGGGTGGATCAATAAATCATGTCAGTAAGAGACTCCACATGTTACATTGTCGACCAAAATGGTCCATCATTAGCTGCCTTGGCTGACAACTAACATGTGAACGGGACTTTACACACAAATTAGGTAAAAATGTTGCAGGTCACCAAAAGGACTGATTACAAATTATCAATCATTTTTGTAGACACCGGACCAACCTGGATACCACTTAGATAATGGGGGGTCACCACTGAAATGTGGCTGCAAAATATTGCTGGTATTTTAGCACTCTCACAAAATACTGTTTTTAGTGCAAAATACTGATCCGCTCTTTATTTACTGACCGCACAATATGGGCCATTGGCTACCATAGCGGTTTTTAAGGCCACAGTGCTGTTGGAAAATAAATATTACAGCCTGAAAATCAATAAAATCAATTTAGGCAATACAGGAGTGAAATTGGAATGTTTAGATAAATGCTGCCCAATCTGTCTTCATGTCCCTGGCTTGATAAAGAGAAGTAAATAATGTTTTTTTTCTGGCTAGTATAGCCAATATAAGTTTGCACCCTGTGAATTCTGAATCGAGCGAGCAGTAAACAAATTGTAATAAATCTCTAATAAAAGTCACATGATCTGCCTGGTTTGTGCTTGTATAGTAACTGGAGTCTGGTAATATAGACAAAGATCAAAAATTATTGTTTTTGTCAGAACTAAAAAATGTAGGCTTTAAGAAATGCAGTAGAAAAAATGTATTAAAAACATAGGTCATTGGGGAAATTCTCATTATTATTTTAATATGCAAGATACTAATATCTTATATATATATAATAACTGATAACCTTTTCATACACTAACACTGTGGTCCTAAAATACCCCAGAGACATGAAATACATTTTTTTGCTAACAATTGTTGGACTGCAATAAAGGATTGCTACTGGTAATTACTGATATTGATCCTTTATAAAAAATGACCTAAGAGGCCTATTTGACCAATACCACAGATCTGTAACAGTCGTGTCAGCATTCAATGATGCAGCTGTAAATTAACAACCAATATTGGTAGTGTAAGGCCACGGTCTGTATTTTGCAGCACTGTGCGCGCGGGGGTGGGGGGTGGGGGTGGGGGTGGTTCCGGTGAGCTCCAAAAGTGGGAATACACACACATCCCTGAATAAAGGTAACTACAAAGATAGCCAATTGGGGAGCTTTGTTTTATGAGGTGTGATCCAGATAAGAGTTTTAGAATACAGGTGACCACCTGTACCATAGGCAGCATTTAACCAACAGTTTTGTCAGCTCAGCAAAGTGACTTAAAAGACTAAGCAAATAAATCAACCTGGAATTGAATTCTTGTAAAAAGGCAAACAAAATAAATGTGAAAAAGTAATATACTATGAAAAATAAAGGAGAGTCACAAAGTCTTTTTCAACTTTTACCATTATTGTCTATGTCCTAAGAATTATGGGATAGAGCCCCACACACGTTCCTCACAGTAACTGCAGCTATTGGCATTGAAGACAGATGTTACCGTTGTTGGCAATATAGAACTACAAAGTGCTTTTAGAACTCTGTCATGGGACAGACACAACACAAAGGGAGAAAGAAAAAAATAATTCATATTCAGCAGCATTGCAGCTTTTTATAAAATGGAGAAATTGTTTACTCTCAGGTCAGGATTCTGAAACAGATTTTAAAATCAATAAATATTTGGATCTTTAGGAACACAACAAAATGCCTTTTTTTCCTGAACCTCCTCCATGTGAAATAGTCTAGAATGGTTAGAGAGGTTTGGAGAAACATCCCATAGGTTTGTATACTGCTCATTTGCCTAATTATGAAATGCAGTGGAATTCTAGCCTGTATATATAATATAGTGCAATATTCTGCTGAAATAACATGTAGGAAAAAATCTGCAATTTGACAAAAAAATTGCCAAAAATGAAATCTCACTGGAATATTAATTGCGTTATACATATAGAAATGTGTCCAGTCCTTAGTATTCTAGAGAAGTTTCAATTCTCACTAATGAAATGCAGTGCTTCTACAAACATGGCCTCCCCTCTATTAAATAAACACAACTTCCCTTTTAATCCAAGTGAGCGCAAGGGACTGATTGGTTCATTTATCAGGATGTGCATTTTAAGCCCACAGAAGTAATGACATTTCTCTTGATAAATACTGAACAACCATTTCCCCCATTTTTTCCCTGAATTTTTACTTAATACATTTGGCCTAAACCACAAGACGTAATAATTCTTGCTAAGATGCAAGATATTGTCACAAAAGCATTTTCAAGATGAAATACAAAAAGGGTGTTCAGTTAGTTTGGTCCATAAGTTAAATCTGTTTGCATACTCCTGTAATAGTTTTGTAGTTACAATTTCTAACAATGAAAATCTTAAACAATTCTAATACTAGTTGCAGAAAAATCTTTTTCTTTATGCATGTTAAATGAATGAATGAAATGAATATAAAAAACAGGAAAACAGCAAGCACAACCTTTATATGTATGCTATTTAAGTATGAAAATAATTTTATTATATGTTAAACATTCTTATTTATAGCTTTGTAACCTATGCAACTGTTACGAAGCGTACTGAGCTTATTAAGTAAGGCAGGTTAACTAGTTTTAAAGTGGTGGTAATTTGGAACTAAATGCACATTAAGAACCTTTCACTGAAGGACCTTGATATAATGAAAGTTTTAATGTGGTACAGAGATTGTGACACTATCATAAAATATAATAAAAGGTGCTAAGGTCCTTCTTTCCTGTTTGCATGATTAGGAGTTAAAAATGGCTACAGCTTTGCAACCAGTCAAATATTACAAAACAGACCTTTGGAGGCAGCAGATCTTAACAAAAATCAAATAAAAATATTTCACACTCACATATCATTCTATCACAGCTTAACCATGCATTCATATTTACTTTAAATGTGTTCTTATTCAATACACATAACTCTATTACCATTAAAGGAGCTCCAAAGCCTTGGTGACCTCATACAACTGTCAGTATCCTAGATAATGCATCTGGCTGCTCGTTGGTTACCAAACCCACCTCCTGGTTGTACAAATATCATTGAAATAACTATTTGGTGTGGTGGATAACTTTCCTGACAGAATCCCAAGGGTAAAAGTTTACAAGGGAAGTGCACTTTATGTTAATGGGGATCTATTTAAGCAAACTACATACTTTTCATTGTAGGCATGGAGCAATCCTATAGGGAGAAATAAGCCTCACAATGATCCCAGAATAGCATTTGGATTATTAACAAGACCATTGTGACACTTTCTTTTCTAACTCACTATTGAGTTTGTCTTGTAAATTAGACATTAGACTTTACATAGGAGTGCGTTTTTTTTTTTTTAGGAAACCAAAATACTGCAGTACATGTTTAATAAAACTGCTGTATAAACTTAATTTATAATTAAGTCACAGATTTTATTTTTATAATTTAAGATGTTCATTGGTTTATTTCTTGCTTTCTTAGTTAAGCTGTTTTTTTCTAGCTGCAAACAAATGTCATATTCTATACATGAACCATCTTAAAAGGAAATCTATACTGCTTGGTGTGTCCTTGACCGGAAACCCTCCGGAAGTGCCTATCAGGAAACGCCCCAAGAATATAGGGAAACCAGAAATATAACCCTATGGTTGTTATAGTATGGTAAGAAGAAGTGAAATTGGGGGGTTTCCAATAAATCAGGCCCCATCCATCAGTAAGTGGAATCCGCTCAATTAATCCCTCCATTAACCTTTCTTTAAGTGGGAGACATATCATTATGTTGGACCAAGTAAAGGTTTAGGGATCTTGTATGTATCTAGTTACAGATTTAATAAGGCTTTATTTTCAATGGGTGCGTTCACCTTCCCAAGTTAGTGAGAATTAATTTTATATTGAATGGCTACTATTGCTACAAAACAGTTGTATAGCTTATTATCAGCACTTTCTGATTGGTAGTTGAATTTGTTATAAGAAGTGCAGTTACCATTGCTGTAAATGGGCAATGACCTGGGCTGCTATCATAATACCCACCTGACAGGAGCTTTGTACAAAAAAGGAAATCTATAAGTATCTATAGAATGTCCCTTTCCTTTAATGTTTGTGCTGGGAAGAAGACTCCCAGATTTCTTAGCTCAAACCATTTCCTTTTTCATTATTTTAGCACCTTTGTCAAATTTCATGAGAATGGGTTTGCAATAAAAATGTGCAAAAAGTACAAAAGGATTACCTGTAAAATATGAATCATGGCAAATAAACAGCATGCACATAAATTTAAAGAACTTTGGAGTGCTTCCCCTGAAATACAATGGAAAATAAAACAGAAAAAAGGAACGGTGTCTGGTTTCATATTCAGCATCTGCTGGTGAGGGCTTCTTGGCACAGGTGGGTTCAGCTTTTATTGCTGCATCTTCCTGATAATCTCGGCAGAGACTGGAGGATGGAAATTAATTGTATGGTGACGGAGACCCTGAGCTGTCTTATAACTCTTCCCACAGCGGCATTTGAAAGGTTTACGGACTCGGATTTGTGTTCTGTGGCCATTCTTGGCATGGTATTTTATACCATTTACATTCTGTAGGGGGAAAGGAAAACAGTTTTTACAGGCATTTAAAAAAATGTTTTATTGTGTTCCACTTACCAATACAGATACTACACTGACCAACAACAAATGGCAGTGTTCCATCAGACATTTAACAGAAGAGAAAAATAGAAAGAAGAGTTTTTCTAAGCTCTTTATACGAGTATTTCCAAACTATGCAAATGATTATATCTTAGAACTGGTACACATGAGCCAACTTTGGCCCAAGTTTTCTCCCTTTTCAGATTTACCAATCAGTAATTTGACAGTTGGGAGTGAAAGTGATACAGTTTTATTGTTAAAATGAAAACAAATTTTGTTGATATTCTTGATTAACAACTAACAACAATAATTATAGAAAATTGTAAAATTGTCTTTCTGGAATGTAAACAGAATTAATACAAAAATGAATGGCAGCACTTATAGTGGAATTACAGGTAAATAGGATATAAATGACAAAGATTTATATAAACAGCTAAAAGTTAATGTCTAGTTTTCCTTAAAAGGCTGTGTGACATAACATAAAATTTCAGGGGAGCAGGGAATAAGGGAACAATACTAAGGCTCATACAGATGTGTGACCACCAACACCTGACAAATAGTCTGCACAGCCAATAATCGAAAAAGTGTGGATGCTCGGTGGGGCATCATTTGTTGATCTGGCAGGATAGGCCGCAAAGAACACTTGACTGGTCACACACACCCATGCGATTATTGTCCGAAATGGACTTTAGTTGTCTGCTTGTACGTTGGCAGTCAAATCAAATGTTTGTAGGAGCCGTATGTCTATTCACTTGCATTGTATGGCAGCTGGAGAAGATAAGGGCAATACCATCCGATGGATCACTACCGTATCTTCATCAAAAGTTAAAAATTTAATTTACCCAGAGCCGCTATTGTTAAAAGCAGGGCTACATGCTCTGATTCAATATAGCAATAGCGTCTCTGAGTAAATCAATTTTTTTGCACCAGCCTTCAGGTGGCAATTTACACAAAAAAGCTGCACTGATGCCATATTTATTAGGACCGTGGCAGCTATACAGTTCACTACCAGAAACCAATACCTTTCTGAAAGACACGTTAATCTTTATAAATAGGATAGCTAAGATTTTTTTATGGGTAAATTAGCCCAATAATGTTTAGTTTAAGGGTTGATCATTTTCAAGCCTGAATTGTTTAGGGGAGCTATAAATACACATGGGAAGTGGGGCTTTATTTCTCAGTACTATGTCAATTCAATCGCATTGTATCAGGAAATGCAGATTATTTTTTCCCTTTTGAAAAACAATAAATACATACAGGGAGATTCAATAAAAGTTCTCATCATTTAAAATGGTGCTCATTTTTCCCAAACCAATCAGATCTTATTTAACATTTGAAAGCTAACATCTGATTGGTTGGGGCAAAATTAGCACCATTTTAAACAATAAGAACTTTTATTGAATAACCCTGATAATGCATAGTTTATAAAATAATATAAAATATATACTTATTGCATAATTTGTAAAACAATAATGAAATATATACATATTGCAAAGTTATAAGAATTTGTTGTTTTTTTCCCTGGGATTTATATCTCACAAATAACCAGATACCAGACTCACAGCATATAAACATTAGTCATGGGAAATAAGGAACACAATACTTCCTTAATACATTAATTTATTAGAGACCATATACCGTATATCTATTAAAATACAAGTGTACTAAGGGAACCTTAGGTACACTTGTATTTTAATAGAAGTATTAAGGAAGTACTGTGTCCCTTGGTTTTGGAGCACCTCACGACTAATGTTTATATGCTGGTGTGTTCTGGTGCGTGAGCTGGACCCCGATATTTTGGAGGTGCGAGGCCTGCATGTCATTGTAGAGTGTAGTGGCGTGCACAGTAAGCGATCCTACGCAGACTTACCTGTATTCCTTTGGTGTCTGTACCAGATTCCAGACTAACTGCAGTGTTGGTAAAAGTGATTATATGCATACATTCTTTCTTTTTATGCAAAGATATAGGTCAGCACATACATAAACCAACAATGACCATAGTTACTTGTGACTGCTGAGGAATAAAGTGCTCTTTGTGGGATGAACAACTTTGAAAGCTTGTGTTCTTACTTCAATAACAGAACAGTTAATGTCACAAAAACGCTTTTGTGCTGAGCTGGTCACACTAGATGAGAATGCACCTAATGCACCAATCTGCTGATCCCTCTGTAACAAGAGAGTGCTGTACAAGAACTGAACAGTAATGATGAAACCATTCAGGACTTTGTGTTTACGCAGAATGTGACTAGTCCAAGGTACTGTCACATTGCATCCAAGTAAAAATTAAAAATACTAGTTTTCTACTAAGAATAAGGGTGTCCCATACATGCAAAGATCAGTGACTTCATCAGTATCACAGTTTTCTTTAGTGAATATTGGTGGTAACGTGTACTCTGGAATGGTATACATAGCCATAATATGGGCCATCAATTTCCTGTTAATCAGTTATAACCAGTGATTAGCTATCATTATCATCAGTGTAATGACTCCTTAAAATGTTTTATAGCATATTAACATACTCCTAGGATAGCAGAAGTCACCCTGGAATTCTATGAGGTGTATGAACACACACTGCATGTGACCTTGTACTTTCACATGGTCATGAAATGGAACTATATAACATGTACATCTCTGTACACCTAATCTACACACTGCATTAACCTTAATGTTTAAAAATTTCCCTTTCTACTAGCAAGAACCTCAAATTGTCCAAAATCTCTTAAAATAAGTATTCAATTCAATACATTCAAGAAAATAAGTTTAAATAAACCCAGGCATTTTTCATGGAATCTAAGAATTCTTATTATACACAATATTTAGGAGTCTAAAAAATGTAAGAGATTAAAGAGAATTTTTTTCATATTAAGATATATTTGAATAAAAGAGAGTGTATCACCTTTCCAATGATCCATAAATGTTGATCTATGAATATCTAACTATGAAGGATCTATCTATGAATTGTCGTCTTTGGAACAACAATTCGTATGTACTACCTAGCTTAAAGGAGAACTAAACCCAATTTTATATACTCCAGAATCTGAAAACAACCCCCCTAAAAATACCAATAAGCTATAAAATGCCACCTCAGTAAATTGTATTAAAGTAAATGTAAGCCTGTTAAGAACTGGATGAAATATCTGTGTGTATGTGCAGTGTCAGACCACACCTCATGACTTCAGTCACATGCTTCCTTGCTTTATCTGTCCTGTAAAAGGATTGGCTAGATATTATTAATGGGTGTGACCAACTGTAACAAGTTTCTGTCATAATCAAGGACTGAGCATGTGCAGAACATAATGGTCGTTGACCAAACTGTGTGATATTAGAATGTTATGAAGTAAAGCACAAACCATATGTTATTTAGGTGAATTTTACAGCACCCGTATCAAAATGAGAGTTAAGACACAGATTACTGGTTTTATATCAAGGTGTTCTGCCTTCTGGTTCAGTGTTGTTCTGGAGCTTTAGTTGTCCTTTAAGATGGAATCACGATAGCCGAGCATTTGCTGCAATAAACAATTTCTTGCTATTGGGCAACATTGTATGTACACAATCTTACTCCTAAGCAAGAAATTGGAGTTTGTTTTCCTTTAGGTATAACTCTTAATTTATCCAGTTCCATCCTTAACTCTCTTGTGAGATAATAACTTCTATTGTCCATGTCAATGGAAACCTCATAATTTCAATTAAAACGTCCAAATAAAGATTTCCAAAGCAGACCAAGTGCCATTTTTAGTAATGTTTGGGAATACAACTAATTTATCTGCCCACAAGCCCCTTTCCCTGATAGAAAGAGCTTCAAAGTAAATTCCAGACTCACACAGTGGGACCCATTTGTTTTATAGCATTAGCACAGGGCTGTTTCCTTTAAATTTTATATGTGGACAGAAACTTGGTGTGTACCATAGAGACCATACAAGACAGGTCTTTCTACTTCCCTGCTAAAGCTTGACACCTTAAACAGACATAGACAGGGAAATGGTATTGGTCAGTCAATACAGAAAAGTGACTATCTATCGTGGATGTAATATTTCAAAGAAAATCCCTGGACAAGCGAAGAAACCATTGTGTTTATTCTAGTCCCTGTATCATTACTTTTTATTTGCTTCTTGTTCCACATTTGTCAGCTTTCCCATGGGTCATTAACTACATCCCTGTCTGACTTAATGGTGTGCAAGATATCCCTGAGACAGTCCTCGTGCATTTGAGATGAAGGTGGTGTGATAGAAAAAGCAGGCAGGAATAGTGTGCTTATTTGGGCAATAAAAGGAGGGCTGGCAGTCACACAGAGAACAGACAGGATGTGGCAAATTACAGGCTTCTACATCTAGCTTTACTCTTCTAAAGAAATGCTCACTGTGATGCAGGGATGCCCTCTGGGAATGGACCCTTCTTTCAATCACAATGGCTTGTTTGCTTCCTGAGTTAAGGCATTGTGGCTTTTACAATATACCCACCCACTGTCACCACTTTAGTCATAAACAAACTGTATTCATGTAGTGAAAGGGGAAAAACACTGTCTACTTAACTACAGTCTTTTCCGATTTCCCCCTAAGATCCCAGACTAAACAGCACACCTTTTCCAGTCTTCCCCCTCCCTTCCCCTTAAAAAGTATCTCAGTCTTACAAATTGGGAATCAGTTTCTTACTGTGTAAGTAATTAAAACCCAGGGCTGCATACATTATTGTACCAGAGTGTGCCATGCGGTACTGGCCAAACACTAATTTATTGTCTCTGGCCATGTCATAAATATGTTCACACTGCTAGAGGTTTAAATGGACAGGAATAAACATCATGTGAGATACAAGTGTTCCTGAGAGAGTCAAGAGGCAAACTCATACACACAGCAGTGCCAGCCCCCAGGCGCACCTCTGCAAGCACAGGGATTTGGGTACAAACTCTAATTGCACCTTTAATTTACAGTCTTAAAGTCCTTCTTTCTATTTTTAATATTAAAGCTGAGTTTTGCTCAAGGCAAAAATCTGTTAAAAAAAAACAGCTGAAATGCTACTAATTATACTGTCATGTAGCAAATTGGAAATGAACAGAGCAGTGCACTTCAATGTCTGCTTGCTGAACAGCAACTTATGGACCACAGCTGTTAGCAAAATGCCACTTAAAAATAAAATAGATCTGTACAGTCAAGAGACTAGAAATCTAACCCTTTTAAATTAATTCACAGTCTATATTCAATCTAGATATTTATTTTCAGATTTTTTTTATAATAATGGGTAACTTACATATTTGCTTACATTTAATTTCAATACAAAATGTTTATATTTTCTTAAAAATCGAAGTATGATAGAATAAAGCAGAAACAGAGGGATTATTTGCCAATAAATTCAGGATGTAATCATGCAGACTCTACCCACAATTCCAACCGATGTAAAGGTGCCTATACACATGTAATTGCGATTGCATCTGTACCAGAAGATGCATTGGTAAGCACATACAAGATATACATGGGGAAGGTGCTTTGTGCCCAAATATGACAGTGAATTTGAGACCAACTTCCTCTCTTAATCTACCAGCTAAAGCTGGATGGACCAAAGGGAATCAATTAGGCCTCCCTTTGGTAGCTACTTTGGGAGGTCCTCCAATACTGTCAACCTCCAGCTGCCACCAGGTCTTAAGGGAAGGCTTGCAATTGGGAAATCTGAGGTCCTATAAAGGACCCACACTGTTCTGCCACAAATTAGGACACATAAATAAAAAACAAAATTTAGTCGTGTGAGGGGAAATTCTATAGTGAAATACATGGGTGCCAATTCATAGGGAACAATTCATATGGGGTGCCAATTAAGGCCATAGCCAACAAGACAAAAACCAGAAAGTGTAGGGACTGAAAAATCCTTGCAACACAAGCGAACAAAGCTTGGTTAATAGAAGGCTGTACTGCCACTCGGTGCAAATATCGGAATCAACATCCAGGTAAGTTTAAAACGTAGCTTTTTTTGTGCTAATAAATTCAATAACACGCAGAACAAGTATGTCACACAGAGTGATATGACGTGTTTTAGTTGTGTGAAAAGCTGTGAAAAAAGGAGTTCCGTGCTTTCAGGCACTTCTTGGCTATGGCCTCAAACAAGCAAAGTGTGCAGATACATTCAAGTAGGAGCCTGGGAGGTACGTCCTGCTTGGGACAGGGTAGTCCTCCCTCTTAACCTCCAATTGACAAGAGCAGATCCTACACTTGATCCAAACATTAAGGCCGAGAAGCAATGTGAAACGAATTGGAAGAGGGATCAGATTTGTGAAAGAAATTTAGGTAAATTCTGCATTTCTAAAATGAATCCAGCGGTGCGCACCTAGTAGTTTAGGCGCTCCCCCGTGTTACTAATTATGGCAGGATAAGGGGAGGTGGGGGGAAGGGGAGTATAGTTCTCCTTCAATTTTTTTACACCCACTTATTGTCTTAGGCAAATTTTAGTGAGTGAAGGCAGTCGTAGAGTTACTATATTATGAAATAGGAGTCTACAGTCAGAACCTTTTCTATGATAAGCATTCACTCATGATATTGGGAGGTAGGAATTATCAAGAATACCTCCTTGTCCCAGGAACTTTATATTTTTAAAAAGTTAATGCATATTTTCATAGGTAAAATGTTTAATTTAAATTTTACCTTATATCTCTTTTTACAGCCTGGAACTGGACAGGCAAATGGTTTTTCGTCTCCTCCATTCATGCACATAGAGCTAAGAATAGCTTCAGAGCTAATGGCGCTCTCTGTGGTCCAAGATTCATCACTGTCTGACTCTTCATAATCTACTTCCTCCTCGTCGTACTCACTTCCTGTAGAAAACAAACAATATCAATGACAATCCAAAAACAAACTAAAACTCCTTTAGCTGACTTTAGTATTTTGTTTATTTTCTGTATAAAAAACAAGGACCAACATGTATGAAGAATTATCTGTACAGTTTGTACTTAATCAGACCTGTTCGTTTAGAAGTTAAAAAAAGTATAAAAGTATAAATAATATATACATAAACAATTCAGCAGTCTGTGGTACAAAACAAGCATTCACAGAATGTATTTACTAACTGATGTACTTTACAAGCAAAATCCATTAATTTGAGACTGTAGTACATCCAATTCCAAACAAACAGTCTTACTACAAACATTGAACTCATGCATCAGTCCTGTTTATAAAGTTTCAGTATTTTGCTACTGCGTAGTATTGTCCATTAACATTCTATTGTGGTATTTGACAAAATGTTCATACACTAACTACAGTCCTAAAATACCTATTCCACAGTTTTATAAATTGGTTACCATTGGTGATTGGTGGATAACTAGATATTAAACACAGACAGCATAGGCATTTTAAGAGAGAATTTAATAATAAACTTTTTTAATGAGTTCTTTTGAACTCAGAAGTTTACATGTAAAGCTTCAGCTTTAAGACTCAGTCTCTCTATCAAAGCGTCAAGAAGGACTTGGTTTCCAAATTGTATAGGTTGACTAAACAAATCTTAAAGGAAGCCCATACTATCCCTCACAAATAAGAAGTTAACATGAACCGAGGAAATCAAGGATATAAAATCCTTAAAGGGATGCACTAGGGACTAAGGGTAGAATATTTAAATAGTCCTGAAACCAGATAAAGACCATAAGATACTAATTAAAATACTTTTCAAGCACCTTTAAATGGTAATTTAAAAACTGCACAAGCAGAAGTATTTACAACAGTGTTTCCCAACTTTTTTATCCTTATGGAAAACATAATTCATACAAATATAGAATATTGATGAATCTAGAGAAAAATATATATGTATTCATCACAATAGTGGATCCATACAGTTATTGTCAATCTCTTGTGGACCCCCATACAACCTCTCAGGGACCCCTGGTTGAGAAACACGGGCTTACGATAATAAGGCACTTGATTGACAGCTGAAATTTAAGATGGTTAATATTGGATATCTAAAGAAATAGGAGACAGATCAAAAAATAATTGGAACAGTGATAGTTAGGAAGAACTAAAGCTTCCAGTAATGGGCAATTTATTTTAATATAGATTCCCTTTAATAAACTGCACCTGGGTCCAAAGCTACTCTAACCCAACACAGACGCAGGTATACACATCTACTGATACACCCAAACACTCAACTCACCAATCTGTTTCGATGGGAACCCTACATAAATGGTCCAAAAAAGTTTCATAAACACAAAATCATACACCCTAACACAACACACACATATAGGTACACACACTTTCTGAAACATTCCAACACCCACCCCACCTTTCTGTTTCCTAAATTATCAAACAGTTAGTTTTAAAGTAATTAATTCAAAAACACAAGCTCTAACACCACACAAACACAAGTAAAGGATCCTAAAGATTCTGTCAGTCTTTTTTTTTTTTTAAAGATCTTTCATGTGTGTACCCAGCTCTATTTATACAACTCGATAACCACCACATTCTTCCATTTCCATGGAAACAATACCTAAATCGTCCAAAAAGTTAGTTTACAGTCATAAACACAAAAAATGACCCCTTACACCATAGTGACACAGGTACACACACCTACTGTTGTACCCCAACACCCACGGAAACCTTCATGGCAAACACACCTAAATTATAAAATTTGTTAGTTTTATGGTGATAGATGCAAAAACATACTACCACGTCCCACACAGAGAGTTACTCGCTAATGTGAACTGCTAGTTATAGTTTTAAAAGTGTCCTTGGTTTTTCAAATAACGTTTTTAAAGTGATTCTATCTACGTCTGTAAATGTATGTATAAATGTAATTGTTCATTTTCCTTTAATTGTGTGGCCTTTTTAAAGTCTATACTGAGAGTGCACTGACAGAACTATAACATTTCAGGACCCCCTCCCTGCTTCATCTACAACAGTTTTTCTGTGACGGGAGGCTGAAACTCATAGGTCACAGGGCTGCTCCTAAGGTAGTAGCCAACATTCCAACCATTATCACTTTTTTTAACATTAGTTTATTCACATGGATCATTTAAAATATTTTTTTATGAACACACAACTCCTGAAACTAGGTCTTGTTTAAAGGACAACAATACCCAAAAAAACATCTCCTCCATTACATGTCCACACTTTCAGCACCTGAAATCGCTTGCTCTCATTTACAACCGTGCTTCCTTCCCTTAGATATCACACAGCAAAGATGCTGTGCTAAAAGCCCACCTCCTAGATGGCCCAGGGCCATGATTAACATACCACTTGTCACTGGCTGGTGGGAATGTCTGTTACAACCTCTCTCCTCCTCCTCTGCCAGTCAAACAAACTTGAACTGTTCGGTTGCTAGGATACAACCTACATAATCAAGCTGATCAAGGATGGGTGGAGGAGTGTTTTCTCACTGCTAGTTTTGAGTGACAGTTACAGGCAGACAGAGTTTTTACGCCCCCTTCATAGTGTGGCTAATTGAAGGCAGAGAGAAGCTCGAAATCAGGAAAAAAAAATATGGGGAGGGCTGCATACCATTACTCTTTTGAAAGCAGTTTTAAAAAAAATGCATTGAGGCAATACAGTTATCCTTCAATGTCTATGTTGACGCTGGGAAAAACATGTTGGCCACCAACAGCCCCTTGGGCTAGATCACACTAGACACGTTTGAGTGTGTTTTTCTAAACATACCCCTTTTTGAAAAATGGAGGGACATGTATTTCTCATTGGATAGCCATATTACCTTTCACCCCCCTGATCAGTCCTTAAAGGGGAACTAAAGTCTCGAGACAACATTGTCCCAATAGACAGAGCACATTCACAAACATACAACAAGCTGTGTCTCACCTCTCTATTTGTGGTGGCCACTGGGTGATTTATGAAATCAACCTGTAAGTACTAGGGGGCAGCTCCCACAATCCACCCTAGCTGGGGAAACCCCCAGCTTAGTGTCTGTGTAGAAGCACATGCGCTGTAGTGCTTAACAGATCAAAACAAGGAACTTGCAGTCTTGCTTTCTAGAAAATATCAGCCAAACATATTACAGCACAGAGATCCTCCCTCTCCATGATACAGAACAGGGATTTCAGTTTTTTGCTTTCAAACACATTCAATACTCCTATCCTAATAATGATACAATCCTTTACTTTTCATACAAAAGGAAAAGTAATCTTTGCAGTGTATTTCATAGATAGCATGAATGTAAGAAACAGAATACTAACATTTCAGCAAAAAAAAAAAAAAAAAAGTCTGGGGAATAGAACCTGCAACTTGTACATTTATTCTGTCTTGCTAAAAGCAGAATTCTTACCTCTTGGCTATTAGAGATACTATATAGATCACTAGTACATGTAGAATCTTTTACTACATAATGGAAACAAAAAAATTAAAAAAATTATGGAGATTTAAACTTGTGACCTTCTGAACTGTGTGTTTCTAAAACTGCTTCTTACCAGGTGAGTTTTGGAACATTATAGAAACAATTTTTAAATCGGGTGACTTTCCCGGTGCGCCACCACTGAATAAGCAGTTAATACAGGTACATTTAGAAGCTTTTTTGCTAGGGAAAGAATAATAAAAACACTTAACACACCCATTACTCAAACCAAATTGGATGAAGTTCTGAAAAACCTTAAGCCAGGAAAAGCACCAGGCCCAGATGGGTACAATACTACATACTATAAAACATTCTGCAAAATCTTAACTCCTCACTAACTAACCACCTTTAATTCTATAATACAGCAATAAGCAACACTCCCACCAGACATGTTGGAGGTAAATATTGTGGTTATCCCAAAAGAAGGGAAGGACTCCACTCAAAGTGGGAACTACAGACCAATCTCCTTAATAAACACGGATCTAAAAATGTTCACAAATATCCTAGCAAATAGACTCTCCAAAATCCTCCCCTCAATAATACATAAAGACCAGACAGGATTCATCTCAGGTTGACAAACAACGGACAACATACGCCACACACTCATCTATCATTGCCACTCCACCCAATCACCAATGATTACCCTCTCCATAGACGTGGAGAAATAGTTCGATAGAATAGATTGTTAATTCATGAAATATACCCTACTACAGTTTGGCTTTACTGGCACTTTATGACAGCCATAGATAACCTATATTCACACCCAACAGCTAAGATCTCAAATATGGGTTACTCTTCTCACACTTTCCTAATTAGAAATGGCACACGTCAGGGATGTCCCCTATCACCACTGATTTTTGCACTATGGAACCCTTATCGGCACACGTTCGCAACCATGCAAGAATTAGTGGTGTACAGATTGGGAAAGAGGAATACAAAATAGCCCTCTTTGCAGACGACACATTGTTCACAATCACCAAACCACAAACCTCACTAACATTCCTCTACCCTCAATTGCAATTATTTGGAGACCTTTCAGGATATAGGTCATATTACCTATCCACATGTCCCCCTCAACCTCTAAGCTTCTAGAAATCAACTTTGCTTTCAAATGGAACTACTCACATTTTACCTACTTGGGGATACAGATCTGCTCGGACCCCGAAAAACTTTACATCATGAACTACTCCCCATTAATTAAAAAACGAATCACCCAACTCAATCAATGGAAAACATTTAAAATATCCCTATTCGGGAAAGTCAACAGCATCAAGATGTTATATTTATTTAGCTCTCTACCAATCGCAGTAAAACCCGCAGATATGAAACTACTTTAAACTAAAATTACAAAATTTCTGTGGAATGAGAAACGCATCCGAATAGGTATAAAAACACTCCAAAGGCCTAAAAAACTAGGAGGAGCAGCCCTTCCCTCTCTACAACATTATTTTCTAGCGGCTAGAATGGCACAGACGATGCAATGGTACAACAATTCAGATATACCCTGCTGGCAAGAATTAGAACAGGCTCTCCTTCCCTCCATACCCCTAAGAGACATATTATGGTTACCCATACACAAACTTAAAACATTATGCACAGCATACACAATCCATACTTACAATATACTATTGAACTCTGGCACAATACAGTAAGCACACCATCTCTTATGACCTCAATATACCATAACCCTGATTTTCAACCGGGCAAGAATTTACAAACCTGGGAAACATGGCTGGATCATATTTTTTGAATAGGAGATTTAGCACTAACAGGAAATGTACTCCAGTGGAACCAAGTCCAATATCAATACAAGTTGCCCCATACTGAGGGGCATGCTGAAATATAATGATAAAATCTGGAATCCTTGAATTTACGCTATGTCGGGGTCAGGAGGAGACCGAGTACCACAAGACAAAGTAATACAGCCCAAGGGCCATAAACATAGATATAAACTGACGGATCGAAGTGGACGTGGGAAGGGTGTAGAGAGACTGGATTTTATATGCTCAATACAAAAAAGTAAAATGATATTGGAATGTTTATAGCTAATATTATGTTTTACGCTACTACTGCATTATATCAATGTAATTGTGAAATTTGAAATCTTTCCAATAAAAAAATATAGGGAAAAAAATGCACTGTTGCATGCCTTTCTGTCCAGAAACACAAGCCAAAGGCACACACTACAGTAAATCTAGATCCACAAACACAGTAAAATGCATTGGTAAAATTGCATTGAACGAATCAATGCTTTTTGCCTTTTTAGTGTTAACAATGCCTCAAAAATGTTTTGGTTTGGGTGACCCCTTAGGAGTTGGAGCTTTGGGCAGTTGGGCAGAACTTTGCCATGTTTGGCATATGAAATGAACCAAGAGCACTGTGACCTTCCGTGGGCAGCAATACTTTATATTTTTATCAACTTTTAGATTAAAGGGAACTTAAAACTTATTGCAGTAATAAGAAATGTATCATAGTTTATCATGAAAGCAATATAGATAAACAATTCAAATCATCAATCCAGCCGTATATTGCAACTTTTATGATGCACAATAAATCCTGTAGGTTTCTAGTGTGTAAGATGAATTGCAATGGGGACACGCACCAATCACAGACTATAATTATAAAGAGCTCAGGAAGAATGAATATGGCATTACTGCAAATCACAAAGAAACAAGCCAAAAACAAATACGGTACATACAGACCAAGATGTAAAATATTCATTGACCTAAGTTTTATTGGAGATAAAATTAATGGTGAAACTACACAGCATGGCAAACTTTCAAAATTATACCTGCTAATACTGTATGAAAATCTTGTATGACCCCATTTTCTCCGGGTTGCAGATTCTATTCATGGCCGTGACAGTGACATCACAGCCAATAACTTACGACTGCATACTGGTGTGCCTCCTCTGCAGTTGCATGAATTTTAAAAGAACTGGACCGAATTACAAGGCATCAAGGAACACGGGTATAAAGTAAAACTCTCTCAGGTCCTGAAGGTAAGTATAGATTTTAGTGGGGGGTTGCCAAAATAAGTGTTGCTACATTATATTGGTGTAAATAGAATATATTGATATTGCTATTCCTCCTGACTGGTAGACTACCGATTGGTTTATTGATCTTTAGTGTGCCAAGATGAAATACTGGGTCAGAGTGTGCATCTAACCAGGGCATCTTCACCCTTAAAACAAAAAAATGGTCACTTGTCATTTACCTGCCCCCAACCCGAACTGAGATATTCCACAATTTATTAGATGCATTACTAACCAGATATTTGAGTATATTTATTGCCTCCATTCTGGCATCTGGCTCCTCCCTCCATGCAGTCAATCAAGGCTTTGACTGTTAACATCAAAGCCTATGACTTTTCCTGTCATTGTTTTAATTAAAAAAAGCTTGTTGACCAGAGGGAGGAGGCGGATACCTTATCTTATAACAAATACATGTAATATTCTGGTAAAAATAGCAGTTGGGGTAGCGGGCAGAAAAAGGGCAAGTCACAGTTTTTTTGTTTTAAGGGTGGACATGCCCTTTGACATCATCTTTTATTTTCAGATATTCAGTGATCATGATAAGAGAGTAGATGTTTTAAAGTAATCTATGGTAATGAATTGGCCTGTAATGTGGTTGAAAGATAAATTCATTTAGTAGCACTAAAATGCACCATGTAACTAAAATGTAAAAGGCTTTCTCCCCCTCTTAAGTAGGAACTGAAGTCCCTTATTTAATGCCTATTCTTTATGTAGCCCAGTCCTGGAGATTATAATTCTCCAGATCATAAACTGTGTAAAATCATATGTTGACAAGTCCTAATGAATTTACTAGCCCTCTGGAATTAATAGGAATTATGGCAGAACATTAATGAGAGTTACAGCAATTATAGTTCCACCATTCAGTCCCTCAGGTGTAGGAATGAATAGCATTGTGTGGTTTCCCCAGTTTATTTCAAGCGCACAGCATAAGGTGTCCGAGCACCTGGAGCTAATTTCTCTTTCATTTCAGTTGGAGTTTTAAGCTTATTAGTCAAGCTGTCGGAAGGAGAGAGCTGTCTGCGGGAGGGAGTGAGGGTCTAACATTTTACAACCGTGCTGTAATCACGAGGCATTCCGAGACTGATATATTCTGCTTACGGCACAGCTGTATTGTGATATTAGATGACTTTATAAGCTTTACCTTACATGCCATATATAGAGCTTGGATCATGTTGCCCTGTTCCCTGACTTACATGATTTTAATCAGCAGTTTCTAAGCTATATCGCTTTTCTGCAAGTATTTCCTAATCAGGGAATTGGCAACCATGAGGCAGGTTGAAAATCCTGATTAGGACGCGGTGATACCGCGTCCTAATCACCACCATTAATATCTAACATCTAAGCGCACTACCATTAAAGGTATTTAATAGTGCTTGACCCCCTAGTGATGCTCCTGTTCCTAATCAGTAAATCCAAATTTAGTTAATGACCCCCTCCCCTCAGCTCACTGAGTTCAGACATGCTCAGTGTGATTTACCCAGTAAGAGAGAATGAAAAGTCTCCACTCAACTTTTTATTTCCCTGTGCTAAAAAAGAGTAGGGCGTATAAATGTAAGGCTTTCTCTCAAATAGGAACCACTTTTTTGCGGTCAGTAAAATGCTGCATGTAGTGTTATCCTATCAGCAGTAGCAGCTTGTAAACTGTTGGAAAACAAAAATCAAAATGGCCACACATAGTTTGTCTGAATCTAACCTAAAATAGACAGTAATAATCTGGAAAAGACAGGAAAAGATGCACACTTATAGGGGAGATGTAGATGTTCACCAATTAAGGCTTTCGCCAAAATGTTGTGTTTAGATTTGTTGCTGTGAACTCTCCATTTCACCTATAGATGTGCGTTCATGGTCTGTACATGTATGCGTCTTTGAGACTTCCCATGTGGTGGTACATAGTTCCATGATTACTGTAAATAAAGGTGTGCAATAGACCTTGTTCTTTAGTTATTAGCAAAACTACTGTACCTGGGTCTAATAGAGACACAATAACCTTGGATGACGTGGACATAGAGTTCTGTAGGGAATATAAGAAGGAAGCTGTACTACCTAATGAATTATTGGAATCTTGATGTAATTGGCTATAGCAGAATTCAAATGTAATATGTATTTCATTCAAATATAAGTTTAAATAATACACTCAATAATGACTTTACGAGAAAGGGTTATTGTTTACTTGAGCTCTTTATACCTGGCAATGTGCTTTTCACAAGCAAATTATCAGTTGTGGATGTCAACCCCTTCCCAGCTGAAGTTAAAAGAATTAAAATAAGAATATCTACTAGTAAAGAAAATGGAAAAATGTAAGCGAAAGTAACAAAAAAAAAAAAACTATTTAAAGCTGAACAATAATTTCGTTTTTTCTTTTAAACATCATACCTGTTCCACTTTAAAGGCAATATACACCCTTATGACCATTGTGCTATTTAAAGAGACATACAGTATTATTAGCCTATTTGTTCTGGTGTTACAGCATTTGGAAGAAAAGAATATTTCTTCCAGCTTTTCTGCCACCAATTTAGTAGACTTCAAAGACTGTCCAAATGTTACAACGTCCTGCAATAAATGAAAGCAAGCAGAACAAATGTCGTGTTAGATGCCAATAAACCAAGGGTGTCCATAGCCAGGCCCTTGAGCAAGATGCCGTCCCTGAAATCAGTTCTGTCTGGATCTTAAGAGTATCCCAGCAGTAATGCAATACTTTGCTTAACTTTCATATGGGATGCAGAACAATTTATACAAGTCTTTTACTTAACTGTGGCTATAACATTAATGAGGTGTTTATATAATATTGATTGATTTAAGTAATTCCACTGATATAATAGAGATGCTTGGCCTGAGATGGCTTGTCAGAATAAAAGGGACACGAACATTAGATTTTTATATGTAACTAAAAACTGTAATGATGTTTGGGGGGGAAAAAAAAACACCCACAATTTGCTTTGAAGTTATGGCTCCTTTCATACCGGATTATAGCATCACTGTACATATTTACCGTATATTCATCTATATACTGTATATTTATATACAGGATACACACATACAGATCAGCCAAAATATTATTAACACTAACAGGTAAAGTAATTGATATTGACTATCTTGTTACAATAGTACCTGGCACTGAGTGGGATACATTAGGTAGCGAGTGAACATTTAGTTTAAGTTGACATAATGAAAGAAAGACAAAAAGGGCAAGTAAGAGGATTGTTATGGCTAGACCAGGGATTTTGTAATGTTGTGCATCCAGATGTTTGAAAACTACAACAATTTCCATCATTTATCGAATACAGAAAAAAGCCAGGGAATGCTGGGAGTTTTCAAACGTCTGAAGGCACACCGTTCAAGAATCCCTGGGTTAGAGCATCTCAAAAAATGCAGCTCTTGTGGGATGTCTGCAGTGGTTTAAAACTTCCAGAATTGATTGGAGGAATTGAACTGGCAACTGGGTCATGGGCAGCCATATTGTAGCTCAATTACTCACGTGGTGAGCACAAGTTGGCCCATTTTGTCCATTCTAAAAGAAGAACTAATTTGGAACACACAGTGCATTGCAGTTTGTTGTGTATGGGTCTGTCTAGGGCTAGGCACATACTGGTTAGGGTGTTGACTGCTGTGATTGACTTGTTCCTTTTAGTAGGAACATTGGTCTGTTGTTTATGGTACTCTTACTGGAAACCCGAATTGGATTACAATTCCTGTTAAAGGGACAATTAAGTGGAAATGATCAATATTTGTTAAATTGTTAGTTTGTGTAATGCCTTCTTAGTTATTCTACATATTCTCTACTATTTAGAAAGATCAGTTGATTTTATACCCTTTGCTGTTCCCTGCTGTTGACATTAGTGAGCTGACATTTCAGGTTCTAGCGGTCCTTCTTCTTCCCAGGATGCACCACATTCTTGGAATGTTTCTAACAGTAATTTTTACTGATTGGCTGTTGGATGGGTCAATATTCTCAGATCTCTACTTAGCAACTGAATCAACCCAGGCGCTGGGTCAAGGGCAAGATCATAACGGTCTCTACTAGGGGTCCTGCAAACAGGAAGTCAGTATTTCGGTTGCATTTGTTTATACACAGACAAAATGCTGAATTGGCAAATTAAGGTCATTGGGTGGAAAAAATACTGCTCTTTTTTCTGAAAAGCACATGTATTTGCACTGAACTTCCCCTTTAAGCTTCGTACAGACATACAATTCTGCCGACAGACAGACCTATGCTTCAAATAACAATTGTGCATGTGTGGGGTTTTTTGTCAGCGTCATAAGAGATCTGTCCTGATGGATCAATGAATGGCACTGTATATGGAATTAAGAGGTTTTGAGGATATCAATTTCAGTTTTTCCTTTTCTAAAGAGCAAAAAGGTAAGAAAATAAAAGGCTGCTTCTTTATCATCACTCCTTTAATAGCAGCTCCATTACTGAAGCCTGATTGCCATTTGGAGTCCCTTATAGTTTTGGTGAAATATGTTACACAGCACAAAATCAAGATTGCAGCGATTGGTTGAAATGGTTTCTCTATTTTATCTGTTGGATAAAAACCCTAAAATATTCTATTGAAGGTTAATATATAATTATTGAATTTTGGTAAAGAAAATTAGTCGAAATAAGAAGACTTAAAGGGAATGTCCATCCCTTTTTAAAAACTTTTGTGGTATAGTAGGTCTTCCTCCCCCGGCCCCAACCGTTATAATAGTTTTTTCAGAAACTCCCCCGATCATTACTTGCCTTCCCTCTTTCCTCCGGCATACTGTCCCGGCCCTCTGCTTGCATGAAACTGCAAGCAGGGGGCCGGACCGGCAGCCGCTTCTGTGATTGGCAATCACGGACGCGGCTGCCGACAGTGGAGAATGCCGGAGGAGAGAGGTAAGGTAAGTAGAGTTTGGGGGAGTTTCTGCAAAAACTATTATAGCGGTTGGGGCTAGTGGAGACTTACTATACCACAAAGGGGATTTACACTAGGGGGACTCTGCCAGGCTCCTGGTGGCCAGTTTTTGGGACTTTGGAGGGGCATAGCAGGGCAGCCATTTGGAGCTGGGATGTAAGGTATGCACTACACAGTGGGGCCAGTAGTGGGTTAAAATATTGTAGTTTTGGGGGTGGACATGCCCTTTAAAGGGAATCTAGTTTAGTTTTTACTGGGTTACTGCAGTTATATAACATCTAATTGGTTGCTGCAGATTAATAGCACAGACAAATATTTTCACCTTTTATTTTAACCTCTGCATGAACATCCTACAAGGAGTTATCAGCTTTACAACCTCTACTCTTGCCCAGTTGCTGCTTCCTTACTTGCTGGAAAAAAAATTGTTCTCTGCAAGAAAATTGTATACTCATTGGTTGACCATCGGTCAAGTAAGGGTGCAGCACCACCCTTACTTGCGGGAGATTGTAAATTTGCTTGTTGTAGGAAGTTGTTGTTTTTTTTACTGGTGGGAGGGGTGTTGTTTAACCAATTAGTTCCCCTTTAAAAGAAAAAACATACCTTAGAACTGAAGTTTTACATATCTGAATTTCTGTAAACAAGTGATAGTGTTTACATACATATATATAGACCTATATAGTAAAGATACTACAGTATATAGCATTACACACAATCTATGCTGTAAATTCATGTTACAACAAAACAGGTCCTTGTTGTCATATTAATTATCTACATAAAAATGGTACAAAACTAGCTTTTAAACTGGTGTACATGGTCTAAAATTGCAGCTTGAACTAAGCTATTTGAAGCCAATGTAGATTTACTGAAATATTTCTGTAATTGGATGTTTAACCTACAGAAGGCAGAGTTTGTATTTCCCTTGCACATAATTTCTAAATGTATATTATTTCAGAACCCTACCACCCCAAGTTTAAATTGAAAACTTAATTCTATAGCTATATAGCTCTTGCCAAAGTAATCTAACCCTTGTCCAAGTTGTGGCATAAGCAGGAAAAAAGATGGTATAGCGAGGAAAAACATGGTAGGGAATTTTCCACTTTCAGTCACGGGATGTTAATGGCACTCTGGCAAACGTTTAAACAATCACTGCTCCAGCCCACAATCAAACACTCAGTAAGAATTAAAAACACTTGGGGCAAAGAAAAATGAACATCTGTGCAAGCCTATACTGTATGCTTCTATGAAGTAGTCCCCTAATTAATGCGGTTTGAACGTTTGTTACTGGAGAATGTAATTACGAGATAGAAACACTATTCTAAATTAGACTGCTTGCTAACTCCCCAGCCACAAATAAACAACCAATCCAACTGTTCTAAAAATGAGGAGGATGCCTTCAAGGCCAGGCATCAGAGGAGAGAGGCTGTTACTGAACACCAACAGGAACCAATTTGTGCCTTGATACTGTACTAATCCTTCAATCTGGCAGCAAGAGAAGATATCTGCAAACTTTCAGTTAGTAAAAACCAGCCTGGGGAATAAAATCCCCAAGCTGGTGTACAAGTAAATACTAGTGTACAATGAATTATGAAAAGTCACTTCTGTGAAACAATTATAAGAGCAAAACACATCTGAACCTCTAAACACAAGGAAACATATTGATTGAGCAAAGCTAGTATTAGGGTTAAAGGGCATCTCCACCCTCTCAACTAAAATTGGTATATAGGTTAGGGACTACCAAAGCCTAGTTTTTGTTATACTTCCCTTTTTCAAAGACGTTTCTAAAGTTAATTAAAGAAAGATAATTGCCATTAGTCATAGCGTTAAAAGACAACTATACTGTAAAAATTAACTTTTTAAAAATGAAAAGCACCTGGGGCAAGGAGATAGGATTGATTATTTCCACCTCCCAATATTGTTTTGTTGAGAAGCTACAGCACATACAGTTTTCATCTGCCAAGTTATGGCCCTGGGCCATTCTATATTACATAAAGTGCTGAAACATACAGGAAGACTGGCAGAAGCAGTTTTCTTTATCCTGCTGCTCCTCATAGAAATGATATTGGGAGGTAAAAAGCACCAATCCTACCTCCCTGCCTCAGGCACTTTTTATTATAACTGTTTTTAAAAAAACTTTTTACGCACAATAGTTTCCCTTTAGCGGACGACTGGTACCCAGAAGGTGAGGAGAGAGTAGCGGCAAGGGATTGTGTTCTCAAGTAACTTTAAAATAACCTTTGGAAAAGGTAAGCATTATAAAAACTAAGTTTGAGAGGGTTCTTAACCTATATACCAATTTTATTGAGAGGGTGGAGATGCCCTTTAAGGTGCCTGACATTCCTGTGGCGTTTCATCATCATCAATATTCTAATCGGAATATTGATCACAACACATGATCCGCCAAGGAAACGTTAAAGGAATGTCGCAGTTGAAACCTCTGTCAACATTACAATCAATTCAACATTCATATTGGATCAAAGACCAAATATCCTATGTATAGAAAGCATAAGACTGGCCTACCATAACGGTAGGGACACACCCACTGGGGCTTATTTTAAAGGGCATGTCCACCCTTCTAAATTTTTTTTAATATAATAGTCTCCCTGCTCCCAAGCCCCAAACGCTATAGTTTTAATATCAGAAAGTGCCCCAAACTTTACTTACCTTCCCTCTTTCCTCCGCCGCACTGCCAGGCCCACTGCTTGCGTGAAAATGCAAGCAGAGGGGCGGGACCGGCAGTCGCGTCTGTGATTGGTTGAGTGGCAGCCAATCACGGACGCGGCTGCTGGGAGTTCATTGCGGCGGAGGAAAGAGGGAAGGTAAGTAATGTTTGGGGCAGTTTCTGATATTTAAACTATAGCGGTTGGGGATGGGGGAACAGGGAGACTATTCTATAAAAAGGTTTTTATGCTAGGTGGAGGGAATCTAAATCGGGAGGGAGAGGAAGGGGAAGGGAGGGGGAGAAGGGCTGCAGTGCGCATGCCAAACTTCTCCCGGAGGGGAGACAGGAAGCAGAGTCCTATATGGACTCTGCAGTACTCCTGGTGGGTGTTTTTTTGGATTTTGGGGGGGATTAAACTACACTACACAATGGGGCCAGTAGTGGGGGGATTATAGTTTTGGGGGTGGAGATGCCCTTTAAGCCCAGTAACCACTTCAAGGTTTGCTCTATTCTGCCTTTAGTATCCCAGTCCCAGCACATAATCCAATAATGTTTAGTATTGAAATGATAATGCATGGCAATATAACAAATTAATTACTTCAGCTTTGCTAAAATAAGATATATTTTGATATTACCCTCTAGACTGAATGCCTTAACTATCTTCTTCTCTTTTTAAAAAATATGATTTCTTTATGTGAGAATGATGGTTCTTATTGCTTTATGACATGTTACTTAGTACCAGTATTCTTTATAGGAGCTGGAATTGTGAAACAAACATTTCTTCCATTAACGTGTCACCGTTGCTCATGTAACATATGGAACATCACGAAAAAGGCAAAATAAAGCCAGTGCTTAAAACACATAGCAATAACATACATAATTGTCCCAGAAGTTAAAAAAAAATGTTGAAGAAATGTGTTAAATCAATCTACCCCATCTTTATCTAGCTAAACATGTAAACATATAAAAATAAACAAGGACACTCTATAGCCATATATTATATTCTGGGTAGGAGGAGTTTGAGGAGTTCCCGGTTTTGGAACAAACCTGGTTTCAATCTGAAACTGACAGTTTGAAAATCTGCACATCTGTTGAAATTTTCAACATTTTCAAAATGAATTAGTCATCTCACACCCTCTTTACACAAGAATCATCAGATTATCTCAGAAATAGTGAAAAATAAATCTTAAAGCGCATGTCCACCCTGAAAATACATTTTTAGCATATGGTAGGCACCCCCTGCCCACCCCCAACTGCCAATATAATTCTTCAAAAAAATTTTTAGATCAATAATTACAGTCCTTACACTCTCCTTACTGCTCCCTGTTTGGAAGAAGTCGCAAACAGGGGCCAGACAGGCAGCTGCATCTGTGATTGGCTGAGAGGCAGCCAATCACAGATGCGGCTGCTTTTAATGTAGATGCCGCTGGAGAATTGGTGCTGTAAGTATCTAAACTTTTTTTAAAGAAATATTTCAGAGGTTGGGGGTACCTACCTTATGCTAAAAGGGTTTCATGCTAGGTGCCATGGCTGCAGAGGATGGATCCGGATGGTGGGAGGGAGGGGATGGAAAGGGCTCCCCTGCACATGTCACATTCCATTCCATAGGAAAGGGAAAGGTTAGGGAAATAGCAGAAACTGGGCGACTCACTAACAGCTTCTACTCTTCAGTTTCCTGGGCTTTGAAAAGGCATTGCAGGAGAACCATTTGGAGCAGAGATGTTAGGTAAGGATTGTTTTAAACTACAAAGTGGGGCCAGTATGGGATTACATTTTAGTTTTGGGGGTGGACATACCCTTTAATATTGTGCACATACTGAGTAACCATGATGTCAACCCATACTCAATAATAGACTGCAAACATAGAACACCTGTGGAAATCAGAAATAAAGATCGTCAGCCTATTGCTGTCTGGGGTAAATGGCCATGTTAAAGTATTCAGCTGATATGTCTGTTAATTATCTCTGGGAAACCAATGCACAGGTGTATGTTCCACTTGAGATGTACGAATCCATCTAAGCATTCATTTTTTTATTTTTGCATTATTACTGTATGCTCAGTATTTGTATAGCTGGGACATATGCAAACAGCACAGATCTTAACCTAAGTAAAGGCCAGAACTTTGACAGCTTTCGATCTGCACTCTTTGCATATTTTCCGCTATTCACATACTGAGCATAATAATGCAAAAAGAATATGAATGCGCAATGCTCACATTTTGTAAATTGGAATTATTCTGATTACATTTAAAATAAAGCACAAGAAAATTTGTACATTAAGTTATTTCCTTTGGTACCTGCCTCCCAGAACACTGTTTCCATTGCCGACACGGCTACAGAACACACACAAAAGAAACAAATAATACGTGCCTTACTTAAACTCATCCTACACAGTATCAGGTTATAAACACATAAAGGGCAAGAGAGCCATAATTTCTCTGCTGTATAGAAGTAATTTAAGGCCTAGCTGGGTCACACACCCCCTGACAGCAGATCCAAATATTAAAGGCTTGTAGATGTATTTTAGACAGGGAAATTGACTCTTGAGCTGGAGATACAGCGCAAACAAAGATGCAGCAGGGAAAAACGTTATACAAATGAAACCATGATCTTTATTAAAGGTCTGAACTTTAAATCTTCAGGACAGAATTACGATGTTTTCATTTTACACTCCATTAGCCTTCTGCTGGTTTTAAAATGTTATGATTTCTCGCATGCAACAATAAAACAAGCTTGCCTTACTCAAACTGGCTTGTAGCAGTGCAGGTTTAAAAATAGATTGAGTTGTTTTAAGTTAGTATACATACACTTTGTATGTATCGACCATAGGGTTAATAGAACTGCAATGACTGTTAAAGGATATGTGCACTGGGAAATTTTTTTTTTTAATTGCCCATTGCTGGAAACTATAATTCTTCCCAACTATCACAACCTTTTTTTGTTGATCCCCTATTTCTTTAGATATCTAGTCAAAAACATCTTACATTTCAGCAGTCAATCAAGTGTCTTTGTGTGATAAACTTTTATTTATTTAATATTATTAAATATATATTATATTATATATAAATTAGTGCATAGAGTCAGGGGGCACACTCCATCCATATCGTTAGCCCGGTGCTCAAGCCAGCATCATATCTATACAGCAAAAAACAGGTAGCACTCTCAGGACCTGTGCAAGCAACTAACGTGGTTTATTCAATATGATGTGTTGACATGTTTCCACCCACTAAGGGACCTTTGTCAGAAAACTAAAAACACATCGTCAGAACTTAGTGGGTGGAAACATGTCAACACATCATGTTTGAATTAACTACATTAGTTGCTTGCACAGGTGCTGAGAGTGCTACCTGATATATATACAGTATATATATATTCTGTGTTGCTGGAATGGTGACAGTTGGTGCAAGAACTGCATGGTGGGAAATCCCCTCTGGCAGGGGGACTGAGCTTGAGCAAAACAAGTACTGAATTGAAGTTATGCAGCAACATAAACACATCAGAGTAAATACTACGTAAATGTAATAATTTATAGATCAAAATGAGGCAAAGTCATTTTTTCAGTGTTCAATTCCTTTAATATCCAGGCTGTCACACATTTCAACATAACTTGTATTTCAGGAACCAGGTTTGTCAGTAAAACTGCTTAACAAGGTCATAGCAAAATTAGACGGGCAGTATTATCCATTGGTTGGGTTGTCATGTGAGGCAATGGCTGTAGTTTAACAAAGTCTAAGAATAATTGCTGAATTCTAGCGTTCTTTGATGAAGAACTTTCAGAACAAGAGGCCTGTGAAATAACCACATTTAAGCCTGGGAGTCCTATGTGGATTCTATTTGAAATTTCTTTCAGCTTTTATTACCATAATTGGAATCTACCATTATCTACTTTATCAACAAGGACAAGACAAACCCACAGTGTTCTTGAATCTTGTGATTTATTGCCAATGGGGATGCTAATGTCTGTCTAGACTCCAGTTACAAATGCACCAAGGGCAGCAGTCAGGTGCACATTGCAGACAAGAGGGAAGCTCTTAGTGTCAATTCTTGGTCAGGAACATATATATAATATACAATATTACATATTTAATAATAGGTTTAACTTGAAGGAGGATTAAAACACAAAATGTTTTTCATTAACTTACTTTCAAGCCAGAAACAACTTTTCTTATTATTAGGTAAAATGGCAGTCAATTCCATGCATTGTTACATGCTAGCATATTGATTTAGAATCAGCCTGTCTTCCAGATCTTTACAGATATTTCATTAAAATGATTAAGTGACTAATGCTACTAACAATGAACTGTGGGGAATTAAAAGATTTACTGTACAGGGTATGGTGTAATATTACTATTGAGTGAATACCTTGGAGCATATAGCTGAACAGCAGAGTTAACCTAATAAAAATCTTCCTAATATTCAGGGCTTCCATCAGGCTGGACACAGGTGGTTTTGCTGCACAATGCTCAGTCAAACTCTACTTGCTAAGGGCCCAGATAACTTTTGGGGTCCTAAGGAGGGCCCAGAAATGTACTGTAATTTCTTCCGTTATATCTACATAATCAATGTAAATGATAGGATGTATAAAACAAATTTAATTCTAAAAATGAAAACAATGACAGCAGGTAGACTGTTTGAAATGAAATGATTTTAGATAATAAGAGATAAGACTTCATGTCCACCCAAACGTGTATGCAGAAATGTGCTACGGTAATGTCTAGTGTATTTGTTTAACAGCTGAGAGAAAACAGGGATAGGTCAGTTTGCCTGTAATCCTTGTTCAAGGAAAACAACCCGCTCACTAAACAAACATACATATATTAAGCTTGCGCCAAATACACTACTGCTTAGTGCTAAAAAAGGCTTTTTCTTCAGCTGCTATAACGATTTTTTTTTTTTTTTTTTTTTAACATTTTTTGATTTTCCCTTTACCCCACCCAAATTACAACACTTACCATCAACCCCCCAAAGGGGAAAAATTGCAATTACCATCAATTTTAGCCATTCTGGTTCTAAATTTAACCTTCTTTTAGTTTTTTTTCTTGGTTTTCAGAATGATATTTTTTTGTGTTAGTGAATACTTACGGTACTGCAGTCAGCTTGTTTATTTTTAAACTGGTGTAACAAAGCCTTTATTCTCACAGAATACATTTTTTTCCAAAAGCAAGTGCAGCACTTTACTAAAGCCATGTTTTTTCAATAAATGTTCTTATTGTTAAAAATGGTGCTAACTTTGCCCCAACCAATCAGATGTTAACTTTCAAATGTTAAATAATACCTGATTGGTTGGAGCAAAATTTGCACCATTTTTAACAAGAAGAACTTTTATTTAATCTCCCATAGTCTTTTGAATAGGATGCTCAACATGTATCCAACAAGAACAGGGCTTCAAAATGGTTTGCACAGGACCATAAGAAGGGGCTGGCGTACTTGAAGATAAATAAAATTCATATGTGACAGCACAGATATGATTGGAGTTTTGGGATCAATTATACTAACAAGATAGTATGATAAAAAAAAAACAGAAGCCCACATACACAAAGCACCTTATATATTGAGAGGAAACATGCAACCTTATCAGACACAGGTTATTGAGTTCTCATTCATTACCTACTTGCTCTTTTCCAGACCCTGACAGCGAGATGCAATATCACGTGCTAACGAGAAAATAAGCGCTAAAATCACGCTAACCCACGTACTAACGTGTTAGCGAAGGTTTTGCACTGTCTGCACCATGTCGCAATTTTTTTTCTTTGCGCAGAGCAAATCGATGCAATAAATTTTGCATTTTTTTCGCTAGTTTTTTGTGCGACAATTAACGCCTCTTCAATGGTGTCTTTAAAATATGCGCAAAAGGTTGCAACTTACTGCTAGCATTTTTGCAATGTGTTTACGGTCGCAAAGTGATTAATACTTTTTTCCTTTTTTATTGCATGTTTAGAAAGTGTGAATAAGGGGTTGTATCGAGGGACAGACTAATTTGTCTTTCTGGGCCAAGTCAACTGCCAGTGTAACTGAAACCTTGTAAGTCTTAAGGTGGCCATACATATATACAATTTTACTTACCCGACCGAGCGTTCCCACGACATTCGATTGATCCTGCCAGAACCGCCTCACCTATTCTTCTATGCAACCGATATGCAATAGCAAAATCCCATTCATTTTGTGATCGCATGTCGGTCGCAAAGAAGAACGGGAGAGACGGTTCCATCAGGATAGATTGAATGTCGCGGGATCGCTCGGTTGGGTAAGCAAAATCGAATATATGTATTGCCACCTTAAAACATGATTTTAATGATCAATCCTAAGACAACTTTGTTAGTGTGGAGCAAATGCTTTGGACAATACCTACTACTAATTATCAGACTCTGACAAAAATGTATTTTACTCCTCCCATTTCTTATATTTAAGTTCTATAGCAGTTGAGGGTTTTGTCATATGGTAGACATTATCATAAAATACTTATAGGATTATGAAAAAGGTTCAAAGTTACTAGAGATACAAAACAACTATAAATATTTACATACTAGTTTGAAAGTCCTACCTCTTTAACTGTGTATTAGGCTAGACACACACAGGCCGATATTTCAGCATTGACCAATAGTTTTGAGAGTGAAAATGTATTTCCTATTGATGTTCTTTTATGGCTTGAATGATAATTATATTTCCTATGATAAGACAGAATATATATTATAATATGGATGGCCTGGCCTCTTCCCTCACTATAAAAAAAAGACAGTGGGCAGGGGGGGAAGTGAGAAAGCCTGCTATATTGATCCAGTGTGCAAGTATAAGAAATGCAAAAGTTTGCTAATTGTAATAAATGTTTAAAGGGCATGTCCACCCCCAAAACTATAATCCCCCCAACTACTGGCCCCATCATGTAGCGTAGTGTAATCCTTACCTCACATCCCACCTCCATATAGTTCTCCTGTAGTCCCCCCCCAAAGTCCCAAAAACTACCCACCAGGAGGAAAGCAGAGTCCATATAGGACTCTGCCTCCTACCTGGCCTCCGGGAGAAGTTTGGCATGCGTACTGCAGCCCTTCTTCCCCTCCCTCCCCCTCCCTCTCCCTCCCTCTCAGGATTCCCTCCCCCTAGTGGAAAACCCTTAATCTATAGTATTGCCCCTGTCCCCCCAGCCCCAAACGCTATATTTATATGTTTAGAAAGCTCCCTAAACTTTACTTACCTCTCCTCTTTGCTCCGCCGAAATGAGCTCCCGGCAGCCACGTCCGTGATTGGCTGCCGCTCAGCCAATCACAGACGCGACTGCCGGTCCCGCCGGGAGCGCGGCGGAGGAAAGAGGGGAGGTGAGTTTGGGGAGCTTTATAAACATATAAATATAGCGGTTGGGGCTGGGCTGGCAGGGGGAATCTTATATTAAAAAAATCTTTTTAGGGTGGACATACCCTTTTAAAGGGCATGTCCACCCCTTTTTCGACATTTTGCTGTAGTGTAGGGCTCTCTCCCCCACCGCTATAGTAGTTTGTCCAAAAACTTCCCCAATCATTACTTACATTACCGCTTTCCACCGGCGATCTGTCACGGCCCTCTGCTTGCATGAAACTGCTAGCAGGGGGCCGGACAGGCAGCCTATCACGGACGCAGCTTCCGGCTGTACTGAACGTCGGGGGAAAGAGGTAATGGAAATACAGATTGGGGGAGTTTTTGGACAAACTACTATAGCGGTTGGGGGTGGGGGAGGGAGCCCTACACTACAGCAAAGTGATTTCACACTAGGGGTCAGAGGAGAAATTACAGAGATCGGGAGGGAGGGAAGGGGGAGGGCTGCACTGAGCAAGGTACAAACCTCTGAGAGGACGCCTCAGAGGTGGAAACAATTTCCCTACAGCCAGGCTCTCTGTGTTCACTTTCTGGGACTTTGTAGGGACATTACAGGAGAACCTTTTGGAGCTGAGAGGTAAGGTAAGGCTTTTTACACTCTACACAGTGGGACAGATTATAGTTTTGGTGGTGGACATGCCCTTTAATGAATGAATGGTTTTCATTCATGTGATTACAGTAATGTATACTAAAACCCCTTTGTTTAAAATCAATATCAGTGTGCAGATAATATGCTATTGTATGGGGCCCAGGAATGTGCATTGCTTCCACAGTCCTTCTATTATATGTATATATTTTATAACACATTGATAATTTCTCTTTTAAAGAAAATCAAATTCTTTACTCTTTTCCTTTGTGAATTACTCCCAAAATAATTTCCAGCAGAGCTAAAGTGAAACCACTCAATCAAACACAGTATATTTAACTTGCAGATCCCCAACTGTTTTTAAGCAACAATTTTCAGCACCCCCTATCTAGCTTTCCATCATTTAAGTTTTTACCAAACATATATTAAACAAACATACTGCAAGGCTAAGAACCTGCATGGCTACACCAAATCCGACACATTCTTCTATTATAAATACAGATGAGCCTTTCAGCATTTGGATTTTATATAAGTTTTTTTTGAACAGGGAAGAGGTGGCACCCCCAATGAGCTTCTTAACCGTCTCTGGGAGTTGCAGCTGGAGGTTTTAGTTTGAATATTTATGTGAATATTATAAATACCCAGTAGAATAGAGACTCAATGGATAATTATTTAAAGTTGTAGTTTTTTACGGAAAGGAGATGCTGACAGAGGGCAAATACCAATCTAATACGTGACTAAACATTGGGCCAGGGATAAAAACAGTCCCAACTATTACCTAATTCCAATTCCCAGCATCATCCCCACCCCTCCTATAGGATCAGCTTTACTGGAATGCTAAATGGTGCCCATCCCCAGGTTATAATTAAAAGCCATTAGAAGTAAACAATACACTGGAAGGCACCCGCACTGTTCTGTGCAGTTGCATTAAACTTTGTGTGTTGATTTTGGAATGCGGTATTTTTTAGCTTAACAAACAAGACTAACAAAAATCGGGATACTGTTCCAACATAAACTGATCTCTCATCCTTCAGGTAAAATGTGAAAGACTGGAATTATTAGCACACCAACACAATTACTGTGAACAAAAAAAAAAATAGAAAAGATTTGGAAGACAGAAGCAGGTTCCTCATTAATTGCTGGCATCCACTCCCATTGAAAGCACAGATTCAACAGTTTAGTAATGCATCTGACAGACCTCCGGACCACACCATAAATTGGCTTTTGCTGCAGCTCTAAGAGAAAGTCCTGTCTTAAATCTTCCCTTTAGAAGAAGCCAACTAAAACAATCAGCAGCAGTTTTTCTCTATTAATTGGTGAGGTCATATATTTCTTTATGTTAACTCCTTCACTAAAGAAATAACCGCAAAACAAAAAAATATAAAAGCACCAAAGCAGTCTTACATCTTTTTAGTTGGGCAAACCCCAGAGCAATAGATAAATAGTTAATATTAGTTCATCTTTATATGTTGATGTAAAGGAGAACATACTTTGATATCTGGAGAGTAATAAAGAGATGAATATCCCTTTACAAATCAACCTACCTTGAATAAAGTTCACTGTCATGATTGATGAACTTTAATTAACCAAAATGTTTCCTTGCAACAAAGAAAATATCACGGTAGACTTGCACTCCAAACGGTGAATGGTTTATTAACAGCCAAACATCAGCAAATCAAACAACGTTTCGGGGTAACAACCCCTTCATCAGGTCTGATTAAGGGTTGTTACCCCGAAACGTTGTTTGATTTGCTGATGTTTGGCTGTTAATAAACCATTCACCGTTTGGAGTGCAAGTCTACCGTGATATTTTCTAGTATTTCGTTCCCTTTGAAGTAGGGATATTGGACTGTTTGCACCCACCTGGGGTTAGTGTGCATATGGACTTTTTTCTTACCTTCCTTGCAACAAAGGCAGAAAATCTAAAAATGGCACAAATATCTGTATACAGTGCATTATGGTTCTATATTAACCAATTATTTTTAATGAATATTCTAGATTATCGTGGGCTGCATGGTGGCCTAGTGGCATTGATTGCAAGGAGTTTGTATGTTCATCGTTTGCCTAAATTGGGATTCGCCTGGGTGCTACCAGGTCCTATTAAAATGTAAGTGTGTTTGATGGAACTATGTTCAAAGCTATATAGAAAAGTCAGTAATATACAAATCCTATTTGGCCTGCAATGTAACATTAACAGGTTTCTACCAGATTACCAGCTTTTAATGGTAGATAAGTGTTGGCTATAGCAGTAGAGTTTCTCTGTATTCAGATGCCAATGCCCTGAAAATGAAGGATGGTGTCATCTCCTCAGCCATTCTAAAATGGTGAGGTAAATTTCACATAAAAAAGATAAAACATCCGTTTCTAGGCATAGGTGACCTAGGCAAAAAGCTAGGGTACCATTCAAATATGGAGGGCACTATTCAAAGACAGAGATCAGCCATAGAACAACAAGGTGTTACCAATCTAATTTCCTGTATCCTTTTTTTGCATACAATAAAATCATCTTCAGTGAGTTTTCCAATTTATGGTAGGGCTAATCAAATAGGTGGTTGGGGGAAATTTTAGTTGGGAAAAGGGGCAACAGGGAAGGCTTGGGGCACTGCTCTGAAATGATTACGGCAGTAATCCTTTTCTTTGTTATAATGTGAAGCTGGGTGCACACATTACCATGAATGTCAGCATCGGGAACGCTCATTCACGGCACACACATCGCTGTGAAAGGGAAGATTCCATCAAAATCGAGTCTCTCGTTCATGTGTGTACCCAACTTAAGTTAATTTTTTTATGTTTAGTTCCCCTTAAGAATTATGCAAGTGCTGCAAATCAGACAGCTGTTGTATTTTTCTTTTAATAGTTTCCACCAATAAAAAATATACTCCCCTTAACTTTCAAGTACTTTATTTTAATTTAAAGTTCTACACAACAACTAAAGATTGTTCTGTACTATGTTATACATTTTATATAGATTATATTTTACAGTTATTATGGTTGGTTGTGCTTTCATTTTAATATTCCTCAAATAGAAACAAAACCATATGAAATAAGAAGCATTTTCTCTAGTTCCTTTTTTATTGTTATAATCCCACTAGTTCATTAATCCACTAACTTTAGCGTGTTGCCCATGCCTAGATTCCCATGGTTTCCCAACAATGCAACACTGCTGGCCACAAGGATATAAAGCCACTGGTTTGCAGGATTCCATCCACAGTCCAAGGAAACTCTTCTTTCTTTTCTGCTCTATGTTATCCTATGGCAGAAGCAGGTGAATATTTTCTCTTTCTCTGTTCTAGGTAGTCTAGATTCCTTGACACTTTTAAGCCATTTTCACCACTAATTATGATTCACTACTAATAATGACACTTTTTTAGTTGCACTTATTAGTAAGGGAAAAAAAATTGTGCCGTTTTATTCAGAAAATAAAAAATAGTTACAATATTAAAAAATTTTGAGTGATGCTTTTCTTTCAGAATGTCTTATGAGTATCCACTGATGTCAAATATCTGGACTGCTTTGCTGTGTCCCTGGGCAATAATGATGGATAAAACGTTCCAGTCCAAGAGGCTTAGCACGTCTGCTGAAAACCTAGTCACTTATTCCACTCACACTTAAACACTTCAATTAAGATTTTTCTGCAGACACACCAAACTAGATCTTTACTGTTATGAATGTACATATATGCACCTATCTACACACATCTATACACATATATACATATAGCAAAACATAATACACTAAAAAGCTTTAATGAGTTCCTTCCTGACACCTTTCCATACATAAAAATACCTAATAATACAAAGAAAGATAAAATTTAACGTTATAGCCCAAATAGATATTAGTCAACTCAGGGATGGATGGTTGTTCAAATATGCAAGGTAAACTCATCATACATTTGTACTGCTATGAGAAGAGGTACAGTGAGTTTTGCATTGAGATGTCCAGCCACTTTGTTGAAGGCCCCATCCATAGCAAAAGGAAGCAGGAAGCAGAATTAGGAGTATTGGAGACTCAGTGAAGGACTTTCTGCAGTGGTTTATATAAATAAGTAGTCTGCAATAACATGTTACTGAACAATTATAGACAAGTGAAGTAGTGAATATAAACTTTTCTCTCATGATTCAAACAACAGTTATCTTACCTGTAGGAGTGCTACTTCGAAAGGAGGAGGATGGAGTGATTGGTGGGGTGACTGGAGGCGTGAGGCTGCCGCTGCCATGGCGTGGAGGGGTGGACACATTTCCACGGGATACAGAGCTTGAGAGTGTCAGTGAGAGCTTAGGCTGGATCTTTTTTTTTAATGTTTCCTGTTCGCGTCGAGCTGCATCAGTCATAAATCTAAATTAGAAATGATCAAAAATATGTTTATTTTTTTAAAACTACAGACCAGATTATTTTTAAAACAACCATGCTCCATCCCTGTGTGTGTTGGTTTCCTCTCAGTTCTTTGGGTACTAGACACCCTCGGGGTTCTCCTTGTGGGTCGGTTTTACCCTGAAGGCAGCTGATGCAACTGTACCACCAGTCAATAATGAAAACTGTGGATATACTAAATTAGATTCTAAGAAAGAACGGACAGTGTTATAGAATATGTTGGGAAATCTAAAGAGTGCCCAAAAGGGATGGAGCTGCTTCTCTCCAGGACAGCAAGTTCTTCTGTCTTTCATAAACCTCTTTAAAGGCTTAAAGCTTATCTGCTTTGCCCCACCGCTATATAGAGATAGGAAAAAACCTATTGGGTTAATTTCATTGGCGGCTTTACTAAATTACACCGTTGTTCACAAAACTGAAATTTGGTAGACAAAACATAATAAACTCAATTGGAAAATGTGCAAAAGCCATAATAATAGTGTACACGTTGCATTGGAAGCTGGGAAATGGCATTTACCGGTACTGTCTAGGTGAAAAAGTGTGGCAGTTTTTCTACTACTTTTAGTTAGTTTTTCTGATATTTCTGGACTTTTTGAAGCATGGAGGAAAATGAATCTGTTAAATAATTATGAAATTGTGGATTTTCTGTAGCATGTTGATGTTAGATTGTGAATTATGCTTAGCAAGGAAAATAATACTTAAAATATGAGAACCTTCACAAGCAATATCCATGTCCTTACATCCATGCCTTGCCAGAATCATTAGTGCCTATAGCTCATTATCTAGATTACTGAGTGGAGAATGCATATGCATAATGTTTACTACATTGGAACTTGTTGCAACTGTTCTATTGGGCTGCTTTTGGGGCAAATATTATCAAGGCGGCACTCATTTTGAACCCTAGGTTCGCCTTATACAGACACTACATTCTAACTATATACTGTAGAATGTAGACGCCTTCCACTTTCTCCCGATTGCCAATATTTTTTTGGCAAACCACTGTACAGTCAAGGCCTCTGCTCATGTTACGTATTTCAGCAACTAATGATAATTTTTATAAGACACAAACAAGTAGCTCTAAGGATAGCTGTGCAGTCCAGTCCTGATAGGGTTGTAAGAGGATAGCTCATAAAAATGTTTTGGCATCCACAAAGCAATGTGCTTAAAAATAAACATGTATACACTGCAAAGTAGATGCAAATGGAGAGGATTAGTATTCCTCGAACTCATTCAAAATATATTCAGACTTTCTTAGTTATGTGCCTGACGGGCTTTGCTGGCAATTGCCTTTCCTTCCACTAACTGGCACTGAGATTTTACTGAGCTAATTATTCATTCACTCACTCTTGTTGGGAAAAAATAATTATTACTTTATTTATGCTTCTTTAAAAAAAAATTTTTTAAAATCCCCCATGGTCAACCTCCATTTAATTTGGGTGCATCTTTATCTTAATTTCCATTTTAACTTACCCTTCTCTGTGAGGGAAACTACCACGTCTAACAGGGAGATTCAATAAAAGTTCTTATCGTTAAAAATGGTGCTAATTTTGCCCCAACCATTCAGATCTAATTTAAAGGGCATGTCCACCCCAAAACTAAAATTTAACCCCATACTGGCCCCACTGTGTTGTTTACGAAAATCCTTACCATACATCTCTGCTCCTTACGAATCTCCTGCAGTGCTTGTTCAAAGTCCAGGAAAGAGAAGAGTAGGAGCTGTCAGTGAGTCATCCGGTCACTGCTGCTTCCCTAACCTCAACAAGGACTGTGACATGCGCAGGGGAGCCCTCCACCCCCTCCCACCATCCAGATCCATAGTCTGCAGCTGTGCAACCTAGCGTGAATCCCTTTGGCCATAAGATAGGTACCCCCTGCCCACCCTCAACCACCAAAATATTTCTTTAAAAAAATGCTTAGATCGCTTATTACAGCCCCTTCTCTCCTGCGGAGTCTTCAATGACGTCAGCAGCATCTGTGATTGGCCGCGTCTTAGCCATACCTGCTTCCAACAAGACCATACCTGCTTCTCTCTTTATTTAGTTTGACGTATTCCAGGGAATCATGGGAGCTTACAGAGCTTCTAAACCTTTTTATCTGGATTGCCTTAAAGGGGCCGGGAATAAATTTACACAGGGAGCAAAGCATACAATAGAGCGTTTAGCCTTATTGACATTTATTATATATAAATACAAGGATATGCAGCTCAAACTTGGAATTGGTCATACTAAATAAATAGAGAAGCAGGTATGGTCTTGTTCCCCCAGGGATTGTATTTTACTCATTAGGTTAGGACTGATGCTGGGATACTGCCTCTATCTATATCTATAGACATAAATATATATCGATATATATATGAATGTCATCAAAACCATCATTTCTAATACCTCCAACCTTCTTTTCTTATTTAAATGTACATGATAATATATAATACCTTCCTGTTCTATATATTGCACCTTTCTCATATCTAATCTTCCCCTCATGTACACCCTATTATATGAATATGACACATATATCTATACTATATAAGTCATTTTATGTGCCATTTTCTGAAGCCCGATCTGTGGCTAAAAGAATAAGAAAATCCTTTTCCTGCCCTTCTCTAAATCATTGAGGACCAACAGTCAGACAAATCAAACCCCTTTTAGTTTTTGGTTTCTTGGAGCATATTCGTGGACAATCCTTAGGCACAAACTCCTGGGGCTGTGACAGTACTATATATCAAAGCAACCAAAGTCTGGAAAAAATAAGTCAACATATGAATTCAGGCTGAAGTTATAGCCATGGCGACATCCTACTGGAAAAACTATATATACCCCCACCGCACCTGATTTTCACTAAAAATGAGACTGCTTGAGCAATGAAATTATCAACTTTAGTCAAATAATACAAAATAATAACATGTTTGCATATGATACTTTAACTAAAGACTTATGCCAACCCTCCCCCCAAGGTTTTGCTACATTTTCATTTTCTAACCACAGATCTACCTAGACCAGTGTTACCCAACATGGCCTACCTGCAATTTTTTTTTTACAGCCTGTGCATACCTGTGGGTCGGCTGGACAATGGGTGGGGCTTGGGAGATGAGGGGAGGGGCTACACCCATGGCCCAGTCACTGCATGGCTCAGTTTGGGTACCCTGTACATCTATAACATGCACAACTGAGTCATGGAATCTCATACTTACAAATCAAGATAACTTGAACAAGCCAACTAAAATCCTCATCTTGCACTTATCACCTCCTAAATCTTTGCAATGCAGCTGAGCTAAAATTATATCAACAACTGCCGAACATACAGGTACGATTCTCGCCCAAAACACTAGGTCACTGGTTGGCCTTCTGGCATTCCTGTTTGTAGGGGCCTTTACTTTGATATGCTCAGCCAATACCTGTAAACCCAAATGACTAACAGGAATCATGTTTATTTTAAATTATTTATTGTTCTGTTATACAGGCTCATCAACATGCAGAAGAAACAACCTCATCAAGATTGCATTATTATGCAGTATAATGTACTAACAGTTTCTGTGTACTTAGAGACAGTATATATGTAAATGAAATTATGTATCCCTTGTACGTTGGTTGAAAAATAAATAAAAACTCTTGCAGAACTGCCTTCCATCAACCGATTTGTGCTATATGTATGTTCAACAAATTTAGCTCCCTAGTAAAAACTTCCATGTTTAGGCAGGTCCTCCATCACTTAGCCATTAGAGTTAGGTAGGTATTTTCTCCATCTCTGCTACTCATAATATTCTAATTGTGGCATGGGCCTTTTACCACAACACAATGCATTACAAGCTACATTGGGAATGTGCCTATAAATAAAATATATTTCATGTTATTAGAATGCATAATTTTCCAAATTAACCAAACACATTTCTAAATAAACCAAGAACTTGTATCTTTCTAATGAAAATGATGTAGCCATTCACTTATCCTTTATATGTCAACTAATTATAAAAACGTAATTTTCTATTTTGACACTTCAAGAAAAGGTTATTAATCAAAATTATAAAATACCAGGTAGAGGTGAACGAAGCTACCTAGTTTCGTTCAGAAATTGGATTTTCCAAATGTTTAGAAAATTCAAAAAACGAACCCAATAAAAGTCAATGGGAACTGAAGTTCCAAAAGTTATATTTTATATTAAATATCAACATAAGCTTTGTACAAATGGCATAGGGACCTGGTAAATTGTCTGGGAAACAGAACTTTCCGCAACAACCTGTTTTCAGCAGTCCGCATCTTATTTTCTATATAAATAATGTGAAAATTCAATGGAATTTTAAAAATTAGAAAATTTTGATCTCGAAAATACGACGATTACATCTGAACTTCATAACCAGGTACCTAAACTCCATTCCTAAAATCAAGTTTTTGGCTATTAATAATTTGTCTAAAACTATTTTACTAGCTTTACAAAACCCTTTTATAACAAATATGGAGCTGGAAGGTTTAAATTGCCAAATTCCCTTGAAAAAGTGTATGCCCACCCCATAAAAATTGAAGATTGAATATGTTAAGCAGGACCCCCCCCCCCCCAAAACCTTAGTTACGTTTTGGTTAAACTTCTGAAATATGCCAGAGTGAGAAATTATACTTACAAGTCCGCAATACAGTGCCACGGCTCCCTTTTTCTTCCTGGTAAGGCCAGTCACGGCCAATAGCTGATGGCCATTACCAGACAAGCCTCCAGCAATGGAGAGGGAGGAAGCAGCAATGGATCGTAGAATTCTAAGTATAATTTCTCTTTCTGGGAGCATATTTCAGAAGTTTAAACAAAACGTAACTGGGGTTTTGCGGGGTCCTGCATAACATATTACATTTTTTTTTCTAAGGGGTGGACTTTTCTAATACTGGAGCCTAATTAATTCCCTCCAGCAATAGGTTATTGTGTATAAGATAATCAGAAACAAAATGCCACTATCTATTAGTAAGAAGTAACATAATGACCTAAGTAAAACCAGATGAGTACTTTATAGTATTTCCTCTTTAAACCCAGATGCCAATATTGATTTATCAAAAAGCACAGAAATTTTGAGTAATCACGATATTTCAGTTTATAATTCTTCACTATCATATAGATACTTGGACATTTCCACTGCACAGCAAAAAGCCAGTATTTTTGTGACCAAATTGAATGATCAGTCACCCAAGTGAATTGGTTTCATTCATACATTGCATTCTAATGAGAAGTATTGTTCATATTCAAATTAACAGTGCTTAAATACATTCTAGAATTTTTGTTGTTTGTGGACAATCAAGCTCTATTCCCTGTTTGTAATTATCAGTCAGGGTAATAGTAAGGAGTCTAAAAGCTATGTGTGATAAATCCAGTTTTGGGCATCGCTTCAATGAGATTTATCATCATATCTATAAGGGGGTAGGAGCAACCGCAGTTTAGTTTCCCGCAGTGTAAAACAATGTGATCTTACCTCCAGCACTGGGAAGTGACAGATCACTTAATGATGCCATTGGGAGCTCCCACATGTGTTACATTGTTGCCCAAAACTGACGTTGTCGGCTGTTTCATGCGACAATTATTTAACCCGTGTGGTCTTTAAGACTGAATTTATTCTTGCAATGGAATCGCAAGTCTTTGTTTGTCAATTAATGAGTTAGCTTGTTGGACTCAGCTTCCTTAAACACCCAGAGTCTAATGAAAGCTCTCATGAGTTCCTGCAGCATCTAGTTCTTGAACAATCACTCGGGTCTCAATGCTTGGGTGCCAGGAATTTAGTATTCTGCATCTAAAGTGCTTTGCTTGATTTTTTTTCCTTTGTTCCCTCCTTTTCATTCAGCAGACATTCCACTCTGCTAAAGCTCATTTCAGCCATAACCCTGCCCCACCCTGCACCAGGAATAATGCATAATCCATGCATAAAGACATACACAAATATGCATACACACACATACAGTTAGACACGCATGCAATAACACACATGCATTCCAACACACACACAACACAAAGACAGACAGACACATACAAGTCATGCCACCCATAAATGTTTCTGTCACTTGTTCACTACTTATATGCTCTGGAACCATTGTGCTCCAAATGTCAGGGATATTGCATGGAATTTCATGGAATCAGGGCGCAGCAGAATGCCTGATTAAGTGAGGTGCCTGAATAATACAATTTTTTGGGACAGATTGTTCATGCAACATAAATACGCTAAGCAATACAGCAAGGCTTAGAACATGGAAAAATCAATGCACGGCAATCTTTATTAATACACTAATGTAGAACACAGAGACAGAAAAGCTGCAAAATATCATCTGACTCACTTAACATTAATTGGAGTTGGCTAGAGGTAAACCAAAATGCTTTGTTTGTAAGGCAGATCAACATTTTGACATGTATTTTTTCAGGGACAAGCTATAATGAATGACTCAACCATATTACTTAAATTAAAGTAATATAACAACATTACAATACAGCATTTCCAGCTTTAACAATTAAATGCTTATTTCGGCAGACTCCTGCTGCTGCTCCAAAACCATTACCATCCGACAGCTGTATCCCAGACTGATTCATATGATTTCATACTTGGTGCAGAGCCTAGAGCATGGACACTGCCCACAATTCCTAGGCTGTTTACCAGACTAGGACTAGACTAATGGAAGAGATTTACTAAGAACCCTTCCCCCCAAAAAAAGAATGAAAAAAGGTTTAATGTGAAGCAACAGCACCCCCTGCAGGACAAAAAATATTTCAGAATCTAGTAATAAAGACTGTAGTAATTATTAAGGGCAAGACCTAAACCTTCCTTGTGTTTTTTATCCTCAGTTATACATTATCTGTGCTGACATCAAGCTACATATTGTGAGCTACATATCACAATACCTATATTCCACATGAGAGCATAGCTTAGAGGAAACAGCTGGAAGGTAGCTGTACACAGGAAATAGTGTTTGCATGATAAGTCTAGTTTAAGGTCATGCCCACCACTTAAAGTGAGTAAAAACTCACTACATGTTCAACTCATTACAGCAGCCCAAACAGCTCCCCTTGGCTGTGATTGGTGTCATAATGGCCTATGAATAGATGTGGTGTCCAATCTTGAAGCACTGGGAGGAGCCATGAACCTGTGCAAAGGAGAGCAGGCTGAGGTGGTTCAGGTTACTGATATCGTTTGGTTTTTGGGGATGATGTAAAGAATAAAAGATTTGGGAAGTTTTTACAATGGGGGTGGACATGGCCTATAAATGTTTCAATCAAACTAAAAGTGATTAATATTAAGTGGAGTAATGTGTAATGATCACAATGCCTAAATTGATTTTACTACCCTATATTTCACTGTAATAGGGTATATATATATATATATATTTTTTTTTTTTTTTTTTAATAATCAACTGATTTTGTGTTAACGTTACAATTTACACCTATAATAATGTCAATTAGTTTGATGCAAAGGTTTGAAAATACAAATAATCTGTGCATATCAACATTTCTGCAGTTATTGTAAGAAAATTGGATGCGTTTTGTGAGTTTTTTGTAATATGTTTATATTTAAATTAAAATTTCAGCCGATAGCCAATTAGAACACTGGAGATAAGAGAGTGATATGTGTATGGTGTATATGTGCTCTTTAAATTATATTGTTTATACTGGCAATATATATTCACAAAATACAAAAAGGTTGCATAACCGACATGAATGGCTGTCCCAAACAATAAGTGACCACCTGTGGGAGCAGTGCTATGATACTGGGTTGCTGCTGTTCGTCAAGTACCTGATTAAACTGATTTACCAGGTTATTCCATCAGTGGATTTCTTCTTTCCTGATGGAACAAGAATATTCCAAGATGAAAATGCCAGGATTTATCAGATTCAAGATGACAATGCCAAGATTCATCAAATTGTGAAAAAGTGGTTCAGGCAGCATTTCACAGATGCATTGGCCACCACAGAATACAGACCTTTACCCCATTGAGTCTTTAGGATGTGCTGGAGAAGAATTTATGCAGCAATCCAATTCTCCCATAATCTCTACAAAATATTGGTGTTTAATTAATGCAACTCTGGATGGAAATAAATGTTGTGACATTGATGAAGTTCATCAAAACGATGCCATGGTGAGCACATGCCATAACCAAAGCTAAAGGCAGTCCAACTAAATATTATATAGTATGTGATCCTTTTTTTTTGGAGAGGCAGTGTATATTTTGTCTTAAAATCCAAAAATCAACCAAGTGTTGATGTTCACACTGAGAATCATCCATGTATGGGCGCGTGGTCAGCGGATGTTCGTTGACCACTCTGACTGCTTACCAAGCGCCCATACACAAGCGATACTTGCCCGGTGGTCCACTCTCGGACATGTGAATAGGCCTTTAAGGGATCTGAGAAAACAATGTACATTTTGACCTTTAACAGTTATTTAATTTTAAAGGACAACTCCACCCTTAAAATAACCATTTACAAAGAATGGCCTCTATAAAATATGTTGATATATCATAGTTTGTCCTCTGAATTCATTACTGTATGCCTGCTATGCTTATGGATGCCTCATGGAAACTGAGCAATTTAGAAACCTGTACTGAGCCTGTACTGAGCCTGGGCATGCTCAGAAGAGACAGATAGGAGATTAACATTCAGTCACTGGCTGTGATGTCAACTGTCAAATCCAAACTGGAAGAATCAGGAAGCAAAAATAGGGGAAACAGGACATTGTGCAGGATGTCAGGTTAGACTTATATATTTCAGATTTTAAACTATTACCGTTTAGGGTTTTGGGAGGTGATTTACCTGTAAGTTTTCAATTTGGGGCTGGACTTGTCCTTTAAAACAGTAATTTTTAACAGTTACTTAAAGGGAATGTAAATCCATCTTAAGGTTACTAGATAGCTTAGGCTTTAGATGTGAAGTGATTATTTTTTTCCCTTCTAGCACAATCCCATTCTCTCTTTCCTCCTTCAAAGTTTCTGCATTTCTCCTCCTGTATCCTCGTTTTAGCTTCTCCCCCCCAAGATGTAGAAATCCCTTTGCCAAGCCAATACCTTGTCTAGTCGCAGAGCGTGCGCCTGACGTCAGCTGATTTTAAAATGCTATGTATGATTTCTGTCTTACATTTTTGCAAAGTGATTTGCGGCAATGTATAAATGGTTTGCGTGAGGTTAAGACGTTAGTTGAGGCCGTTACATAGTTTTAGGGTTTTTTTGCCCAACTAAGCACACAAGCAGTGTATTAAAGTTTTAGATAACAGTTGCATTATTTTTTAAGACTATTTTCTACCCCCTGAAATTTGTGGTCTAATCTTGACACATTGAAAAAAGTTATAATATTTTTGTTCACAACTTATGGCTATTAGGTATAACACTGCTATAGTTCTTGCAATACACTGTACCACTATGTACTAGATGGTTAAAACACTTCTATAACAGACCTTTATACAATAACTAACATAAAGCAATCAATTATTTTCCACAGAAAATCCCGTTAACCACATTAACGTGAAAATACAACGTAAAACTTAATCCACTAACACTTTGCAACGTATGCAAATCACAATGAAATGTAATATTTTTATGGGAGAATATTAATATTTTAATATAATTTTAAAAATAATAATTGTATCTTTCCAAAAATACACATATGTACAATGTAAATATTTAATCTGTTTAAGTTCCAGCACTGAATTTAAGAAACACATTTTGTTGTATTTATAATTGAGTATTGATTGCTTGTGGAATCCCTATTGGGTGTTTCCACAATTACAAATGTTCTTTATACTAATGGCTCGCTTTCAACCTTGTAAACAAACAGCAAATTAATTATTAAGCTAAGTACAACTGCACATTTAATAGCTCAAGGCAAATAAGAAGAGGGGTGACATTTCTAATGAGTGGCTAAGAGCGTAAAAAAAAGTTTCATTACTGTCTGATAGAGATAAATTCAAACAGATGGAAGTGAATCAACTGCAGTAGTTATTTCTTTATATAACTGCTGTGTAGTATTTCAGGGAATGGTTCAGCAGTCATATATTAGAATTTACAAGGGATGGGTTTCAATCATAATCAAACTAATGCATCTTGACTGATAACCTATAACAAGAAATACACAGTTGTATAGTCTTGAGGGAGCAAAGTATTTTTTGCAACTTTATAAATGTATGACCTCACCTTGAGTATGCTTTGTAGTTTTTAGGTACCAGTCCAATGAAAGAATGTTAAAGGGCATATCCACCCCTCAAGCTAAAATTTGTACAAGTACAGTAGATTATCCCACCCCACTTCCAAACCTAAAATAGTTTGGAAGATTTAACATTTACGTAGTAGGCAGCCCAATGTTTAGCTCCCCATCTCTCTACACTGGGGACTGGATTATATATGTTTGATCTTTACACCTCCATTTAAATAACTTGGACAAACATGGTTGTACAGAGTTGAACTGAGACAGCCACTTGGATGAATGGTCAAACGTTTCCAATTCCTACAGAATCCAGCTGAATTGGGTTAAAGGGCATGTCCAGCAAAAAAAAGAAACTTTTTATATTGTGGTAGAGCACCCCACAACCCCATTTTCACATCAGTGTCAAAGATGCCCCTGTATCAACATAGCTAGCCCGGTCCCTCAACACTCCTCCTCTGCGGCTAACAGCTACTCTACTTCCTGGTTGCAGCAGTCAGTTAAGTCGCGACATGACATTGCGTCTGTCAGCGCAGATCGGCACTGCTCTTGTTTTTGCTCAAAGTGAAGTGGGACCAGGTCAGGTACAGCGAGTCTTTTTAGAGACAACTTTGACAATTCTTACTAATGCGAAAATGGGATTGGGGGGATGCTCTACCACAAGATAAAAAGTTTTTTTTATGCTGGACATGCCCTTTAATATTACTTGAAACAAAAATTACCTGGATGACTGAAAGCCTTCACAGACAACTTGTTTAACTCTTCAGTCATCTACTCATCTACCTATATAGTGGTAGTCAGGAATTATAGTATAATAATATCATATAATATATTAAGTGCTTCATGTCACTTCTGTTCCAGGCCTGGTGCAACTTATCAAATGTATAGTAAAAAAGACAGACACAAACTCGTAACTCATGTGAACATGTTTTATTAGTGCTGATGGCAAATGTTCTGATGTTCTCCTGTAGTCCCCCCAGAAAGTCCCCAAAACTGCCCACCAGGAGGATAGCAGAGTCCATATAGGACTCTGCCTCCTACCTGGCCTCCGGGAGAAGTTTGGCATGCGTACTGCAGCCCTTCTCCCCCTCCCTCTCCCTCCCGTTTTGCTATCCCTCCCCCTACCATAAAACCCCTTGGCCACATAATAAAATATGTTCCCCCAGCCCCAACCGCATAAAAATTATTTTTAGAAAGTCCCCAGAACTGTACTTACTTTCCCTCGCTCCCCCGGCATTCTGAGAAGCCAGCAGCCGCGTCCGTGATTGGTTGCCTCTCAGCCAATCACGGACGCGGCTGCCGGTCCTGCCCCCTGCTTGCAGTGTCTCGCAAGCAGAAGGCCGGGCGTCGGAGGAGAGAGGGAAGGTAAGTAAACATCTGAGCACTTTCTGAAATTATTTTTATAGCGGTTGGGGCTGGGGGGCTGTATTCTATTGCATGCTAAAAGTTTTTATTAAGGGTGGACATGCCCTTTAATGCCTTACCTCATGTGCTCCAATTAATTTTACAGGAGCCAGGAAGGAAGCTTTAGAATTTAACCTTGAGTGCGACCCACCGCTGGATCCATTGACAGGTCCCAACTGTTTCCGGCTTTTCTTAACTATAGCGTGCATGCACCCTAATGTGCGCCATAGTTAAGTGAAATCGGAAACAGTCAGAGCCGGCGGTGGATCACTTGCCAGGTAAATTTCTAAAGCTTTGTTCCTTGCTCCTTTTAAAATTACTTAAAGAACAGAAGGTAAGGCATAGCTCCTTTACCTCCCATTCTTCAATTAATGCATTAAAGGAATAGTTCACTTTCTCAGTGAAATTATTTCTTTAAGGCTACATAAACCACCATAGAATATACATACATAAACTCTGTATCGAATTCAGGTAAAAATCCACAAAACACAAAGGCAGTTCCAAGAAAATGACACATAGACCATATACCTACATCTCCCTCCATAACAAGCCCATCTACCCATTTACCTGCATCATTTGTGCTCTATAATATAATAAATAACAAACAAAGATATTAACATCTTTCAGTGATATGGTTTAGTATTTCTTAAAAAACGCACAAACCATAATGTTAGTTAGCTCCTTTAATTAGAAAGAAGTGTCAAAAACTATCCATGTGTGAACTAATCAAATGGAAGTTGCATTAAATTAGATGTACAGTGCTTCACTAATGCTAACAAATTAGACTGATTTCAAGGCAAACCACTGCTCAGATTTCCTAGAATGCTATACTTTATTTAAAAATGAAAGAAACATAGAGGACAAAGGTGACAATGATTAGTCCCTACTAATCAAGTGAAGAACATGTACATTATTTTATCTTTCTTTTACATCTAACCTCTTACTCTGTAATCTTGCCCCAGTAACCACCTATGCACAGACAATATTTTCTGTGCTATTTTCAAAGCTTTATTCCTGTCACATTAGCATAATCATCTTCACAAAACTAACTTACTGTACAGACCTTCTTTGGAGCTGTATTTCTTGGAATATATGACATCCTCCTTTCAAGCAGAAAATAAATTAAAACTTGATATGGATATTTTTTTTTAAATATTTTATTGATCTCCAAAAGTAATATCACCCAACCACCTGTCATACATGCACTTTTATACATCACAAGATGCCAAGGTTAAAGTTTAATATTTTGAGTTTGAGTTGCTGAATCCATCTCAAACTTTAGACGTTTCTGCTTTACCAGCAGTTACAGTAATCATAACAATACATTATCAAATTGTTTGGATTTCAGGTGGTTAAAAACTGGGTTAATAAGTAAGAAAAATATTTATTTTCACTACCCAAGTGCAAGCCTATCAGTTTTTTTTAAAAGCAATCTCTTATTTAGTCTCAGTATACTTTCTTCACTATTAAATACATCTTGGTTTTTCCTTAAATTTTTTAAGTTACAACCTACAAATTTCAGTTTAATTAAAAACACATCCTATGTTATCTTACCTTACACAAAACAAACACTAATAATTGCCTCCACAATAAATGAGAATACTAACTAACTAATATCTTCTAAATTATCTTTTGAATGATCCAAAATTTAGTGATGGGAAGTTACAATGAAGGATAAAACTTTGGTCCAAATGCTTCTGTTTATATCAAAGGGAAAATGTAAAAACCTCTATGTTACATACAGTTACATACCTTGGAGAAAGCCACATCCAGTGCCTCTATTCTTCCGGTCCTTGTTTAAAATTGTGACTGGTAAGGGGAACTGGTGTTCCACTGCTCTGTCACATGATATGCACTAGGCTCCAATAACAGCTTTCAAGATTAGTAAATTATAGAGTTTAAGTTTTTTTTATTTATTTCTCCTTTAATAAATATTAAGATTTTTATTTATCCATGAAACTTGATGATTAATCAAGAGTGGTCTGGGTTGTTTAAAAGGAAATAAACAGGGATGTTTATATTTGCGTTGACAATAAGGACAGTGAGCTCAATGTCCTGGCAGTTACAGTACATTTAGTCACATCTTCTAACTAAAGGAACAGGGAGAGACATTGGACCACATGCTGATCCCTTACACTGCTCTGCTGTTTTACTGTTGTAGATTTCCCACAACAATGTAATTACATTTCACTGAGCATATGAGATATCTAAGAACAACACAGTGTTAAGTGTCTGCAGTAGCCACAACACAATTGTTTGTAATTACATGCAGCTATTTCAAAATTTGAAGCTAATACTCATCTATGGAACATTTTTAGGACCAGTTAAAGGTCAAACTATACTTTCATCTAAATAATACTTTAGGACCCACCTTTCCAGCAAGTCCTATCAGTGTACTGCTTAGAAAAATACAAATACTAAGTTTTCTAAAGGGTTGTAGACTGACTGCCTCTTCTTTTTGTCGTTTTCCACATCTTGTACTGCACAGTGAAATTAGCCACTTGACCTTAGACATTCTGAGGTCAAGAACAGACAAGGGAATTCTGACACGGCACATAAAGAAACACGTGAGAAATGCTAGTAAAGCACCTCATGGCAACCTACTGTATGTCTGCTTTATCCACACTTCCCGAGTGTTGCGTGAGAATATGTTTGTCTGTTCCCAACCAAATCACCCAGCACTGAGAATATGATCCTATGCTAGTAATTCAGTAAGAACAGAGAACATGCTTGTTGTGTTCACTGTCCATGAGGCTGAACAAATGTAAGAGGAAGCAATGTGTTTCCTAAACTAGTTAGAATTGTCAAGTTTGACCATCTTGATCTGAGAGGGGAAAGGGATTTAATGGACAAGCATTACATTACAGTATTTCTGGCCTCTAGTTTTAACAAAATGTCATTTTTGATGATACGTCTCCTTAAATAGTGTCTGAGACATTATCAGATTAATGAACTTGGAAGGAGATTATTAAAAATGATTTACATCACACAGTACATGGTAATATGCTTTATGCCATTTAAAACATTTTGCTCTTAGCATAAAATTCCTCCACACGCACAAGACTGTATCAGGTAAAAATAACAATTATGGAGACCATTGAGACCTGTGGCTTTATAAATAGATAAGATGTAGGCACATAAAAAAATTTGTATAAGAAAAACTGGAGCCTAATTTAATAAGTTGCGCGTACATAACTTAAGGTTTGTAGACACATGCTATTGCGGGTGCCAACCCATGACGCATGATGTGTATGAACGTCAGTTTCGGCTGACACTTTCTCGGCTGAAATGGCTGCTCGTTCAAAGATCTGCCCAGCCGACCGGGCAACGATCCACACACAGCACCATTATTGGCCGAAATGGCTGTTCATACACATCGCATGTCATAGGTCAGCACCGCGATCGCACGGTCTGAGATGTGGGTAGGGCAGTGGCTGATGATGCCCCATTAGGACAGTTGGGTAAGCACAAAAGGGCTGTATAGTTTATTTTGCTTTAGTGTTTAAATGTAGTAGCAAATGTGTGCAAGGCAATGAATCCTGCATTTACTGACTGCCTAGATAACCTCTCATTGTGGTTCTCCCAGTGATAACAAAGAACCATCAACAATATTTCAACCAATATATTAACAATGAACCATTAGAATACGTGGCTGTTATTTTACCTTTCCCAGAAAGAGTTGGCCTATTTTGTAAACAAATTCAATGTATTCATCATTAAGGAATATTTCTGCTTGACCCTGGCAGTTTGCTACTTTCATGATAAATTGTTTGATTTAAGTTCAGGATGAACTGCAAAGAAAACAGCTAATTAACCTAAAAAAGAATGTTTCATTAGACACATTCTCTGCAATTATACATTCTCAGTATGGTTGCCATTTATATCTAACAAAGGCAATCACTGCAATTTATTCCTTCTAATCACTTACAAATGACACATCTAACTAAGGCTTTTTTTTACCTGTGACTAAATATTCTATTATTGTAGGTTCACAAAAAGCCATGACAAGAAATAAAATAACAGTAATCTAGCACAGTGGGAAATTAGAGTTAAAAAAATCAATCTTTTTGGATCAGTGAGAGACACAAGAAAAAGTAAAGTCTGCTCTTCAAAACGCTTCACCGGTTTGGTAACCAGAGAAAGGTAAAGAACAATAATTGGGTAATGCTATCATTAAAATGGCAATGTTTGGGTAAATTCATGCTGCCTTCAGCAAATATCTTTTCCTATTAATTACCTGTTAAGACATGAGATCCAGATGTGGTAATATACAATAAAAGCAAAAATCCGATTTGTCAGTAAAAAAAAAAAATTGCCCCCCTTTTTCTCTTGGGCACCTAGTGAACAGGGCAATGCACCTTGTACCCACACGTGTCATCTTAACCAGGAAACATTTTTTACACTTTAGTGCTAATACAGTACTTACTGAAAATAGAATTTTGCAAAAAAAAAAAACAACAATCAACTCATGTGCTGCAATACAGTGTAATCTGCCCAAATACTGAGATATGCAAAATACTCAAAGGGATAGACAAAGTTAATACTATTTTTTTAGCACCATCTTTAAATGCAGAATCATTAAAAGTAGAATCTTCCCTTGTGTGATTCAACAGAGAAGACCAGGTAATTGGTATTTGAATATTTCTGCCAGCATATCATTAAGCGATACATCGATGGATATAACTTTGCAGGGCCTGCGCACTTTACTTTAACGGTGCCAGGCATCTGAGGCAATGCTGTGGCGTAGCTACAGACGTATGGGCCCTGATGCAAACTTTGGGCATGGGCCCCCCAACACCGCCACAAACACAAATCAGCACTGCAAATCAAATAATCATTTCCATAAAAACATCTCAATTCATCATTAACATTTTTTTAATGCACTCATTTTAAAACAGACAAACATACTTTACCCATACACCAAGCAAAACTATTCAATCACATCCAAACAGTATTTCTAAACTTAGATCCTCAAACCTTCTAAAATAACTAACCAACTGACACTAGTAAAATGCTTGGCACAGAGAGTGGTAAAATGCTTTGTATATAACCTCTGGTAAAATAGTTGGCACAAACACTAGTTAAATGCTTGGCATGCAGGCACTGATAAACTGGTTGGGAAACTGGTACTGCACACAACCAGGCACTGGTTAAATACTTGACACACAATGGTAAAAATGCTTTTTACACAGACCACTGGTAAAACAGTTGGCACACAGAGTGGTAGTTTTGAAACCTTAGCACAAAATGGGGCCTTCTTGGCCAAGGGCCCTGGTGCAGTCACATCCCCTGCACCAATGGTAGCTACGCCCCAGGACGCAATATCCAAAAAATTAAGTTTTGCACTCCTAACCTGTCCCAGAGCCCATGATACAGTAATAAGTTTGCTAGGTTTGCTGAATCAAGGGGTCACCCAAACCACTACATTTTTAATCTCATGCTAAGTGCCAAGTCCAAAACCTGTAAAACAAATATAAACCCACACTTAAAGGGGAACTGTGGTCTCCAAACATGTTTATTTTATATAATAGGCCAGGTTCATACCTTTAAAACGAGCCATCAACCACCTCTCTACGTGCTTCACAGCCCAAAATATGAAGAAATCACTGATCAGAAAGTTAGGGGGTGGGAGGTTCTGAATCTGCGGTCAGAAATACTGTTTCCTCCTCTAATCTGCGGTTGGCACATGCTCAGTGCATGACTGAAGGGTAGGAGGGGGGTGGGGAGAACAGCACAGCCCTGCTTTTTTTAGTGCCTCCCACTTGCTGGCCCTTTCCAATCGTGGGCCCTGTGGCCCCTCCCACTCATGGACTCCACATGTGGCTCCACACACTCCCACTTGGGGGCCCCAGGGCCCCCCCACTCGGGGGCCCTCCCAAGCGGGAGGCTGCAATGGAAAGGCCCAAGGGGCTGCAAGGGAAGGGGCCATGGGGGCCCACGAGGAGGAGGAAACACGAAAGAGGGACTGTCACATGGTTTCAGTACAGAAAGCAGGAAGTGCAGGGGATCTTCTGATGCTGCAACCATATCACACATATAAATGTAAATATCTTCAAATCTATGTAAAATAAATAATGAAAGTAAATTGCAAAAATCCTCAGGAAAGCAATTCCTTTCGATTTAGCTAAAGTCATTTTTGGACCACAGTTACCCTTTAAGGTGGCCATTTACTCTGTACAGCCGACGAAAACGGGGGAATGAATCAGGCCCATTTCATTATTGAGGTAATTTCAGCTGATTGATATTATCGTTCATGAATGGCCAATAATATCAATCCATCTATAGCCATCTTTACCTGAAATAACATAGCATGGTTTTTACACTCACTTTAACAATATCAAGTGATTATTGCATCTCCCCCTTGTGTTAACTGGAATTGTGGGGGGCTGTTACCATAAAAGGTGCAAAAGTTTGCCCAGTGCTATTACTGCAAACAATGAATTTACTGGATAACTGAAGTTAGGTTACATCCTATGGTTGCTACAGAATAGTAACTATATATATATATATATATATATATATATATATATATATATATATAAAAATGAAAAAAATAATAAACAAGGTAATCTGGTTGCATTTCTATTGTATCCTACTAATGAGGAGTCTGACAATTAATTACATATTTCCATGCTTAAGTTCCAGCACATAATTATAAACCACTCAGTCCTCTGGGGCTTATTACGGAGATAATACCCTCCAAAGACATTTTGATCAATGTGTCATATAAATGCATAAAACGCTCTTAAGATTTAATGTCTGCCTAGTTTTTTGCTTAAAGTAAAAATAAATGCTAACAGTAATTTACATTCAGGTAATTCCCCATGTAATACAACTGTACATATACCCCTATAGTTTTATCTTAAAAAAAGCAAATACGTACCTTAAAGGATATGTACACTGGAAAATTAGTTTTTTTAAGTTGCCTATTATTGGAAATTATATTTCTTCTATCACTGTACCATTTTTTTGTTGGTCTATGCCCTTAGATACCGTATATATTTGAGTATAAGTCAATCCGAGTTTAAGTCGAGGTACCTATTTTTACCTGAAAAATTTGTAAAAACTGATTGAATCGAGTATAAGTCAAGGGTAGAAATTATCACAACTACTGCCTTCTGATTCTGTGTTGTTTTTAGGCTTTAGTTGCCCTTTAAATGGAAAGCAGAATTCCCATACAGAAATAGCCAAATCCAGTACCAGTAACCTCCAATTCCTTGGCACTCCAGATATTTGGAAACTACAACTCCCAGCATGCTTTGTTACTGGGAATTTCAGTTTCTAAACATGTGGAGTGGCAAGGTTCAGTAAACTTTTTATTAAGCTTACAGTCATTTACAATTCTCCTGAACCCCATATTGTAAAGGGCCCTCTGACCCCATATAGTAAAGGGCCCTCTGACCCCCATATAGTAAAGGACTACCTGACCCCAATAGTTACAAATGTCACCTGAGAGTTGTAGTTCCAAGCTGTCATTTGCACTGAACTAGCAGCTGTTTTTTGCCCCAAACTGAGGAGACCCATCAGATTTACAGCATCCAGATGAGCAGTGACAGTGCTGAGTGAGTCCAGCAGCCAGACTACAGGAAGCAGGAAGTGTAAAGGCAGATCAGCTCCTGTAACTTTCTATGCAAGTTAACACAGCGCCACATACGGGTTACTATCAGCAATTGCAGAATTTGGATCTAAATTAGGACTTGACCCGAGTATAAGTTGAGGTTAGGTTTTCAGGCTAATTTTAAAGCCTGAAAAATTCGACTTATACTCGAGTATACGGTACTCAGTCTAAAACCACATCTTAAATTTGAGCTGTCAATCAATTGCTAAGTATCAATCTATTTTGTTATGTATAGTTTTGCTGTAGCTGGAATGGTGACAGTTGGTACGTAAAGTGCATGGTGGGAAATTCCCTTTCCCAATGCTGCCTTGTAGGGATTACTGAGCATGCTTGCCCTCACAGAGAGTCAGATAGTGTGGCAGTGGCTGAGGTCTGAGTTTAAGCAGATCAAGTTCAGGACTGAAGTCATGTAGCAACTCAAACGTATTCATTTATAGATTAAAATGAAGCAAAGCATTTTTTCAGTGAACAATTCCTTTCAATTCAAAAAAATCAATCCAGTTTTTTAAAAGTAATTTTTATTTTGCTATTAAGGAAATAAGAGGAGAAACAGCATCCACTGTAATTCAGGCCCTCATGCAGAAAGGAGGAGGAAAAAAAAGGTAAAATATAAATGACCCTACATAAATTAAATAATTGCTAACTAACCAGGGCTGGATTTACTATTAAGCACTGCCTGGTACAGTGTCACAGACATACATAGTTGCACAATATCATTAAAATATCCAGTCTCTCTCTCTCTCTATTCCATAGCTACTAGGTGACCTACTCTGACCTCTTGATAATGTAGTCTAAGCAGTCAGATAATGAAATCTAGAAATTCCATAAATCTACAGAATTACCAATGATTTTTATACAATGCTGCTGATTTCAGTTAGTGCCGGTTATCTGCATAAACATACTGACCTGAAAAATATTTTATATCAAGGACAATATTTAACAAGTATGTAAAAAAAAGTTTCAGATTTTTAGAATTGACAAACTATATACACTTTTGTGAAAAAAGATCGTTCAGCCTCAGAAAAAAAAAACTGAATTTGTTTCTAGCAGTAAAATAAATAATACACAATAAAGAAACCAATAATCAGTATTCACCTTGTTCAGAAAGTTATTAAAATCACATACAAATCATTGTAATGACCCCCTAACACTATTAAGATAACCAAAACCTGTCCACTGCAGAAATAAATTCATTTATTTTTGTCAAGGGAACATCTGATAAAAGGTAATTTGTCAAGGGAAAAGAAAGAGGGAGGACAATATAGAAAACGGAGATGGCTTTATAATCATCCTGTTCCCTTGACCAGGACTAGTAGTTGGGGTATAATATGTGCAGCTAAGATAGATTATTTATTGCACTAGCACTTTACCCGATATGGGAACTATGAATTTCGGACTATTGAGGGAGGTTAGTTTATACAGATTTATGTGTTTTTAATGAATTGGTTTGCACAAACTATCCCAATGTTTAATAAAAAATCCAAGTTTTTTTGTTTTTTCTTAGCAAATTAGAGTGCAATTATCCATTATAGAGCCTTTTGATATTTCTTTTTCTTTGATTCAAATGTTTTTTGCTCTAGAGTGCTTATTAGTGATTTGGGTTATGATAATACTGTGTAAAACATGGTACTTTACCCTTAATCTTATACTATTTACCCTTGTACACATGTCTCATGGCCAACAATTCTAAGTGTGGCGGCTCATGTTAGCGTTGGTTATTGATCTGGCATAATGGTTCAGACACAATGCAGATTGAAGCTTACCCACGCGCAAGATTGTTGAACAAAGTGGTCAGTCTTTGCACGTTCTTGCTAACAATATCTAATGTCTGTACAAGGCTTAACTCAAGAATGTAGAATTGAACCATCCAAATACCGAGAACAGATTGCCCTGCTCTTCCTTTTATTCTCATTTCTATACAGCACGTTCAATACATGATGTAGGACTTGTTCTTTTACAGCCAAGAATCAGATATTTTTGCAAAAAAAACTCATGAATTTGTTTGATTGAACATCTAGCTGTATACTGAGCTGCACACCTTTTGGTCTATTCTTTTAAAACCTTTCTTTTCTATTAATTATTTCTGTTCCTAAAGAATATAGTGTGGTTTGAACTTGTCTTCCCATGCTGGTATGGCGTCCAGTCTACTGCTGTTTGTTCACTTTATTGCTTACATAAAGACAAAGTAGAAGCTGCAAAGTGAGAATAATGATTGTGTTTATTGTAAAGGGACCATCTTTGTTATATACAGTGTCTACTAAGCATCATTCTTCCATTTAATGGGTTGAGTGGTTGATTAAAATGATCAGTAGTTTGGCTGTGTATACAAAAGCACATAACATTTAGTGTACCTGTTTTATTTTCTTTTCAGACAATTGAACTTTACAAAATGTTACCAGTGTTCAAATTATATTGCACCAATGAAATGGGTCTACAAAAATCAAAGGCTGCATCCCACTTTAATGCTGCACAATTTATGGAAATACTAAAATATTACAAGCGGCACTGCAGAGTTTAAATATCTTTTATGTTCCTTTCAAAAAGAGCGTGAACACTAAAGACTGGCTGCCAGGTAAATATAAATCCCAAATATGAGCCCATAAGTGGTAATAAGGCTTCCTTACTAATGAATTTATGTTGGGTTTTACAGAGGAAAACAAGAACTCCATCTCCTAGTATTAGTATTTTATGGTAGTTACATCTTATTACAGTTATTGTATTGAAAAATGGCATAATAGTCTACAACGGTTGTGAACTACACCTCCCAGTATCCTCTTACACTGTTTAAGCTACATTCTGCCCTGCCCTTTATTTTATGTACACACACGGCAGTTTCTATTAATTAAAATTTAATTTTGTGTTCTTCATCATGCCAATAGGAATGGTGGTGAGTAAGAGTCATTAAAGTGTATGTGCACCCTCACAACTGAAATTTACCATCAATTTAAGCATGGATAAGTGGATAAGGATATTATGTATATTTACAGGGTGGACTTTCCTGACTTCCTAACCTGTTTGGTGCGGTTGTATAATTGTAGATATCAATTTCTGTAGCCTGTTGGCTAGAAATTTTGCTAGGAGTTTGTAATCAACATATAGAAGTAAAAAAGGATAATATGAGTCGCAGTCCAGGAGGGTCTTTACAAACCCTGAAAGTAGTAATATGCAATTCAGACACAGAAGGAGGAAGTTCTACTATATGAAAAGTATTAACAGGGAAATGTAATGAAAGTTCTTATTGTTAAAAATGGTGCTAATTTTGCCCCAACCAATCAGATGTTGGCTTTCAAATGGTAAATAACATCTGATTGGTTGGGGCAAAATTAGCACCATTTTTAACAATAAGAACTTTTATTACATCTCCCTATAAGTGTCTACTGCTGAAGGATACAGCCCCCTTATTTCTTAGAACATTTCTGCTGGAATACTGTCTGGCCTAGGTAATTTATTGCTGGCCAGTCTGCTCAGTGCTTCACAGAGCTCAGTGACAGTGTATTCATCTTCTAATCTTTGTGCATCCTGCAGAAAGAAACATATACACAATAGAAAATGTACATCGGAAGGCACATATTTGGGTGAAATAGTTGAAGGATGTAACAGTATGTCTGAGGTGTTAGCCAAGATTGTCCCCTGTGTGTTTTAAAGCCAGGTAATTATGTTCTGGTGTAGGGGGCCATGTGATTGTCTGGTTAGAACTTTGGCCAATTGGTGGCCATACCCAAAAGTAATTCTGCTTGTTAAAGAATTTTTTCCGTTTAAATTTTTCAGTTAAAGGAAAATTATACTCACCTTTTCCTCATTCCACACCTACATAGTACCCTGGGTACTTTACCGATTAGCTGGAATACTTACATGAAGTTTCCCTTTCCTTTCTGGTCCTCTTTGCCACTGCCAGTCTGCGATGTAGCCAATGGAAAAACATACTTCTTTGCAGATTGTGTTTTCCCATTGGCTACATTGGGGATTGCAGAGACAAGCAGGAAGAGGACTTTATGAAACTTTATGTATATATACTAGTTATTATTATTATTGTGGATTTATATAACATCTTCCGTATCGCTTTACAATTACATGTATACTTTCACATCAGGCTTACAATCTAAGCACATTTATTTGACACATACAACCTATTAGTATGTCTTTATGATTGTGGGGGAAACCTGAGTGCCTAGTGGAAACCCACGCAAGCACGGGGAGCACATACAAACTCCTTGCAGATGTGTCCAAGTGGATTCGAACTCAGGACCTCAGCACTGCAAGGCATCAGTGCTAACCACTAAGCCACCAGTTGATCAGTTAAGTACCCAGGGGTGAGGACCTGGCAGTTTATGTCCTCCCCTGGGTAATGTTAATAGGTAGAAGAAGAAGAGAGAGTAGGAGGTGAGTATAATTGCCCTTAAAATATTTTCAGATATGCATTACGCTAATTGCTGGGTGAATTTCATATGTGGAATTGGGGTTTGAGCATAAGCAGTTAACGATGCTTGTAGGGCCTGTTCAAGGAAATGCTGCTTCACTTTGGATAATTTTTTGATGCATCTTGCTGTGGATTGTAAATGCCCACTGGGCAGTCTAAGAGCCACTGGATACCTAACAGGGTGTCCTCAAGGTCTTGGTTAAAATATAAATCAATACGGCCTAAGATAGGATCTGGAATTGGGAATAAAGTGAAGTGAAGGTTAAGATGGCTCAGGAAGGGGGCTGAGAATGACAAGGAGAGAAGTCAAAGGGCTTTATGCATTATATAAATGGAAGACTGAAGGCAGGAATATGTTTGTTAGGGTTAGGGTTAAATGAAAGCCTGCAGTATATCCTTTAAACTGAGCCAACAATCACATCTCTGGCCGCGGCCTGTGAGAATTTACATTGGGGTGAATGTTCAATCTTCCTGCTTCCAGTAGGTTGAGTGACATCACCTGACCTCTGACGGCCCTTTTCCCCCGGGGGAGAAGCATGGTTAAGACTTATCGCTGGGGAAATCAGGAAGTACCTGAGGAAAAAATTGACAGTTGAGAAGGGAAGCCCATTAATGCAGAAAGAGGCTTGTTGCATGGAAGAGTTCAACCAGGAAGTTACATTGCTGAACTTTTGCAGCAATAACTTCTCACAAATTTTATCTAGAGATGTGATTTAGGTTTTAGGTACGATGGAAGACTTTTTTTTATACTTCTTACTAGTTTGGAAGAATTCGAGACCACAGTTACATTTTCTCGCAAGCAGAGGGCCTGGCAGTGCGGCGGAGGAAAGAGGGAAGGTAAGTAAAGTTTGGGGCACTTTCTAAAATAACAAATATAGCGGTTGGGGCTGGGGGGACAGGGGGAATGTTATACAAAAAATTCTTTAAAGGGTGGACATACCTTTTAACAGCTGCTTTAGTGAATAGACAGGTGCAGTTTATACAGGAGCATAATAGACATGTTACAGCTCTTGTAGTGTTAGTATGTTATAGATTTTGTGAACCTTATGCAACTTTCTTGTTTTATTTTTTGTCTTTTACCAAAACTATTGCTTCTACTATAAAAATATGCTTCCTTGGATGGCACAAATAGGCTAATTTGCAACATTCTATCCTCCTACAGTAACAAAAAAGCATCAAGCCTGAGCACTAAATAATACAATTTGCTGAATTATGTATAAGAAGAACCTGAGCAGACTAAATTATTAGACCGTTTAGATAGGTAAAAATGTGCCTGTTTTTCCCTGTTGGTTTGTGTTTCAGTGTCCTCAAAGAGAAAATGCACTAAACTTCAATCACACCTTATTAGAAATGTTACTTTTGCGGACATAATAATCTGGTAAAATGGCAAGATAAATACAAAAATCAAATGTTTTATCAGTGACATTTAAAACCCTGGCATAGTTGACAAAACAGTAACTACTGTGTATTCCATGTTAAAGGGGAACTGTGGTCTCCAAACAAGTTAAGTTTAAATGAAAGGCCAGTTTCCTACTGAGCCATCAACCACCTCTCTGTGTGCTCCACAGCCCACGATATATAGAAATGACTGAACAGGAAGTTAATGGGTGGGAGGCTGACATGTGACATTCCTAAGGCTTCTCCTGCACAGTGCTGCCAGCGAGCACAGCCTCCGACTCCCTCAGTGTGTAAGGGAGACAGGAAATCCCTCCTCCTCTCTGCTGTGTGAAGTCCTGACAGAGAAGATAAGGGAATCTACAGCCCTTCTCTTTCACTGTGTGAAAACAGCCTTTTCAGGCAGAGTTCTCACTCTACCTGAAAAGGCTGATTCCACAGTTTTCTGTAGGGGGGGGGTCTGAGTAACTCACAGCACCCATGAGTGGACGGGGCTTAGACACCCGTGAGTGGGTGGGGCTTGGACACCCTGTGAGTGAGCAGAGCCATTGCACCCACAAATGGGCGGGGCTTAGACACATGCGGGTGGGCGGGGCCACATGTGGCTGTAAGATAATGGGCCATGGGAGGCCTGCAACAGGAGGGACCATGGGGTCCATGAGTGGGAGTGACCAGGGGGGCTGCAAAGGGGAGGAGGAGACACAGGACAGATTGACTGACCATTTCAGAGCAGGAAGCAGGAAGTACAGGGGACCTGGTGATGCTTCTGGCATATCACACACAAAAATGTAAATACCTTCAAAAATAAACAATGGAAATAAATTGCAAAAATTCTCAGGGGAGCAATTCCTATCAATTTAAATTTGAATGAAGTCATTTTTGGACCACAGTTCCCCTTTAAGTATAACACCTGTTTTCAGTCTAAAAGTCAACAAATATATTGTATGTCAAGAAACAATAAAAAAAAAGTTATTTGAAGCTTCACACGGGCTAGCATTGCGATGAGAGCTTTCACTGCCTTCTTACTTAGTTTATTATCTTTCTAACTTGTTTATGTTAACAAAATGAGACTATGGCTCTAGGCTCTAACTGTAGATGGGAGGAGAAATGGTAAATTCCCTTGACCTGTAAGATTTACGACAGAATTCCCACCAATAAAATGAAGAGCATATTACAATCATTAAAACTATTCATTACGGAAAGCTGCATGTAAAATTCTGGCAGTTTTAATTACAGGACATTGCCAGGCAAAATGACTAAAGTGGTTGAATATTTATTTTTCTCTTAGACTTTGTTTTTTTAAATATTATTCTTGCTATTGTGTCATTTTAAAAACAATATTTAATGTATGTTAAAATGGAAATATATTATTTTTTCAAATCAAATTTAAATGAGACTTCCATTGAGTTAAAACAGATTTCAGCTGCAGCTTTCTGATGTTGGCAAATTAAAATTTCAGAAGTCAGAGCAGATGGGGCACTGGCATATTAAATGGAATACTAGTTCATTTACTTTACAGAAAACGCATCAATGTTTTGCATGATCATGTATGAAATTGGGGTCCATTAATATATAAAAAAATACAACTGTAAATACAAATAGTAGCTATGGCAAGAGAAAAGGTTAAAAGACTTATTGCTGCTAGTTACACTCCTACCCAACGCTATTTTTATCCTCCATAATAACTTTTTTGGCTGTCATTTTATACTCGCTTGTTACAAACTTTCCAACTTCAGATCGGACAATATAACATATCCATCTACCCATATGCTGTTTTTTTATTGATACATTATTTTATTGTATAAATATAAGGTATATCGGGGACGCCCGGTTTTATATTGGTGACTGTTTGACATTCTGTTTATTTAGCACTATGCACTTTGTTACTACACTAGGAGAGTTACTTGGTGATAGTATTATTCTGCACAAATTAAAGCATTTACATTTATTTGGCCACAAGTGTGCGAGTGCTTTGTAGGTACTAGCGGCTATCCCCATTTTGTTAGAGTTGGTTTATATTTACATTAGCACCATCTGTTTATCGGATAACACAGGCCGTTAGGATATATGATATATTTAGGTTATTTGCATGTTTACATTTGTATCATATCTATAACCGGCCTTATGATAAATGGAACACTGTAAAGAGAAAGTGTGAAGCACAAGCCAACTAATTAACTTGCTAAGGAAGGGTAATTGGGGATAAGTAAATATTGGAAACACAAAGGCAGAAAAAAGCATCCCCCTCACATTTATTACCCTAGCTTAAAGGTGCATCAGTTATACAGTGACAATTAAAATTATAAAATTATAACGCGTTTCGTTACAGTTACATAGAATTAAAATTATAAAATTATAACGCGCTTTGTCCCTCACACAGGGACTTACTCATAGGTATGAGTAAGTCCCTGTGTGAGGGACGAAACGCGTCAGGGGCTTCCTTTTTGATATGATTTTTAAACTTTAAATTGTTTTCTTAACCCGATCCCACTGCTCATTCTGGGTTGCCTGACCCTCCTCATGATGTTTTTTTCTGAGGGGGGCGTAATACAGGCAACCTCCCTGCTTATTCCGTATTTGGTATCAGAGACTTCCATACCAGAAGCCTCTCTGCTTCTTCATTGATACTGGGATTTGGGTTTCCTCTGTTTTTCTTCTTAGTGTGAACTGATATTTCCAGTATAGGGACCTAGACCAGGGTTTTCCCTATTCAATGAACTAGTAGGAGCACCGAGTGCCCTAGGGATTCTAGGACTGTGTTTCAACTTTCGAGGGGGAGTCAATATTGCTATTATTTACCCTACCCCCACTCATATTATCTCTACTAGTTCTACACTTAGTGTGGGAGTTTTTACGAATATTTTGTTACCCACAGACATTTTGACTTTTTGAATATATACTGGATGGTTCCTACCTTTATCTTACGTATTTTAATTAAGTGTGTATATTTTAATGTATATCTAATAAAGTTTATAATTTTAATTCTATGTCACTGTATAACTGATGCACCTTTTAGCTAGGGTAATAAATGTGAGGGGGATGCTTTTTTCTGCCTTTGTGTTTCCAAATGGAACACTGTACCAGATTTGTTCCTTGCACCCACCAAAGCCCTGTCCACAAATTTAAAGGCAAACAGTGGTATCCATACAAGTGGCCATTATTGAGAAGAACACACTCTCAAGTGAAAGGCCACATTAGGCCGAAACATGTAGTGTTAACTGCAATAATAAATAAGCACCTGCTCAGCACCTTTGGACCTTTGTCCTGTTTACATGTTTCTCAACATATCAAGTTCTGATGCTTTACCTTCCCTTGACTTCCAGAGGACAGGAGTCTCACAGACAACCCTTATAATTCTGACACTTGTATGGAGACCACATATACCCTTTAATACACTATGTTTCAAAATTAAAAAATAACAACATACTAAAAGATTGGCAGTATAGTGACGTCACATGCACCCCGTCAGCCATAAATGGGGGGAGGGGTATTAGCAATGGGGGGGGAATTAATTTAGGTTTTTTTAATTAACCTAATGATGGTAGAGTGGTAAGAAGTGAGGACATTTTATTTGACCTAAAATGATGTCAACAGCGTTGGCTTAAAAGGAAAATTTCAAAATGAAATAATAAAGCCAGTAAAGTATTTTATAACCATATAAAAAATAAATAAAACATTTTACAGTGAGATTTCTTTCTACAAAATTAAGCAGAAATGCCATGAACAATGAATTACAAAGTGTCACAAATACAGTATATTCTATAACCCCCCCTCCTTAAATGTGTCTTAGCAAACTCTACAAGCTCTAAATAAAATTTAGATACAATAATGCAATAGTTAGCTAAATGTATTTAATCAAAAATAAGTTAATTACATAATATTAAATGAATTACAGGGGAAGAATAAAGGCTTGTGGGCTTAATCTCGCCTAAAATAGAATAAATTGCATAAACACTATCGTCGAATATATCTAATGTCTTTAATAGAGTGTTTTTGGACAGCTGTTTTTTTTGATGTTCTCATCTGGCCCATTCATTCATTTATTTTTCCATTGTAAGTCAATTACTAAAAAGATCGGACCAGATGGTTATTTGTACGTCGTGCCAATGTTGGGAGAACTTTGTGGGGGAATTTGGTGTTTTTTGGGCACCTTTAGTATACTATGAAATGTTTTAGGAAAAAGTGCCACCAAAACCAAAAATTTCTTATCTCCTTTTAACTAAAAAATTGTTTTCTCAAGTTAAAAATTATTTTGATAGCAGAATCAAACTTTTCCAGTGACACAAATGTAATTCCTGCACCTACAACAGGCCCTACTAATCCAGGAAAGCCCAAGAGAAGCAGGGTTACAATTATTGGGAAAATGGACACTATACGTATGCAGCAGACTGCTCTCCCCTTAATTTACATATGACCATTGTTAGAGATAAGCCAGAGAGCAGTTTATATCACAGGGTTCGTCCCCCAACTAAATTGCACTGAAACTAATTATGATAACAAAGCTCCCTCAGCAGTTTTACTCGTTAAACATCACCCCGCTACTGGATTTTACTCGCAACAAAAACTTATGCATGGAAACATGTTCTTAACTTCTGGGCAAGGATTCAGTTGGTTAAGATCTTCCTTTTCCCCAAGCTACTTTACACCATACAGCACTCAATGACTTACACCCCCCCAGTCCATCTTCAAAAAACTCAACTCACTTATAACATCCTTCATCTGGAATAAAAAAAGACCCAGAATCAATATTAACAAACTTCAGGCTCCTAAATCTATAGGCAGCCTAGCACTACCAAACCTACAATTATATTATTGGGCCTCACAACTCAGATATCTCCAGTGCTGGATTTCCCACACCCATCAACCAACTGCTTCCGACCATATACTGACGAAATATATATCTGGTCCCTATATGGCGTATCTTAATGCGCCAAAACAACACATGATAGGCAAAGGGACAGTGCTTCACAAACAGGCGTACAAAATATGGTTTAAATTAGGGTAGACAGGTGCACTACTCATTAACACAGGCTATGGATCACTGAAATACAGTGGTGCTAAAGGGAAAAAAAAAAAAAAAAAAACTCGCAAAAATACAAAAAGGAGGGGACTGGAGACAAAAGAACTCCCGTCCCACAAAGAACCCTAAATAACAGCACTACCATATGCCATAATGAAGTAAAAAACGATTTATTAGGTTCACATAAATAAATAAACCCCCCTCACACTAAGTATATACAAAAAACTAAACACTAAAACCGGGCGTCCCCGGTGTACCAAACAAGGAAGGCTATCTAAACATAGCGTATATCTCGATAGTGGCACAAGCCCATCAACCAGGAAAAACTAGATCGTAAGGGGCTTAACGTGAAAAGCCAAGTCCGACTTACCCGACCTCTTCACGGACGGACCACACTCTTCACCCTAGCGATCAAAAATACCTATGGAGATCTAATGTCCAACAGTTCATGGTATTGTCACCTTCTCGTGGGTCCACCCCTAGTTGTTACAAAGTTCCGCTCCCGATCGCCAATAAGCACAGTAGAGATACACGCCAAGACCACACTTCCAGACCTACACGTGTTTCGCCGCACCAAAATATGGTGTTTGTCCAATAAAACCCTAGGCCTAAACGGCCTAGGGTATGTATGAACATACCCCCCTCTGGAAAAACAAACTCTTAACAGAACTACAGGGATTAGCTGGAGCCACCCTCTGGGAGAGTTATGGAATAAACACACTGGGGCACATAATACAAAACAATTCTCTAATTTCATTCTCCGATCTGCAAAGCACCTATAAATTACCCAATACAATGCATTATAGATATACACACCTATCAATAAACATCCAATAATTGGAATCATCTGTACACAAGGACCGCAGGGGTTGCTTTCCAGATTATACAGCTGTTTGATTTATACCAAATCACAACCTAACTAGACTCATATCAAGGCCAAGTGGTTTGCATGCCTGGAAGATATAAATATCAACGAAGAACAATGGCAAGAGATAACTGCATCCCATATCACAGCCTCACCAGCAGTCAATAACAAATTGATCCAACTCAAAATACTACACCAGGTATACTACTCTCCCAGACAAATTGGACACTTCAGTTACTCCGGAACACCCTCCTGCCCCAAATGTCACCAAACAAACTCAGACTTCGTACACCTTATTTGGCACTGCCCCAGAGTGGCCATCTTTTGGTCCCGAGTCCTACATATACTCAATTTACTCTCACCACATGATTTGCCGTTTTCACCTTTACTACCGGTATGTCTATTTAGTGTGCTGGAGGAGGATATTTGGTCCACTCATGAATCTCAATTCCTGCAGGCACAACTATTTTATGCCAGGAAGACTATTGTACTAAATTGGCTCTCCCAAAAAAGACCTAAAACCGGGACCTGGATTAGATTGGTTAACAGTGATCTCCCTCTACTCAAACAATTATATAAACATAGAGGTAGTGAGAACAAATTCAAGAAAATATGGACAACATGGATCGAATCTCCGGACACTGTCCTTCCCTAAACACAATACATATTTGCGCCTTAAGTTCAACTGGACGCTATGGAGTCCGGGGTGCGAGTGCCGGACGACCGGGAATGGAAACACTAGACTACGCACAATAGTCTAGTGTAACACAGACCATATGTTAATGTTGTTAATGCTATGATGCTACATACACTTTAAATGTATACCCTAACCCTGTGAATTTCCTCAATGCTATTTATGCTGTAATTCTGTATCCTAATACCTAACTGTGTATAATCTGTGCATTGGACAGTAAATAAAACAAATTTAAAAAAAAATTGCATTGAAACTTGTTTTTACTATTGCACAAAATAATTGCTAAAATATTAAACCCTTGGGGTAGGGGTGCACACAAGTAAATTATACAGCATCCTTACTTCGGTTCCAAACAGAGCTTTCAAATTTCAAAACTGGGAGTTTTATGTTGGATCTGGGTCTGAATCAGACCCTGATCATATCTCTACTTATAAGAGGGCATCAATTAGCCGATGGTAACGTAATGAAACCCCACCACAAAATGAAAATTACATGACAAGGAGGTCAAGCATGCAGAATATACTTTTTTAGAATTTATGGTGGAAATGTTTTAGAGACAGTATTGGGCAAGACAACAGACAATTTAGAATAATCCTAAAGAATATACCCAACCATGTTAACAAGCAATAATAGACCATAAAGAGCGAATCACTGTAAAATAAATGATAACATTGCTACTGTATTATAGGTGGAATAGATGCTTAAAGAAATATCTATTATACAAGATCCAGTGAGTCTTCAGTACACAGGCAATAAATATCTTGCACTGTAAATTACATAAAGGTAAAATTACCATTCACAGTCTTACAACGCTCTTACAAAAAAATTGAAAAATTCACATATGGTCTTTATAAATTGATAGCATGGGTCATTGTACTTACAAGACATTTTCTGTCTTACTTCCAATTTACCCTTTCTGATCTTTACTACTGACATGAAAAAGAGCCAAACCTTTAATCAAGCACAGGAAAGATACATTTTGGTAAACTTAATATCTGATAAAAAGACAGAAAATAAAGTCATCTGCATAAATCTTTCAGGACCGCCATACATTTCGTGCTTCTCTAAGCAAGGATCCATTTTGCACATCTTGTTTGAATTTATCATGGAAGGTTTGCCTTTTGCTGTTCCTACAGAGAAAGCTCTGATAGCAACAACTTAGTTCATGAATAAAAACACATGATCAGCAGTCACCACAAACATATAAGAAGAAGCAGGAATTATTATCTGCCGAGTGATATGTGGCTTTGATCAATTCCTGCCTTTTCTCAAGCAAATTCAATCCAGTTCATGTTGGAAGTTATTAGTTTTTTCACATTAATATATCTTTCGTTGAAAAAAACAATGTAGCTATGAATATGAGTAAATGGATATTTAAACTTTATTCTCTAAAAAAAATATTTCATGCTTTTGGGTGGTTATATGTTGGTTCCACAAGTGTTAAATATCAAGGAAGAAATCTCTGATTTGTATGTGGGGGAGACCAAACAGCAACTGCACCAACGTATGGCCCAGCATAGAAGAGCCAATTCATCGGGTCAGGACTCAGCATCTTGGCAAAGGAACATGACTGGTTCAAGAGAGATATCAAGGAGCCCATTTATGTGAAAATAAAGAAACCAAGCCTGAATAGAGTTGGGGGGTTCGAGACCAACTGTCTGCCATGTACAATGTGGTTTTGACACCTTACCCTGGGCGTTCCTATAACACCTCTTAGCCACAATGCAATCACGCCTTGCATTCAGAAGGTCTTTAACACCTGGTTGTCATAACCTAATTAGGCTTTCCAGGGTGCTTATTGAATATCCAAGAGAAAAATAGTAGGAACCCTTTGAGCAAGCTACAGCACCAGTAAAGACTACTGTCTTAGCATTATATCTATAAATATAATGTTTTAGGTACATAGGACCTCATTTACCCAGAGCTGCAAATTGCTCCAGGCAAATTTGGCTTCCGGTATTTAATACTGGATTTGCACCTGGTGGTAAGTCCCAAAAGGGATTTTTAAGACCAGCCATTAGCTGATACTAAATTGTGGAGTTAAAAGTGGTGCAAATCCTTTATTAAATACATTGCGCCGGTTGCACGGTTGTCTTTAGTGAAACTCGTGCAGCCAGTGCATTTATGGAGTTAAACTTGCACTAACCTATTCAATATTGGTCGGCACGAGTTTAACCCCTAACTTTAGCACAGCACACGTGGGTAAATCAGGCCCATAATCTGCTAAAATTACCTCTCCTTTAAAGGGCAACTGTGGTCTGTGAACAAGTTAGGGGTAAAAAAATAAAAAAGCCCGTCCGTAGTACCCATCCAACATCAGTAGAAATTATTATTAGGATCATTCCAAGGAAGTGGTGCATCCTGGAAAGATTGCCCGTTACAGAACCTGAAATGGCAGCTCACCAAAGTCAAAAGCAGGGAACAGCAAATGGTATAAATTCAACTTATTCTTCAGAATGGAAGAATATATGCATAATACAAACCAAGAATTTTTAAAATTAATGATATTTTCCACTGAACCTGAATTTACTTCCTGTCTCTCCCAGCATTAAGGACAACTAAAATGTATTTTTTAAAATCCTAACATAAAAGCTTTTCTCCTCACAATACCTATACAATGTCAGATTATTGTCTAGTAAATTGCATTTATGTACATGTAAGAAGTAGATTCTATAACTAAGAAAGTTTCCATGTTATTCCCAGTACAACTTACAGCCCATGTCACCTTCAAAGATCCTGTTGAACAAGTGCACCTATTGGCTATGCACACCGACACTGCTGATCCTTCTCTCTATGCACATATTTTCTATACAGATGCCTTCTCACCAATATGGAAGTCTATGATTTTGCTGGTTTTACTGCCTTTTTATTTATTTATTTTTTGCTTACATTTCATAACCTACCAAAAGATAAAGGGGGTTATTTAATAAAAGTTCTTATCGTTTAAAATGGTGCTAATTTTGCCCCAACCAATCAGATGTTAGCTTTCAAATGTTACAGAATTTCTGATTGGTTGGGGCAAAAGTAGCACCATTTTAAACGATAAGAACTTTTATTGAATCTCCCTGAATGTTTCTTGTGTATGCTTGTGGTGGTTAGCAGTCTAAAGAAATTTTCTTTAAAGAAACTGCAAAGATTACTTTGTGTGGGGAAACACTGTGAAATTTCAATATTGTGGTTTGCTTGTGAAGGTTCTCATTCATCCAGGTCATGGTATATCTGTTGTATTCAATTAGATCAACTGGACTTGAAGTTTAGTTCTTAAAGACGTTTTCGCTAGTCATCCGACTGGCTCTCTCAATTCAGAATTAATTCAGAATCTGTGGCAATTATGTACCCTGGAAAATCCCAATTAGCATATCACAGCCAGGTGTTAAGGGCGTAATTGCAAAGTGGCTAAAGGTGTTTAGGAACACCCAGGGTATGTGAAGGAACCAGCCTGAATAGAGGTGGGGGGGGTTCAACACCAACTGTCTGCCATGTACAAGGCTGTTTTGACACCTTACCCTGGGCCATCCTCTTAGCCACTATGCAATCACGCCCTTAACACCTGGCTGTGATATGCTAATTGGGATTTTCCAGGGTACATAATTGCCACAGATTCTTGTACAAGTCATTCTGAATTGAGAAAGCCAGTCAGATGACTAGCAAAACGTCTTCAAGAACTAAACTTCAAGTCCAGTTGATCTAATTGAATACAACAGATATAATATTGTGGTTTCAACATTGCTAAATCTCTGATCTGTGCAGAGGCAGGATCTGCTGTAGCATGATCTGTGACTAATAGAGGTGGGTCTCTATGCTGTAATATGCTTGGCTGTCAGCTTTAAGGAAGGCTGCCGGTTTCCTTGTTTTCAGCTGTGCACTACAGAGCATTTGAAGTGTACTGTGTACACTTAGCCTTCCACCAAAATAAAGAGGTTGAATCTGTGTGGCAGTGTTTGTATTAGTATTATTCATTTTTACTGCCTACAGACAAAATAAACATTTTCAAGCAAACATACCTGTTGATGTAACTCAAAGCCACGTAGGTAGGTTGTTGTAGTTCCTGCTTCTCTAACACACGTGGATCTGTATCTGTAATACAAAGGGCACTGGATAAATTGGTGTTAGAGGACGTTAAAGAAGCACAATCTTTAAGCTGAATTAATTACATTTTTAATTAAAAAGAAAACTGTGTAAGAGTTGCCTTACATCTCACTTTTTGTGGGCTTCATTGTCTCTAACTGAAGAAATTAATTTAAAAGCTGAATTAAAAAATGTAAATTTGAAAACTTTGTGGCATACATTTTTAGTAATACATGCTGCTACACAAGGATTAAAGGCAATACTTTGGTAATATGCACAGTCCCATGTGCTCTAGCAAAACAGAAATCAGTTAATTGTACAGTTTTACCAAACCTGGTAATTATGATGGCTCATTACCCTACCACATAACTCCTGGTTGGATGCCTTCTAGTGACACATTAAAGCAGACACAAATGGAAAATAATATGTACAGGGGAGAAGATAAATGAGATAAATAGTGAGGAACAAAATGGGATAGTAAATAACAGCAAACCTGATAAGAAATGTGGTACAAGAAAGATGAGTGTGTTGGAGTGAAAGAAGGAGCTCTAATGTTCAGAGAGCACAGTAACGCAGCATTTCAGTGTTGAAGATTTGCCACAGCCACATGGAACAAAATATCTGTTCCAGCACTGTGTCAGAGCTGTAAATGACTCAAATTGTTTCATAAACCATGATTCATATTGGATTCTAAATGTCCCATGATCCCCTTGTTCCTTTCACAAATGTAAAAGATGCAATGCAACAAAACTGATAAACTTGAAAGCATAACTCAAAAACTATTTACACAACAAATCAGTGTGCAAACACAACCTTCTCAAGCATTGACCAACAATACACAATGTTATACTGTAACTTATCTTGAAAGTGTCACATTAATTCATAAAATGTGATTTTGACTTCTCTAGCCATGTTAGCTTGAAGATAAATTACCCATTTTAGAATTAGGCCCTTTAGGCTTATTCGGTTTTTCAAGTTCATTTTATGAGGAGAAAGATTTTTTAGTACTCGATCAACTTAGACCACAGTGTTATTACTGTTATGTCTATATTTTGCTATCTTGTGAATGGTAATATGATCACCTCTCTTCTATAACCACGGATTCAAGCAGATTATGTACTTATATTTACAGGTTGACCTTTACTCAGATACATTTATCAGATGCACTTATCCTATCAATCAGTACACTGTTTTCAGCGCAATTTAATCCCACACAGGTCTTCCCCTTAAAGTCACAAAGATGTTAGCCATTAAGTTCACTTTGCTTGTGAGTAGAAATGACCTAGAGTAACATATCTACACTTAACACAGATCAGTCCTTGTTCATAAATAACAAGACACTGCATTTTTCATTCACAGGAATGCCATCCATCAAACTAGACATTATGTTATGTCTATATACAGTATATCATCTTTAAAAATATTATTTATATACAGTCCATGAACTTTCCAAATGACAAACCTTTTTTAAAATGTAGTTTTGCTTTTTGATTTACTATTAGCCAAACTTAAGCCATCAGTGCAAAGTATTTCAGCCTGTTTTAAGTATTAATTCTCTGTTAGGCTCCTGATTTAACGAGACTGTATGTACAGCCTAGATTCTGTGCACAAGATAAGCAAAAGATATATATCAACAGATAGGAAATAAGCTTGTGTATAACACAAACAGCAGTGCATACAGATATGGTTCCTTTTTTTGATTTGTGCTTACTGACAGTTGCAAATAATGTTCATTCAGCATTTTATCAAATGGTATTCTGCATAACTGTGCTGTGTGGCTCTATTGCCTCTAAATTCAGAAACTTGAAACAACATGTCACCTGAATCATCCATATTCCTCATAAGTTCAGCCAGTTTTATTATATTGCCAGCTATGATTCAAAATAAATATATCACTGGCTAAAATTGACTGTCAAGCAGTATCTCTGTTCACTGTCATGGACCTAACCCCTTAGTCTTAAGCAGTCTCTAAGCAAAAAGTCAACTAAAGGGGCTGCTTAAAAAATAAAAGGCAAAACATTGCACTGAAAAGTTCATTCCACAATTGGCAATAATATTAATAGCTGAATAATTGGAAGACATACTTAGATGGCCCTGTGACTTCAGGTACACACTTTTAGGAAATCAAACTGCAAGAAACCAAATCTTTTGAAAGTACTGTCTAAAGGTGTGCAATTGGAAAGCATTTTGCAGTAAAATTCTGCCAGTGAAAACCAAAACCAACCAACTTTGTCTACCCGTACTACAAACTTCAGAAAACTTTTTGTCCAAACATTGTGGATTGTAATAAGTTTACTTGCGATAACAAGGGAATTGTTGAATATAATGGAAAACTGGAAAAAAACACACAAATAGGGAGTTTATATTTGTATGGCAAGCCACAGAAATGACTGCCTTCATGCATGGTCGTATTGACCCAACAGAATTACCCAGGCAGATCTTGCTTAACTTTTACAGTATCAACTCAAATCCCACGTGTTTCAAGTATTCACATAATAAAGGTATATGTAGAATGAATTACAGTTCATTTGACATAAATTAAGTCTTTATGTGTTGGCTAGGCTTTAAGGACCATAAAAAACAACTATTGGATCAGTTCTGATGACATTTTCTTTTGAACATGTCCTAATTTTTAAAATTCTATTAAAGGATAATTATACTCACCTTCCCTTCGCTCCACTTTCTGTACCTATTAATAGTAACCAGGGTGAGAACCTGGGTACTTTACAAATCAGCTGGAATACGTATGCAAAGTTTTCCTTGCTGCTATAGTCATCTTTCTGCTGGTCTCTGCAGTAGCGATGTAGCCATTGGGAAAACACATTCTGCAAAAAGACATGTCTCCTTATTGCCCAGATTGCAGACTGTCACTGACAGTAGCTGAGAGGCAGAGCAGACCAACGAGGGAAAATCATATAAGTATTCCAGCTGATCAATAACATACTATTCCAGCTGATCAATAACATACTATTTCTTGAATTTTATTTTATCTTTAAATTCAAGAAATAAATATTAATTGTATGTCAACATTTGCAAAAGCATAGAATGTGTGAGTTTGCCCATTTAGAGTTAACTTTCAATATAAAAATCATGTAATATGAATGTGAAAGTGAAGAGATTTTTTTTTTACACCAGACAATATCATTCAATGCATTACACAATCAGCCCATGTCAACAGGACAGTTACTTTGAAAAAAAGAAAAATTAGCACACAGAAAAGACACAACCATTTCAATCTGTCCCTCTAAAACCAAATTTAGATTAAATTACCACTGAAAATAGCTATTCAGAGGAAAGGCAATTGTGTAAGACAGAAATCCTTTAACAGAGAATGGATGGAAGAAATGAGTTTGTTAAGAGGTAGAAGGAGATGCTTGCTTGTCACTTTTCCATTCACTGATCAGGTTCTTAGAAACAGTACATTGCAGCCTTGGAAAGGAAGACCCTGGCTCCTTACAACTCTAGAACATGCATGAGTCAAACTGATTTTTTAATGAAAAATGTAGTTACCGCTAATGATTTCCTGATTTACAGCAGACAGTGCAGAGGATCCTGATCATGTTTTTCCTCCAGAGAAATGCCAGTGGTTCTTTTTTTTTTTTTTTTTTCTACAAATTATTACAAAGGGGAAACATGTATTATTCATTATTATTATTATAATATTATTAGTTTGATTATTTTGTGACTTTTTTTGTAATATGTTCTTTCACCTTTAAGTTCAAAAAGTATTTTCATTGTATGAAATTATGCGCATCTTGGCTGATCCACTACTCTGCTCCATATCAATTATTATAGCATGGTAATGAGAGCGCTGGAGGATAGGTATGAACAATTGGTCTTGACTATAACCTTTACAACTGTCAAAGATTCGTCAAACATGCAATTAAGAAAGAAAAATAAATGCCTTCTTCAGACTTATGAATGCTTACCCCCACACTATGTACATACAAAGAAGTGAAGACTGAAGCCCAGTTAGCAACAATTTAAATATTAAGGCCTATTAAAGATGTTAAAGAGACATATTTTACTTCTAATAGCCCAGAAGCTGCTTGTTAAAACAATACATCACTATTTACTTGCCTTTTTAACAAACTAAAATCACAAACAAATTAAAATCTTTTACTACAGTAAGTTTTGTGGTTACCTTTTTGTTTTACTATCACTCTTTTTCTGAAAAGAGATGCTGTACAAAAAAAGCTAATTGGATAGATCCTCTCATCTGAAACAAGAGCATGCTTGGGTCAGTGGCTTTGAGAGGGGCAGGGGTTAAAAGTGACTGGAGTGACAGATTCCATAATCAGCTGCTACCTATTACAGAGATAGTGATTTTTTTAACAAGTTTTTTAACAACACAATCCATATAATTGCAATAGTGCAATGATACAATAATCTGCTCAACTAAGAGAGGGGTCTGACAGATTAGACTAAGCACACATAAGGTGATTTTTCTACCTGATTGACCAGTATTCTTGTATTTTCAGCCTCTATGGACCGATCACGATTGCTCTTTTCTCAAAATCAGAGAAAGTTCGACCACACATAAGCAAATTGTGGCAAAATATTGGCTGCTGCTATTTTCTGTGTGACCTATGTTGCTATTAGGACACATTCAAACTTACAAACTCTATTTTTGATTTCGACATCAAGCTTAAAAACTGCTTATTTTACAGTATACTATCACTATTACACCCCTTCTATTAAAGTCTATGGGCCCAGGGTGTAAATAATATTGTTATAATCGGCACACTATTATGTAGTAGCACGCTTATTATAGCAAAGAAGTAGCAAACTCACACAAGTGACCACAAACCTGTAAGTAATACAAAGAGTCCCTTCCTTCCTGTGTATCTTGTTGTGCTAATCTGGCTGTTCGAAGGGAGGGGAATCAGGGAGGTGTCTTTGCTCATTTTTTCTTTTTTTCTGCATGACCAGAATGGAGTTGGGGGGTTTGTGTTGGCTTGGTGTTTGCGACAACTGAGTGCTGTACTGGGGTGTATTATAATGAATAATGCACCCCCTACTAAAATTAGACGGGTATCAGAATGTACCTCTGAGTTCTGTGCCCTGTAGAAAAGGCACTCGGCCTGCAGCCTCATGCTTTTACAGGGTCATGGAACTCCTCAGTGACCTCTAATTTCCTTATAATTTACAGTAGGGGGTGTCTTATTCAATATATAATCTACCCCTCCCTTGGATTGGGTTACATTTGCATCTTTACATGAAAATAAGTGAGGAAAGAGAACTTCAAGTGAAGCATAAGCAGCCAAGGAGGTTGGGGTGGGGGATGTGAGACGTGGAGGATTGGCTGAAGGTGAAGAATAGTGTGGCTGAGTGTGCATGGGGGGGGGGGGTAGGGGCCTTGGTTTATTGTACTTAAATATCTAATAGGGATGTTTTAAACTACTGGGGTTGGATTATATTGGTTAATGTACCTGTGGCCTCATGCTTTAACAATCTTTACCTTACATCCCTGCTCCAAATGGTTTTCTTGCTGTGCCTGTTCTAAGTCCAGGAAAGTGCAGTGTAGGAGCCTGTCAGTGAGTCATCCAGTCCCTTCTATTTCCCTACCTCGACAAGGCATGGCACATGCGCAGAGGAGCCCTCCCCCTTCTCCCTCCCTCCTGCCCGAACTAACTTTTTAAAACCTTGCCCTAGCTTTTAAAATTTTTGCTGTAGGTCCCCCTATCCCACCCCGAACCGCCAAGTGAGACTGTCCAAAAATAGATCCGAATGGTACTTACAATCCTTCATTCCCCCGATTTTTTTTTATATCGAAAGCTCGGGGAACGTGCTTTCAGTGATCAGTCACCAAGTGCAGCAAACATGCAAGTGGTTCGGGATCAGTCTGCCTCCCCCTTGTGCCCATAGCTGTTAATCCATAGGGCTAGGGGGAGGCTACATTGGTCCCTTCGGCCGGTAGGCGTCAGGAACCATCATACTTGCCCTCCCTTTCTGCTCCCAGCTGCCACCAGGAAGCTTCCAGGGGGGGTTTGTATGGGAAAAACCTGAAGGTCCCAAAAAGGACCCAGGCAATCCCGCCACAATATGTGATACAAACAAAACACAAAACAAAAAGTGCACGTGCAAAGTGCGAGTTAAATAAATAGTAGTGCCTAGCGCACAATTTAATAAACAGTGGGCCAAATAGGCCCGACCGATAAAAAAGTGAAAGGAGTGCTATACACACGTGCTCCCAGTGCACAGTAGTGTTGGAGGGAAGCCCGAGCTTTCGCACCCCCCTGCCTCAAGGCTTCGACCAGGCTCCATATCCACTCAAGATCAGGCGGGAGCTTGGGGGCCGTGCGCCAAGCATACACGCACCCCCTCTCAACCAGGCACCAGCCAAGAGTAAGATACTTCACAAAGTCTTATTTCAAAAGACAGGGAAGTGACACTTCCAGCTTTAGGCGTCGATCATATTGTGTAGTGTGCAGACCTGCTCTTAAACAGGGAACATGGGAGGGAATTCTCCTCCCACTTCTCCATCTCCTGCAAGAACAGATACTACACTTGATCTTAGCCAAAATTCCCCCCGATGTTCATGAAAGCTGGCAGCCACGTCCGTAATTGGCTGCCTCTCAGCCAATCACAGATGCAGCTGCCGGTCCGGCCCTCTGTTTGCAGGAACGGAGGATTGTAAGTATCGTTCTGAGCTTTTTTTGGAAAAATCTAACCTGGCGGTTGGGGGTGGGATTGGGGGACCTACACTACAGCAAAAATTTGTTTTAAGGGTGGAGATACCCTTTAATATCCTTATAATTTAAAGTTGGAGGTACTTTATACAATATATGAAACACTGTGGCCTTTATCTTCCAATTGAAAGTAAATTAGAGCATTCTTTTCACTATTTCAGTAACAGACAGACCTCATTATAGCCGTTAGATAATGCAATGTATTTTGGTTTTCTTCAGGGGCTTAACTACTACCAGGGAAGTAGCCGTAGGAGGGGCCCTGAGCCAAGGGGGCCCCATCTTCTTATTTTTCCTATGACTGATATATCCTCCTCCCAGAAAACCACTGTGGATAAAGCACTTATAGAAGCCCCATTATAGTTATGCTGGGGGCCCAGTGATTCCTAGTTATGCCACTAAAAAACGAATACCAATACACAGCAGTAAATAGCACTGAATGAAAATATAAAGGCTCACTCAAGGTTCACTGCATAAGCAAAAACATTCCACTAAATAAAGGTAAAATACATTTTATATAAAGGTTGACCTGGAACTAACACAGATCAGAGTGGATGAAATGTAAAAGTCAACAACTTGGAGATCATTAGGACTCTTTGTATGTTGTAATGTTTTTTTAGCTTATGTTAATGTAGACTGATTTAAAAGCTATAATTATCTCCACGGCCTATGGCATATATTAATGGGCAATTCAATTTAGCCAAGACTTCATTAATCAAAGCGACCAACAGGAGACCTACAGAATTAAGGCAGAAATAACAAGCAATGTAAATCATGTGCCTATTTAATAAACACAGCTTAGAATGCTAACCCCTTACATTCTGCCAGAAAAAGAACAGCATTGTTTTATTGGTTTTTTCGTGTTTCAGAACATCCAATACATTCTTATTTTTATATTATGCCTCAAGAATTCCAAAAGAAAAATTCTAAAGAATTAAAGGGTATGTCCACCCAGGAAAAAAAAACTTTTTATATACTGTAGCTCACCCCCAAATTTCTTTTTTTAAAACAAGCAGCAGAAATGTACTTGCACTACTTTGTTCCCATGGCTGTTTGCTCTGGCCCTCTGCTTGCCGGAAGTTGCAAACAGGGGCCGAACTGGCAGCCGCATCTGTGAATCTGGAAGGCAGCCAATCACAGACACGGCTGTCGGCTATTCAATCGCTGTACACTGTTGTCATTTCAATCGCTGTCTACCGCTGTCATTTCAATCGATGTCTACCGCTGTCATTTCAATCGCTGTCTACCACTGTCATTTCAATTGAAAATACTGCTGTCATTTCAATTGCAGTCTACTGCTGTCATTTCAATTGCAGTCTACCGCTGTCATTTTAATTGCAGTCTACCGCTGTCATTTCAATTGCAGTCTACTGCTGTCATTTCAATTGCAGTCTACCCGTCACTACAGTGCCATTCTACTGCTGTCATTTCAATCAGTCTACCACTGTCACTACAGTGCCATTCTACTGCTATCACTACAGTGTCATTCTACTGCTCTCATTTCAGTCGAAGTATACCCGTCACTACAGTGCCATTCTACTGCTGTCATTTCAATCGAAGTCTATCCCTGTCACTACAGTGCCATTCTACCGCTGTCATTTCAATCGAAGTCTACCGCTGTCACTACAGTGCCATTCTACCGCTGTCATTTCAATCAAAGTCTATCCCTGTCACTACAGTGCCATTCTACCGCTGTCATTTCAATCGAAGTCTATCCCTGTCACTACAGTTGCATTCTACCGCTGTCATTTCAATCGAAGTCTAGCGCTGTCTCTACAGTGCCATTCTACCGCTGTCATTTTAAATTGCAATCTACCACTACCACTACAGTGCCATTCGACCTCTATCATTTATATGGCATACTACTGCTTGCAATTTGAGTAGCTTATCAGACACAAAACCACAGTATATCTTGGGATATATATATATTGGGGAAAAAATACCACAAATATTTCTGTCTGGCCACACAGAATACCAAAATATTATCCTGTGTGTACCTGGCCTAAGTTATCTCTTCTTTAAGATGATAATCGATTAAGAGATCAACCAGAAAATGGGGTTCAAAGAGGAAAAAAAATGAATTATTACATCCAGTTTCTATTTTTGAAAGCGGAACTTCATCCAGACTCATTAGCAATGGTTCTCCTTCTGATCACCAGATCTCATCACTTTCTGAGCACATTTACTAACTATGAGGCAATTTAATAACACGTATCCAAACCATACTGTAGTTATCATCACAGTAAAAAAGAATGTTGACTTTATTGTGGCATCTAAACTCAATACCCACAGACTGCCCCACCATTATCTTATTACAACAGATGTATGAGGTTCGGGTCAAATATCCAGTACATCCCTAGAAGTAAAATATTGATGGTTCAGCCATTGAAAGTTTATTGGTCGAAACAACAGATGCTTTGACACTCCCATTTTGCAGTTTCAACTAGGAATTTCAGCTTCAGCAGTTAGAATTCTACACATAAAGTCCTAACTAGCTCTTTCTAACAATACGATCAATAATGCTAGGATTGAGACATTATGACTTTTAGTAAGAAAATTAAATAATTCACACTTGTGCAATTATATAAAACAAAAACACCCAAACAATTCAACTAAAAGTTTTAAGATCATCATCTTTTTCTGTACTGACTAAGACAAAAATAAGATTATTTTGGACAGAAGGAAATCTAGTTTAACTAGACCATTAATAATAATGCCATTGTGCCAAATTTAGACATCGCGGTTCTCACTGTCAAAGAATTAAAATGCCAATTATCCAACATACCTGGAGGCACAAACAGATGTTACATTTTGCTATAAAGACATACCGTATATATCAGACAAGAAAAAGTGTTATAATCACAGAAATAAAACACAAAAGTGAAAGGATGGCTGTATAAATTATGTCTCAGAATTAGACATGTTTATTAGCCACTTGGCTCTGAGCCAAACTGGTTCTTTTTCAGGAATATCTGCAGGTATGTGTGTGTTCACAAGGACAGATAAAACTAAATGAGATTAGAAATTTAACATTAATAAATAAATAATTTCATTATGCACCTTGGACTATGGTCATATTCCTCTTAACAAATCCAACAATTGAAAATTAGCATAAAAGTTCAAGAGCTGATGTCCTCCAACTGTAGCACTGCTTGTGCTGTGATTAAACTGGAAGCTGGCCTTTGGGCGGTTGGACTGCAGCCTCTCTCCGTGGCAAGTGCAAGAATGTATAAGAACGAATAGGAGACAGTTAAAGGGCAACTGTGGTCTCAAAACAAGTTAGGGTTAAATGAAAGCCTGCAGTATTTCCTTTACACTGAGCCAACAATCACATCTCTGGCTGGAGCCTGTGAGAAATTATATTGGGGTGAATGTTCAAACTTCCTGCTTCCAGTAGGTTGAGTGACATCACCTTACCTCTGCTGGCCCTTTTCCCCTGGGGGAGAAGCATGCTCAGTTAAGACTTAATACTGGGAAAGTCAGGAAGTACCTGAGGAAAAAAATTAACAGTTGAGAAGGGGAGCCTATTAATGCAGGCGAAGGCTGGTCACATGGCTGAAAACAGGAAGCGTTCAACCAGGAAGTTACATTGCAGCAATAACTTCTCACAAATTTTATCTAGAGATGAGATTTAGGTTTTATTTTGAAGGTATGATGGAAGGCTTTTTATATAATCCTTACTAGTTTGGAAGAATTTGAGACCACAGTTACCCTTTAAAGATGCTACAAAGTACTATCTGGAGTATAGGCAATGAAATGATACAGGTAAACACAGAAATGTAGCCTCATTCATTACTGATGCAATTCTATCAGTGTATAAGGATTTGTATTTACTTCTGATGGGTACAGGAATTGAAGATAAGTTGGAGAATATGTCTCACAAAAGCCCTATTACCTTTCCAGTCGCTATGGGTGAATTTACGCACATCTTGCAGCTGCCTCTGGATCACACTACTTCCAACTCAGATTAAATGTAATTATGTAGCATGCAAATAGAGTTATAGTCTTCATTTCATTGAAACCACTATCTTGTTTAGAGATATCCAACTATCCAGCCATAGAAGCAAAAATCCCAGAATTTTTAGCTAAACAGCTGCTATCTATCTTCATATTAATTTCAGGCATAGGTAATCCATACAGACCAAAAAACAAACACAAGCAATATTTAGTTCTTTTCTTAAAAAGTCCATATAAATAAAACTTTTTTTTAAATCAAAATTGTCCTTTAATATATTAAATGTATTTACTTTAGTTAAAACCACATTAAGACAAAAGGATTCCTACTCAGCACTTGGCAGATAATTTGCAAATGTCAGAAAAGATTGGACAAATATTGGCCACATGTGTAGCATAAAATTAACTGATCCCGATGACTACATTGGGATCTATCAAGTGATTCCATCATATATATCAGACATGGTTAGTTATCGGCTCCCTTTACTATGTTTATCCTGAACATTTCCTTATAACTCTATATACCCAAAATAGAGTATATGGTTATAATATCCACTCAACCCAAAATTAAGTCCTTTCCATCTATAACTCTGTGGGAGGCAGGAGACAGCACCATTTTGCTTTTATGGAAAAGTAAATATCTTTAGAGGTTTTGCACTCCTTCAAGCTTACAGTCTTGTTGGTAGTTGGTAGTTAGGCAAAGAAATTACTTCCCGACTCATCACTAACTTTTAACTTCTAAAGGGCATGTCCAAAACTAAATTTTGCGCCAGTGCTGGACCTTACACATCAGCTCCTTATGGTACTCCTTCAGTGCCTGTGCATGGTCCCAAAAGGCAAAGATTAGGAGCTGTCTGTGTGCCTGCATCGTCTAGCAATAAAATAATTTTTCTGTAATGTAGCACACACGCCCTTCCCCTAACCGTTAGGTTAAAAAAATGTAAAAAAAAACCAAAACACAGAAATAGACGTAGCAAGTTTTCATAGGCTCTCTCCATAGCCAGCAGCCGTGTCCAGCCACTATTGCTACTTCCGGAAATGGAGTTTCAATAGAGCCAGAGAGCCGAGGGAATGACGCTGGGCAGGTCGATTTATATATATTTTTATTTAATTTTAAACATGGAAGTTGGGGGGGGGCAGTGGCTTTAGGTGAAGGTAATTTTAAAAATAACTATAATAATTCATTTCTTGCTTAAAAACCTGTGCACTAACCTACAAAATAGCATAAAATGCTAAATATTATTTGTTCGATTTAGCATTTTTAATAAGAAAGAATTGTTTCCAAGGAACAAACTATTTTGTTTTTGCAGTTTTCACATTCTACTTTCTCAAGGTGCCCATAAACTACTTAGACATTAGACGTTCATCTATAGACATACCGATATGTCCAATCTATCATAAGGATAGAGCTCACCTTCCAACCGATCCCACGACATTCAATCAATTCTTCAGAAACCGCCTTTCCTCTTCTTTTTCGCGACCAGCATATAATCGTGACGGTTCATTTTGCGATTGTATGCCGGTCGCGTAAAAGAAGGTTCTTAAATCAATTTGAGATCACAAAATGAATGGGCCAGATGGGATTATCTCAACATAAAAACCACTGCTTGTAAAATGCAGTCTTTAGATATTAGATAGATTAGATGTTTGTCTATAAACAAATCTTTATTCTATCTAATGTAGAAGTAACAAAGGTAAAAAATATCTGTTCCAACTGGCCACAAAAAAACAAAACTGATTTCAAATGCTTGTACATGAAAATACTAATGTGATTTGTGAATGTTTATGAAGTAGTCTTTTAGCTAAAGTACAAGCACTAGCAAAGTCCTGAAATGAGATTTTATGTAGCGTCTAAGAACCTTGAAAATGTGATCTTTAAGCGCACAGAAAGAGAAAAAAAAGAAACTATCCCCGAATACAGGACCAGAATTAAAAATACTGGTTCAGACTGAGCTACCATTCCTTTTTTAAAGTGGAAATTTTAATTGCATACAATGGTCTTCTGTGTAAAGGAAAGAAGCTGGTAACACAGTACTCCAGTCGCATGTATAGAATTTTCATTCTGCTATATAACTTACTGCACTCAGCAGGGTATCGTGGTAACCAGGTGCAGAGAGATTGACAGTGGAAGTTTTATGACAGCTGTCATTCTCCTGGACTAAAATTAAGACACTCCAGTCAGCTAACTTTTATAGCTTGTTTTCATTTTGGTTCAGTTTAAAAATTTTTTTATAACACTTGACATTACAGAAAATCATTTACGCTGAAAGAAAAATATATATGCACAAGGATTTAAACATGATTTTTTTGTTTTTATTTGAAAGCAGGAAAAACCTTTGAATTAAGGAAGGCAAATTAAATCTAGCGAGAAAAACATTCAGTAGCAAAACAGAAGAATCTGGTAATTGTAGGAAATTATTTGTATGGAAAGAAGGATTCATATGTCTGTTCAGACCCTCAGATATACATATATCTGTATGGATAGTGTTTCAATAATATACCTAACAATATTGTTTCTAGAAAATATAATATTGTTATAATCTTACAGTTGTGATATCCCCCCCTGCTAAAAATTAGAACCAAGGTTAAAAATCACCAAACATTAGAAAGTGTACACAAGGCAATTGACGAAATGTGTAATATTTTAGCATCAGATCTTTAGTTCCAGAGACATGGTCACATAAATTGATTTGTCCAAGGTCAAAATAAGCACTCATGGGAATTAAACCAAGGCTTTCAGGAGTTAGGGAAAATGGTTACATCCTAGTGACCAACACTTGTGATCACAGGTAACGGTGTGTAAGCACGGCCATTTCAGACGATAATCATAACATGTATGGGCACTCTGTCAGCCCTTGCGATCGCACACACGTGTGTATGAAGCGTTAACCAAAGAATGATCTCCCCTAATTTAAAAGCCATGATCTCTGGCTGTTTAATTTTTTTTTACTACAAGCAAAGTAGTCCTTGTTTTCTACCAACAAAACTATGGCGCTAAGGAAACAGAGACGTAAAGTCACAGTTAATTAGGTCACTGGCCCATTTTACAGTCAGTCTTACAAACCTTCTTGGACAGGAGTTCTCCTGTTCCAAGATTTTACATGATACCCAAGTCAAACATGGTCCAGATGAATCAAGTTTTTGGGTGGCAGTTCTCTTTCCAATTTATCATTTGGGACAGGGACGGTTTTTACTGTGTATGACCTGCTGCAAGGGAAAAAAATCATCTAAAGACAACACTGACAATTAATTAAAAAAAGAGAGTTTTAGGCACAAAAATTAAAACCCAAATATGAGCAAACAAATTAGTAACCTCTCTGCATTTTTCCAAAATAATACAAACTTGTCATACATTAAAATCATAAATACTAAAAGTAAATACTGTAGAATCATTATTCTCTAGACTATAGTCCATAGATCAGCACAATTTCCTTTGATTCATGCTCTTGTTGTTTAACTAATAAAATAAACAAAAAAGGGCACACAATATAACTGGTACCCCTAAAACAGACAAAAATGATAAAGACCACAAATTCATCTCTGGTTTGTCCCTGTGACTTTTGTGGGCGTTTATGGTGTGTGGTGCCAAAGCTAAGATCTTAGGATGTCACAACAGGAGGGAAATTTACCCTGCATTAAAAAGGGAAGGTTTTAATGGTGAAAAAATCAAAGAAAAACATAACATAAAATACTGTATGACCTTCAAGATCAAAGTACTACAATATTAGGTTGGTTTAAGAAAGTCAGACTGGTGTTTTCTAAAATGGCTATATACAATCCACATTCCTTCTAGTAAGATTTAGCAACTTTATGTTTACTGAAGAAAAAAAAGGGAATTCTTTATGTTGGCTACCTTCAGATGAACGGCAAGTGACATTTGCTTAAAGTTTCCTGATCGTTTCCTTGATGGTCATTGATAGAGAAAATGCTACATGTCGCATTTCTCTAGCGGCAAACATCTGGAACTGCTCAGGTTTGCCACCTGAAAGTAACCTTTGGTGGTTTTCTTGCCGTCTCTGGCCTTGGGCACCTTGAATCTATGCAGGATATAAAGAAATAAGCTTATCAGGACAGGATATGGCTAAGAAAAATCCTGTTTTATGTAACCAAATAAAAAAAAGCCATAAATGTCTTTAAACCTATTTCATTACAAATCGAAGATTGTAATCTCTTCTGTGCAAGGAACTTATTCCTCATATTTCAAGGCATAAAGTGCAAAATATATCAGTGGTGGTTGAGACAGGTAACGTAATTCCAGCCAATTTTTGGTACGGAACACATGTATTTTTAAAGGACACTTATACTCACCTTTTCCCCATTCCATAGCTGCAGAGAACCCAGAATATGGACCTAAATCACTATCATATACTAACGCAAAGTTCCCCAGGGCAACCTGGTTCGTTCCTTCCCACTGCCACTGTCAATGATAGTCAGCAATATAGCCAATGGGAAGACAAGCTCCTGTACAGAGCTAAAGAGGACCAGAATGCAGAGGGAAACATAGTGTAAGTTCAGCTGTAATGTAAAGTACCCAGAGGTAAGGACTTATCATTTTAGGTCCTAATCCTGGGTAACACTAATGGGAGGAACAAGAAGAGCGAGGGGGAGGTGAGTATAATTAAGTGTACTAAAAAAATCCCGTTAATATTTTTTTAGTGCAGTTTGGCGGGGGCGTTAATCAGCGTTTCTGCTACACAATGCAAACACTTAGCAAAAATGTGCAGCATTTTTTCCTTGTCCATTTATGTTGCATTATTCCTATAACGAAAATGCCTGCAGCTGTACTTTTGAAGTTTCTTATAAAGAGAAATTATATGTATTACATAAAATATATATCATATATAATTAAAATGTTGTCATGTTCTAACTTAATCGCCCATACACTGTACAGTTACTAAGGACTGCATGGCACCATGGCACACATCTGAGGGTTTCTCTTCGACCTCAATCATAAAATCATCCATTGTTCTGTGGTTCACAAATGATTTGATGTAAACAATTTCTACAACATTTGCAGAAACAAATCAGATGTTAGATAACAACAGTAACCCAATACTAAGTTAACTAGGTGGTTGATACAAATTAATAGAACAAAAAAAGTTTCCCTTTATATTTTTATCCCTTAACCCTTAACAAAGCTTTTATACACTCGAGTTTCTTCTATACACAATGGAAAGGTAAAGAAACTCAATTTGTGCCACTAAATTGTGTTAGTCAATATTTTTGCCAGCATAATTTTTTAAAATTTAGATGCAGTATCAGTATATTTGTAACATGCGAGGAATTAAATGTGATTCCAGCATTTAAAACACAGGTGTGTCATGACAGAAATTTGCTTTGCCAAGTGTGCCCATTAATGCAGTGAATTAATGTGTCATAAAACATTTCCTACTAATTATGTCACACTGCCACCTACTGGTAACTGCTTGCTTAGCAACCTGCACAGACTGAAAGGTGAAGGAAGCTATTCAGGGTGCAATGTAAGCAGACAACAAGCATAATTCTTTTGTTAAGAAGCAAATTGATAGGTATAGATTTAATGTGTTGTTCTCTGTCAACATTGTTACAATGTACAGTACCAAATATGGGGAAAAAAATCCAACACCCCTATTTTACCACTTCTACCTTCTAGATATTGTCTTTTTTAGCTGATCCTTATATTGTAAACCCTTTAGAAGTTGGTGAGGACACAAGAACAGGTGCTAGTAAGTACTTTAATATATAAAGCAGTGTAATATACAGATACATGCAACTTTGCACAAAGTGAACATAATTGAAGTCCTCTGAGATATGTGTATTTAAACTTTTAACAATTACTGCAAAACCCACGTCCCAAAAATGGACGATATTGCATTGACCCCTAATTGTCTAAAAGGGGTATAGAAAAAGAACAAAGAGCCATAACGGTCCTGTTTTGTATATATTCCCATTTAAAGGGTAACCCCTCTAAGAGGAGCAGAAAGAGGCACATAAGGAATACTTAAAGAAAGGCTGCTACTGTAAGGATCTTTTAACAATACACAGGGGGGTCTATAGTAGGGCAAATTTTAGTTGGGGGGGGGGACATGCCCTTTAACAACATATTTACAGATTATTCAGCCAATAATCCTTCTGTGCCAGATTTGGTTTGAACTAGAATTGGAATTTTTTAAGAGATTCAAATTAAATTCTCCTGCTGTAGAATGTAATGGGAAAGACTGTGTTCTTATCAGATGTAACCATTAACTATTACCTATTGCCAGAACAAGAAAAAGGTAATCAGAATAGTTTGCTAGTCTGTACTTTATAGTAATATACTACTCACAAAGCAGTTTCTATGAGACATTTAAGTACCTGCCCAAGTTTCTTTTGGCAAGATTCTATTTTTTCTAGGTTGGGGCTAGGTTCCAAGGATTTATTTTAGAACATACTAGACCTTCTGGAAGGAAAGACGCCTCCTGCTGTGTGTGTAAGCAGTGAAGTACATAATCTGCCTGAGAACTGTAGGCACATAGGCCATTTCCTTTCAACATTACACCCAGAGTTTCCTCACAAACAGAGGAAAATATGAGGCCAGTGGTTAAAACTGGATTTCTGGGTAAGATTAACAAAATGACATTTAGTCTTCCACAAGTCAGACAGTCAAAAAGCAGAGCTGGTGTAACTTACATTGTGAGGACATCAAAAAGAACGGTACAGGGGATATCACAGAGTTCTTTTGGTCTCAGGGGTAGCAGCTGGAGTTTGAGAGTGGTGGTTTCTAGCAATGCAGAAAGAATGTCTAAGAAATAAGAAATGTCTATTTTTTTAGCCTCCAGTTTTTGATAAACAGTAACCCAGGGATCATCAAACTATGGGAAAACAGGGAATGCTGGGTATTTTAGTTTTCAAACATCTGGATTAACCACTCACACTTCTTCACTTCACTTTTTTTGGGATATGGGGGGCTGCAGTTTAGTAACACCATAAAGGCTGTTAGTTTGAATATTCCAAACATGTCGATACCAAGGATAAAGACTAATATAGTCTGTCAATCAAGATCAAAATTTTGGCTATTTGTGTGGACTATTAATGATTGCACGATCGGGTGTGGTTTACTGGCACATCCAATCATCCTTTTTTAATTTGGTCAAAAAGAATCAGCCACTTTAGATGTCACATTTACCCAGCTGATTAAACCAAAATACCAAACCGGGAGATTTATTTTAATGGTTTGTCTGAGAAAAAGTTGTGGCAGACAAATCTCATAAAAATGCTACAAAGCCTTAAGCAGACAATGTACCATTTAACTGGAATTGCAGTCTTGCTGTCTTGTCTGGATTTACTTTCCCTTTGGTGAACATTTTTCAAACTATCAGGGAGATACAATGAAAGTTCTTATGGTTAAAAATGGTGCTAATTTTTCCCCAACCAATCAGATCCTATTTAACATTTAAAAGCTAACATCTGATTGGTTGGGGAAAAATTAGCACCATTTTTAACCATAAGAACTTTCATTGTATCTCCCTGATAGTTTGAAAAATGTTCACCAAAGGGAAAGTAAATCCAGACAAGACAGCAAGACTTCAAAGCTAACATCTGATTGGTTGGGGCAATATTAGCACCATTTTTAACCATAAGAACTTTTATTGAATCTCCCTGTATATTCTTTTAAATAGGTGCAATTAATTTACCAAGAGTTGGTATGTCACCTGACTGCAGAAAGGGAAGGAAACCTTGGTTGGTTTACATGCTCCTCCAGTTTGAAATCAGCCCAGACAAACAGGGTTATTCAATAAAAGTTCTTATAGTTTAAAATGGTGCTAATTTTGCCCCAACCAATCAGATGTTAGTTTTCAAATGTTAAATAAGATCTGATTAGATGCGGCAAGATTAGCACCATTTTAAATGATAAGACCTTTTATTGAATCTCCCTGAAAGTGCCAAGGATTATTGTCCTTCAACCGGCTGTGTCAGGCCCAATGCAGGATATCTGTTGACACTTCTTTCCTTTTTCCATGCACAGGCAGAGCTGCACCAACTAAGTTTAAACAAACTTAAACAGCCAGGAGACAGGAGAGAACAGAGAGAACTTACCCAAGATTGCGCTCCTCTGCTCCAGTATTAAATTTGGTAGCAATAGCAGGTGATATTTCATTAAATTACTAAAACGTAGAGTAAATTAGGCACTATAGTATACAATCATATACTGTAACTGACATTAAGGCTGAGATGCAACTTAAACTTAATCCAAGTGAAAATTGGTGTGAACAAAATTTGACCCAAAAAACAGACTACTGATCAGTATGATCTGTTGACTGTTGGTTAAAAAAAGTGGTACAGCTGATATTTCAGAGATGACATTACAGATATGTTCGACTGATTCGGTTGAAAAAGCAAAAATTGACAGAAATATTTCAACCCCGATCAACCAACATATTGCACCACATAGTTGTGTGGGGCCAAATTATCATCCTGTGTATAACGGAGAACCATTTGTCCTAGAATTTGTACTGTAATTTACATATAAAGCTACATTTTAAACAATCTCCACTGAATATATTTTTGAGTAATACATGATTTTGTAGGATTACTTAGGGCACCAATGACACAGCATCTTTGTAAGATCCTAGTTAGATAAGCTAAAGCATAAAATGAAATATGATATGAATAAAAGTGAAAGAGTGCAGATAAAATGAGGGGGTTAAAGGTGGGTGCACATTTCAAAGATCTTTTAAAGATCAGGCTACACACAGTCCTGACCTTTCTCCCTATATAAAGTATAGGAAGAATATTCGGGATGGAAACATTTCCTTCAGCAGCAGCTGAATCCCTTTACTTTAGAACGGGGCCAACTGCAGGAGATTTTCGGGCAGTTAAGAATGATACAGAGGCCAATGAACATTCAACGCTCAGAACTTTAATGATTGAGGAACACTTCCATGAGATCGGACAGAATTGTCCCTTTATTGTTAAAGTGATTACCCAGCTTAAAGGACATGCATCCTTAAAACAAAAAACAGGTCAATTGTCTGTTACTGTACCTGCCCCTAAACCCAATTTTGCCTTTTATTACCTGTATAACCAGGCATTTAAAATTGTTCCTCTTCTGGGGGAATAAGATTATATATATATATTTTTTGGTCTGCACAGATATCTCGACCCAGAGCCCAAATATTACAGTTGGAAAGAAGGGGTGTTATGGGTGCCCAAATTGTGTTACTTGCAACGGGATGTTATCTGGTACAACATTTCCCCATCCCCATACTGGGAGGAGAATAAAAATTCAGGGACGTTACACATGTACTAGTAGGAACATCATCTATTATATAGTGTGTCCATGTGGACTATATTATATTGGCATGACTACTACGAGTTTCAAAGAACGAATGGCTAACCACCGGTCATCTGTCCGGAATGCTCTCTTGGAACCATCTAATCCTCGATGTATCTCAAATAAATATGGCGATATGGCTGTAGCTAAACACTATAAAATAGCAAAACATTCTGTGGGGAGCTTAAGATGTATGATTATCGATGGTATAGACTCTAAACACATCAAAGTCTCCAATAACGAGACTATGCTATTAAGAATGGAAGCAAAATGGATCCATAACCTAGGGACTTTATCACCTAGGGGACTAAAGCTAGGTACACACAGTAACGATAAAGCCCCGATACCGTTGGATCCGATGGTATCGGGGCTTTATCATTATGTGTGTACGCTCGTTTCCCGAACGAGTGCGCGGCCGCCAAACGATCAGGTCGGCCGAACGCTCGTTCGGGAAAGGCCGAAAATTTCCATATAGAGGAGTCTAGCGCAGCCGATGGAAACACACAGTCCTGAGCGTTCTCCCTATGGTATTCATAAGGAGAACGCTCGGGACTGTGTGTATGCAGATCTTTGAAAGATGGCAGACAGGATCTTACAGATCCTGTCTGTCATCTTTCAGAAATCTGGACTGTGTGTACCTAGCTTTAATGAGCAATGGGCCCTGCAATGTTATCTCTAGGCATCTGTTAAAGTGAAAAATTGCTATGGCAAGAAAGACAAAAAGTTTTTTGCCAATATGTGAGAATTTAACAATTAGAAGAGTGAACCATTGTAACTGGAATATCCCTGAATATGTGATTATTTAATAAGTTAATGAGTAATTTATAGTAATTTTCCTGGTCTAATCTACTTTGAATGTATTACTATGTTTTAAATATTTCTAATATTTATTGTTTTTTTTTAAAAAGTTCTGAGGCACTTTACAGCACTGGCACTTTGGTTCCAGACACAACACAATTAATTGTATAGAAGTTTTAAGACATTAGATTTGTTACACTGTTGCACTTTTGAATTGTCCTCCAGTTTTAGCTGAAGTCTTTCCGACTTGAGCGTTTGATCTATGCACCGGCACTTTGCTACACTTTATTGCACTACTGGGCTGGGACAGTGATCTCCACTCCTATAGCGGAGGGTTGGTGTTCCACATTCTCCGCACTGGCACTTTAGCGCTTTTTGAGTCGGAAGGGGTTAACTTATGCTTGTCATATGGTCCCGGCCTAGGCGTAGCTTCCACGTCACTATCTGGGGGAGGTTCCTTAGGTTGGGGGATTAGAATCCCATTGGTCGTACGCATGGGGGTGTGTGTGGGTTAGTTAGTTTTAAGGAAGTGTTTGTTGTTTGATCAGATGTTCTGATGACGGTTAGACGGAAACATGTTAACGAGTGAATAAAGAAATTGTTGGTTATTAAGTCCTGAGAGTGCGTCCTCTAGCACAACGGTATATATATATATATATATATATATATATATATATATATATATATATATATATATATATATATATATAATATATATATAAAAGAACGATAAGAAACGGCGGCACTCACAGGTCTTCTCAAACAAACATGGAGTTTATAAACACATGGAGGCTGCCGTTTCTTATCCTTCTTTATATATCTTTGGATTGTGCACCCAGGCTTGTGAATATATTTGGTGATTGCACTTTGTTGAATTAAACGGACTGTTTGCTGAAAATCCCACATGTGCTCCGAATCTGCTACTTTGTACTCTTCCTTATCTGAAGCACCGGGGTGAATGCTTATGGAGAGTATGGAGAGTGCAGAGGATCGCTGCAGCCTTAAATCCCCCAACTTTATCCCAGCATCCCCCTGTGACGATCCTGCAGCAACTTTGAGCAACTATGTAACTTAGTGGGAATTCTGTAAACATATTCTCTGAGTATATCGTATCTATAGATTTATACTGATGTCAGTATCTCTTTAACACTACAATATTCTGTTTTCTCTTCACAAGCTCTTGCAGAGATATTCTAAATAGAGCTCTATTCTATGCATCTGTGTACTAGTAAAGCGGAAACGAAACGCCAGATGGGGGCTTTGTAAACAGGGTGGAGAAATAATGTTACTTAGCACTAAAATGGCTGCTGCCATACTATGTTCTGCCATAGGCAGAATTCTAAACCCAAGAACATGGAACACTGCGCTACCCACGGTATTAAAGCAGTGTATTCGATATACACAGACTTTAAATAAAAATAGCTGGGTTCTAACATGTGTATTCTATTTGTTATTACTTTCAGCATTTAAGAGGACCACACATTATATTTTTCTACAAGCAGCTGAAAGCTTGATGGATACCTTTTATTTATTGACTGCTCGTAAGTGTTGGAATTATTCCCACAGCTTGCTGGTAAATAGGTGTAAACTTTGATGAATTATACCAAACTCTTTTAAGAAGCTGGAAATACCGATCCCATATAATCACTCACGGAAATTGGAGGACATAAATTGTAGAAGGCACGTTACCGAACATTTGTGTGTAGACAGCTCCCAGGCACAACTAGGAAAAGTTATTAAATATTAGGTGTGGACAAATATGTCTAAAACTCTCTGACAAAGTTACTTGTACTAGCAGTCTAAAGCAATAATTAATATTCTACTTTATTATGATAACATCATATGTGTAGAAACAAATTGACAGCAATAGCAACACAGTTTTCCATATTGACATTTTTAAAAAATAAAAACATTATTTATCATTTTGTCTAAGACCTCAAGCTGAATGTTTAACATTTACAGCTTTATACATTTTTGAACACCTGTACAGCAGAAAATTCATTTGTGAAGGGTTTAAAGGAGTAATTTATCTTCTGACACTGCATCTAAACAAGTGCTTTGGTTTGCAACAGGATTCTGGGTGCAAACTACACTAGAACAAGATAGTGGAAGATTTAGAAACATATGTTTTATATAAAAATATATTTTTTATTACGATTCCAAAAAAAGATTCATGGTGAATTTAAATGAAATCAGATATAAATCTATAGCAACCAATCAGATGTTATTGAACTGCAGTAACACACTAATATGTATATAATTGGTTGCTGCAAAATGAATAGCAAAGGCCAACTGTTAACAGGTCTCGACTGAGCTTGCACTGCACATGCATGCACATGTATGCGCACGTGTGTATAGTGCAAGCTCTGTCAAGACTTGTCAGAGGAACCAGCATGTAAGCTTGATCGCGGGTAAGGTGTCTCTGTTCTTTGCTTGCTCCTCACTGTTTATTTGAAGAACGGGAGGTAAGACATAGCTCCTTTACCTTTAAATCTAAGGCACTTTTGTGAGTGGAGATACCCTTCAAACAATTTATTTTCCATCAATTTGTTTCAGCAATAAAGGGTTCAATTTTTAAAGCATGTTGATAAAAAAATTTGTAAAAAAAAAATTCTTTAGAAATTATTATGAAATAGAATGGTCTCATAATGTGGGTTTACATAGAACAATATATATATATGTACATAGTTTCAAATTGGAATGATAGATTCTGATAAATAGCACTTGAATAAAATACTTGTAATTTACATTGGACTAGTCAAATTCTGGCTGTACACATTGGGGTTAAAGGAACACTAAAGTCGTTTTTATAAGTATATTCCATCCGTTTCTATAAGTGCTATTTATCAGAATCAATCTATCATTCCAATTTAAAACTATGTAAATATATATATTATTCTATGTAAACCCACATTATGAGACCATTACATTTCATAATAATTTCTAAAGAAGGAATATTTTTTATCAACATGCTTTAAAAATGGAACCATTTATTGCTGAAACAAAAGGATGGAAAATAAATTGTTTGAAGGGTATCTCAACTCACAAAAGTAACTTCGATTTAAAGGTAAAGTAGCTATGTCTTACCTCCTGTTCTTCATATAAACAGTCAGGAGCAAGCAAAGAACAGAGACACCTTACCCGCGAACAAGCTTCCACGCTGGCTCCTCTGACAAGTCTCGACAGAGCTTGCACTGTACGCACATGCGTGTACATTATGTGCATGCATGTGCAGTGCAAGCTCAGTCAGGACCTTGTTCCCTGCCTGCTCCTGACTGTATAGTTGAGAATGGGAGGTAGGACATAGCTCTTTTACCTTCCGTTCTTCAATTAAACTGAAAAAATGTAAGCCACTTTTGTGAGTGGAGATAACTTTTAACAATATTCTTAACAAAGCGAAATTTTAAAAAAAGTTGTGAAGCTCAACGGTCTTTTGACTTTTACATGCTTGATTTTAAAATGAATTACTCGCTGGAATAGACAATTTTTTACCCCCCCCCTACAAAATGAGAAAACATGTATTAATTTAAAAGTTAACGTTAAAGGGGAACTGTGGTCCAAAAATGACTTTAGGTAAATTGATAGGAATTGCTCTCCTGAGAATTTTTGCAATTTATTTTCATTGTTTATTTTGCATAGTTTTGAAGATATTTACATTTTTGTGTGTGATATGGCAGCAGCATCACAAGGTCCCCTGCGCTTCCTGCTCTGAAACCATGACAGTCAATCTACCCTGTGTCTCCTACTCCCCTTTGCAGCCCCCCTGGTCCCTCCCACTCATGGACCCCATGGTCCCTCCAGTTGCAGGCCCTCCTTGACCCATTCTCTTACAGCCCCATGTGGCCCCACCCACTCGCGGTTGCATAAGCCCCGCCCACCTGCGGGTGCACAAGCCCCACTCACAGACGCATAAGCCCCACCGACTTGTCGGTGCCGTGGCCCACTCAGACCCGCCCAACAGAAAACTCAGTGGAAACAGCCTTTTCAGGCAGAGATGTTTTCACATAGGGGGAAAGAAGGGCTGCCGATTCCCTTACCTTCACTGTCAGGACTTCACAGAGAGGAGGATGGACTTCCTGCTGTTTTACCATGTGGGCATTTTTTTGTGTTACCTTCTCAGTTTATCCTGCTGCTTTACCATGCAGGCATTTTTGTGTTACCTTCCCAGTTTGTCCTGCTGCTTTACCATGTGGGCATTTTTTGTGTTACCTCCCAAGTTTTCCCTGCTGCTTTACCATGTGGACTTCCGGGTCTCCCTCACACACTGAGGGAGTCTGAGGCTGTGCAGGAGAAGCCTTAGGAATGTCACATGTCAGCCTCCCACCCATTAACTTTCTGGTCAGTCATTTCTTTATATCTTGGGCTGTGGAGCACGTAGAGAGGTGGTGGATGGCTCGTTTTAAAGGTAGGAAACTGGCCTTTCATTTAAACTAAAAAGGTGTACCCAGCTTTAACTAGAAGATCTTTGGACAGTGGGATATAGAAGTAGATTTAGTTCTCACACTGAGAGTCTTTACACTCTCTACACATTTAAATGCACTGGCTTGTAAAGCTGGGTGCACACAGATTTACTTATGACAGACAAATTCCATTGGAAGCTTTCTGTCATGGGCTATAAAACACATACACTCCCAAACCTCTCCATATACTTTGTATTATGTGGGTGGCCAGCTGTAAGGGACAAATAGAAATTTTGGGCAGTAATACGTCGGATGCATGATTCGATATTTTTCAGCCACACACAAGGCTGAAAAAAGGTCGATCCCATTGGATTCTATAGAATGGGCCTTTAATTAAGTGTCTACCAAACTTAAGCAGTAAACAGTAAACTTGTTTAATAAGATTTTGTAAGTATTCCTTTCAGGGGTGTTTAGTATTTTGTTAACGCCACAGGGTAAATTTTAATCGGCCCTTATCCCTTATGTAATTTTAATGGCGGCTATTTGTAAAAACGTTGTGAAATTAAAGGTGGGTTTTCTGAAACTTTTTTTTTTAAAAATCCCACTACCCCATTGTAAATGGGCATCACATTAAAATAAGCACTGCAGCTCTTTGTTAATCAGCCCAATGGTGTAAAGTAATGAAAGCAACAGTGGCTAAGATTTTCTTATTAATTACTCCGTTAAACACAGCTGACCAGCTAATAAAAAAAGTAAGATTGTGGAAAATGTGTGGAATGTAAAAAGAAATGAGGATGCCTCGATAATTTTTTTTGTTTGCGAGTTTACCATGCTGAAATGGCAAAATTCCCATTTTTTTTGTCTGTGTAGCTAGTGAATAGCTCATGCTGTACCCTTTATATGGACAAAACATGGTAAATCGGAGTCCCACTGTTTGTAACTCATTCTACTGAACAGATAAACACTCAGCACCCATTTGTTAGCATTCCTAAGCTTAGCAAGAGGTCAAGTTCAAGTTTCATAAGGACCAGACTGAAATAATCATTTTTATATCCTTAAGGAATGCATTTAAACACACTTTGGCCAAGAAGCAATATATTGGGGATTTCTCTTTCAACTGAAGAACCACATCGCCACCTACTGAAAATACAAGAATAAGAAAGAGATTGTGATTTATGACAAGAAACTAAACACTCTAATGTAGGCAAGCAATAAAGAAAAAATATTGTCCTTTTCTTCTGAATCAGAAAGGTCCTCTAGACACAGCAGGTTCACAAAAAGTGCACAATTCTTTTGATGTAGAAAGTGACAAGGAGAGAGAAGCATTAACCTTCTGCACACCATCATAGCCTGTTCAGTAACAGAAGCTTAAAATATTTCATTTACCTTTCTGTGTTTTGTCTGTTTAATATACATATAACAGAGTTCTCACAATGGAAATATTTTCATACTGTTGTTTTGGCTTTTGTCTGTAATTAGACCTTTTGTTACTCTGGATACATATAATAACATGTATGTTTGTGGTCTCATTTTAGAATATATATATATATATATATATATATATATATATATATAGCCGTTTTGCCGACATAGTAGAGTCCGCACGGACATGTGATTATGTAAATGACGTGAGTACTAAGGCAAGTGATCCGTTCCCTGATTTTAAATCTATGGCCGTTATAGGGATGGGGGAAATCCCCTCCGGTGATGACCGAACGGCAAGTTTGGCATCCCAGACACCGGTAACAACCCGGTTTAGAGGATGATAACCATGTGTTAGGGACCTTAGTAGACTTGCTACGTAAGTCTGTACGTACCAATAGGTTCCTTAGGTTCTTACCTCTTCTATTCGCGAACACGGGCACCGTTTTTTTAAAGGGGAGGGAGCCATCTGAGCTTAAAATGTCCCAATGTTTGCGTACGCTTTGTTTGATAGCGTTAGAATATTGAGAGAACTGCATTACAAAGGGGAGGGTACATGTCGGCTCGATGTCGGTACTCCTACCCCTATTCCTAAGGGCCCCCTCCTCCTGATGGGGATCACTACTCTCCTTCAAGCGTGCTCGTGTGAGCTGTTCTATAACCACCTCCCAACGATACCCTCTTTGGAGGAATTTTTGGGTCATCCCCTCCAATTGATGCTCACACTTGAGGGGATCCGTGTTATTCCGTAATACTCGTAAGAATTGGGAGAACAGTACCCCTCGTTTGAGAGGTAACGGGTGGTAACTCTGTGCGTGCACGCACAGAGTTACCACCGTTACCTCTCAAACGAGGGGTACTGTTCCCCAATTCTTACGGGTATTACGGAATAACACGGATCCCCTCAAGTGTGAGCATCAATTGGAGGGGAGTGACCCAAAAAATCCTCCAAAGAGGTATCGTTGGGAGGTGGTTATAGAACAGCTCACACGAGCACGTTGAAGGAGAGTAGTGATCCCCATCAGGAGGAGGGGGGCCCTTAGGAATAGGGGTAGGAGTACCGACATCGAGCCGACTTGTACCCTCCCCTTTGTAATGCAGTTCTCTCCATATTCTAACGCTATCAAACAAAGCGTACGCAAACACTGGGACATTTTAAGCTCAGAGGCTCCCTCCGTTTAAAAAAACGGTGCCGTCCGTTGTCCGATAGAAGAGGTAAGAACCTAAGGAACCTATTGGTAAGTACAGACTTACGTAGCAAGTCTACTAAGGTCCCTAACACATGGTTATCATCCTCTAAACCGGGTTGTTACCGGTGTCTGGGATGCCAAACTTGCCGTTCGGTCATCACCGGAGGGGATTTCCCCCATCCCCATAACGGCCATAGATTTAAAATCAGGGAAGGATCACACTGCCTTAGTACTCACGTCATTACATTATTACATGTCCGTGCGGACTCTACTATGTCGGCAAAACGGCGACATCGGTCCGCGAACGGATGGCCAACCACCGGTCGGTATTAGAGCTGCCCTTAGTGGAGACATGACGGAGGGTAAAAACAATACTCTCTATGGCGAACATCTGTTGCCAGACACTTCAAAAGTGCGGGTCACCAACTTAATAATATGCGGTGGATGGCCATTGAAACTGTCCAACACAGAGAGGACTCAAACCGCAATAGGCTTCTCTACAGCGTGAAGTCCGGTGGATCCACCGTAGATACCCTATCCCCCCGGGGGCTCAATGAACAAGTTATCTTGTCTTGTTTTCTATAAACTCTACACTTTATCTTACTGCTTACTAACACTTAAATATCTTTATAGCCATGTGTATAGTTATCCATTTAGACTTCTTATTGATATGACCCCTTAGCGCCTCGGATATTGCATAATTTATAGTTCCTTATGTATCTATCGGTTTCGCATATGTAATGTACTTAGTAACTTATTCCATTGTTTTAATTGTTTTATTATGTGTTTTAATGTTTATCATTGTATCTTTTAGCTCTGTACGGGCCGTGGGAGGGATGGGGGCGTTGGTGGGGAGTGGTCTTCTCCCAAACTGTTTTGTTAAATACCCGGAAATGGGTTTATCAGATGTCCTGACGACGGCTCGGTAGCAGCCGAAATGCATAGACCATTTAAATAAAAGTTAAGTTTTATCTTCGCTAAGCCTGTGGAGTGCCCGTTCTTCCGAAAGTCTACATGTATTTATCGGGTAGCACCCAGGGTTCAAGAGTGGCGAGCAGGAGTGCAGCCTTTCCCAGTGCTTTGTATATATATATATATATATATATTCTAAAATGAGACCACAAACATACATGTTATTATATGTATCCAGAGTAACAAAAGGTTAATTACAGACAAAAGCCAAAACAACAGTATGAAAATATTTCCATTGTGAGAACTCTGTTATATGGATATTAAACAGACAAAACACAGGCAGGTAAATGAAATATTTTAAGCTTCTGTTACTGAAACGGCTATGATGGTGTGCAGAAGGTTAATGCTTCTCTCTCCTTGTCACTTTCTACATCAAAAGAATTGTGCACTTTTTGTGAACCTGCTGTGTCTAGAGGACCTTTCTGGATCAGAAGAAAAGGACAATATTTTTTCTTTATTGCCTGCCTACATTAGAGTGTTAGTTTCTTGTCATAAATCAAATCTCTTTTTTGTATTCAGTAGGTGGCGAGGTGTCTTCAGTTGAAAGAGAAATCCCCAATATATTACTTTTGGCCAAAGTGTGTTTAAAATGCATTCCTTAAGGATATAAAAATGATTATTTCAGTCTGGTCCTTATGAAACTTGAACTTGACCTCTTGCTAGCTTAGGAATGTAACAAATGGGTGCTGAGTGTTATATGTTCAGAATGAGTTACAAACAGTGGGACTCCGATTTACCATGTTTTGTCCATATAAAGGGTACAGCATGAGCTATTCACTAGCTACACAGACAAAAAAAATGGGAATTTTGCCATTCAGCATGGTAAACTCGCAAACAAAAAAATTATCGAGGCACCTCATTTCTTTTACATTCCACACAGTGTCCACACATCTGATTTTTATTAGCTGGTCACTGCTGTTTTAAGGGAGTAATTAATAAGAAAATCTAGCCACGTTGCTTTCATTACTTTACACCATTGGGCTGATTAACAAAGAGCTGCAGTGCTTATTTTAATGTGATGCCCATTTACAATGGGGTTAGTGGGATTTTAAAAAAAAAAGTTTCAGAAAACCCACCTTTAATTTCACACGTTTTTACAAATAGCCGCCATTAAAATTACATAAGGGATAAGGGCGATTAAAATTTACCCTGTGGCGTTAACAAAATACTAAACACCCCTGAAAGGAATACTTACAAAATCTTATTAAAACAAGTTTACTGTTTACTGCTTAAGTTTGGTAGACACTTAATTAAAGGCCCATTCTATAGAATCCAATTGGATCGACCTTTTTCAGCCTTGTGTGTGGCTGAAAAATATCGATATCTGCATCCGACGTATTACTGCCAAAAATTTCTATTTGTCCCTTACAGCTGGCCACCCACATAATACAAAGTATATGGAGAGGTTTGGGAGTGATTGTGTTTTATAGCCCATGACAGAAAGCTTCCAAGGAATTTGTCTGTCATAAGTAAATCTGTGTGCACCCAGCTTTACAAGCCAGTGCATTTAAATGTGTAGAGAGTGTAAAGACTTCAGTGTGAGAACTAAATCACTTCTATATCCCACTGTCCAAAGATTTCTAGTTAAAGCTGGGTACACCTTTTGCTGCAGCTGTTTAGTTTAAATGAAAGGCCAGTTTCCTACCTTTAAAACGAGCCATCCACCACCTCTCTACGTGCTCCACAGCCCAGATATAAAGAAAATGACTGACCAGAAAGTTTAATGGGTGGGAGGGCTGACATGGGACATTCCTAAGGCTTCTCCTGCACAGCTCAGACTCCCTCAGTGTGTGAGGGAGACCGGAAGTCCATCCTCCTCTCTGTGAAGTCCTGACAGTGAAGGTAAGGGAATCTGCAGCCCTTCTTTCCCCCTATGTTGAAAACATCTTCTGCCTGAAAGGCTGTTTCCACTGAGTTTTTTGTTGGGCGGGTCTGAGTGGGCCACGGCACCGACAAGTCGGTGGGGCTTATGCGTCTGTGAGTGGGGCTTGTGCACCCGCAGGTGGGCGGGGCTTATGCAACCGCGAGTGGGTGGGGGCCACATGGGGCTGTAAGAGAATGGGTCAAGGAGGGCCTGCAAACTGGAGGGACCATGGGGTCCATGAGTGGGAGGGACCAGGGGGGCTGCAAAGGGGGAGTAGTAGGAGACACAGGGTAGATTGACTGTCATGGTTTCAGAGCAGGAAGCGCAGGGGACCTTGTGATGCTGCTGCCATTATCACACACAAAAATGTAAATATCTTCAAAAACTATGCAAATAAAAACAATGAAAATAAATTGCAAAAATTCTCAGGAGAGCAATTCCTATCAATTTACCTAAAGTCATTTTTGGACCACAGTTCCCCTTAACGTTAACTTTTAAATTAATACATGTTTGTCTCATTTTGTAGGGGGGGGGGGTAAAAAAATTGCTATTCCAGCGAGTATTCATTTTAAATCAAGCATGTAAAAGTCAAAAGACCGTTGAGCTTCAAACTTTTTTTAAAATTCGCTTTGTTAAGAATATTGTTTAAAAGTTATCTCCACTCACAAAAGTGGCTTACATTTTTCAGTTTAATTGAAGAAGGAAGGTAAAAGAGCATGTCCTACCTCCCATTCTCAACTATACAGTCAGGAGCAGGCAGGGAACAAGGTCCTGACTGAGTTGCATGCACAGCATGCACACTAATGTACACGCATGTGCGTACAGTGCAAGCTCTGTCGAGACTTGTCAGAGGAGGCCAGGGTGGAGGAAGCTTGTCGCGGGTAAGGTGTCTCTGTTCTTGGCTTGCTCCTGAATGTTTATATGAAGAACAGGAGGTAAGCATAAGCTACTTTACCTTTAAATCGAAGTTACTTGTGAGTTGAGATACCCTTCAAACAATTTATTTCCATCATTTGTTTCAGCAATAAATGGTTCATTTTTAAAGCATGTTGATAAAAAAATTCCTTCTTTAGAAATTATTATGACATGTATGGTCTCAAATGTGGGTTTACATAGAATAATTATATATATTACATAGTTTTAAAGTTGGAAGATAGATTGATTCTGATAAATAGCACTTATAGAAACGGATGGAATATACTATAAAACGACTTAGTGTTCCTTTAACCCCAATGTGTACAGCCAGATTTGACTAGTCCAATGTAAAATACAAGTATTTATATGCAAGTGCTATTATAAGAATCTACATTCCAATTTGAAACTATGTACATATATATATATTGTTCTATGTAAACCCACATTATGGACCATTCTATTTCATAATAATTTCTAAAGGATTTTTTTTTTACAAATTTTTTATAACATGCTTTAAAAATTGAACCCTTTATGCTGAAACAAATTGATGGAAATAAATTGTTTGAGGGTATCTCATCACACAAAGTGCCTTAGATTTAAAGGTAAAGGAGCTATGTCTTACCTCCCGTTCTTCAAATAAACAGTGAGGAGCAAGCAAAGAACAGAGACACCTTACCCGCGTCAAGCTTACATGCTGGTTCCTCTGACAAGTCTTGACAGAGCTTGCACATACACACGTGCGCACATGTGCATGCATGTGCAGTGCAAGCTCAAGTCGAGACCTGTTAACAGTTGGCCTTTGTTTTGCTATTCATTGCAGCAACCAATTATAACATTTAGTGTGTTACTGCAGTCAATAACATCTGATGGTTGCTATAGATTTATACTGATTTCATTTAAATTCACATGAATCTTTTTTTGGAATCGTAATAAAAAAATATATTTTTATATTAAAACATATGTTTCTAATCTCCACTATCTTGGTCTAGTGTAGGTGCACCCAGAATCCTGTTGCAAAAAAAAGCACTTGTTTAGATGCAGTGTCAGAAGATAAATTACTCCTTTAAACCCTTCACAAATGAATTTTCTGCTTGTACAGGTGTTCAAAAGTATAAAGCTGTAATGTTAAACATTCCGCTTGAGGTCTTAGACAAAATGATAAATAGTTTTTATTTTTTTAAATGTGTAATATGGAAAACTGTGTGCTATGCTGTCAATTTGTTCTCTACACATATGAGTTATCTAATAAAGTAGAATATTAATTATTGCTTTAGACTGCTAGTACAAGTAACTTGTCAGAGAGTTTTAGACATATTGTCCACACCTAATATTTAATAACTTTTCAGTTGTGCCTGGGAGCTGTCTACACACAAAGTGTCGGTAACGTGCCTCTCAATTATGTCCTCCAATTTCCGTGGTGATATATGGGATCGGTATTCCAGCTTCTTAAAAGAGTTTGGTATAATTCATCAAAGTTTACACCTATTACCAGCAAGCTGGGGGAATAATTCCAACACTTACGAGCAGCAAAGAAATAAAAAGGTATCCATCAAGCTTTCAGGCTGCTGTAGAAAAATATAATGTGTGGTCCCTTAAATCTGAAAAGAATAACAAATAGAAACACATGTTAGAAACCAGCTATTTTATTTAAAGTCTGTGTATATCGAATACACTGCTTTAATACCGTGGGTAGCGCAGGTGAGTTCCATTTCTTGGGTTTAGAATTGCTATGGCAGAACTAGTATGGCAGCCAGCCATTTTAGTGCTAAGATAACATTATTTCTCCACCCGTTTACCAAAGCCCCCATCTGGCGTGTCGTTTCCGCTTTACTAGTACACAGATGCAGATAGAGCTCTATTATAATATCTCGCAAGAGCTTGTGAAGAGACAAATATATTGTAGTCCTGCGGGGCCCCTAAGTCTCTTTCCAATCACTCCACTCCACCAGATTTGCATTGCACCTCTTTATATAGGCATGGCTGAATCACCAAATTAATTCAATTTGGTGTCCTTAATTTCCTCAAGTAGTTCCAATCCTTGCAAATCATATGATCACAGAGTTAACCAATCATATTTTAATTTAAAATATGGATTGGTTAATTCGTTACCATTAGAGAAACAAATGTCGACACTTCGCAAAATCCGGATCCGCTCGAGGATCCGCGAATTTCGAAAAAATGAGTTTTCACGTATTTTCGGGAATTTTCGGAATTACGAGTTTCACTGTATTTTCGAAAATATTAACTTAGAGGGGGGGGGGGGGGGGGGGGGGGGGGGCGAAATACAAGTAATCCTCGTAATTTCAATTATTTTCGAAATAGTATAGTGAGGAATTAAAGGGATGTCCACCCTATAAAAACTTATTTTAATATGCTGCTCCCCTATGTACCCCAGCCCCCAACCGCATAAATATATTTTCCGAAAGACCCCAAACTCCTTACTTACACTCCCCTCGTTCCTCGCCGCACTGCCGCCCTCTGCTTGCGAGAATGCAAGCAGAGGGGCGGGACCGGCAGTCGCGTCGTGATTGGCTGAAGCGGAGCCCAATCACGGATGAGGCGCGGTCATTCAGTGCAGGCGGAAGGAAAGCGGAGAGGTAAGTAAGAGTTTGGGACTTTTTGAAAAAAAAAATATGCGGGTTGGGGCGTGGGAGGGGACATGGGGAGCGCAATATTAAGAGGGTTGACGCTAGGGGGAAGGGATAGTAAAGAGGGAGAGGGAGGGAGAGAGAGGGGCAGAGGGGGGGGGAGGAGGGGGGAGGGAGAAGGGCTGCAGTGCGCATGGCAAATATCTACCGGAGGCAAGATAGCAGGCAAAGCCCTGCTATCCTACTGGTGTTTAGATTTTGGGGACTTTGGGGGGGTTTACGGAGACCTATTGAGGGGATGTGAGGTAAGGTATTAAACTCACTAAATGGTGGGCAGTAGTTGGGGGACATATCGTTTTGAGGGTTGGACATGCCCTCTTAAGAGAAACTCCTGGTGATTTTGGAAAATTTTGTGTTTCCTGTATTTTGGGAAAATTTTCGAAAATACGTGAAACTCGTAATTTCGAAAATTTCGAAAAATACGAAAAAATCCGCGAATCGAAGTTAGAAGGCGGAAAATCCGGAAAAATCCGAACGTGTCGAGAAACGGGATCAAATCCGCAGCGGATCCGGGTTTGGATCCGCGATACTGTGGGCCATCCCTATTACCATATGACTGCGAAAAATTGAAATCTTAGCATCATATATCTAATATTCAATCCTAGCAATCATATTTTTGGGATGCCCCCAGCCCTGTCTGGAGCCACACGCAACAACGCAACACAACACCCTTCCCAGCAGCCCTCACACCCCAAGCACAAAGTTTGCCTTTTTTCCGTCACCCTAAAAGTTGCAAATTGAAACGGGCAAACTTACTGCAAAATCACATTATCAACGATAATGACTCTACCACAATACAAACCGCCAAATATCATTGATTTATAAAAAGGTCCAATTTTGGCGAAAATTACATATATATGGAGGTGAAAGTTAAACGCACCTTTATAGATATGCCCCCATAAAGTTGGGGTTGAACCAGGGATATTTCTGATTTCCACCTGTAGTCCAGAAGAATTATTTTTCCTTCATAATTCTGGTGGAGGGTTTTTTGCCTTCCTCTGTATCAACAGAAAGAGGAATTGATTATTTCTCGTGGGTTAAACCTGGATGGTTGTATGTCTTTATCAACCTCAAATACTATACTATACTACTATATCTACAGATTTACTGATGACATAATTTATTGATTGATCTATGGGAAATATTTAGACCAGGTTTTAACAAAAGCAATGTCTTTCCTTGTTTTTGGCTTCAATGGTTGATTAATTGACTATTTGTTCTATTAAAATATAAACAGACATAAATATGATTTGTTATTTGCATGTAATAGTAAAATTTAAGGCTCAAATTAACTTAAATAGTAAGTACTAAGTACATTTTGGATTCATAATAGTTATTTAATTTTCGACTTTCTGGCACTATAATGGAGCCATCCCGAAGTAGACAAAAACAGAGTTATTGAGGCACAGGGTCACAGGGTCACACACGTATCCGGTCCGAGTGGACCAAGGTGCTGGTACTATATCAATGAATATATTAAGCAAACAAAGGAGAGAAAGAAAGTACCCCGCACTCAAAAAAATACTGAATATAAATAAAAACCCTTTATTGGAGACCCATAAGGGTCCAATAGGGTACAACAGACAGGAAATAGATAGAAAAATAGTTAAAAACTCTAAAAACATATCATACATCGGTATTATCCTCTACATGGAAATAGCATAGCCAGTGCACAGAGCCCTGTCCCAACAGTCATATAAAGTCTAAGTAAGTACAGTCAGTACCTACTTATCTGTCAGAAGTGCTGCAGTACAAGACACAAAGTCGGGGGGGTCCCGATAAGAGGAAGAGGGCACGTGAGAGGGACACCGGTCACCAACCATTGAGAACGCCGAACGCGTTGCGTCTAGAAGCGGACTTTCTCAACAGCCAAGCAGCTGCTGAGAAAGTCCTGCTCTAGGACGAAACGCGTACGGCGTTCTCAATGGTTGGCTGACCGGTGTTCCCCTACAGGTGCCCATCCAAGATTAGAACATATGCAAAGACTTCTCCAGTAAGAGGAACTCTGTATAATCTAACATTACGGATTATCTAGCTATACATGTCTCTAGGGAGAATGGAAAATTTCCCCCAAAATATAGCCTGGATGTTGTTATTTATCTTACCTTAACATTCTCTCACACTAACCACACAAACAAATCACTGTCTTTTGTTTGATGTGTAAAGAAAGTCGTGTCAAACTGACAATGGGACTTACAAATCGGACCAATTATTTTGAGACTCACTTATTTGAGCTTTTTAAATTCCCTTTTAAGCATTTGTAAGATGGAGAAGTAAGGGAGCTTTATACATAATTCACGCTCTGTTCATTAAAATGCCATGTTTAAAACCATAGCGTAACGTGAACACAACATCCTGGTAGTGAGTGCACATTAGCCCCTAGCAGTCTCACAAACACAAGCTGAGCAAGCTGTGGATTGTCTGTCTTAACAAAGGCACTGAAAGTTCCTCTGTGAGTAATATTGATGGCCACACTCTTATTTAAAAAATTATTGTTCCTTTATACTGCCACAAAAATAAAGTATATTTCCCTTCTAAACCCCTCTTCTTACCAAGTTAACAAACTATCTCTTATGTGCATTTAGAACACAGTGCATTAAGTTATAACCATGGTTTAACAATGTAACATGTAAACACGGTAACATTTTATACCATACAATCAGTCATAACGACTACAGGAGCACCCTGCAGGGGCACCATAAGCCATAGGGGCCCTGAACTTCTTATATTTACTTCAACGGCACAGTCTAGTAGTTCATATGGTGATTGGTATAATATTGCCCGCAACCCCCGCACTATATAAGGGGTGTGAAGGGGCTCCAGCACGAGTTGACAATCTGGCCCCCCTGCTGGCACTTATATGCGTGGCAGCGATCCTGCGAATAGCAGATCGCACAGACGCAAACTCATGGAGGGGGGGAGGTAGAACGAGTTGTATGGTCGGTGGACACACCCGTACACTCAACTGGGGGTAAGTTGCACATAAAACATTGGCTGAAAAAAGATATCTAAAAAGTCACTTTCAGTTTCTTTGGTAACTCCACAATTGGATCTAATGTTTTAAATAATTTTCAAAAACTAACAATTCCAAGAATTGTAAAGAGCAACTATGCCCCAAGAAAACCTTTTCAAATGTTAGTCTCTATCTCAGGAAGGTAGAAACTTCTTTGGTGGCCCCATGCATGAGCGGCAAGCTGTATTGCCCCTCGAACATTAAAGGTGCCCCTACATTAGTACTTACCTGAGATTGATGCAGGTCCCACCTGGCCCCATTTATTTGTGGACCAAATTTTGTGACAAGAAGACCTACCCTACCCTATATCACAGACAGGGCAATGTACCAGATTCTAATGTGATGGTCCAATCAATTGCAGTTTATGTATTATTGTGTTGATTTTAATCTTTGCCTAACCTTAATATCAGCTATTAGTTGGCTTTTGTTTGCAATTGCTGTGCAGTCTTTTATGACCCCCTCAATTCTTTAATCAAGCTAACCCTTGATATTTCACCGTTAGCATTAACATATGCTAAAAAGTTTCTGTATCAAAAAAATGATAAGGCTGAGGCCCCCCACACGCCAAAAAGTGCACGCATTAACTCTCGATTGCGAGCATGTTCCCGGCATGCGAGAGCGCATTGATTGCAATCGTAGCACAAAAATAGAATAAAAATGTGGACGCACATGCCAGCGTTTAGCAGCGCACCAGTGTGGCCATATCAACTGGCCACACTATGTGTCACTTTAAAAGAAGCCACAATCGGATCGCAATCACACTTAAAGCGCATAAGTGTGGCCAGCCCTAAGTCCCATTTTTCTTATAAACAGTGCCCAGGGAATATGGGAGTTGTAATTTTCATTTCGTCAGTCTATCTATCTATCTATATATCTATCTCTGACTGACTATTGTCTGTCTATCTATCTAACAAGGTAGAAAATCCAGGCACTCTCAGGACATAAATGAGTGAGCCATAAATGAGTGAAAGTCATATACAGGGTTATTCAAATAAAGTTATTGTTTAAAATGGTGCAAATGTTTTTGCCCCAACCAATCAGATTTGCTTTCAAATGTTAAGCTGGGTACCCACGATGAGATATTTCGGTCCAATCGACTGTATTCAGTGTATCGGTCGATTGGGGATCGAAATGATCGCATCCGAATGCGGCCATGTCCGACCGATCGTTCGTCCGAATTGGACAAAAGTACGATCGACATGGTGGACAACCTCGTCTGATCGCGCGGTCCTCTATGGACCGTCAAATTCGGTTGCTGTAACTGTTGGACGCGGCTGCTTTTGCCGCGACCGACAGCCTTTCCTCCTGGCCGACAGGTTGAAAGTATCAACGGTCAGTCAGGAGGAAAATCGCTATTTTAAACGATAAGAAACTTTTATTGAATAACCCGTTTGTGCACAATATAGCTTAAATCCCATCCTTCCTATTAATTAGATAATTGCTCCTCTAATTAAAGTGCATAGTGTTACATGCTTCAAACTATAACCTCACTTTAATTAAAGTGCAATATACATCAAATGCAATTTTTTAATAAACAGTCTATAAAGTGCAACATTTTCATACATAATATAATTTAAATCTACTTTACATGTGGCAACACTGTTAAAGTGTCTATAGTTCCAATCTAAAATATGGTATATTTAAAATAGTGCATATTAAAAGGTGTTATGCTTAAAAGATATTTCTACAACACAAACATAGGGGTGGTATTTTAGGCTATTTAGTTCACTTTCAGGTTATTCAATAAAAGTTTTATAGTTTAAATGGTGCTAATTTTGCCTAACCAATCAGTGTTAGCTTTTCAAAAACGATAAGAACTTTTGAATAACCCGTATTTGCTTTCACTCATTTATGGCTTGAAAAGGTCTAAGAGGAGACTGAAACGTCGCTATCTGTGTGTTTTGACGTTAAATAAAAGCATTTTGTTTGCCAAAGTCTGAGAATGCCCCTGGATTTTCTCTACCTTGTTGGATATATAGGAACGTCACAGCGCACCTAGGTGAACTATCTATCTCTCTATCTTCTATCTATTTATCACCTATCTCTCGTATATATCTATCCTATCTCACTCTCTCTCAGACACACTTTCTCACTCACATGCACACAAATAAACTCAGAATTTTCACACTATAACTGGCACAGATTTCCTCACACACAGGCACCAATTTTAAACAATCTATCTCACACCCAGGCATTCACATACATAACCGTAGACACCACTCCGCCAGCAGACAGGCATTCTTTCTCACACAAGACTTCTAACACACTATGGGGCATTCACAGAGGAGTATGATGTTAAGCCTCGATTTGTGGTGGCACTCGCACAGCCGGTGCAAATCGATTTATCAGAGGCTGCACGGGTTCTTAGCGCAAAAGTTTTTTTACGCCAGCTATATTATATATCTGGCATTATATAGTGAATTCACCCAGTCGCACAGCCTCTGGTAAATCCCGTATGGAAGATTTTGCCCAGAGCATTTGCGCCTCTGGGTGAATCTCTCTGTTATTCTTTTACACACATAGGAACACACATATTCCACTTTGCACTTACGTTACTTTTTCGTAATTTGTTGATCAGCCTGCAGGTGGTTTACTCTCTCACAGTTATTGTTTGCTTGTCTCAGCCTACCTTTCCTACTCAGCCTCAGTTTATCTCTTCTCTCCTGCATTGCTCATGTGAGCCTAAAGCTGGGTACACACAGTACAGATCATGAAAGATTACAGATAGGATCTGCAAGATCCAGTCCTGTCATCTTCAAGATTCGCATCCACACAGTACCGGAGCATTTCTCCCTTATACATCACATAGGGAAACTCGGAAATGTGGTTTCCCTCAGCGCAGTAGACTCCCTATAGAGAGCCTAGCACGCCGATGAAAATTTTCGGTCTTTCCCGATCGAGCGTTCGTCCGACATAATTGTTCGGTGGCCGCGCGCTCTTTCGGAAAATGAAGGTACACACATAACGATGAAAGCCCCGATAACCGTCGGATCCAACGTATTGGTGCTTTATCGTTACTGTGTGTTACCCACTTAAAGAGGATCCAGACGAACGTCTGTACTAATCTACTGGGGCAATGTTGCGGGCCAACCTGTGGGCCAACAGGCAGACACCTCCGCAATTTGCCTAGGTTGCACATGCCTAGAAATTCCCTGCTTATAAGGTTAAATTAAATGCATGGTCTTTACTAAAAGAACTGTAGCATTTTCTGGATTCTAATCTTTAAAGTAATGCTCAGTGGCTGTGGGCGGTTTCTGGGAGTGGACCATGCAGCCGCCCCACAACCGATTTAATATTAAAATTGGGTTGCTTTTTGAAACGTTTAACATTAGCAACCAGATAATTTTCAGAAATCCGCAATGGCGATATATGAGTGCAATAGCTCAGAGTATCACCCTTTTACTATATATTTTTATATAGTTGGCTGCTACCTAATAACCTTCATTAAATCAGCTAATTCTAAGATTATATTAAATAATATTGCTATTATTTTTTCTGGACTCTAAGGTGAGGGCAACATTTTGCAACCAGCCCAGTTTATTCTTCCAGATTGATGAAACAATGCTTTTACATTCTCAGGAGGGGGGGCAGTAAGGTGAATGGCTTTAGACAGCTCAAACTGGAAGAACCAGGAAGCAGAAAGAGCAACAACATTCCTTAGGCACATTTTTAGTTAGATTTATGTTTTCTCAACTTTCTAACTCTTGCAATTAGGTTTATGGCGGTGGTTACCCTGTAAACAAATGTTACGTGAAGATGACACTGCCATTTAAAGTAAGAGAAGGCAATCTGTTTTTCTCAATTATACAAGATCAAGGACACACCTTGTGAAGATTGTAATGTTAACAATTGGTCAAGGAACGTGACTGGTTTCAAGAAGGTGTTATAGGAGGTCCATTTATGTTGAAAATAAAGAATCAAGCCTAAATGAGGTAGGGGGGTCGACACCAACATGTCTTCCATGTACAATGCTGTTTTGACACCTTACTCTTGGGCGTTCCTATACACAACCTCTGCCCATATTCCAATCACGCCCTTAAAACATTGGCGTGAATAGCTAATTGGGATTTTCCAGGTACATAATTGGCCACAGATTCTGTTACAAGTCATTCTGAATTGATTCTTTTTTTTTTCTAAAGCCAGTCGATGACTAATTGAAACGTTCTTCAAGACTAACTTCAGTCCGTTGATCTAATTGAATACAAACAGATATACCATAACTGGATGAATGAGCAACCTTCACAGCATTTTTCTAAGAGAAGCAAGTTGGTAAAGAATTACATAACACACCAAAGTACCCTGATGAGAGTGCCAGGTAGGCTGAAAACACACGGGTCAGAAGAAGACTAAAGGACTCTTCTCTTAAAGGCATTTCCACCCCTACAAAAACTATCTTTCAGTATAGGTAGGTGCAATGTCCACCACCAAGCTGCGTAATATTTCTTTAAAAAGGTTTTAGATCGTACTTACAGAGCCTCCCACAACGTCTCTGATTTGGCTCCGCTTGCTGAGGTGGCATAGCAGGGCCGGACACGGCTAAGACGCTGGCCAACTCACAGACGCGGCTGAGTCATGAAACTCTGTAAGTAATGATTCCTAGCATTTTTTTTTTAAAGACAGAGGGTGGGGATGACTCACTGACAGCCTTTAACTTTCCCTGGATTGAAAGACATAGGAGGAGAACCATAAGGAGCAGAGGATGTAAGGTAAGTTTTTTTTAACTACAGATGGGGCCATATGGAGTTAAATGTAGTTTGTTGGGGTTGGGCAGCACTTTAACGATTTGATTGTATAATGCAAACTGATAGTGGGATTCGCCCAAAGCCACACTTGCTCTGACAAATCTCCCAGAAGTAGAGTTTCCATAGGCTGCATGCTTGGGGGTAATCTCACCGCAGGTAAGTTTTACCGGCAGCTATCCGTTTGTGCGCAGCCTCTGGTTAAATAGAACTGCGGACGGGTCTCTTCCGATATTTGCGCTTCTGCCCCAACACGTCAATCCGATCGTAATTAGGTTAGTGCGACTTTAAACCTTTAAAAAGCACTTGCAGCTCAGCGCACATCCATATCCACATCCTGTGGTGTCTTGATGTTGTGTAAGCAGCCCAAGGTATAATCATAATGGGATTACTGCTGACTACACCAAAACCTACGAGGATTCATCAAGTTCCCCTTATTTCACGAGAGATGTACCATTTATTGCCACAGAGCTTGCTGATTTTACGCCCAAAGAGCACCTGGAATAATTCAGAGATAATACTGGTTGAACAGCATGCAATTGAAACCATGACAATTAATCGTGCCTGAGTGTGTTTTGATTTGGCAAATAAAATGCAGAGGGAACGTTTGGGCAGTGTGCTTTCAAGCAGTAGTCAATAATTTATCTTGTCACTGTGCTTGGAACGGACAATCTTTTAATTTCTGTCATTAATTAAGAAAACAGAGAGGATATGTAGTAAAATCCATGGAAATGAGCTGCACAGAGGGAACCAAATGTCCATATAATTAAAATCATGTTGTGTCACTGTCAGTGCACATTATAACCCATAATTAGTTTGGGTTTGGAACTATCCATTCACCTTCCAATCAAAAGGTACAAAAACATGTGTTTTGCGCACTGACCTTAAAAACTCTAAAACCATTGTTTAACTTGGTATTCCAGTAAATTGGGAAAACCGATTGAATAGGATTCAGTAATTACTACTACATAGTTAAAGGCAAAACAAGCCGTAAATCAAAATAAAGAAACTGTCTTGCTTATCCAAACCAACATCCAATGTAGATGTTGCCCTCAGTTTTTTTTACGTAAGACACAGACATTTTATCATTCAGTCTTTTTAGTGCATTCTGGTTGTTGGTAGTTTCAGAACATGTCAAGCCTATAAACTTTAAATAATAGAATTTTAAATGAGCTGAGGCACCCCTGAGAAATGCAATGCAGATCAAGAGTCTTTTACAGTCTTGCACAAGTGATTGCAATAAATCCGAAACTGATCTACAACAGTCACTCTGGGTAGGCGATTAGCTGTGCACATGCTGTTAAGGCATGTCCACCCCCAAAACTATAAATCCCCCCACTATCCGGCCCCACTCTGTGTGTAGTAAAATCCTTACCTTCACATCCCAGTCCAAAGATCTCCCGGCAATCCCCCCCCCCAAAGTCCCAAATACTGGCCACCACGGAGGAATAGCAGAGCTCCATATAGACTCTGCCTCCTGTCTCCCTCCGGAAGACGTTGGCAGTGACTGCGTGCTTCCGTTTTGGCTCCCTCCCCTATGAACACCCTTTTAGTATGTGATGGCAATGCTCTACCGCCTCCCCACTGCTATAAAATTAAATGCCAAAAAGTCCCCCGATCATTACTTACTACCTCTTCTTTCGCCGTTCTGAACTGCTGGCAGCCGCGTCCATGGATTGGCTGCCATTCAGCCAATCAAGAGACGTGGCGACGTCCCCGCCCCCTGAGAGGAAGTAAGTAATGACGGGGGACTTTCTGGCAATAATATTATAGATTATTGGGGCTGGGAAGGCATTGCCTACCTTCACATACTAAAAGTTGTTTAAAGGGTGGACGTGCCCTTAAAGTCTCATAAAAGGTACCATATGTGCAATGTGTTACAAAGGAAACATGGGAACCTCTCCCTCCCCTTTTTTTGTATATAAGTAGAGGAGCTTAGCCAAACGAACCCTTAACTTACTGGATCCTTAGTTGATGCCAAATGGCATTTTACTTGCAAGCAAGAGACCTATGTTTTGTACTAATTATGCTCAATAAAGTCCCAACCAGTCATAACTGCCACTCTGGATTATGCAATTGCTTGTGCAATGCCTGTAACAAAAATCTTTTGACGTTTGGCTTAAAGGGCATTATAGTGGGAAAAAATGAACTTTTTTTTCTTTCTTTCCATGTGTTCATAATTCCCCCCCAACCCCCACGAGTTCCTTCACTTTTTTCAGATCCCCTCTGTCCTGAGATACCACCGTTAGAAAATACGTGATTGCATATCCTCTACTCCTACTTGGACTGTCATCAAAAATTCCTGTGATCGTGATCCCCCCCCCTCCTGCTCTGTAAATAAACATAAGATAACACGCAGTTAGCTAGGGGGAGAAGGTAGCTTTGATGTTAGATATAGGCTGCACTTGACCCCCCTTCTAATAGCTTTCACTGATGGATGATGGGTCACACATGTGAGAGATCGTAAACTTTACTGACTCCTTCTTCCGTGTCTCCAGAAAGCTTGCCTGCTTTCTATGGCCACTGTGCATGGGTGTGTTTTGTTTAGGATGTGAACTTTAACGTCCTACGGCACTAAAAGCTTGTCGTTAGCCGGAGCCGCACTGACAAGTGCCTTTGTTAGGCGTCCTGCAGCTGGAAACCACTGTGGCCGCCAGAAGTCTTCTTTCATCACTCCACACAGATTTGCACCTCTTTATATAGGATGGCTGAATCACCAAATTCAATTTGGTCATTATTTCTCAGTATTTCAATCCTTGCAATCATATGATCACACATTAACCAATCATATTTTAATTTTAAAATATGATTGGTTAATGCGTTACCATTAGAGATGTCCGAACTTCGCAAAATCCGGTCCGCTCGAGGATCCGCGAATTTTAGAAAAAATG